>CM066591.1:0-582500 GCA_033816785.1 Picus viridis | reverse complement strand
GAAGAGTAGTGTGCCTGACACCACTGTGTTTTCAAACAAAGGAGTGTGGAGGCTCCGCAGCAGCCAGGCGGCAGCGAGCCCTGCAGCACAGGGCGGGACAGGTTGGTGCCTCCCCGGCCTGCAGGGATCGTTTGTCACAGCCACTTACGCTCTCAGGAAATATTCACCATGACTTTTTGCTACCTCTGGGTCTTGGAGGAAATGAATCTGATTCACTGAGCTTTCACATCACATTCTGCTGTGGAGCTGTGGCTGGCCTGGGAGCCTCTTAGCTGATTACCTGCTGGATTTTAAGTAACTGAAAAAGGGAAAAGAGGAAGAAAGAAGAAATCCCTCTTTGAAGCCTGATCTAAGCACATGTGTGAAATGAAGCAGCAGCAGGGTTGGTCATCCTGAAAGCAGGCATAAGGGAATCTGCATTTCAGTTTGACAGCATTCTGGGGCAGTCAGTGAGCAGAAGTAAATAATTGTGCAGGGTAATGAGTGGGAGCTTGGGGATTTGTTTCCTTCTAAGGTTCCTTGTGGTTCTCCTCTGATAATTTCAGCGTTCGCCGTGCTCAGAAGCCACTGCAGGCTTCCCACTCTCATTCTTCTCCAGGCTTTGTCACACCCCCTGGATTTTCTTCGGAAGGGCCTGAAGGATTTTGAGAGACCTCAGCTCCAGGGGGGTTTGTTGTTTCTTTGGGGGGGGGGGGAAGAAATAATTATCTCATCCTCTGTAGCAGCACAGCCCAGTTCTAGGCCACTCAGGTTAGGAAAGATGTTGAGCTGCTGGAAGGTGTCCAGAGAAGGGCAAGAAAGCTGGGGAGGGGTCTGGAGCACAGCCCTGGGAGGAGAGGCTGAGGGAGCTGGGCTTGCTTAGGCTGGAGAAGAGGAGGCTCAGGGGAGACCTTCTTGCTCTCTCCAACTCCCTGAAGGGAGGCTGTAGCCAGGTGGGGGTTGGTCTCTTCTGCCAGGCACCCAGCACCAGAACAAGAGGACACAGTCTCAAGCTGTGCCAGGGGAGGTTCAGGCTGGAGGTGAGGAGAAAGTTCTTCCCAGAGAGAGTTGTTGGCCCTTGGGCTGTGCTGCCCAGGGAGGTGGTGGAGTCCCCATCCCTGGAGGTGTTCAGGAGGGGATTGGATGTGGCACTTGGAGCCATAGTTTAGTAGCCATGAGGTGTTGGGTGACAGGTTGGACTTGATGATCACTGAGGTCTTGTCCAGCCTGGTTGATTCTGTGCTTCTGATTCTGTGATTCTTGTGATTTCTGGGTGTCAGAGCAAGGGCAGGAGCAGTGGCCAAGTCCTAATGCCCTGGCACATTCAGCCAGCTGCAGTTGGAGCTGTTCTGTTTCCATGCACTTGAAGGGGGGTTTTAGGCACAAGGGGGATCCAGAGGGTCAAGCCAACAAGTGTACCCCTACTTTGTAACCCTGTGGAGCAAAACTAGAAGTGGGTAGGTTCAGACTGGAGGTCAAGAAGGAGTTCTGCACCACGAGGGTGAGTCTGTACAGCTGCTTTCTGGGAGAGAGAGCAGGAGGTGAAACTCCAGGCTCACAGCCCCCTTGGTAGCTCCTTCCCCTCTGCTTTGCCCTGAAAAACAACACAGAAGGATCAGCCCCACGCCCGGCAGAGATCAGAGACCTGCTGCTCCTGAGCTGACTGCCAGGAGGTTTCAGCCTGGAGAAGAGAAGGCTCTGAGGAGACCTTGGAGCAGCAGTCCAGTGTCTGAAGGGGACCTACAGGAAGGCTGGGGAGGGTCTGTTGAGAAGGGGAGGGAGTGAGAGGGGCCAAGACACCACACAGAGCAGCTCAGCCCCAGCAAGGAGGCTCAGCCAGCCCCTGTGGATGATAGTGGAGGAGCTCTCGGCATTGTTCCTGTCTAACCGGGGGGCCACCAGGCCCCCCGGCCTTTGTCACCACCACCATCACCCAGGGTGCACCAGGGGCACTCACCAGGGGTGAGAGGAGGATCCTCAGCCCAGATGGGCTCAGCTTGGGGCTGCTGCCCCTCCTGGGGGGGATTAAAAAGGGGAGTGGGTGGGGAGGGCCAAGTGGCCACACCTGGGGTGGCAGGAGACTGCAATAGAGCACAGGTGCTGTGGGATTTGAGGGGAAAAAAGGGGGAAAATGGAGTGGGTGAGGGACTTTTAGAGTGTTAGGTAATGATAGGCCTGGGGGGGATGGAGCAAAACTAGAAATGGGCAGATTGAGATTGGCTGTCAGGAAGAAGTTGTTCCCCAGGAGGGTGGTGAGAGCCTGGCACAGGCTGCCCAGGGAGGTGGTGGAAGCCTCCTGCCTGGAGGTGTTTGCAGCCAGGCTGGAGGTGACTGTGAGCAACCTGCTGTAGTGTGAGGTGTCCCTGCCCATGGCAGGGGTTTGGGGCTGGCTGAGCCTTGAGGTCCCTTCCAGCCCTGGCAGTTGTGTGATTCAATATTCACCAAACCTCTGCTTTCTTCCTCCTTTGCTGTATCATTGACTCAGTCAGTGGCAACTTCTTGGCAGTGAGGGTGGTGAGAAATTGGAACAGGTTGGCCAGGGAGGTTGTGGAAGTGTTTAAGACCAGGCTGGACAAGGCTTTGAGCCCGGTCTAGCAGGAGGTGTCCCTGCCCATGGCAGGGGGCTGGAATTAGACAAACTTTAAGGTCCCTTCCAACCATTCTGTGACTGTCTGTCGACTGAGGGTAGGCTGCACACAGGCCCCGCAGCCTGCTTGGAGCGCTGTGCCTGTTCCTGCCGGCCAGCTTCCCATTCCCCTCACACAGGCTTTTCTCCAAGCAGTCCTTGCTGTTGTTGTTGTAAAACACTTTAATTAATCAGGAATTTTAATTAATTGTAACCCTGCTGAAAAAAAGCCAAGACAAGAAAGGCACAAATAGAAGGAGACAGGTTGGAGCAGCTCATCTTCAGCCGGCTGTGCTCACTCCGATATCCCCCGGTGTGAGGGCACAAAACAGTTCTGAGAGGCATTCCCATGTCGCAGGGAGCTATGGAGGTGTCTTTATCAAGTCAGGAAGCTCATTTAGAAGCCCTGGTGATCATAGAATGATAGAATCATACCATGGGCCAGGCCAGAAGGGACCTTCAAAGCTCATCCAGTCTGACCTCCCTGCAGTCAGCAGGGACAGCCCCAACGAGATCAGGCTGCCCGGGGCCCCATCGAGCCTCCCCTGAGTATCTCCAGGGATGAGGCCTCAACCACCTCCCTGGGCAACCTGTGCCACTGTTCCACCACCCTCATAGTGCTGAATTCTGTCCTGATATCCAGTCTAAATCTGCTCTGGTCTAGTTTGAAGCCATTGCCCCTGGTCCTGTCACTGCAGGCCTTTGGGAACAGTCTCTCTCCATCCTTCCTGTAGCCACCTTCAGGTGCTGGAAGGTTGCTGTTAAGTCTCCCCAGAGCCTCCTCTTCTCCTGGCTGAACACCCCCAGCTCCCTCAGCCTGTCCTCACAGCAGAGCTGCTCCAACCCCCTGGTCACTTTCATGGCCCTCCTGCGGACCCTCTCCATCAGGTCCAGGTCCTTCCTGTGTTGAGGGCTCCAGAGCTGGACACAGTACTCCAGGTGAGGTCTCAGCAGAGCAAAGTGGCAGAACCACCTCTCTGGCTCTGCTGGCCACACACCTTTTGATGCAGCTCAGGATGTGATTTGCCTTCTGGGCTGCTAGCTCTTACTGCCTGCTCCTGTCCAGCTTCTTGTCCATCAGCACCCCCAAGTCCTTTTTCACAGGGCTGCTTTCTAACACCTCCTCTCCCAGTCTGTATTGCTAGTGAGGATGATGACACTGGGCATGGCATACAGTTAAACCAGAAAGCCACATCCTAAAAGGATTGCCATGAGCTTCCTGCTACTTCCCCAGGTGCCTCAATCAGTCTCACCCAAGCACTTCAGATGTTCTCTGTTCTTGTGATGCTGAAAATCAGGTTATCTCTAGACTGATTTGAGCTGCAGTCAATGAATTAGCATGGCTGTATGGACCCACCTTTGGCCAAGCCTCTTCCTAGGGACATGGTTTACACCTTGGGCTGTTAAGAGCTGACAGAGACAAGCTCAACATGCCTAGGAAAGCAAATCATTTTCTGGTCTTATTGCTTGTCATTTTACCACAATGCCCAGCAGATGTTATCAGGGAGCTGGAGCACCTCTCCTCTGAAGACAGGCTGAGAGAGTTGGGGCTGTTCAGCCTGGGGAAGAGAAGGCTCTTGAGGCTGCCTTAGAGCAGCCTTGCAGTATGTGAAGGGGGTTACAGGAGAGCTGGAGAGGGACTTTGTGCAAAGGCAGGGAGTGACAGATCCAAAGGTAATGGCATCAGACTAAAAGAAGCTGGAATCAGGAGGAAATTCTTGTCCATGAGGGTGGTGAGACACTGGAACAGGATGCCCAGAGAAGCTGTGGAGGCTCCAAGCCTGGAGGTGTTCAAAACCAGGTTGGATGAGGCTTTGAGCAACCTTATCATGCTCTCAGGGAATGTCCTGCTCTCTGCAGGGACAGATGATCTTTAAGGTGCCTTCCAACCCAAACCATTCTATGATTCTTTCGATTTGGGACTCTTCATAGTGAGCTAATGCCCAGCAAATTGTGAAGGATTTGAGGTTCATCTGCCCAGTGACACGAAGGCCTTGACCAGCACTCAGCACACAAACCAATTCAGCTCTCTGAGACTGAAAAGTGATTTTTTTCCCCCACCTCTCGAGGTGTTTTTCTGCCCCGGTGCACAGCCTGGACAGCCCCAGCACACCAGGAATAACAGAGTCAGAAGCTTTGTACAGGCTTTAGTTATTTAAGCACCTAAATGTTTAGGGTTTGTTGATCTCATTGGCACCTTTACCCCATTTTCCCTGCAGGAAGAGGTCTCACAAGGGTTTCCACCTTGTAAACCTGCTGTGAGAGGCATTTATAGCCTGTTGGCTGACGTGTTTCAGGGCCACAAGTAAAGCACTGAAGATCTCACATCTGCTTGGTGAGCCTGCACCCTTGCCCCTATCTTTATTGATGATCTTTGTAGGAGGCTTCTATTGCCTTTAAAACATTGTAGTAATGCATTTGGGCATCAAGGGCTGGATCATCAGATCCAGAGAGGTGACAAATTCCATGCAGGGAATGCATCTCTGGAGTTGTGTTCCTGGATGTGTGCCTGTGTGACCTGCTCCAGGTGCTTCTGCTCTGGATGAGGGCATTGAGTCCATCATCAGTAAGCTTGCAGATGACAGCAAGCTGGGGGCAGGAGTTGATCTGTTAGAGGGTAGGAGAGCTCTGCAGAGGGACCTTGCCAGACTGGGCAGATGGGCAGAGCCCAACAGGATGGCATTCAACAAGTCCAAGTGCCAGGTGCTGCACTTTGGCCACAGCAACCCCAGGCAGTGCTACAGGCTGGGGTCAGAGTGGCTGAGCAGCCAGGCAGAAAGGGACCTGGGGGGACTGGTTGAGAGCAGCTGAACAGGAGCCAGCAGTGTGCCCAGGGGGCCAAGAAGGCCAAGGGCATCCTGGCCTGCATCAGGAACAGTGTGGCCAGCAGGAGCAGGGAGGTCATTGTGCCCTGTGCTCAGCACTGCTGAGGCCACCCCTTGAGTCCTGTGTCCAGTTCTGGGCTCCTCAGGTTAGGAAAGATGTTGAGCTGCTGGAAGGTGTCCAGAGAAGGGCAAGAAAGCTGGGGAGGGGTCTGGAGCACAGCCCTGGGAGGAGAGGCTGAGGGAGCTGGGCTTGCTTAGCCTGGAGAAGAGGAGGCTCAGGGAGACCTTCTTGCTCGCTCCAACTCCCTGAAGGGAGGCTGTAGCCAGGTGGGGGTTGGTCTCTTCTCCCAGGCACCCAGCAGCAGAACAAGAGGACACAGTCTCAAGCTGTGCCAGGGGAGGGTCAGGCTGGATGTTAGGAAGAAGTTCTTCCCAGAGAGAGTTGCTGGCCCTTGAGATGTGCTGCCCAGGGAGGTGGTGGAGTCCCCATCCCTGGAGGTGTTCAAGAGGGGATTGGATGTGGCACTTGGAGCCATGGTTTAGTAGCCATGAGGTGTTGGGTGACAGGTTGGACTTGATGATCTCTGAGGTCTCTTCCAACCTGATTGATTCTGTGATTCTATGATTCCTTCTGCAGAGCTGCTTGGATGACTCACAGGATCACACAGGCTCACAGGATGTTAGGGGTTGGATGGGACCTCAAGAGATCATCCCCCTGCCAGAGCAGGACCAGAGAATCCAGCACAGGTCACACAGGAACACAGCCAGATGGGGCTTGAAAGTCTCTCTGGGCAGCCTGTTCCAGTGCTCTGTGACCCTCACGGTCAAGTTCCTCCTCGTGTTGAGGTGGCACCTCCTGAGCTGTAGTTTATATCCATTGCCCTTTGCATCACTCCTCTCTTCTGAAAGCTGACAGCAAAGCCCCAAGGCTTTTCAGGGTCTTTGCTCCCAAAAGAACTTCATTCCCCAGTTTCCTTCCAGGTGAAGTGGTGCAGAGCGTGGGGACGTGAGTTCAGCTCGTGGCTCTTCCACTGCCTGCTGCCTTTCCCCCTCCTGCGGCATGTGCGGCATCCTGTTGGAGAGCAAGCTGGGCTGGGCAGGCAAAGCCTCTCCCTGCACGTTTGGGTTGTGCTCCCGGGATGGTGGCTGCCTTTCCAGGCTTGGCTCAGGCCTGGAGATCGGCTGGCTTAGCACTGTGATATTCCAGTGCCCTGCTGAAGGCAGGGAGGGTGCGGAAGGAGAGGAGCTGTGCACCATGCAGGGGCCCCAGCACAGGAAGGACCTGGAACTCCTTCCTGTTGGAGGCAGTCCGGAGAAGGCCACAAAGATGATCAGAGGGCTGAAACACCTCTCCTATGAGGACAGGCTGGGAGAGTTGGGGCTGTTCAGCATGGAGAAGAGAATGCTCCAGGGAGTCCTTAGAGCAGCCTTCCAGTACCTGAAGGAGACTAGAGGAGAGCTGGGGAGGGACTTTTGACAAGGGCTGGGAGTGACAGGACGAGGGGCAAGGGATTTGAGCTGAGAAAGGGCAGATTTAGACTGGAGATTAGGAGGAAATGCATTTCAGTGAGGGTGGTGAGACACTGGAACAGGTTTAGGTCATTGGTGACCTCCCCCTGGAGGTGTTCAAGACCAGGCTGGATGGAGCCCTGAGCAACCAGGTCTAGTGAAAGGTGACCCATGGCAGGAGGCTGGAGCCAGATGATCTTTAAGGTCCCTTCCAACCCAACCCATTCTATGATTCCATCAGGACTCTCTTCCTCTGTAACTAACCGTTTCTTTTGAGCTGTGCTCGTGCCTGTGGGGCACAGCTGGCCAGGTCAGCCTCACCCCTGCTACATCACAGAGCATGGAGATGAACTTCAGCAGTGAGCAGGACCAGAACCACTTCTGTGCTCCAAGACTCGTTCTTCTGGTGGTGTTACGGATGGAGACACAGAGCTCCACTGACCTGAGCAGTGCTGCTTTGGAGGGTGAAAGTGAGGATAGCCACATGCTATAGCCTGGAGCTGATGATTTGCTCAGATTGATGAGTTTCTTGTGAAGATAGCTCTAAGTGACTCAGCTCTCAATCTGTTTAGACCAGCTTCATGGATTGAGGTGGAAATGGAGCCCAAGTAAAGTTACTCCTCACATACACACCCCCCAGGTCATGCCTGGAAAGCAACCTTTTGGTTGTGCACATTTCATTGTCACAAGTGGTGCCCTTAATGGCCAAACCCTCTGGCTTGAAACTGCTCATTTAATCATCTCCGTCATCTGAAGGCAACACTGTGCACCTCAGACTTTTCCTGTGCTATTGGATTAGTGCCCAGCTGCTGCAGACCACAGCTGCTGCCCAGCCTCCTTAGCTGAGCTGCTTCCTCCCCGCACAGCTCATGTGAGAAGATCTACGCCACCAGGGCTGTCAGTGTCTGCTGCTGCAGGTTGCAGCACGTTGGTTTAGCTGTTCCATGGTGCTGAGCTCGCTCAGCCTTCTCCTGCAGGTTCAGGCAGAAAGGGAGCTGAGTGTGTGCCTGCAATGGGAGCCCTGGGGAAAGGTGTCTAGCTGCAGGATTAGTCACAACAGACATCGCTGTGGTAAGCACTGAGCATCACTTGGCTCTACAGATCTTTGATGGTGGAGAGGTAGGGGAGAGGCTGGGGCTGGTACTGAGACTGAGGAGCAAGCCAGCAAGAGATTTGCCCTGGACAAAGGGTCCTACCGGGTCCTGCTCCCCTCTCTGAGCAGGCACAGTCATGTTCCACGTTGTTAAGCAGCAGAGCACTTCCCATGTCTAGGGAACACCAGGGTGAAATGCAAGGGTGTCTGGAAAAGGAATAGTGGCACTGAAAGCTTAGTCCTGAAGAGCTGAGAGAGAGACGAGATGCTCTTGCTGCAGCATTCACTAGAGGTGTGGAGGAAGGCTGCAAAAAGCTGGTTTAGGGATTGCAGGCTGTGTAGGTCCTGTCCTGGCAAGGGAGATAAGGAGAAGCACAAGCAGCAAACCAATTTCCTTGTGTCCTCTCCTTCTGGCTAGCAAAGGAGCAAGCTGGGGTAGAGAGCAGCCTGCAAGGGCTGGTGTCTGAGATACCCACCCAGTCCCACGTTTCTAGGGTGCCTTTGGCACAGAGCTCTTCCTTCCAAGGAGAAACACTCCTGGATTTGCTTTCTTAGGTGTGACAAACATGAGCAACTCCCTGGAACCCCTCAGGCACAAAGGTGATGTTGGTTTCTGCCTCTTGGACAGTCAGGCCCACCCTGTGCCACTGTGCAGGGCCAGCTGATGTCTTTCATGTTCACAGCATGTGAGCATAACTCTCCCCTACACCAGGCAAAGCTGATCATTGTCTTCTGCTATGGTCACTTCTCTTCTTCCTGCACCTCCATGCAGTCCCCATTTGTTGGCTCTCCTTATAGAACCATACAATTGTTTGGGTTGGAAAAGCCCTGCAGGAGCATCCAGTCCAATCATCAACCAACCCCACCATGGCCATCAAGCCCTGTGCCACAGTGCCATGGCCACATGTTCTTCAGGCATGGGCACTCCACCACCTCCCTGGGCAGCCTCTGCCAATCCCTGACCACTCCTGCAGCAAAGACATTTTCCTCATCTCCAGCCTCAGCCTCCCCTGGCACAATTTCAGGCCAATTCCTCTCCTTCTATCACCTGAGACTAGGGAGAAGAGACCAACCCCCAGCTCACTGCAACCTCCTTTCAGGGAGCTGTGGAGAGCAATGAGGTCTCCCCTCAGCCTCCTTTTCTCCAGGTCCCTCAGCTGCTTCTCCCCAGCCCTGTTCTCCAGACCCCTCACCAGCTTTGTTGCCCTTCTCTGGACATGCTCCAGCACCTCAGTGTCCTTGGAGTGAGGGGCCCAAAACCAAACCCAGGATTCAAAGTGTGGCCTCTAGACATTTGGGGGTGGGGGGTGGAGTTCAAATAGTTTTCCTGCTTCCCAGGTTTTCTTTCCTGCTTTCTTTAGCCCCAGGTTTTCACAGCTCTTCCAGCTCCATCACCCCCTCCCAACCTTCCCAGGAGGGGGCTGGAGCATACATCCCACTTGCCTTCCAAATGCTGACAAGTCTGTTTTGAAGGATGAGTGACTGACAGACAAACACCAGCCTCAAATGCTCGGAGTGCTGTTACTGAGAGCTTTATTCTTGTCAACACAGTGAGCACAATCACCCTTGAGAGGGACAGGCCATATTTTTAGCCAACCTTACACTCAGCTTCTAAAAATTAGCTCTATGGTCAGCTGTCTGTCTCACTCCCTGGATTCATGTCACCCAGGCAGATATTTAGAGACTGGGTTTTCACTGTGACCTGGCAGGGATGCATAATTACACCCTTAGAAGGTTATTTTCTTCAGGACCTTGCAGTGCTGCTTAAAATCATGGAATGGAATCCTAGAATGGGTTGGGTTGGAAGGGACCTTCATGAACATCCAGTTCCAACCCTCTTGCCATGGGCAGGGACGCTTCACACTAGCCCAGGTTGCTCAAAGCCTCATCCAGCCTTGAACACCTCCAGGGAGGGGGCAGCCACAGCCTCCCTGGGCAGCCTGTGCCAGTGCCTCCCCACCCTCACTGCCAAGAATTCCTTCCTCAGCTCCAGTCTCAGTCTCCCCTCTTCCAGCTCAAAGCCCCTCCTCCTGGCACTGCAAGCCCTTGTCAAAAGTCCCTCCCCAGCTTTCTTGTAGACTCCCTTCAGGTAAGAAATTCTTCTTCTCCCCCTTTATGTCCCTAGACAAATCTAAATCTCTGTGCTCTGTGCTTTTGCTTCCCTGACCTGAACCCTGGCTGCTGGAAAAACTTCTTTGTAATGCTCCCCTGTGGATGATCTGGCAGGTCTTTTCCAACCTGGTTAATTTCCCTTCCCTTCCCTTCCCACTCCCTGTAGCCTCTTTGTGTGCTTGGCCAGGTAAGTCCAGCAGCACTTTGCCCACCCATGCCAGCCTCCTGGCTTTCTTGCCTGCCTTCTTTCTTGGTATGCACTGCTCCAGGGCCTGGAGGACATGGGCCTTGAACACTGACCAGCCTTCCTGCCCTTCAGGGCTTTATCCCAAGACAGCCTGCCATGGGACCCTGAAGCTGACCCACAGCTTGTACCTGAGTAGGAAGCAGGAAGCAGGAGATGCTCATTTTGGACTTTGCTATGTTTGGCCCCATGACTTAGACCTGCACAAAGGAACCCAGAGAGGGGAAACTTGAACCCTACTAGGCTCCAGGGAGACCTAATAGCAACCTTCCAGTACCTGAAGGGGGCTACAAGAAGGCTGCAGAGGAACTGTTTGCAAAGGCCTGCAGTGATAGGATGAGGGTTCATGGTTTGAAATGAGAGCAGAGCAGATTCAGATTGGGTGTTAGGAACAAGCTCTGCACCATGAGGGTGGTGGAACACCGGCACAGGTTGATCAGGGAGGTGGTTGAGGCCTCATCCCTGGAGCTATTCAAGGTGAGGCTGGACAGGGCTCTGGGCAACCTGATCTAGTGGAGGATGTCCCTGCTGACAGCAGGGGGCTTGGACTGGATGACCTTTGGGAGGTCCCTTCCCACCCAAACCTTTCTGTGATTCTGTGATAATTAATTGCCATCAGAGTGCCAGGGTTCCCTTCCTCACCAGTCAGAGCCACCACTGACTTCTGATCTTGATTGTGTCCATGTATCTTGAAGGAGTTATAACCTAGAAGAGTTTAGGGAAGATGAAGAAAGGTGCTTCTGGGCTGCCCTAGGAGGAGCATGACCTTACCTTCCTCCTCTCCTATTGGCCTTAGGAGAAGCCAGATTAAGGAGTGATCTCTTCCAGACAGTCTTCAGTATGCTAAGCTTGTAAACAACAGCAAGGGTGGAGACCGTGGCAGGATGGGTAAAGCTTTAAAATGCCAGGCAGGATTTCCCTGGGCCCTGCCTGCAAGGAATGACTGCCAGTTAACAGGGCTGATTCCCCTGCCCTGCTGTCTGCTGCTTCTCCCTGCAGTTCATCTTCCGGCCTGGCTGCTCAGGTCCCCTCTTGCTTGCCAAGGCCACCACAACCATCAAAAATGGGATGTTAGTGGGGACAAAGAAGGGGAACTGCTTGAGAGGATACAGCAGAGGACTACAGAGATGATTAGGGGCCTAGAAGCTCTCTCTTAAGAAGAAAGACTGAAGGACTTGGGGCTTTTTAGCCTGGAGAAGAGAAGACTGAGGGGAAACTCATCAATGCTGATTGGGTGTCAGGAGGATGGCACCAGGCATTTGTCAGTGGTGCCCAGCGACAGGGCAAGAGGGAATGGTCACAGACTTGAGCATAGGAAGCTCCATCTAAACATGAGCAGGAACTTCTTTGCATTGAGGGTAGGGGAGCACTGAACAGACTGCCCAGAGGAGGAGTCTCCACCTCTGGAGTCATTTCAAAACCTGCCTGGACCCTGTCCTGTGCAACCTGCTGTGGTAAGGGGGCTTGGAACAGATGATCTCCAGAGGGCCCTCCCAGCGTCCACCGCACTTCGACTCGGCGTGAGGTGGCACAGGCTCTTGTCCTCTGTGGAAGCTCAGCTGTGTCCCCTCAGCCATGGCTCCCTGCCCTTGCAGCAGGCAGGCTCCCAGCAGCACTTTGAGAGCCAGCCAGCTGTGCTGGAGTCTGTTTCCTTACAGCACTTGGTGTCAACACATCCTTCACTTCAGCACTGCAGGCCTGGAGGCAGCATGCTCAGCAAGGGGGCTGTGCTCACTGCTCTTTTAGGCTGGAAAGAAGCCAGAGGTCCTCAGGGTTTGAGGGGGCTGGCTGCTTGCTGGTCTGTTGTGGATTTTTGGCTGGTTTGGTTTTTTTCCCCCTTCTCCCTCACTAGAGACACAAACTGACAAGGGTGGCTGCTGCTGCTGCTGCCTTGGAAGAGCACTTACTCACTTGTAAGGGATGACTTGTTCGTGGCAAAACAGCTCTGGAGTGCAAATCAAGAAGTCCAACTTTCTGTCCTGTGGAGTACCCCTGAAGTGCTCAGTGCAGGAGGGGAAAAGCAAGACCAGCCCTTAGGAAAACAAAGAGGGATTACAGAGGGGCATGTGGCTGTGGCTGAGCTTGGTGAGGAGGGGTGCCATCCAAAATGAATCAGTAACCCTGCAGACAGCACCACAGAGAGGGTCCAGGGTAGGCCATAAAGATGATCAGAGGGTTGGAGAACCTCCCCTGTGGGGACAGGCTGAGGGAGCTGAGGCTGTTCAGCCTGGAGAAGAGAAGGCTCCGGGAGACCTTAGAGCAGCCTTCCAGTATCTGAAGGGCGCTACAGGAGAGCTGGGGAGGGACTTTTGACAAGGGCTGGGAGTGCCAGGATGAGAGACAATGGCTTTGAGCTGGAAGAGGGGAGATTGAGGCTGGAGATGAGGAAGAAATTCTTGGCAGTGAGGGTGGGGAGACACTGGCACAGGTTGCCCAGGGAAGTTGTGGACACCTCCTATCTGTGTATAAGTGTTTAAGACCAGGCTGGATGAGGCTTTGAGCAACCTGGGCTAGTGGGAGGGGAGTTGGAACTGGACTATCTTTAAGGACCCTTCCAACCCAAACCATTCTGTGACTCTATGATGATTCCTGTCCCAGCACAAGCAAGCTGGGTGGAGAGGTGTGAGATTTGCAGAGGGACCTCGACAGGCTGGACAGATGGGCAGAGTCCAATGGCATGAGATTTAACACATCCAAGTGCCGGATTCTGCACATTGGCCACAACAACCCCAGGCAGTGCTACAGGCTGGGGTCAGAGTGGCTGGAGAGTGGCCAGGCAGAGAGGGACCTGGGGGTGCTGGTTGATTGTAGGCTGAACATGAGCCTGCAGTGTGCCCAGGCAGCCAGGAAGGCCAGTGGCATCCTGGCTTGCATCAGGAACAGTGTGGCCAGCAGGAGCAGGGAGGTCATTGTGCCCCTGGACACTGCACTGGTTAGGCCGCACCTTGAGTACTGTGTCCAGTTCTGGGCCCCTCAGTTTAGGAAGGATGTTGACTTGCTGGAACGTGTCCAGAGAAGGGCAACAAAGCTGGTGAGGGGTTTGGAACACAAGCCCTATGAGGAAAGGCTGAGGGAGCTGGGATTGCTTAGCCTGGAGAAGAGGAGACTGAGGGGTGACCTTATTGCTCTCTACAACTACCTGAAGGGAGGTTGTAGCCAGGCAGAGGTTGGCCTCTTCTCCCAGGCAGCCAGCACCAGAACAAGAGGACACAGTCTCAGGCTGCGCCAGGGCAGGTTTAGGCTGGATGTTAGGAAGAAGTTCTACACGGAGAGAGTGATTGCCCATTGGAATCGGCTACCCGTGGAGGTGGTGGAGTCACCTTCACTGGGGGTGTTCAGGAGAAGACTTGATGGGGTGCTTGGCTGTATGGTCTAGTTGTTGGGTGGGTTGGATTGTTTGATGGGTTGGACGCGATGGTCTTGAAGGTCTCTTCCAACCTGGTGTATTGTATTGTATTGTATTGTATTGTATTGTATTATTTAGGAACCATGTCCATGGGTGAGAGCACAGCAGAGCTGGGCAGGCTGGGGAGCAGCCCCTCTGCTCCTGCCCACTAACAGCTACAGCCAGTCCCAGCCCCAGGACATTAGGAGAAAGCTCTTTACTGTGAGGGTGGTGAGACACAGGAACAGGTTGCCCAAAGAAGTTGTGGAGTGGAGGTGTTTAAGAGCAGGCTGGATGAAGCCTTGAGCAACCTGGTCTAGCAGGAGGAGTCCCTGCTCATGGCAGGGAGGTTGGAACTAGATGCTTTGCAGGGTCCCTTCCAACTGACTCATTCTGTGGCTCTGTGTGAGGTGTGGTGTTGAGCAGTGTGAGGGTTCAGGGGGCTGCTGAGTGCCCATGGGGGGGTTGCTGGCTTCCAGACTGAGGGGTTGTTTCTCCTGGTCTGATCTGGTGCTGCTCCCAGTGCTGCTCACCATTCCCATTCGTGTTTGGGGTAGTAGAAGAAGGGTACAGCTGAGAATAAGGTAATGGCTCCAACATGCTGAGGAGGAGCTGAGAGGGCTGAGGATGGCAGCAGCAGGAAGACAGCTGCTGGAAGCTATGAGGTGAAACTCAGTGACAGACACAAAGGTGCAGCGTTTAAGAGGCAGGAACTAGACTGCTCCAAAGCTGCTTCACCCAAGCTAAGCCTCTTCTGGAGCTGTGCTCTGTACCATGCAGGTGCCCTGCAGGGAAGAGATTCAGTGCTCTGGAGCCAAGAGCCTGGACCTGCATGAATACAGCAAGGGGAGCCTGGCCTTGCTGGCTGCAGGGCTGCAGCTTTCCTCTCTGTGAAATACCTCTGGCCTGCTGGTCTGCAGAGGCCTGGAGGAGAGCAGAGACCCTTCCTTATCCATGTTCTGCCTCTGGATGCCACAGCTGCACATCCTCCCAGGAGGAAGATGGCAATCTGTGTCTGCTGCTTAGAGCCAGGCTGCCGGGGAGGGCTTTTCTCTGCAAACTGAGGAGCATCTTTCCTGCTGGCAGGGCTCTTTCTGCTCCTTTGGCAGTTCCAGCTGGACACGGAGAGCCCAGCCCAGCTGCAGACTTTCAAGATGCTGTTTTAGGACAAGACCTGTCAGGAGGAATGAGGCATTTGGATGGCTGTGACTGTCACATGTGCACAGGAGAGGCTATGTTTGCCTTTGTGCCACTGTCCTTTCTGGAGCTGGAAAAGCAAGAGCCAGTGCAGTGTTCTCCTTTGGCCATTCAGCACTGAGCACACCAAAACCAGCACAGCCACAGAGTCAGAGTTCAGGGGAAGGGACTGTGTCTTCTTCACAAGGGACAAAGCCCTGGCGTGCTGGGGACACTGTTGCTACTCACATAGTGAACAGAGGATTCACAGAGTGCACTGGGTTGGAAGGGACCCTCAGAGCTCATCTTGTCCAACCCCCCTGCAGGCAGCAGGGACACCTCCAACCAGAGCAGGCTGCCCAGGGACACAGCAAGCATGATCTTGAAGGTCTCCAGGGATGGGGCCTCAAGCAGGACCCTGGGCAGCCTGTCACAGTGTCTCACCACCCTCATTGTGCAGAACCTCCAACCTACATCAGCCCTGCTCCAGTTCCAAACCATTGCCCCTCGTCCTATCCCCACAGCCCCTTCTGAGCAGTCCCTCCCCAGCCTGCCTGGAGGTCCTCTCCACATACTGAAATGTAGCTCTAAGGTCTCCCTGGAGGCTTCACTTTTCCAGGCTGAACAGTCCCAACTCTCCCAGCCTGTCCTTGTAAGAGAGGTGCTGCATGCAGCCCTCTGATCATCTTTGCAGCCCTCCTCTGGACCTGCTTAGCCACCTCTGCAGAACTGTGATAACTTTCCCTCCCCAGATAAAGCAGAGGTTGAAGAAAAGCTTGTGGAGGACAGACAGGTGCAGTCAAGACTCCACAGGTCAGACCTGTACTGCAAGAGTGGTCAGGCATGGGAACAGGCTGCCCAGGCAGGTGGTGGAGTCACTGGGGGGTCAGGAAACCTGTGGACATGGCACCGTGGGACACGGTTTGGTGGTCTTAGGTTGGAGGTTGGACTTGACGATCTTAGAGGTCTTTTGCTGCTGAAACTAATCTCTGATTCTCTGATGGGATGTCATTGACAGCCCCCAGGGAGTGCCTTGGGAAGCCCCATTGCTCCTGAATCTTGCAATGAAGAACCCCCAAACCCCTCAGCTGGCCACACCCCCGCCCCCATCCTCCCTTCATTTTCCTGGCTCACAGGACACCCAACCTGTTTGCAGTGCGCACATGAAGCCAGGACAGTGCTGCCCAGACCAGCAGAGAAAGGAAGCTCTGTAGGAGGGTGGTAGGGCCAATTGCTCTGCTAAAACTTGACCAGCCTGCTGCAGACCTCCAGCCAAACCCTCTGCAGAAGAGCTTCCAGGTTCAGCCACCGTCTGGAGCCAGGTCTGTGAAGCTCACTCAGTCAGAGACTTTTGCCACCACGTTTCTTGAGTGGATTTTTGATCACCACAGTTGTGTTTCGGTTTGGTGTTTCCCCCATTTCTCTGACCACTTTCTGGTTTTCACTCCCACTTTCTATGCATCACCCATCTGTTCCCTCCCCCCACCCTGCTGTTTTCCTAAGCCTGCCGCAAATCCCAGCCCAACCCTCAAATTCTCGTTGAACTGCTGAACCCACCCCGTTCGAGCGGTGCTAAATCAGGCAGGACAAGCCGAGCCAGCGCCAGTTCTGACGACAGCAATTGTGCTTATGGGCCGTAATTGACAAACATTCTGCCTTTAGACAAAGCTCGTCTCAGGGAGGGAGAAGCCCTCACATTCTGCAGCTCTGCTCTGCTGAGCACCAGTGTTCAAGTAGGACATTTTAATAACATCCTTCATGGACAAGTGTTTTGCTTGGAAGCCTTCTTTTTTTGTCTCCCCTCCCCTCAGACAATTGTCAGGGAAGGGGCTCAGAGGGAACAAAATGGAATTAAACCTATTCAGAGAACTGGAACAGGCTGCATTGCTTTCTTCCTTTCTGTGCCGGGTTCGTTACTGGAGGGGCTATAATCTGCATTGCTTTGCTCTTCTTGGGGCTTTTTGTTGGTTGTTTGTAATGCCTGGAGCACACTCCCACTCTTACCTCTTCACGGAGATGCTGCTCTTCTGACTGATAAACAGGTCCTCCCTGAACGGTTCGAGCTCTCCGCCAAAGGCAGGCTGATGGCAAGGGGGAAAGAAAACCCCGACAAACAAATGCATTCCCAGGGCCCGGCCCAGCTCTTGGGAGAGAAAGCAGAAACCCTCCTGGATCTCATCAGCCTTTCAAGCCAACCCTTAAGAGTCCCTTCGCTGATGGCTAATTGCAGAGGGAATTGGGGTTGTAAGGGCTGGGTGTGGAGTACGTTGTGTTTCCGTCAGCAGGTAGCTCAGGGGGCTGGAGCCCATGGTTCCACCTCCACAGCCAGGCTGCCAACCACCTCCAGCTGAACTGGGACACGTTTGCTGTCCATGTGATGTGATTCCTTCTGCTGCTGCAGGTTTGCAAGGGTTTATGAAACTGAGTTCTTGAAAGGGGGGAGGGGGAACATGCTGGACCTGCTGGAGCAGTGAAGTGTCATGAAGATGATCAGAGCCTTGGAAGAGCACTTACTCATTGTAAGGGATGACTTCTTTGTGGCAAAACAGCTCTGGAGTGCAAATCAAGAAGTCCAACTTTCTGTCCTGTGGATTACCCCTGAAGTGCTCAGTGCAGGAGGGGAAAAGCAAGACCAGCACCTTAGGAAAACAAAGAGGGATTACAGAGGGGCATGTGGCTGTGGCTGAGCTTGGTGAGGAGGGGTGCCATCCAAAATGAATCAGTAGCCCTGCAGACAGCACCACAGAGAGGCTGGAGAACCTCCCCTGTGGGGACAAGCTGAGAGAGCTGGGGCTGTTCAGCCTGGAGAAGAGAAGGCTCTGGGGAGACCTTAGAGCAGCCTTCCAGTACCTGAAGGAGACTAGAGGAGAGATGGGGAGGGACTTTTGACAAGGGCTGGGAGTATCTGACGAGGGCATTTCAGTATCTGAAAGGGACTGTTTAGAAGGGCTTCTAGTGAGAGAATGAGGAGCAATGGTTTGAAACTGGAGCAGGGCAGAGGTGGGTTGGCCATTAGGAGGAAGTTCTGCACAATGAGGGTGGGGAAACACTGCAACAGGTTGCCTTGGGATGTGGTGGAGGCCCCATCCCTGGAGACGTTCAAGGTCAAACTCAATGTGACCCTGAGCAGCCTGCTCTAGTTGGAGATGTCCCTGCTGACTGCAGGGCGGTTGGACAAGAGGACCTTCGAGGCTCCCTTCCAACTCCATGCATCCTGTGGTTTCTGTGAAGCTGGCAGAAGGGAGGACCCAGTCTGAGAGGCCATACTGAGGGAGCCAAGACTGGCATGGGTCACAGAATCGTGGAATATCCTGGCTGGAAAAGACCTTCTGACCATTGAGTCCAACCATAACCTACCATCTCCCTGCACACAGCTGTTGGACTAACAATTATTCCCCAGCAGAGATTCACACTCCAAGAAAAGGAGAGTGAGATAAACAATGAAGCGAAGGGCACTTGGGAATAAAACCCAAAAAAGCCAGAAATCTGTGTGTTGAGATAGGAAGGTAGTGGGGAGGGGACAAGAGATCTGGATTGAATGCTTAGGACCTTGGCCTGTGTGGCCAGCAGGTCAAGGAATGTTCTCATCCTCCTCTACTCTGCACTGGTAAGACCACATCTGGAGTATTGTGTCCAGTTTGGGGCTCCCAGTTCAAGAGGGACAGGGATATATTGGAGAGTGTCACAGAGGCTATGAGGATGATGAAGGGCATGGAAGATCTATCTGAGGAGGAAAGGCTGGGGCTGTTTAGCCTGGAGAAGATTGACAGGAGAACTGATCAGTGCTGACAATTATCTGAGGAGTGGGGGTCAAGAGGAGGGGGCCAGGATCTTTCCAGTGGTGTCCTGTGATAGGAGAAGGGACAATGGATACAAACTGGAACCCAGAAAGTTCTAGCTCAGCATGAGCAAAACACTCTGCTGTGAGAGTGATGGAGCCCTGGAGCTGGCTGCCAGAGAGGTTGTGGAGTTTCTGTCTCTGGAGGCTTTCAAGACCCATCTGGATGTGTTCCGTTGTGACCTGCCACAGGTGACCCTGCTTTGGCAGGGGGGTGGACTGAGTGATCTCCAGGGGTCCCTTCCAGAACTCACCATTCTGTGATTCCATCAAATCTTTTTGGTTCTGGAGTGCAATGAATCATAGAATCATAGAATCAATAAGGTTGGAAGAGACCTCAGAGATCATCAAGTCCAACCTGTCACCCAACACCTCAGGGCTAGTAAAACATGGCTCCAAGTGCCACATCCAATCCCCTCTTGAACACCTCCAAGGATGGGGACTCCACCACCTCCCTGGGCAGCACATCCCAAGGGCCAACAACTCTCCCTGGGAAGAACTTCTTCCTAACATCCAGCCTGACCCTCCCCTGGCACAGCTTGAGACTGTGTCCTCTTGTTCTGCTGCTGGGTGCCTGGGAGAAGAGACCAAGCCCCACCTGGCTACAACCTCCCTTCAGGCAGTTGGAGAGAGCAAGAAGGTCTCCCCTGAGCCTCCTCTTCTGCAGGCTAAGCAAGCCCAGCTCCCTCAGCCTCTCCTCCCAGGGCTGTGCTCCAGACCCCTCCCCAGCTTTCTTGCCCTTCTCTGGACACCTTCCAGCAGCTCAACATCTTTCCTAACCTGAGGAGCCCAGAACTGGACACAGGACTCAAGGGGTGGCCTCAGCAGTGCTGAGCACAGGGCACAATGACCTCCCTGCTCCTGCTGGCCACACTGTTCCTGATGCAGGCCAGGATGCCCTTGGCCTTCTTGGCCCCCTGGGCACACTGCTGGCTCCTGTTCAGCTGCTCTCAACCAGTCCCCCCAGGTCCCTTTCTGCCTGGCTGCTCTCAGCCACTCTGACCCCAGCCTGTAGCACTGCCTGGGGTTGTTGTGACCAAAGTGCAGCATCCTCTGCCATGAGGCTCTTCCCTCCCCAGCCCTGGCTGGAGGCTCAGCCTGCCTCCTGCTCACTCAGCCACTGCTGTATTGTATTGTATTGTATTGTATTGCTGTATTGTATTGTATTGTATTGTATTGTATTGTATTGCTCTGTGTCCCTTGTGCTGCCACCAGCCCACCTTTCCGTGCTGGCTGTTCCTTTTGGTGTCTCCCACCCATCTCTCTCCTGCTTCTCCAGCTGGGGCCCTGTGCTTTCAGTGGTAATAGGCTCACTCCGGCTCTGAATGAGGAGTTTTATCAGCCCTCGGTCCCTGTAATTTCCCGTGGTTTAGAGTGATAATGAGGATTTGGGTATGTAAAGAGAGCCTAAAGTACACATGGAAATGAACACAAGGGAGTGCAACTTTGAGCCCTGGGCATTAGTGAGTGTGAATGAGGGAGGGAGTGCTCAGCCCAGGAAACCAAGCCGGGGCAGACAAAAGCCACACATAATCTTCCCGGCCTGGCAAATGCTGTTTATCTTATTTGTTTAAAGGCCTGCGGAACAGAAAGCTTCTCTTCCCTCTCCTGCTCTCTAGCTGTGTTACGGCTGAGCCTCAGCTCTGCACGGCTGCTAGCATGGCTTTGGCAAGGAAGCCGCCCTGGGCTGGCCCTGGGCTGGCCTGGGAGGTGGTCTGGGGAGTGCAGGAAGCATGGGCATGAGGCCATCACCTCGCCACAGAAACCAAGAGGATCGGAAGGCTCCTGTCGGTCCTACTATGCCTGAAGAACCACAAATGAAAAGCAAGGGGAGGGGAAGCTCTTGAAGATTAATGTTCTTTTGGGTTGAAAAAAATAAAGAAGAATGAAATGCTTCCTTGCCAGGGATAGTTTCTAGCAGCAAACATCAGGTGTGGTCAGAAAGGATCCTGCCAGTGGCTATGGTCCTGCTGCGAGTGGACAGCAGCATCGCCAGGCGTGGGAGCAGGGGTGGGAGAGAGTCAGTTTGCTCCCAAGATTCCACAGCAGTGCAAATCGTCTGTAGCACTCCTGGCACTCAATTAGTGCTCCCATCTATAATTTGAGAAGCCTCATTCCAAGGGTGGTGTTGGGAGGGGGTGGGGGGAATACATCAAGCCTGTTATTTCTGCTGGCAGGGCTGGTGCTAAATATAGCGGTGGCGAACGACGGGATGGAAGCTGCCGGGTGGGCTCGTCACGAGATACGTGCGGAGTGGACAGCAGGAAATACTCCTGATGGAGTTGTTCTGCCTGTGAATTAGGATTCCTGGGGAAGAGGTGAAAGGACAGGGGAGCTTTTAAAGGCAGGATCTAGGAATGAAGTGGACAGAACAACCTTGCATCATTCGGCCAGGCGTTGGAACAAGCTGCGCAGGGAGGTGGTGGAGTCACCATCCCCAGAGGGCTGCAAGAAACCTGTGGCCATGGCACCTAGGGACATGGTTTAGTGGCCAGGGGGTGGTAGGTTGATGGTTGGGTTCAGTGATCTGGTTTGAAGCTGAGGGACAGTAGATTTAGACTGGATCTTAGGAAGGAGGTCTTCAGTATGAGGGTGGTGAGACCCTGGAACAAGTTGCCCAGGGAGGTTGTGGCTGCCTCCTTCCTGGGGCTATTCAAGGCCAGGTTGGATGAGGCCCTGAGCAGCTCGGTAGAGTTGATGCTGCCCATGTAGGGGGGTTGGAGTCGATGATCCCTGAGGCACCTTCCAATGTAGGACACTCTGTGATTCTAGGAAATATGGTGGTGGCTCTCTGGAAGGATTTTAGCTCCATCCTGCTGGAGCAGGTCCAGAGAAGGGCAGCAAAGCTGGGGAGGGGTCTGGGGAACAGGGCTGGGGAGGAGCAGCTGAGGGAACTGGAGGTGTTCAGCCTGGAGAGGAGGAGGCTCAGGGGAGGCTTCATTGCTCTCTCCAACTCCCTGAAGGGAGGTTGTAGCCAGGTGGGGGTTGGTCTCTTCTCCCAGGCAACCAGCACCAGAACAAGAGGACACAGTCTCAAGCTGTGCCAGGGGAGGTTCAGGCTGGAGGTGAGGAAGAAGTTCTTCCCAGAGAGAGAGATTTGCCCTTGGGATGTGCTGCCCAAGGAGATGATGGAGTCCCCATCCCTGGAGGTGTTCAGGAAGAGCCTGGATGGGGTGCTTGGTGCCATGGGTTAGTTGATCAGATGGTGCTGGGTGAGAGGTTGGACTCCATGATCTCAAAGGTCTTTTCCAACCTGGTTAATTCTATTCTATTCTATTCTATTCTATTCTATTCTATTCTATTCTATTCTATTCTATTCTATTCTATTCTATTCTATTCTATTCTGTTCTGTTCTGTTCTGTTCTGTTCTATCCTGTTCTATTCTATCCTGTTCTATCCTGTTCTGTTCCCTCATTCCTAGCTTGTTTCTGGAAAAGCCAAAGCCTACCCCATCCAACCAGTCCCAACCCTGTGGGTGGGAAGAGAGTTCAAGCAGCCTGCGCTAATGAAACCTCCGCCTCTATGAGTCCAATCAAAGCTCTCCAGAAGGCAGGAATGGGTTTACACCAGGGGCAGTTCAATAATGCTAGAGATAAGCTTGAGGCCTGGTGCTCAGGTGTGCAGTAAATGTGTTCAGGAGGCAGATTCGCCAGCTCTTGCTGGCTGCTTTGTCAGGCGGCTCAGTCGCCACGCGTCTCCCTCTGGGATACTCTTGGGACAGACTGTATAGGCATCTGAAAATGAAATCAATAAGGGATTCCTCAGCTGAAGATGAGGACATGGGGGCTGACAAAGACTGATGGAAGTAGTAGGAGGAAGATGCTAATTTTCTGAGCTGTTTGTCAGAGCGGCCGCTTCCCGCCGGGAAGGGCAGCCACACCGCCGCATCCGGTGCAGAGCAGCTCAGTCACTCTGTACCTAGGAAGCTGCTGGTGGCTTTGCTGGACCGGGACTAGTCCATACAAGTGGCAGCTGCTGCTTCTGCGGGGCTCTGGTGGCCACCAGGCAGAGCAAGAGCAGAAGAGGATGGGGTGGAGGTGCCAGGCATGCTTTGGGATGGCTGTCCAGGGAGAGCTGCTTCCCAGCAGCCTCCTCCTCGTTTCGTGGTAGTGCAGCTCCTGGGGCCCCCATTAACAGAATATGGGCCTGGCAGGGAGGACTTAAGTGCCAGCCTGGCTCTAAGCCAAGCTCTCAGATACAAGAGAGAGTCTGGCCAGGGTACCCCAGGCACTTGCTTCTTGATCACTGCTTTCTCCACTGGCAGGTGCTGCCATGCCAAAAGCTGACACAAAGCTCTAGGAAAGCCTTAGGGACCCATGCCTCACCCAGCGAGGGTGGGAGAGGCTGCCTCTAGCCCTTGGTGTGCCTGGGGAACCAGGGCAACCTAAGGGTCCTGTCAGGCTGAGTCGCCCAGGGCAGCTCCTCTGCTTTCTGCCGGTGCCCAGTCCTTGGTCTGCTGGTTTTGTATCCACGTCCTTCCGTCCTGCTGCCACCGAGAGGCCACGGGACAGCTCTTGGGTCTGCTACAAAGCCCCAGCTCACTCTGCAGGGCAAGGACAAGCCAGTGTTTGTGCTCTTTGGGCAGTGGCTGCATTCATTGTGCCATATGCTTGTGTTCTTCCAGCGCTCGGTACGGGCATGGGAACCTTTGGCGGCACGCTGCCTCCCGGTTCCACCCAGCAGCCACACAGGGAGGTACTGACTGGCTGTCCCATCTGAGAGAGACACACAGCAGAACCCCAGAGCAGAGCCCTTGGTGTCCTCTGTGCCTGGCAGTGCACCAAAGTCTGTCTTCAAATCCTTTCTCCCGCAGTGTCGTGCTGGAATAGGTTTGGAGAAGTGCTGGGCTAAAATGGTTCCTTCATCCTCCTCAGGGCTGGATGGACACCATCCAATCAACTAACCCATGGCACCAAGCACCCCATCCAGGCTCTTCCTGAACACCTCCAGGGATGGGGACTCCACCACCTCCCTGGCCAGCACAGCCCAAGGGCCAATCTCTCTGTCTGGGAAGAACTTCCTCCTCACCTCCAGCCTGAACCTCCCCTGGCACAGCTTGAGACTGTGTCCTCTTGTTCTGGTGCTGCTTGCCTGGGAGAAGAGACCAACCCCCTCCTGGCTACAACCTCTCTTCAGGGAGTTGGAGAGAGCAAGAAGGTCTCCCCTGAGCCTCCTCTTCCCCAGGCTAAGCAAGCCCAGATCCAGATGTGGCCTCACAGGGCAGAGTAGAGGGGCAGGAGAACCTCTCTCGACCTGCCAACCACACCCAGGAGACAACTGGCCTTGGCCACGAGTGCATATTGCTGGCTCCTGGTCATCCTTCTGTCTACCTGGAGTCCCAGTTGTCCCCAACATCAGCTGCATTTGAGAGTCCCTGAAGGGTTAACATGAATTTGACTGCATCCTTGCATCAGGTGTCAGGGGAAAGCTGTGGATTTGCCTCACCACCAGAGAACCTGTTCTGTGAGCACCAGTGGAGAAGTTGTGATTTAAATACATCCAAATGCATGTAATTAATCACAAGTGCAACATACCTCCTTCCTGCTGTGAAACCTTATTAACAGTGTGGGTGGAATCCTGAAACACCTTAGCTCACCCTGGTTCAGCTCCTGCTCCTCAGCTTGCAAACTCAACACAACAAGCACGCCTGAGCAGCCAGGCTTTAGCCACGTCCCCCCCGGGGCTTCTGAGCACAGGGACACAAAGGAAGCTTTAACCTATCCCTGTCTGGGGAGAGGGCTCTACCTCTCCTCTGTCTGATCTGTCTTTCCACACAGAGGCTTCCACAGGCTTCCAGTAAAGTACAGCCAGCAGTCCCCCTGCACTGCACAGCCCAGTTATGGAATCACAGAATGGGTTGGGTTGGAAGGGACCCTAAAGATCATCTAGTTCCAGCTCCTCTGCCATGGGGAGGAAAGGTTTGGATTTATAGAATCATAGACTTCCAGAGGGGATTGAGTCCAACCCTCCCATCAGAGCAGGGCCTCCTGGGGCAGGTCACAGGGGAACACATCCAGCTGGGTTTTGAAAGTCTCCAGAGGAGACTCCACAGCCTCTCTGGGCAGCCTGCTCCAGGCCTCCAGCAGCCTCACACCAAAGTTTCCCCTCACACTGAGGTGGAACTACCTGGGTTCCAGTTTATGTCCATTGCCCACACCACCACTGAAAAGATCCTGGCCCCTGCTTCTTGACACCCACCCCTCAGATATTTCTAGGCATTCATAAGACCTCCTCTCAGCCTTCTTTCTCCTGCCTAAGCAGCCCCAGGGCTCTCAGCTAGCAGCAGCAGGAGCAACAGAGACTGACCTGCTGCTCCCCTGCCCAGGACACCTACACCATGTCTCCCTGTTGTGACTGCAAGATTTCCCATCCCTGGAGGATCCATTCCAGCCTCTGGGGGGATTTGGGGGTTGGGGTTTTATCCCCCCCCAGCAGCCAGATGCTCTCCCCAGGCCTGTGAGCCGCGGGGTGCGGCAGCACACAGCACAACTGGGAACATCATGGACCAAACAGATTCCCTGAGCTGAGATTAGTGGAGGCTAATGTCAGCTTGGCAGCACCCCCAGGGGCTGGGGGCTGCTTGGAGATGGAGCCCCTGAGCTGCAGCCACGCCAGGAAAAGATGGACAGGGTACGAGGAGCACCGCAAATGCTCTTCCCAGAGCGGATTCCTTCACAGCTTAATGTGTTCCAACACCAAAAACCACCCAACACCCCCCCAAAGCCCAACCAAACAACCACCCCATCTGCCAGCAGAGCTAATCAAGCACATCAATTATTGCCTTCAGAGAGACAGTTGCTGCTAGATTTGATATCCCCAAAAAGCAAAGCTGCTTTAAAGCGTCTTTTTTGTCCTCTCAGCTGAGTGTTTTCATGCCAGCTCACAATCCCTGATGAGCCCTGCAGCAGCCAGGACACACAGGGAACATGGCAGCTGTGCAAAGATGGGCTCTAGGCACAGGGAATTCACTCTGAGGTGGGCAGTGAGGCAGGGCTTGGCCTCTTCTCCCTAGTCTCAGGTGATAGAAGGAGAGGAAATCATAGAATCATAGAATCAACAAGGTTGGAAGAGACCTCAGAGATCTTCAAGTCCAACCTGTCACCCAACACCTCATGGCTACTAAACCATGGCTCCAAGTGCCACATCCAATCCCCTCTTGAGCACCTCCAGGGATGGGGACTCCACCACCTCCCTGGGCAGCACATCCCAAGGGCCAACAACTCTCTCTGGGAAGAACTTTCTCCTCACCTCCAGCCTGAACCTCCCCTGGCACAGCTTGAGACTGTGTCCTCTTGTTCTGGTGCTGGGTGCCTGGCAGAAGAGACCAACCCCCACCTGGCTACAGCCTCCCTTCAGGGAGTTGGAGAGAGCAAGAAGGTCTCCCCTGAGCCTCCTCTTCTCCAGCCTAAGCAAGCCCAGCTCCCTCAGCCTCTCCTCCCAGGGCTGTGCTCCAGACCCCTCCCCAGCTTTCTTGCCCTTCTCTGGACACATTCAGGAGTTCTTAAACTGAGGGGCCCAGAACTGGACACAGTTGTGGCAATGGCCTGAAATTGTGCCAGGGGAGGCTTAGGTTGGAGATGAGGAAAATTTTCTTTGCTGCAAGAGTGGTCAGGGATGGGCAGAGGCTGCCCAGGGAGATGGTGGAGTCCCCATCCCTGGAGGTGTTTAGGAAGAGCCTGGAGGGGGTGCTTGGTGCCATGGTTTAGTTGATCAGATGGTGCTGGGTGATAGGTTGGACTTGATGATCTCCAAGGTCTCTTTCAACCTGGTTAATTCTAGTCTAGTCTAGTCTGTTCTAGTCTAGTCTGTTCTGTTCTATCCCTTCCTTCCTCCATTCTCCACCAGAGTGTTTGCTTCTGGATAGCAGCATCTGAAAGGGTTTTGAAAGGCAAAGTCACCTTCCAGCTCCCACAACACTTCAGATGAGGCAGATGGGAAAGCCAAAAGGTGCTTCAGGTTTGGGTAGTGAAACTGACATTGAACCCATTTGCCTCCTTCTTCAGGCTTGGGTGATGCTTAATGGCAGCTTACAGGAGTTGTAAGTGATCTAAAAAAGCCATCAAAAGCTGCTTTTGTGTCCTTGTTCGGCTGGGGGGCGGGGGTGGGGGGAATGAGTGTAACAAAACCATTAAAGGGCTTTCAAAACACCGCTTTTGACTTCCTAGAACCAGCTGTGGGATGATCCAGCTGCAGTTGGACTCCCCAAACCTGCCCCCCCCCCCCTTGCATCTAAGAGAACATTTAAGAGGATTAATCCCAATAATTTTAATTCAACCAAATGACCTTATGTAACACTGCTGACGAATTAATGAGAACTCTCCCATGTGGGTCAGCACAGGGCCTGCTGGCTTTTCATTCTCTGAGTGGGGAAATCTCTTGGGCACAGGGTGGACAAAGTAGATTGACCATGTAGCACATTGCATGGATCAGAGGCTAAGTCACATGAAGCAGGAGCCCTTTTATTCTTTTCTTGAGTTCTTCTGGCTGGAGAGCAGCCCTGAAGAAAAGGCCTTGGGGGTGCTGGGGGAGGAGGAGCTCAACAGGAGCCAGCAGTGAGCACTTGCAGCCCAGAGAGCCAAGCAGAGCCTGGGCTGCAGCAAGAGAAGTGTGGCCAGCAGGGCCAGGGAGGGGATTCTGCCCCTCTGCTCCACTCTGCTGAGACCACAGCTGGAGCTCTGTGTCCAGTTCTGGAGCCTCTGTGCCAGGAAGAATCTGGAGGTGCTGGAAGGTGTCCAGAGAAGGGCCACGAGGAGGAGCAGAGGGCTGGAGCTGCTCTGCTGTGAGGACAGACTGAGGGAGTTGGGGCTGTTCAGTCTGGAGAAGGCTCCCAGGAGACCTTCTTGTGGCCTTCCAGTATCTGAAGTGGGCTCCAAGAAAGCTGGGGAGGGACTTTTGAGGGTGTCAGGGAGGGATAGGACTGGGGGGATGGAGCAAAACTAGAAGTGGGGAGATTCAGATTGGATGTGAGGAAGAAGTTGTTCCCCAGGAGGGTGGTGAGAGACTGGCACAGGTTGGCAGGGAGGTGGTGGAAGCCTCCTGCCTGGAGGTGTTTGCAGCCAGGCTGGATGTGGCTGTGAGCAAGCTGCTGCAGTGTGAGGTGTCCCTGCCCGTGGCAGGGGGTTGGAGCTGGCTGAGCCTTGAGGTCCCTTCCAGCCCTGGCAGTTCTGACTCTTCGGGAGCGCAGCCGAAAGGGATGCAGCTGTCAGCCTCCTCTGGTGCTATTTGAAACTCTTCTGGCTCCCAGGCTTTTTCCACAGAAAAATGCAATCTCATCTAATGCAAATGCTGCTGCAGGAGCCTGGGTAGTCCAGCTGTCTTCTTTTAATCGACACAAAACCCAACCCACCCTGATCCAATTGTTTTCTGACTTGCCTGCCTTTGCCGTTCTTCCCGAGCCGAGCAAGATGCAGATTAAAACTAATTAGCTGCATGTAGGGTACTCAATATTTTGAGCTCTGTGTTAGAGACCCCAGGAGAGGGCACGTTAGCAGAGTTACACAACTGCAGGTTGTGCTAAAAACCCCAAACTGTGCCAGTGGGCTGGCAGTGGGCAACCCCCGGCCTGCGCCGCTCCCTGCCTGCTGCGGGATGGGGAGGCAGGGCAGCCTGCCCTGTGCCCCTGCTAGCAACTCCTGCTGCCCACCTGGGCTGCTTGGCCCTGGGAAGGGTGAGAACCTGAAGGGCTGCTGCTGCTGTATCGGCAAGTGTGGTGGTGGGTGGCTTTCCCCTGCCTCTGCCCCTCGAGCACCAACCTGAGGAGACCTTCTTGTGGCCTTCCAGGATCTGAAGAGGGCTACAAGAAAGCTGGGGAGGGACTTTTGAGGGTGTCAGGGAGGGATAGGACTGGGGGGATGGAGCAAAACTAGAAGTGGGGAGATTGGATGTCAGGAAGAAGTTGTTCCCCAGGAGGGTGGTGAGAGCCTGGCACAGGGTGCCCAGGGAGGTGGTGGAAGCCTCCTGCCTGGAGGTGTTTGCAGCCAGGCTGGATGTGGCTGTGAGCAAGCTGCTGTGGTGTGAGGTGTCCCTGCCCATGGCAGGGGGTTGGAGCTGGCTGAGCCTTGAGGTCCCTTCCAGCCCTGGCAGTTCTGTGATTCTATCTCTGTGCTGTAAGGGAAAGCTCTGAGCATTGGGTTTGGTTCTCAGCTAGCACTTGAGGTCAGGTCCTCAGCCTTGAGGTATCACAGAATCAGTTGGTTGCGAGAGACCTTTAAGATCATCAAGTCCAACTGTTAACTCAGTACTGGCAGGGCACCACTAAACCACGTTCTCAGCACCACATCCACACAGTTTCTGAATCCCTCCAGAGATGGGGACTCCCTCACTGTCCTGGGCAGCCTGTTCCAGGGCTTGACCTCACTTTTGGGGAAGAAATTGCTCTTCATGTCCAACCTAAAGCTCCTCTGGTACAACTTGAGGTCATTTCCTCTTGTCCTATGACTTGTTCCTTGGGAGAAGAGACCAGCTGGGGATGGTCTCTTCAGCACATTTGTCTCTGGGTTTGGTGTGGATTAAACTGCATATAAAGAGTGTTCTGCATATTCAAGAGTACTCCTGAGTGCTCAGCACTTCAGTAGCTGAAGAGGACTTACAAGAAGGCTGTAGAGGGACTGTTTAGAAGGCCGTGCAGTGGCAGGATGAGGAGCAATGGTTTGAAACTGGAGCAGGGAAGATTCAGGTTCATAGATTCATAGCATGGTTTGGGTGGAAGGGACCTTAAAGATCATGCAGTTCCAAACCCAATGCTGTGGGCAGGGACACCTCCCACCAGCCCAGCTTGCTCAAGGTCTCATCCAGCCTGGCCTTCAACACCTCCAGGGAGGTCCCCACATCCACAGCCTCCCTGGGCAACCTGTGCCAGCGTCTCCCCACCCTCATTGCCAAGAATTTCTTCCTCATCTCCAGCCTCAGTCTCCCCTCTTCCAAATCAAAGCCATTGTCCCTCATCCTGTCACTCCCAGCCCTTGTCAAAACTCCCTCCCCAGCTCTCCTGGAGCCCCTTCAGGTACTGGAAGGCTGCTCTAAGGTCTCCCCGGAGCTTTCTCTTCTCCAGGCTGAGCAGCCCCAGCTCTCTCAGTCTGTCTCTATAGAGCAGATTGGACATTAGGAGGAAGTTCTCCCCAGTGACAGTGGTGAAATACTGGAATGGGATGCCCACAGAGGTGGTGGAGGCCCCATCCCTGGAGACATTCAAGGCCAAACTTGATGTGGCCCTGAGCAACCTGGAGGTGTCCCTGCTGAGGGGGGTTGGGCAAGATGACCTTTGAGGGCTTCTTCCAACCCAATTCCTGCTTCTATGATTATCTTTTATTCTCTTCTATATCTCTGAAATCAGAGGGCTGGGAGAAGATGCAACATCTGGCCCTCACATCTCTGGAAGCTCACCTGGAGGTGTTCAAGACACCTGTGGCCATGACACTTTGGGACAGGGTCTAATGGCCATGGTGCTGTTAGGTTGAACGTTGGACTCGATGATCTTAGAGGGCTTTTCCACCCCAAACAATTCTGTGATTAGCTCAGTGCAGGGAGGATAAGAATGGTAGCAAGCTCCATTCTGAACAGACAGAAGAGAGTTTCTTTTAACATCAGGTCTTGGCAGTATTTAAATCTCCTGATGGATTTGCTTGTCTTTTTTAACACAAACCAGCTGGTTAAGTCCAGATAACAGCTTTGCATGCAAGAAATGCTCTGGTGGTAAGAAATCAGCTTGGAGTGACCCAAAGGTATTTCCTCTAGCAATGTGCTCTGGTGGCCAAGAAGGCCAAGGGCAGCCTGGGCTGGATTAGAAGGGCTGTGGTGAGGAGGTCCAGAGAGGTTCTCCTGCCCCTCTACTCAGCCCTGCTGAGGCCACATCTGGAATATTGTGTCCAGTTCTGGGCCCCTCAGGTCAGGAAGGACCTTAGTGAGCTGCTTGAGAGAGTCCAGCACAGAGCCACAGAAATACTGAAGGCAATGGAACATCTCCCTGCTGAGGAGAGCCTGAGGGAGCTGAGGGCTCTTGAGCTTGGAACAGAGGAGCCTGAGGGTGACCGCATTGCTGTTGATGGAGATGTGCAGGGTGGGTGCCCAGGGGCTGGAGCCAGGCTCTGCTGGGTGATGCCCCATGCCAGCACAAGGGGCAGTGGGGGAAGCTGAGGCAGAGGAAGTGCTGTGGAAAAATGAGGAAAACTTTTTCTCACTGAGAGGCTGACAGAGGCCTGGAACAGGCTGCCCAGGGGGCTGTGGAGTCTCCCTCTCTGGAGATGTTCAAGCCCCACCTGGATGTGTTCCTGTGTGACCTGCTCTAGGTGCTCCTGCTCTGGCAGGGGTGTTGGACTGGATGAGCTTTGGAGGTCCCTTCCAGCCCCTAACACTCTCTGATTCTGTGATTGAGGTTTTCCCCAGCTGGGAGCCAATCATAGAATTATAGAATCATAGAACTGTCAGGGCTGGAAGGGACCTCAAGGCTCAGTCAGCTCCAACCCCCTGCCATGGGCAGGGACACCTCACACTACAGCAGGCTGCTCACAGCCACATCCAGCCTGGCTGCAAACACCTCCAGGCAGGAGGCTTCCACCACCTCCCTGGGCAGCCTATGCCAGGCTCTCACCACCCTCCTGGGGAAGAACTTCTTCCTCACATCCAATCTGAATCTCCCCACTTCTAGTTTTGCTCCACACCCCCTCAGTCCTATCCCTCCCTGACACCCTCAAAAGTCCCTCCCCAGCTTTCTTGTAGCCCTCTTCAGATCCTGGAAGGCCAAAATGAGGTCTCCTGGGAATCATGGGGCTTCCAGCAGGATTTTCGTGGACTGGTGTTAATAAAATCTGAGACCAAAACAAAGCAGAACAAAACCAAACCAAACCTCTGGGCTTTAGGAAAAATGAGCTCCATGTGCAGTTTTTCTATGACCCTGACTGAAGAATCTGGTTTTCTGGGGGGGGGGGGGAAAAAAGGCAAAGCAGGGAGTCATCTCAATCTCCCCAGTCAGAGAATTTCCTGGGGGAATGGGATGTACGGCATGTCATTCAAGCCCAGCCAGAGGGGAAGGAGAGTGAGAGTTTGGAGAGCTTTGTGCCCTGCCACGGGGGTCTGAGCTGTGCCTTTGCAGCCTTTGCTGCACAAGGTCACGGGCATCTGTGTTGATTCAGTTTAACATAATCCAGGAGGCTTTAATCGCATTGCAGCTATTAAATGAGAGGAGAATCACTGGAATTTAGCTTCAGAACTCCCCTGTAAACAAACTTTTTAACCTCATAGCAAGATGAAAATAAAGCCCAGAGTAGCTGATTACCTTGAGCAGAAGATTTGACATCAGAATTGGATCAACCCCTTCCTTTCCCCTACCTATTTGGACTTGATGATCTTTGAGGTCTCTTCCAACCTTATTGATTCTATGATTCCTTTAAAGGCAGATTTCTGCACTGCGATGTTTTGTTTTCTTCCCCACTTGCAAACAAAACTCTCTAAAGTTTCCTTCAAACTTTGGTTTGGTTTGGTTTGGTTTGAGGCTGGGGAGAGGCCTTGAGCACAGCCCTGGGAGGAGAAGCTGAGGGAGCTGGGGTTGCTTAGCCTGCAGAAGAGGAGGCTCAGGGGAGACCTTCTTGCTCTCTCCAACTCCCTGAAGAGAGGTTGTAGCCAGGTGGGGGTTGGTGTCCTCTCCCAGGCACCCAGCACCAGAACAAGAGGACACAGTCTCAAGCTGTGCCAGGGGAGGTTCAGGCTGGAGGTGAGGAGAAAGTTCTTCCCAGAGGGAGTTGTTGGCCCTTGGGATGTGCTGCCCAGGGAGGTGGTGGAGTCCCCATCCCTGGAGGTGTTCAAGAGGGGATTGGATGTGCCACTTGGGGCCATGGTTTAGTAGCCATGAGGGGTTGGGTGACAGGTTGGATTTGATGATCTCTGAGGTCTTTTCCAACCTTATTGATTCCATGATTCTGATTTGCTGTTCTTCTGACCTCAGCTTTGCCCAGCTCTGCCCAGAAGAACCTGCTTGGTTCTGGTATGAAACAGACAAGATTCTTTTTGAAAGAGAAAGAGGGAAGGAGGGAGCAAAGAACATCAGAAGTGTCTGCTGAGTGAAAAGAGATCTTGTGTGTGTGCTTGTTCCAAAATTCTCCATGGAAAATCCACCTTGGATCAGTTTAGGAACAAGTTCTTTACCGTGAGGGTAGTGGAACACTGCAACAGGTTGCCCAAGGAGGTAGTTGAGGCCCCATCCCTGGAGTTATTCAAGGTGAGGCTTGACAAGGCTCTGAGCAAGCTGATCTAGTGGAGAATGCCCCTGCTGACTGCAGAGGGGGTCAGACTGGATGACCTCTGGAGGTCCCTTCCAAGCCAGACCATTCTATGCTTCTATGATGATTCATTGCTATCAGAGTGCCAGGGTTTCCCCACCAGTCAGAGCCACCACTGGCTTCTGGTCTTGATTGTGTTCATACATCTTGAAGGAGTTAAAACCTAGAGGAGCTTAGAGAAGATAAAGGTACTTCTGTGCTGCCCTTGGATGTGCATGAAGAGGGGTTGGACTAGATGTCCTTTGGAGGTCCCTTCCAACCCAGACCACTCTGTGATTCTATGATCAGTTTATACCCTAAACCAAAAATGCATCTCTGGGCAAATGCTCAGTTGTCCCTTTGATGGCACAGCCCAAGTGATCTTTGTGGTTGCAAGCAGCACTTTACACCCTGTAGCACCTCACACTCTTTGAATCAACTGGGAGGTTCCTTCTGCCCAGCATTGTCCACTGTGACTTGAGGAGTTCCCCACCCAGAGCACTGGGGAGACCTCTGAGGAGCTCCCCACCCAGAGCCCTAAGGGAGACCCTTGAGGAGCTCCCCACCCAGAGCCCTAAGGGAGACCCTTGAGGAGCTCCCCACCCAGAGCACTAAGGGAGACCCTTGAGGAGCTCCCCACCCAGAGCCCTAAGGGAGACCCTTGAGGAGCTCCCCACCCAGAGCACTAAGGGAGACCCTTGAGGAGCTCCCCACCCAGAGCCCTAAGGGAGACCCTTGAGGAGCTCCCCACCCAGAGCACTAAGGGAGACCCTTGAGGAGCTCCCCACCCAGAGCCCTAAGGGAGACCCTTGAGGAGCTCCCCACCCAGAGCACTAAGGGAGACCCTTGAGGAGCTCCCCACCCAGAGCCCTAAGGGAGACCCTTGAGGAGCTCCCCACCCAGAGCCCTAAGGGAGACCCTTGAGGAGCTCCCCACCCAGAGCACTAAGGGAGACCCTTGAGGAGCTCCCCACCCAGAGCCCTAAGGGAGACCCTTGAGGAGCTCCCCACCCAGAGCCCTAAGGGAGACCTGAGCTTTCCTGCAGTGGAAGGAAATGCTGCAGAGGAGCAGACACCCATCTAGGCTGAAGCAGAGGGTGCTGTGCAGGCTACCATTGCCAACCCAAACCCAGTTAGTGCCCCACAGCCCCGAGGGGTGAAACTGTGGCACAAGGCTCTGCTAGGAAAGCTATGCCATCATCACCTTGAAGTCCCTCCAGTCTGTCCAGGTGAGGGTGAGGAGCGAGGATGGCTCTCACAGGAGCTGGGCTGTGCATTTGCTTGCCACACACTTCAACTGTAATAATCTCCTGGTGATTTCTTGCCTGCTTTTAGTCAAGCAAATCACTGTAGTTTTCTGGGTGTGCATTGATAGGGGAAAGCTTCCTTCAGCTGGAGCAAATCACCTTAGGTAAAACAGAAGCAGTATGGGATTCATTTTCTCTGGTAGGCAACTGGAAGCCTCTCTGTATGTATTTTAGAGGTGATGCAGCCACACAAAGCTCCCTGAATTCAGCAGGAGATATTTCAGAGGAGGTTCTGGAGTGTTGACAAAGCACCAGGAGGTGAGGCAGGGCAGGGAAAGGAGAACCTGCCTCCAAAGCTGTGAAAGGGACAGAGGATACAGAGCTCCGAAAGGAAGAGGGAGAGCAGAGGTGTCCACAACAAGCTACTGAAGGTTGCCATCTCCTTCCCTCTGGCACAAGAAGGGCAAGGTTGGCAAGATTTAATGCCTTCAGAGCAGCCCTGCTTAAGGAACTTCTTGCTACATACTTCCAGGCTCTGCTGGCGCCATCTCAGAAACACAAACACTTCTGGAGAGCTCTGGGAGGGCAGGTGAGGTACCAGGAGACGGGGGCGGGGGGGAAGTACACATGGTGTCTATCTCTAAATATAGAAGGAGAAAAGAGGAGTGAGGATTATAGACCAGTCAGCTTCTAGAAGCTTCTGAGAGAACTGAACTATCAATCACAGAGTTTGGAAGCACCTGGGAGATGAACAGGGAGATGAGTGACACCCAGCATGGATTACACAAAGCTGAGGCACGTTCAGCTCAGCTCCTTTGGTTCCTCAGCAAAGTAGGAGAGGGGTAGTTGGTGCCATAGATTGTTGGGAAGGGCTCGGCACAAAACTACTTAACGTCCCTAGAGGCAGCTGGGAAAACAGTCTAGGGAAAGAAAAAAGGCACTTCAGGTCTTACACAGAAAGGGAGGAGCAGCACCAGAGATGGAATGGAATGGAATGGAATGGAATGGAATGGAATGGAATGGAATGGAATGGAATGGAATGGAATGGAATGGAAGAATAGAATAGAATAGAATAGAATAGAATAGAATAGAATAGAATAGAATAGAATAGAACAGAACAGAACAGAAATAGAATTAACCAGGTTGGAAGAGACCTTTGAGATCACCAAGTCCAACCTGTCACCCAGCACCATCTGATCAACTAAACCATGGCACCAAGCACCCCATCCAGGCTCTTCCTAAACACCTCCAGGGATGGGGACTCCACCACCTCCCTGGGCAGCACATCCCAGTGGCCAGTCACTTAAAAAGGAATACAGTTAGGGGGTGCTCATGGTCAGAGCAGAGGACTTTGTCAGCCAGGGCTCTGCAGGGTTCTGGGCTGGTTGCCTTCAAAATGTTCGTCAATGAAAAGCAGGTGAAAATAGATCATTACACCTGGGAGTGGCATGGAGCTGGGAGAGCTACTTCAGCACACTGGAGGATCAGCTTTACAGCTTAAAATGCTCTTGGTGAAGGAAAGACGTGAGGACTGGCTCTACTCTGGGGTGCTGTGCCTCAAGAAGGAGGAGGACTCACTTGGAGAAGATGTCACTGCAGTTGCTAAAGTTGCCTTAGGTTGGAGGCGCTGGAAGGAAAGCACCAGAATAGTTTGCCTGGGACTGGAGCAGGGGGAGCTGCAGCCTCTGCTCCATGTGGTTTTCAGGAGAGGTGGACAAGTGTTCCCCTCAAACTGGCCCTAGTTCTGGGCTCCCCACTTCAATAGATACAGAGAAATACTGGAGGGAGTCCAAAAAAGGGCTGCAAGGATGATTAAGAGAATAGAACAACTCTCTTTTGAGGGAAGGCTGAGAGCCCTGGGACTGTTTAGCCTGGAGAAGAGAAGGCTGAGAGGGGACCTGATGGATGTTTACAAACACTTTAAGGGTGGGTGTCAAGAGGATGGGGCCAGGCTCTTTTCAGTGGTGCCCAGTGATAGCATGAGGGGCAATGGAGACAAGCTGGAACTAGATCACAGGCTCACAGTATGTTAAGGGTTGGAAGGGACCTCTGGAGCTCATCAAGTCCAATGCCCCTGCCAGAGCAGGACCAGAGAATCCAGCACAGGTCACACAGGAACACATCCAGACAGGGCTGGAAAGGCTTCAGAGAAGGAGACTCCACAACCTCTCTGGGCAGCCTGCTCCAGGGCTCTGTGACCCTCACAGTGAAGAAGTTCCTCCTGATGTTGAGATGGAACTTCCTGTGCTGTAGTTTGCATCCATGAACACAAGGAAGAACTTTGCTGTGAGGGTGCTGGAGCCCTGGAGCAGGCTGCCCAGAGAGGTTGTGGAATTTCCTCTTCTGGAGAATTTCAAGCCCCACCAGAACGTTAAGTTCCTGTGTGACCTGCCCTAGAAGATCCTGCTTTAGCAGGGGGTTGAACTCGGTGAGCTCCAGAGATCCCTTCCAGCCCTACAATTCTGTGTTTCTGCGGCTCCTCGCTCGGATCGGCCCTGCCCCAGCGCCCGCCCCGGGCTCAGCTGCGAGCTGCGGCGGCGCGGCTGCTGGAGCCGAGCCTGTCGGCAGGGACATCGCGGCGAGCGGAGCTCTGGCCCTCCCTTTTCAGCGCCTTCGTTTCGCAGGCAGCAGAGAGGCTGGCGGCACCTAAGTGCTGCGCTGAAGGGGAGCCAGGGCGAGCTGCTCGGCAGAGCTCCGCGCCCCTGCTTTCCTAGTACTTCATCTGTTTCGCAGTTAGGCAAGAGGCACTGAGGCACTGGGCGCTCCTGCAGGAGCAGCGACTTGCTGGGGGGGACGGCAGGAGAGCTGATCTGCAGCACAACCATTTTGCCTAGCAAATACCTGTTCGTTAAGATCTTAGAACAGCCTTCCAGTACCTGAAGGGGGCCACAGGAGAGCTGGGGAGGGACTTTGGACAAGGGCTGGGAGTGCCAGGGTGAGGGGGAATGGCTTGGAGCTGGAAGACGAGAGATTGAGACTGGAGATGAGGAAGAAATGCTTGCCAGGGAGGGTGGGGAGACACTGGCACAGGCTGCCCATGGAGGCTGTGGATGCCTCCTACCTGGAATTGTTCAAGGCCAGGTTGGGTGGAACCTTGAGCAACCTTGGTCTAGTGGGAGGTGTCCCTGCCCATGGGAGGGAGGTTGGAACTGGATGATCTTGAAGGTCCTTTCCACCCAAACCATCCCATGATTCAGGCCATTCCAAAGTGACTATGGCAACATAGGAGGCAAACACGAGGGGGTTGCAGTTAGCAGCTGAGGGGTGGGGAGCAGCGTGAGCAGGTCCATCAGACAGTGAGGTGGCTTCACTTGTCTCTCCCCATTCCATTTAGAGCATGGTGTTTCATTAGGCTCTTGGTGAATGAAACAGCTTTTTAATTGCTCAGAATCACTTTTTAGAAGTACAGCACTGTCTCCCCCACCCCACAGCCTCTGGGGAGCCTCTTCAATCTCTTTTCTCCCTTTGCCCTGGAGAGAATTGACTCTGGCATGGCATGGAGGAGCCTGCCTGCAGCAGTTGCCTTTGTATGCCAGACACAGAAAAAAATCCAAGCCACTTAGAAACCAAAGGGTGCACATTTAGTGCTGAAAACTCTCTGTTCCCATTAATTTGTGGGTTGCTTCAGGAGGAGTCCACCCTGCCTGCACCTTTATGAAACCACACAGAACCCAGCATGGTGGGCGGTGGAAGGGACCTCTGAAGATCACCCAGTCCAACCCCCTGCTAAAGCAGGGCACCCACAGCAGCTTGCCCAGGAGCACAATGGCCAGGGGGTTGGAATGTCCCCAGAAAAGGAGATTCCACAACCTCTTTGGGCACAACCTCTCATAACATTGGCCCAATGTTCCTACACCCTCAAATGACAGAAGGCTTCCCAGTTATGAAGCACTGATCACTTGTCTGAGTTCCTGCACAGAGTAGTGTAATGGTCACAGCTCTCTGCTCCACCCCAGCCTCACTTCTTCTTGTCTCCTGCAGCAAGCAAACTGGCTGCAGCCACCCCCCCATAAGGATACACTTCCTGGCAGCATTACTGGAGCTTGAGATGCCTTCTGGGCAGTAAAGCACAACAGCAGGCATGAAGAGAGGGGAACCCCAAAAGGGTGAGCAGCACCATGGTCATTCCCAAAGGACTGTGGAACCAGCTGCCCTGGGAGTGGTGCCATCAGATCACCAGGGCAAGGCAGAGGTGAAACATTTGCTGAAAGCATAAAGGACAAGAAACCAGTTCCTGGTGTCCTAGCAGGCTTTGGAACAGCAGTGGTCAGTGGGGATCTGCTCAATGATCATGTCATGTGCTATGGATTGATTCATCCATAGGTACTTGACAGAATCACAGTATGGTAGGGGCTGGAAGGGACCTCAGGAGATCATCCAGGCCAACCCCCTTCCAAGGCAGCTTCACCTAAAGAAGGTCACACAGGAACAGGTCCAGAGGGCTTTGAATGTCTCCAGAGATGGAGGCTCCACCACTTCTCTGGACAGCCTGTTCCAGGGCTCCAGCACGCTTCAATTAAAGCAGCTGCTCCTCATGTTGGACCTTGATGGAACTTCTGAGGTTCCACTTGGTGCCCCTTACCCCTTGTCCTGTCACTGGGCACACTGAAAAAAAGCCTGGTGCCACCCTCCTGACACCCACCCTTGAAGTATTGCTCAGCACTGCTGAGATCCCCACTCAGGCTGCTCTTTTCCAGGCTAAAAAGCCTCAAATCCCTCAGCCTCTCCTCAGAGAGATGTTGCAATCCCCTCAGCATCTCCGTAGCCCTACAGCAAAACTTCAGTGCTGGCATCTGCAGTGCTGCTTTCAGCTGCCGTGGCTTCCTTCCCAGAGAGCTTTCACAGAACAGCAGCCAGGGTGGGTTGGTATTTTCCTTCCCCTCCGTGGTCTTTTCTGCCCCTTTAGAAGCAGAGCTTTTTATGGCTGCTTTGAAGGATGGCAGCCTGCTGCCCAGCCGGCAGTGTGCTCACTGGGGAGTTCTGGAGCCACTCTCCATCAGTTGATTCCACCCCTTCAGCACAGAGAGACCTGTTTCTGGGTAGGGAGCTTGGAGCATTTAGCAACACTGAGTATTTACAAGTGAAAATGTCAGAAACCAGAGGTGGTTTTAACTCTGAAGAAGACCAAAGCTCACTTACAGCTGTTCCAACCCTCTCTTTTGTTTTCGGTCATGTCAAGCCCCTAGTTGATGCCTGCAGTGAAAAGCAAACACAAAGCCAGCCCAAGGAGTGGCCACCACGGCAATCTCCACCAGTATGGTCATAGAATCATAAAATCAGTTGGAAAAACCTTCCAAGATCATTGATTCCAACCATCAACCCACCCCACCATGGCCATCAAACCACGGCCCCAAGTGCCATGGCCACACATTTCTTGAACACCTCCAGGGATGGGGACTCCACCACCCCTCTGGGCAGCCCCTGCCAATCCCTGACCACTCTTCCAGTCAATATATCTTTCCTCATGTCCAGCCTGGCACAATTCCAGGCCATTTCCTCTCCTCCTCTCACCTGAGACTAGCGAGGAGAGACCAGCTGCAGCTCACTGCAGCCTCCTTTCAGGGAGCTGTACAGAGCAATGAGCTGCCTCCTCTTCAGACGAAGCGATTTCAGTTCCCTCAGCCTCTCCTCATGAGACTTGTTCTCCAGACCCTTCACCAGCTTTGTTGCCCTCCTAAAAGGGCAACATGTTTGGGCATGACTGCACCAAACCCCTTTCAGCTGCATCTTCTTGGGGCCCTTTCACTGCCCCTCATGCCCATCCTTTTCTTCACCCTTATATTCTCTTAGTTTCCCCAGAACCAACCTTTAGTGGGTTCCCCTGCCCCCAGAATGCAACCCTGCGCCACCCCAGCATGAATGCTTCCTGGTGATGCTTTTTGCTAAGCTCCTGCCTGCCTCCCCCCCCACGGGACCCTTTCTCTGCTGAGCTTCTTGCTCCTGTGCTCACGGCTGGGAGGAACTGGTGCTGTAGAGTCTCTCCTGAATTCAGGCAGGATTGATGTAGGTGCTTGTGCTTTGTGCCAGCCATAACTCTTCAGATTTGCCTGCAAAGAATGCATTTCCCAGCAGTCCAGCAACTTCTCTAAGTAACAGCAAGTGATCCATGAGACCCATGGCTCTGCTGCTTCCCTCCCTTCCCCAGCACTCCTACGCTGCTACCCCAAACCTCGGCACAGGCTTCACACAAAACACCAGGTCTGCTCATGCCTGCAATTCCAGAGCAAAATCCAGCTGTGGAAAAAGATTGGGCAGGTTGGCAAGTCTGGGTTGCCTGAGTCAGAAAGGCTTCCAGCCACCCCTGCTCTTCTCAGCCCAGGTGAGACAAATCATAGAATCAGCCAGTACCAGAACAAGAGGACACAGTCTCAGGCTGCGCCAGGGCAGGTTTCGGCTGGATGTTAGGAAGAAGTTCTATACAGAGAGAGTGGTTGCCCATTGGAATGGGCTGCCCATGGAGGTGGTGGAGTCACCTTCACTGGAGGTGTTCAGGAGGAGACTTGATGGGGTGCTTGGTGCCATGGTTTAGATGTTGGGTGGGTTGGATTGGTTGATGGGTTGGATGTGATGATCTTGACGGTCTCTTCCAACCTGGTGTATTGTATTGTATTGTATTGTATTGTATTGTATTGTATTGTATTAAATGCTGGGAAAGACCTCTAAGATCATCAAGTCCAACCTTCTACCCAACGCCTCCATGACCACCAGAGCATGGCCTGAAGTGCCATCTCTACTTGTTTCTTGAACCCCTCCAGGGATGGGGACTCTACCACTTCCCTAGGCAGCCTGTTCCAATATCTCACCACTCTCACAGCAAAGACATTCTTCCTGACATCCAGCCTATCCACCTGGTGCAGCTTGAGGCCATCACCTCTTGCTCTGTCTTGAGTTACTTGGTGGAAGAGGCCAAGGCCTCCCTCCAGCCTCTTTTCAGGGAGCTGTAGAGGTCTCTTCTTCAGGCTAACCAACCCCAGCTCCCTCAGCCTCTCCTCGTAAGCTATGCTCTCCAAACCCTCACCAGCTTCATTGCCCTTCTCTGTACCTGATCCAGCCCCTTGTGCTGTTTCCAGGATGCCAGCACTGTTCCCCCTTCCTGGAGCAGGGGGCCCTGGCCAGTTCCTCAGATCAGGAGCTTAAAATTTTCCTGGGCATGAGTTAATTTGACCTACTGCCTGTCCTTGGCTGTCTTTGCTTGCTCCAGTGCTTGGAGGGTGTCAGAGCAGCTCCTCCCAGGAGCTGAGTGTTCAGTGAGGAAAGGTTGTGGAGAGGAGAGCACCGAGCTAGTTGCTTGTGTTAGAAACCCTTTCCCTGAGCTGTAGAGCTGTGTCTTTGTCAGCATCTTTCTGTCAGCCTTGTTCTTCATGTAGTCATCTGTTAATAACACAGGGCTGGCAGCCAGCCCCAGTCTCCACCACCATCCCAGCACTGAATCTGTTGCAGGCTCACTATGATCCCTGCTAGTGCTCCTTCTCCTCAGGGGGATGCCAGAGCTGCCAGGACCTTGGCCTCTGTGTGTCTGCTTTAAAAAAGCAGAGAGAAAAAAGGAAGCAAACATCCTGTTCCAGACAGGTTTTATCAGTGCCCAGACCTGCCAGTGAAGGACTCACTCTTGTCCAGTGGGATCTGAGGATGAGCAAGCAAGGACTTCATTCCAGCTAAGCAGATCATCCTCTCTGCCAGTATTTAAGAGACAGGATCATAACTTCTGTCTTCAGTGGCAGGAGTGATTGTCAAACACAATTAGCTCTGCCAAGCCCAGCTGTTTGCCAGACAACATCCAGGCTTGGTTCTTGAGTTCCCTCAGAGATGAAGAAATTACAGGGGTCAGTCTTCTGACCTGACTGTAGGGACTGCATGAACTTGCTCCATCAAACAGCTCCTTCAGTAAAGACCAATGCAGAGAGATCCAGAGTGCAGAACTGAGGGGGCCTGTGGGTCTCAGAGATTCAGAGAATGGGTTGGGTTGGAATAGACCTTAAAGACCATCTAGTTCTAACCCACCCCTGCCATGGGCAGAGACACCTCCCACTAGCTGAGGTTGCTCAAGGCCCCATCCAGCCTGGCCTTGAACACCTCCAGAGAAGAGGCAGCCACAACCTCCCTGGGGAGCCTGTTCCAGTGTCTCCCCACCCTCACTGCCAAGGATTTCTGCCTAATCTCCAGTCTCAATCTCCCCTTCTCAAGCTTCAGTACATTCCCTCTCATCCTACCACTGCAAGCCCTTGTCAGAAGTCCCTCCCAAGGACTCCTGTAGCTCCCTTCAAGTACTGGAAGGCCACTAGAGTGTTTTCCTGGAGCCTTCTCTTTTCTGGGCTGAACAACCTCAACTCTCTCAGCCTGTCCCCACAGGGGAGTTTCTCCAGCCCTCTGATCACCTTCATGGCCTGCTCTGGACCCTCTCCAGCAGCTCCAAGTCCTTCTTATGCTGGGGGCACCAGACCTGAATGCAGTGCTCCAGGTGTGGTCTCAGCAGAGCAGAGGGGCAGGATCCCCTCCCCTGCTCCTGCTGTTCACGTGGCTTTTGCTGCAGCCCGGGACACCGTTGGGGTTTGGCTGACTCATAACATGCCTTGGAGTGGAAAAACTCCCAGCACTGTCTTTAGAGGAGAGGGAAGGAGAGAGCAAGTGTGAAGGGCTGTAGGTACTTCAGGTACTAGCCAGCTAAGTCATGTCCCGTCTGCATGGCTGTCACGGTGCGTGCAGGGGTCGTGACTCTGCTTCCTTCTGTGAGGCACACCAGACCCCCCAGGAAAGGCCTAGACACAGCTGGGGTTTTCTGTCACTTGTTGTACTGCTTAAGAGCTGATCTTAGGGTTGGTGCAAGTGAGGAGAGGCTGAGGGAGCTGGGCTTGCTTAGCCTGCAGAAGAGGAGGCTCAGGGGAGACCTTATTGCTCTCTACAACTCCCTGAAGGGAGGTTGTAGCCAGGTGGGGGTTGGTCTCTTCTCCCAGGCAAGCAGCACCAGAACAAGAGGACACAGTCTCAAACTGTGCCAGGGGGTTTGGGCTGGAGGTGAGGAGAAAGTTCTTCCCAGCAAGAGAGACTGGCCATTAGGATGTGCTGCCCAGGGAGGTGGTGGAGTCCCCATCCCTGGAGGTGTTCAGGAAGAGCCTGGATGGGTACTTGGTGCCAGGGTTTAGTTGATCAGATGGTGCTGGGTGACAGGTTGGACTGGATGATCTCAAAGGTCTTTTCCAACTTGGTTAATTCTGTTCTATTCTATCAAATGGTTTGTGTTGGAAGGGATCCTTAAAGCTCATCTAGTCCAACCCCCCTGCACTCAGCAGGGACATCTGCAACTAGAGCAGGTTGCTCAGAGCCCTGAAAAACCTGGCCTGGAATGGTTCTGGGGATGGGGCAGCTCCCACCTCTCCAGGCACCCTGGGCCAGGCTCTCACCACTCTCATATATGCTGACCCTGTGCAAAACCTCCTTGAGAGAGAGCAAAAAGGGATGGTAATTTCCAGGCACTGGGCTCAGATCCACCACTGGGAGAACAACCAGAAAGGTTTAAAAAGAACTGCTGACTGGATTAAGTGAATTGAGCTGGCAGATGTGCTCTTCAAAAGAGCACAGCTCGCCCTGGGACGGCTCTCCCCTTGAAATGACAGCCTCAAGAGTTGTTGGTTTTTGTGTCCTTTGCATCTTCCTCAGGATCATCCATGAGGATGGCTTCTCTGGAGAAGACGTGAAGCAGTACAAGCCAGTGGTCTACAGCAACACTATCCAGTCCCTGGCAGCTATTGTCCGTGCCATGGACACCCTGGGCATCGAGTACGGCGACAAGGAGCGGAGGGTAAGTGCCACGAGAGGGCTGAGCACCCCCAGCCTCCAGAGCACCAACAGGAGGAGCTTGCACTAGCTGAGGCCAAGGGCATCCTGTCCTGCATCAGGAACAGTGTGGCCAGCAGGAGCAGGGAGGTCATTGTGCCCTGTGCTCAGCACTGCTGAGGCCACCCCTTGAGTCCTGTGTCCAGTTCTGGGCTCCTCAGGTTAGGAAAGAGGTTGAGCTGCTGGAAGGTGTCCAGAGAAGGGCAAGAAAGCTGGGGAGGGGTCTGGAGCACAGCCCTGGGAGGAGAGGCTGAGGGAGCTGAGCTTGCTTAGCCTGGGGAAGAGGAGGCTCAGGGGAGACCTTCTTGCTCTCTCCAACTCCCTGAAGGGAGGTTGTAGCCAGGTGGGGCTTGGTCTCTTCTGCCAGGCAAGCAGCACCAGAACAAGAGGACACAGTCTCAAGCTGTGCCAGGGGAGGTTCAGGCTGGAGGTGAGGAAGAAGTTCTTCCCAGACAGGGAGATTGGCCCTTGGGCTGTGCTGCCCAGGGAGGTGGTGGAGTCCCCATCCCTGGAGGTGTTCAGGAGGAGCCTGGATGGGGTGCTTGGTGCCATGGGTTAGTTGATCAGATGGTGCTGGGTGATAGGTTGGACTCCATGATCTCAAAGGTCTTTTCCAACCTGGTTAATTCTGTAATCTTCTTGTCCTGTCACTTGTTGCATGTGAGAGGAGACCAACCCCCACCTCTTTCCAAGGAGTTGAGGGCAATGAGGTCTTCCCTTCAACCTCCTCTTCTGAAGACTAAACAACCCCAGTTCCCTCAGCTGCTCCTCATAAGACCTGTGTTGAAGGCCCTTCCCCAGGGTGGGTGCTCTCTTTGGCCACGTTCCAGCACCTCAGTGTCCTGCATGGAGAGCAGCGTTAGCATGGAGCTTATCAGAGCAAGTGATGTCTGGCAGCCCTCCCGTGCCAGCCTGGCCTCATTCAGTTGCTACTCTGTGTTGCTTTAAACCAGCTCCCTAGTTTTCAGCAGTGGCTCCTCTGTCAGGTGCCCCTGCCAGCCTCTGCCTTGCCTTGCTGCATTTCTGGCTCATATCAAGCCCACATCGAGCAGCTCAGAGCCCTGGAGAAGCCAGGACCATCTTTTTTGCATGCTGCCATCCCAGAGAAAGTAAAAGCCACTTTCACAGTTCTAGATCAAAGGGCTGCAGCACCTCCCCTGTAAGGACAGGCTGAGAGGGTTGGGGATGTTTAGCCTGGAAAAGGCTCCAGGAGACCTTAGAGCAGCCTTCAAGTATCTAAAGAGTGCTACAGAAAAGCTGGGGAGGGACTCTTCACAAAGCTTTGCAGTGACAGGAGGAGGGGCAATGGCTTGGAGCTGCAGGAGGGAAGACTGAGACTGGAGATTAGGAAGAAATTCCTGACAGTGAGGCTGGGGAGACACTGGCACAGGCTGCCCAGGGAGGTGGTGGCTGCCCCCTGCCTGGAGGTGTTCAAGGCCAGGTTGGGTGAGGCCTTGAGCAACTTGGGCTGGTGGGAGGTGTCCTTGCCCATGGCAGCGGGTTGGAACTGGATGATCATAGACTCATAGAATGGTCTGGTTTGGAAGGAACCTCTTAAAGTCATAGAATCAGAACTGTCAGGGTTGGAAGGGACCTCAAGGATCATCTATTTCCACCCCCTGCCATGGACAGGGACCCCTCACACTACAGCAGGTTGCTCAGAGCCCCAGCCAGGCTCATCGAGTCCAGCCCCCAGTGACCCCAATGAATGTTAAGGTCTCTTCTAACCCAAGCCGTTCAATGGAGCAAAATGATTTCAGAACAAAGACCTGGTGAAGGCAGAGCCTGTGTGCCACCGAGTCTGTCATGACTATTTTTAGGTGGCTATCAAATGCCAGCCCTGTGCCATGCCCCAAACTCCCTATCTGAGGGCTGATAACGAAAGCGTTCGCTGCAGGGATGCCAAGGCCCTGCTGTGGCCGGGCTGTGTGGAAAGCTGCCTTTACTTTCTCCCACTGGCAAAGGGGGAATTTCGATTTCCTTGCATCCAGGGAATTTTTGTATCCCTCCCCCCAGGACTTCTGAATCCTGGAGACGTTTCCATCCCAAGCGCAGAGCTGATTCCATAATGGAGTGCTTGTGAGCGAGCCGAGAGCTAATGCTGATGGCTTTCAAACGGAATACATTAATCTGTTGATTGCTGGGTGACTCAGCTCCCAGCCAGGCAACTTAGCTTGTCTCAGCTCAAAACCTGTGCCCAGGAAAACAGAAACAAATCATTCTCCGTGTCTGAGCCGTGCAGACAGCTTGGAAATGCACAATTCCTCCTTTCTGTTTTGTTTGGGGGTGGGTTGGTTGTGGTTTTTCTGTGGGGTTTTGTTTGTTTGCTTGTTTGAATGCCTGAAGACCTAACTCCAGCAGGAAAACTCAGCCCTGCTTTAGTGCCTGTCAAAGTCTGAGGTGCTATCAGGACTGCCAGGGAGGAGAGGTGGAGCTCTGGGCTTGCACAAAATGTCATGGCTGTTCATATTCCCATGGGAAAGGTGCCAGATGTTCCTAGGACGATGTGATAACCCAGGCTGGAAAGGAGCTCGGGAGGTGTCTAGCCCAACCTCCGGCCCAAGCAAGGACAGCTCTGAGGTCAAACCAGGTTGCTCAGGGCTTTATTCATTTGGGGCTGAAGTCCTCCAAAGAGGGAAGCTGCACAAGTTCCTTGGGCAGCCTGACTCCTCATGAGGAAAAGGTTTCTCCTCATTGTAGAATGGTTTAGGTTGGAAGGGACCTCAGAAATGATCTACTGCAACATGCCTGCCATGGGCAGGGACACCTCTCAACTAGATTTGGCTGCTCAAGGCCAGCTCAGCCTTTAACACCCCCAGGGAGGAGGCATCCACAGCCTCCCTGGGCAGCCTGTTGCAAAGTCTCACCTCCCTTGTACTGAAGAACTTCTTCCTCAGCTCCAGTCTAACCCTGCTCTCCCTCAGCTTCAAACCATTCTCCCTTGTCCTGTCCCTAGACACCCTCAGGAGAAGTCTCTCTGCAGCCTTCCTGGACGTTCCCTTCAGCTACTGGAAGGCAGCACTAAGGTCGCAGTTCATGGGAGAGGGGAACTACTGGAGAGAGTGCAAAGGAGGCCACAAGGATGATCAAGGGAATAGAATATCTCTCCTATGAGGAAAGGCTGAGAGACCTGGACTGAGTAGCCTGGAGCAGGGAAGGCTGAGAGGGGGTCTGAGCAATGTTAACAAACACCTTAAGGATGGGTGTCAGGAAGATGGGGCCAGTCAGTGATGCCCAGTGACAGGACAAGGGGCAAGGCACACAGACTGGAACCCAGGAAGTTCCACCTCAACATGAGGGGAAACATCTTTACTGTGATGGTGCTGGAGCCCTGGAGCAGGCTGCTCTCCCTGGAACGTCGGAACCCACCTGGACACGTCTCTGTGTAGCCTGTCCTAGGTGGCCCTGCTTTAGCAGGTGGGTGGGACTCAGTGATCTCCAGAGGTCCCTTCCAACCCCCACCGTGCTGGGAATTTGAGGGCTGATTCAGAGCTGCTTCTTCCTTCACAGAGAGGGTGGTGAGATGCCCAGGGAGGTGGTGGAAGCCTCCTGCCTGGAGGTGTTTGCAGCCAGGCTGGATGTGGCTCTGAGCAGCCTGCTGTAGTGTGAGGTGTCCCTGCCCATGGCAGGGGGTTGGGACTGGCTGAGCCTTGAGGTCCCTTCCAGCCCTGACAGTTCTGTGGTCCTATGAGCGTAGAATTCCTTCATCCAGCAGCAGACAGAAGGGAAAGAAGCCAAATCTCTCAGTCTGTGGTCTTCCTCTCGCTCCTTTCTCTTAGTCCACCTCCAGAGGAGGTTGCTGGTAGTAGTCTCAAACAGTGTTTATTTTAATCTCACAAAGGCTGCTACCCTGCTTCTGTGATTAGTGCACAGCTGCTGTAAAGAGAGGCCATTAAACAGGCGATTTGTTGAGCATTATGCTGCATGGTTCATCCCTTTTCCAGCAAAGCTTTGCTATTTTAGAAGCCATTCCTCAGCCAAGGGTTTCTAATGCAAATCTTTTAGTGGGGGATTTTCCCCTACTCACCACTTAAGCCCCCGAGAGAGGAGAGCTCAGGGAGTGGGGCTGCAGCCTCCGAGCCTGATTCAGCAGCAGGGAAGAATCAGAGATAGGCTCAGAGAATCACAGAGACTTCCAGGATCATCTGGGCCAACAGATGGGTCTGGAGCACAGCCCTGTGAGGAGAGGCTGAGGGAGCTGGGCTTGCTTAGCCTGGAGAAGAGGAGGCTCAGGGAGACCTTCTTGCTCTCTCCAACTCCCTGAAGGGAGGCTGTAGCCAGGTGGGGGTTGGTCTCTTCTCCCAGGCAAGCAGCACCAGAACAAGAGGACACAGTCTCAGGCTGTGCCAGGGGAGGTTTAGGCTGTAGGTGAGGAGAAAGTTCTTCTCAGCAAGAGAGATTGGCCCTTGGGCTGTGCTGCCCAGGGAGGTGGTGGAGTCCCCATCCCTGGAGGTGTTCAGGAAGAGCCTGGATGGGGTGCTTGGTGCCATGGGTTAGTTGATCAGATGGTGCTGGGTGATAGGTTGGACTCCATGATCTCAAAGGTCTTTTCCAACCCGATTAATTCCGTGATTCTGTGACCTGCAGAGGAGCCTTCCAACCCAGACCATGCTGTGATTCTATCATTCTATGATTTCCAGCTGCAGCTGATGTCTGCTGGGTTGCTGCTACAATAGCCACAGCACCATATCCTCACTCCTTCCCCACTGGAGCTGCTGTTCATCACTGTAACAGCACTGGGCACATAGTTCAGCCTGCCTTTTGAGGATCTGTCACCCCGCCCCATGAAGCTCAAAGCCATGCTTCATCCCTCCACAAGCTGCATCTCAGTTACCATCAACCATGGCTTTGAGCAGAGGGGACAAATCAAGGGCTGGGCCGTTCTTGAGAGGTGGAAACATCAACCAGGGAGGCAGGCACTTGTTATTCTCACAGCTGCCGTGTTGCTGGGGAGATGGCTGGCTCATTCAGGAAAGGCTGGTTGGTGCTGGCTGAGATGGTCAAAGTCCTGGGAATCATTGCTGCAAAATCAGGATGCAGGAGAAAAGAGGAAGGCAGCAGAGAACAAGGGAGAGCCCAAAGCACTCTCTGCCTGCATGGTCATGGTGCATGGCCCTCAAGCCCTACAGCACCAATTCCTGAGTCTCTCTAACCCAAAGCTTTGCTGCCCACAGCCCACTGACGTATTTTCCTCCTTTAGAAATCCCTTGAGCCTCTCTAAAGCCAAAAATCTTCCAGTAATAAGTGATCATAGTACATTAACAGCAGAGTGTGAAGACAGTTTTTGACAGCTCTTTGTGCCAACCAAAGAGCCCAAAGCAGGAGTAAGAACAGGTTCCCAGATCGGGGCTGGAGTCACTGCCCCCGGGGATGTTCAAGACCTGCGTGGCCATGGCACTCTGGAACGTGCTTTAATGGCCATGGTGGTGTAGGGTCGATGGCTGGATCTTGGAGGACGTTTGCAGGTTGCCCTGGGAGCCCCAGCTGGTTCTGGTTACCAGCCCCTGAAGAATGGGAGGAGGCTGCGTGCGCTGGAGCCGAGGGGAGGCAGCGGGGAGTGGGCGGCAGCCGCGCAGTGGGTTGGAAGCACGTGTGGTGTGGAAGGCTGCTCTCTGGAAGGTGCCACCTTGCTGAGTGGTTGATGTGCCAGCAAGATGGGGTCTTTGCACACTGGTCCTGCTCCAGGGTGAGCCCTGTAGTGTTGGCATGGCAACGCTTCAATCCTGACTCGAAAGTAAACACCGTGGCTGCTCCGGGGGCTCTCCCGGACGCCGTGGGCTGGGTGAATGGGCAGCAGTCAGGGGGTGGGCTGGAAGTTCACCTGGTCTTCCAGCAACTGAACAGGAGCCAGCAGTGTGCCCAGGGGGCCAGGAGAGCCAGTGGCATCCTGGCTGGGGTTAGAAATGCTGTGTGCAGCAGGAGCAGGGCGGGGATTGTCCCCTGGTACTCAGCTCTGGTGTGGCCACACCTGGAGTGTTGTGTCCAGTGTTGGACACAGTGTTGGGCAGCTCAATGCAAGAGAGATGTGGAGGTGCTGGAGCCAGGGCAGAGGAGGGCAAGGAAGCTGTGAAGGCCTGGAGAATAAATCTTACCATCCCTGGAGGTGTTTAGGAAGAGCCTGGATGGGGTGCTTGGTGCCATGGTTTAGTTGATCAGATGGTGTTGGTTTTAAAACCATAGGTGTTGCTTTCCCCTTCAGGTAGCTGCCAGGAGAGAGGCCAGGCAGGGGAACTCTCCTGGCATTGTGTGCTCCCGGGCCGGTGCAAAGCTCAGCCTCTCCAGGTGCAAATCCATCGTTAGAGATCCCGTTTTTCCTGGTGCCTCTGCTTTCAGCCTCCATTTTGGGTTTGATTTCTGAGTAAAGCACAGCACTGGGCCTCCAAGGGATCCCTGAAAAGGATCCCCACCTCCCCCTCAGGCTGTCCAACATCCCTGGTCTCCTGTGAAGATGCCGACCCTGGGTGGGAGGGGACGTCAGTCTTTCCTGCTCCTTGCTTGCAAGCTCTCTCTCCTTTTTCCCTGAGCAGAGGATGGATTTTTCCTCCATGAGCTTTTTGTGCCTGATACCCTTTTTCCCCCTTTCTTTCTTTTTTTTTTCCCTTTGATGATGCAGGGAGTATTTTTAGTCTGAAAAGAAGAAGAAAACCCACCACCCTTGTTCCCTTGGAAGAAGGGCTGCTTGTGTTCCCAGGGGAGATTTGTTATTCAAATGCAGGCGCGGCGAGGGCTGCCAGGGAGGAGGTGGTGTGAGAGGCAAGCGCTGGGCAGGCAGGGAAGCGCAGAGCAGCCGCAGGACTGGGGCATTAGGGGTGGATTAATGAGAGGTGGGGTCCTGCCTTCCATCTCCCCATGGGAGATGGCTTCTCTGGGAGCCCATGGGAAGTGCCAGAGAGGACAGAGGAAAAAAGATGAGGTGCTCCAAAGTATCTGGCAGAAGAGCACAGCTGGAGCAGAGCCCTGAGAAGGGAGAAAACCTCCTTCTGGGCCCCTCAGGTTAGGAAAGAGGTTGAGCTGCTGGAAGGTGTCCAGAGAAGGGCAAGAAAGCTGGGGAGGGGTCTGGAGCACAGCCCTGGGAGGAGAGGCTGAGGGAGCTGGGCTTGCTTAGGCTGGAGAAGAGGAGGCTCAGGGGAGACCTTCTTGCTCTCTCCAACTCCCTGAAGGGAGGTTGTAGCCAGGTGGGGCTTGGTCTCTTCTCCCAGGCAAGCAGCAGCAGAACAAGAGGACACAGTCTCAAGCTGTGCCAGGGGAGGTTCAGGCTGGAGGTGAGGAAGAAATTCTTCCCAGAGAGAGAGAGACTGGCCCTTGGGATGTGCTGCCCAGGGAGGTGGTGGAGTCCCCATCCCTGGAGGTGTTTAGGAAGAGCCTGGGTGGTGTGCTTGTGCCATGGGTTAGTTGATCAAGTGGTGCTGGGTGATAGGTTGGACTCCATGATCTCAAAGGTCTTTTCCAACCTATTCTATTCTATTCTATTCTATTCTATTCTATTCTATTCTATTCTATTCTATTCTATTCTACTACTCTACTCTACTCTACTCTACTCTACTCTCTATTCTACTCTACTCTATTCTACTCTAAAAGGGCTTCTGGTAGCTCTTGGATCCAGGGTGGGATGCAGGTCAGGTGAAGGCCAGCTCCACCATCCAGTTGCTCCTGGAGGAGAGCAGAGCCTTGGCAAGGCAGATCTCAGCCCATCTGATGGGACTCAGCACAGCCACTCCCCACAGAGCTGGCAGCAGTGGCCTTGCCCTGGGTAGCATCTGGTGTCGGTGAGCACAGCCAGATACTGTTTGTCCCTCTCTAGAACCTTTCTGTCCATAACGGGATTGAAGGACCTGTGAGCCAGAACAAAACATAGGTCTGTTTATTGGAAGTACTGCACAGCAGAGGCACTGAGGTTGTGTACAGAGCACAGCAGAAGCCTCAAAGGTTCTTGTAGGTGTTTATGACTGGAAGGGTGATCACAGAATCACAGAATTGTTTGAGTTGGAAAAGCCCTCTGAGGGCATCCAGTCCAACCATCAACCAACCCCACCATGGCCATCAAACCCTGTCCCACAGTGCCATGGCCACATGTTCTGGAACACCTCCAGGCATGGGGACTCCACCACCTCCCTGGGCATCCTCTGCCAGTCCCTGACCACTCTGGCAGCAAAGGAATTTTCCTCATCTCCAGCCTCAGCCTCCCCTGGCACAACTTCAAGATGTTTCCTCTTGTCCTCTCACTTGTGCCATGAAAGAAGAGACCAACCCCAGCTCACTGCAACCTCCTTTCAGGGAGTTGGAGAGAGCAATGAAGCCTCCCCTGAGCCTCCTCCTCTCCAGGCTGAACACCTCCAGTTCCCTCAGCTGCTCCTCCCCAGCCCTGTTCCCCAGACCCCTCCCCAGCTTTGCTGCCCTTCTCTGGACCTGCTCCAGCAGGATGGAGCTAAAATCCTTCCAGAGAGCCACCACCATATTTCCTAGAATCACAGAGTGTCCTGCACTGGAAGGTGCCTCAGGGATCATCGACTCCAACCCCCCTACAAGGGCAGCATCAGCTGGACTGAGCTGCTCAGGGCCTCATCCAACCTGGCCTTGAATAGCCCCAGGAAGGAGGCAGCCACAACCTCCCTGGGCAACTTGTTCCAGGGTCTCACCACCCTCATACTGAAGACCTCCTTCCTAAGATCCAGTCTAAATCTACTGTCCCTCAGCTTCAAACCACTCCACCCTGTCCTGCCTCTAGACACCCTTAGGAAAAGTCTCTCTGCAGCCTTCCTGTAGGATCCTTTCAGGTCCTGGAAGGCAGCTCTAAGGTCCCCCAGGAGTCTTTTCCCAGCTCCCTCAGCCTGTCCTCACAGCAGAGCTGCTCCAGCTTGGATCCTCTTTGTGGCCTCCTCTGCACTCACTCCAGCAGCTCTGAGTCCTTCTTCTGCTGGGGACACCAGAAGTGAGGTTGTAGTGGAGCTGAGGTCGCATCTGCTGCAGGCAGGGCACTGTCCTCAGGTATGACTGCAAGTCAGCTCTCCCAGCAGCAGCTGCAGAGAGCTCCAAACGACTCAGCACATTTCAGGCACATGCCAGTTATTAAGGGGATTTATTTCCATCCCCCCTGGGAGGCACTGGGAAGTGCTGCTGAGTCACGCTGCTCACTCACCACTCTTGAGGAGTGCCATTTAAAACCGTTTGTTTCCCAAATGCCTCCCATCATGCTCCTAACGATCTGAATGCCTCCAGATGCCAGTGAAAAACCTTTGTACAGGGCATCCCCGGCCTGAGCAGATCTCTGGTGTGTAACCCACAAATGGGCACAAAACAAATGTCGTGGGAAGGGACTCGTCCCTTGGCTCTGTGGTTTGATGTTTATTCATGGGGAGGGATAGTGCAGGCTTTGTTCTGAAGCAGCACAGGCAAAGGCAGCCTGGGTTGGAGGCAGCCTGGGTTTGGGACAGCCTGGGAGGAAGGGAAGGAGGGAGGAGAGCCAAGGCTGTGCCTTGCTGTGCAAGGCATGTGGGAGTCGAGGGATGGAAGCATGGCCCTTGCTTACACCAGCTGCTAATAACTGTAGGACACAATCATAGAATCACAGAGTTGCCAGGGCTGGAAGGGACCTCAAGGCTCAGTCAGCTCCAACCCCGCTGCCATGGGCAGGGACACCTCACACCACAGCAGCTTGCTCACAGCCACATCCAGCCTGGCTGCAAACACCTCCAGGCAGGAGGCTTCCACCACCTCCCTGGGCAGCCTGTGCCAGTGTCCTGACATCCAATCTGAATCTAACCATTTCTCCACCCATCTGTCAGCCTCACCTACTGAGTGGGGTGTGACATGTCTAAGTCATGCAGCAAGGACCAGCCTGTCTCAAGGTAGTAGGAACCAAAAGATGCTATTCAGCCAGGTCAGAATGGTAGTGGAGGGATGCCAGGCAGGAGTTCCTGGCATTCTATTCAAAAGAAGGACAGAATCAAGGTCCAGATGCTGATGAGAAGCAGCAAAGCCTCAAGAGCTGCTGTAATGCAGAGGCAGTTTGCACCGAGGCAAGATTTAGCCTTGGGTTCAAAGGCAGAGAGAGAGCAAACACGCAGGACAAAAGCTCAGGACACATGAAGCAGCCTGTGCCTGGGTTTAGGGGTTTTGATAGATAGTCCCTGGGGGCCCCAGGATAGGATAGGATAGGATAGGATAGGATAGGATAGGATAGGATAGGATAGGATAGGATAGGATAGGATAGGATAGGATAGGATAGGATAGGATAGACTACAATACCATACAATACAATACAACCCAAAAAACTAGATCATGGCACCAAGCACCCCATCAAGTCTCCTCCTGAGCACCTCCAATGAAGGTGACTCCACCACCTCCCTGCAGCACATTCCAATGGGCAATCACTCTCTCTGTGTAGAACTTCTTCCTAACTTCCAGCCTAAACCTCCCCTGGCACAGCTTGAGACTGTGTCCTCTTGTTCTGGTGCTGCTTGCCTGGGAGAAGAGACCAACCCCCACCTGGCTACGACCTCCCTTCAGGGAGTTGGAGAGAGCAAGAAGGTCTCCCCTGAGCCTCCTCTTTTCCAGCCTAACCAAGCCCAGCTCCCTCAGCCTCTCCTCCCAGGGCTTGGGTGCCAGATTCTTCCCCAGCAGAGCCCCACATCCATGGCACATCCCTCCAGAATCATTGCAGGCAGCACAGCACCTCCTTCCCGAGTGTCAAAACCCACTCAGGAGCCAGAGAAAATCTCACCCACGGGCTCTGAACACATTTCCTCCTTTCTGCTGTGCTCTTTGTTTCCCAGGGCCTTAGGAGCTGCTGGTTTGCAGCTCAGGGCATCTGTGTTGATGGGGTGGCTGTTGCTGGTTGCTTTTCCCTTGATACGAAATAATTCCCCTCGGCCTGGCTATTTATCATGAAATCCTCATTCTCCTCTAAGCCAGGCCTTGCCTGTTTTAGACCTTGAGTCCTGTGTCCAGTTCTGGGCCCCTCAGGTTAGGAAAGATGTTGCGCTGCTGGAAGGTGTCCAGAGAAGGGCAAGAAAGCTGGGGAGGGGTCTGGAGCACAGCCCTGGGAGGAGAGGCTGAGGGAGCTGGGCTTGCTTAGGCTGGAGAAGAGGAGGCTCAGGGGAGACCTCATTGCTCTCTCCAACTCCCTGAAGGGAGGTTGTAGCCAGGTGGGGCTTGGTCTCTTCACCCAGGCACCCAGCAGCAGAACAAGAGGACACAGTCTCAAGCTGCACCAGGGGAGGTTCAGGCTGGATTTAGGAAGAAGTTCTTCCCAGCAAGAGAGATTGACCCTTGGGCTGTGCTGCCCAGGGAGGTGGTGGAGTCCCCATCCCTGGAGGTGTTTAGGAAGAGCCTGGATGGGGTGCTTGGTGCCATGGGTTAGTTGATCAGATGGTGCTGGGTGATAGGTTGGACTCCATGATCTCAAAGGTCTTTTCCAACCTGGTTAATTCTGTTCTATTCTATTCTATTCTATTCTATTCTATTCTATTCTATTCTATTCTATTCTATTCTATTCTATAGACTGGTTTAACTATAGACTAGATTAACTCCATTGCCTGAAGGGAATTACTCCTGATTTACACTGAGATTGTGGGAATGGGGAATTAAGGGACAGACAGGAACAGCCCCACAGTGATGGGCTCCAGCTAGCTGGGTGGCTGTCATCCACTTGTGAAGCCGTTCCTCTGCATTTTAAAGCTATCCCCGAGCAGCTGTCTGCTCCCTTGTGGGAAAGGAGGGTTGCTAATCCAGTCTGACCTACTGGATACATAAGAAGGACATTGAGGTGCTGGAGAGTGTGCAGAGAAGGGCAGCAAAGCTGGGGCAGGGTCTGGAGAACAGGGCTGGGAAGGAGCAGCTGAAGGAGCTGGGGATGTTTAGTCTGGGGAGGAGGAGGCTGAGGGGGAGACCTCATTGCTCTCTACAGCTCCCTGAAAGGAGGTTGCAGTGAGCTGGGGTCGGCCTCCTCTCCCTGGTCTCACCTGATAGAAGGAGAGGGAATGACCTGAAATTGTGCCAGGGGAGGCTTAGGTTGGAGATGAGGAAAAATGTATTGACTGGAAGAGTGGTCAGGGATTGGCAGAGGCTGCCCAGGGAGGTGGTGGAGCCACTGTGCCTGGAGGTGTTCAAGCAAGGTGTGGCCATGGCACTTTGGAGGTGGTTCAGTGGCCGTGGTGGGGTGGGGTTGCTGGCTGGACTGCATGCTTTCAGAGCTTTTCCATGCTTTTCCAGCTGAAACAATTCTAGGATTCTGTGTGCTTCACAATTGCTCAGCCAGGTATCATGGCTGCTGGGCCCTGCCTGCAGCACAGCAAATTGCTTTGTAGTCAGGCTGCTGGCAGAAGAGGAGTGAGATCGTCCTGCAGAGCAATTGCTCCGGTGTGAAGAGGTTCTATAGATAGAGATGAGGGAGGAATGCATTGCATAAGAGAAATGGGCATCCATTCATGAGAGAAGGTGCAAACAGACTTACAGCTCCCAAATAGCTCTCTGCAGGCTTGAGAAGCCAAAAGGGTGATCCAGAGCAGGGAGCATCCTCCTTTAGCCTTCCTCAGGAAGGGTGCAGCAGGATCCAGCCAAGCCCTAGGAGCAGAGAAGCTCAACCCAGCTCCCATCCATGTCTGGCTGTCCACAGGATGAGAGCCAAGCACAGGAGGTGTTGACTGGGAAGCAAAGAGCGTTTCCTGAGGTCAGGAGGAGGGCTTTTAGTGCTGGCAGGTGATAGTTCAGGCAACAAAGGGGATTGTCTTCTCAGGAAGAGGTCCCAGTACTCAGCATCCAGTGAGCCTGAGCAGGCTCTGCAAAGCTAGGGATGAGTTTGTTCCAAGTGGGAGCCAGGTCTCATCTCCACTCCTCCCCTCTGTCATCACACTTGTGTACTTCTTTGCCTTGGATGCAGGGCAGGTTTGGCAGCCCAGCCTATCTGGAGGCGCAGTGTGACGCTGCTGGGGATGCCAAAGGCAGGGGAATTTTAGGCTGGTTTTGCCTCACCACCTTCCCAGCACCTTGGCCCAAGATCTCAAAGCCATTTTTCTTCCAGCTTTTATCCTCCTTATTGGTACCGGAAGCTCTGGGAAGCTTTTCTCTTGCCAAGTTCTGCTGCCACATTTATGAGGCATGCAAAGGTTTCTAGCTGCTGATCTTTGTGCTGTCTTTGCTTGAGCCTCTCAGCTTCTAAGCAGAGTTTGGTTTTCCTGGAGCTGCCCTCAGTGCTGCTGTCTGTGGTTAGAGTGCTCCTTCCACCACTGCAGCATTTTATATCTTTTATATCCCTTCCCTTCCCTTCCCTTCCCTTCCCTTCCCTTCCCTTCCCTTCCCTTCCCTTCCCTTCCCTTCCCTTCCTTCCCTTCCCTTCCCTTCCCTTCCCTTCCCTTCCCTTCCCTTCCCTTCCCTTCCTTCCCTTCCCTTCCCTTCCCTTCCCTTCCCTTCCCTTCCCTTCCCTTCCCTTCCTTCCCTTCCCTTCCCTTCCCTTCCCTTCCCTTCCCTTCCCTTCCCTCCCTTCCCTTCCCTTCCCTTCCCTTCCCTTCCCTCCCCCCCTTCCCTCCCCTCCCCTCCCCTCCCCTCCCCTTCCCTCCCCTGGTTTCTTTATAGCTGCATTTAAATGTCTGGAGGTGACCCACAGGAAGGCTGGGGAGGGACTGCTTAGAAGGTCCAGTGGGGCAACGGGCAATGGTTTAAAACAAGCAGAGATTTAGGCTGGACATCAGGAGGAAGTTCTGCACAGTGAGGGTGGGGAGACACTGGAATAGGGTGCCCAGGGATGTGGTGGAGGCTCCATCCCTGGAGTCACTCAAGGTCAAACTTGATGTGGCCCTGAGCAGCCTGTTGGAGGTTGTCCCTGCTGAGTGCAGGGGGGCTGGACAAGATGCCCTCTGAGGGTCCCTTCCAACCCCATGCACTCTATGATTGTGTGATTCTGCTCCAGAGGCCAAGCAGACCACACTCAGCATTACAGTGGATCACAAGCCGAGCTCAGGCTGGTCTTGTGATGAGTGAGTAGGCAAAATCTCCTTGGTTCCTTAACTTTCTCTCCAAGAACAAAAGCTCAGGGAAGGCCCCAGCGTGGTTTGCAGCAGCACACAGGGCTCTGCAGGGCTGCTCTTTGTGTCTTTGTGGCCCAAGAGGTGAGCACCTGCTATTTCTTGTGGGTGATCCAAGCCAGAAACATACGAGCACGAAGCTATCCCAACCAAAGCCCTGAATTGTGTGCCAGGAGGAGGATGCTTGTTCCCCAGCATGAGGACTCTGAGCAGCTTCAGCAGCCAGGCTCTTGGGCAGTGAGGTTTGAGAAAGCAAGAGCTGCTGGAGCCAGACTACACCTGTGCTTATTTCACAGTCCTGAGCTGTAGGCACAGATGCTTCCCTCACTGAATCAGCTTAAAAACCACCTCCTGGGCTGACAAGCCCTTTCTGGCTCCCCTCTTCCCAGTCTTGCAGGAGCTAGAGGATGAAAAGCCTGGCCCTGCTCGGGCAGTTGCCACACTCAGTGTCCCCCAGGAGCCTGCAGCAGCAGCCCAGCCACATCACTGCATGCAGCCATCTCCCGTGGCCCTTCCCTGAGTGCAGCGAGGCCAAGGAGCGAGCCGTGCCCAGCACGTTCCAGCACATTCACTCTCAGCTGATAAATGTATTTGGAGACAGAGGAAGGATGATGAGGACAGAGCTGCTAATAGTAATCCACACAGGCAGCAGCTCTGAGCTGCCTTTCCATCGCTAATCATCTGTCCCCTACCATCCTGGGCAGGCGAGACCCCAGCTCTGGGGTCACGCTGCTTGTCAGCATCGATTTGCAGCTTCACTTCTCTGGGCCCACCCAAGAGCAGGAAGCATGAAGGCAGTGGACAGGCTGTTGCACCATGTTCCTCTCTCCCTTGCCACCAGCTCTGAAGAGGAAGGGTGGGCAGCAAGGCCTGATGGACAGGGGCAGCCCATTGCTCCACACTGTCATGCTCTGACCTGCCTTGCTCCCCGAGGTCACCAGGAATGAGTTGCGCTGGTAGGGAGTCCTCACTGACCCTTCAGGAAGAGAGCTGAGCACAGCAGCCGAGGCCAGTGCAAAGCTTTCTGTGAGCTGAACTCCTGGTGTAGGCAGCTGTTCTCCCCAGAAGCCTTTACAAACCCTCTGAGAATCATAGACTCAATAAGGTTGGAAAAGACCTCAAAGATCATCAAGTCCGACCTGTCACCCAACACCTCATGGTTACTAAACCATGGCTCCAAGTGCCACATCCAGTCCCCTCTTGAGCACACAACCAGCAGCACCAGCACCAACACCACCTGGTGTAAGCCCTTTTCTGCAAGAAGCTGTAGGGTGCTGCCTGGGAGCAGGAGGAATTTGAGTCCAGCAAGCTCCTCCAGCCAGAAAGAGTCAGATCTCCCTTCAGAGTGATGATGTGGTCCCTGGTTCAGACCAGGGTTGCTACACTCAGCACTGCTAAGGAGGCTTAGTAGTGCCAGGACAAATTCCAGTGAACCACTTGCCCCTATCCCACCCAGCAGCACTGGAATGGGTTCTTCTCTTGGTTGTGCTAGCAGAGGGCTGATCCTCCAGAGGCTAAAGAGTGAGGTCTTCTCAGGTGGGCAGGGGCAAAGCTGGCTTTGCTCTGTGTCTTCCTGGCTGAATCAGACAGGTTCTTGTCTCTGGGGCAGGAGCTGAGGGAAGCCTCAATGGTTGCCTTGTGTCAAGGTGCTTCCTTGTCAGAGAATCATGGAGCTGCCTGCTTGGGAAGGACCTTACGACCATCGAGGCCAGCCGCGACCGAACAGCTCCCTGCGCACCACTCAGACCAGGCCCTTGAGCTCCTCACCCACATGTCTTTTGAGCACCTCCAGGGATGCTGGCTCCACCACTTTCCTGGGAAGCCTGTTCCAGTGCCTGATGACTCTTTGGGGAAGGATTTTTCCCTGACATCCAATCTAAGCCTCCCCTGGAGCAACTCGAGGCCATTTCCTCTTGTTCTGTGATTTGCTACTGGGAGAAGAGGCCAACCCTCACCTCTCACTCCAGCCTCCTCTCAGGGAGCTGTAGAGAGCAGTGAGTCCCCCTTCTCCAGACTAAACAACCCCAGTTCCCTCAGCTGCTCCTCACCAGACCTGTTCTCTAGACCCCTCACCAGCACCATTGACCTTCTCTGGACCTGCTCCAGCCCTTCAATGTTCTTGGAGTGAGGGGTCTGAAACTGCACCCAGTACTCAAGGGCAGCCTCACCAGTACAGTGGTAAGATAATTTCCCTGGTCCTGCTGGCCAGACTATTCCTGATGGAAGCCAGAATGCTGTTGGCATTCTTGGTTTGTCCTTGGCAAGTGGCAGGATTCTGGAGAGCTTCTCCTCAAGCACCTTCTGCAAATGGCAGCTTGAGTCTGGGTATGTCACAGGGGGACACTGACTTAATTTCTGCTTCCTCTCAGTCAGCCTGGAAGGGGCAGCTGCCAATGAAAGGTGACCACTGAGGCTTGTAGCTCTGAGGCATTAAATCCTTCCAAAGCCACAGAGACCCAGCCCTGAGCCTCAGCTGTGGGTTCCCAAACCAGCCGCTGGGACACTGTGTAAAACAATTTGCTGGACTTCCAGCACATTGGTGCACACAGCAGCTCTAAACCCAAGGCTTCTGAAGCGGTGCCTGGGGCCTAGATCTGGATGGATGTAAGCTAGAGCAGTCAGAAATACAGCACGTGATGTGTGGAGGGGAAGGAGATCCAATTTCACATGCAAGACCACCAGGAAGGTTTCTTAGATGGTTGCTTCCAGCTCTTGCAGGAAAGAAAGGGGCAGTAGGTTCTGGCTGAATGCTAAACAGGACAGCAAGTAGTGAGAGATAAAAGCAGCATCTCCATAAGTGTAAAAGGTTGTTGTAAAGGTCAGATCTGCATGTACTCTCCTAGCTCTGTGAATAGCTGCTCCTCTCACCCACAAGCTGAGCTTTGGACCAGGACAGGCTGAAATAAACAGGGCTGAAGCTGTCCCATCCATTATCTCTGGCAATGGCAGGTCTCCAAGAGCAGGCTCTGGCTCTGCAGATATGCCACACAACGTGGCAGAGAGCAGCCCAGGAGGGCAGATGGCTCACGTGGACCATCCTCAGCACCAAGCCTTCATCCCTGGGCTTCACGGGGCCGCAGTGCCCCTCTGCGGAGACAACAGCCACCCAGGGCTGCTCAGTGCCAGCACCCCCTCAGCAGCCCCCTCCTGGGCACCACCCCTTTGGAAGGACCCCACCTGGAGCTCTCTGGCCAGCTCTGGAGCCCCTATTACAGGAAGGATCTGGAGGTGCTGGAAGGTGTCCAGAGAAGGGCCACAAGGAGGAGCAGAGGGCTGGAACTGCTCTGCTGTGAGGACAGACTTGAGAGAGTTGGGGCTGTTCAGTCTGGAGAGGAGAAGGCTCTGAGGAGACCTTCTGGTGGCCTTCCAGGATCTGAAGGGGGCTCCAAGAAAGCTGGGGAGGGACTTTTGAGGGTGTCAGGGAGGGATAGGACTGGGGGGATGGAGCAAAACTAGAAGTGGGGAGATTCAGACTGGATGTGAGGAAGAAGTTCTTCCCCATGAGGGAGGTGAGAGCCTGGCACAGGTTGCCCAGGGAGGTGGTGGAAGCCTCCTGCCTGGAGGTGTTTGCAGCCAGGCTGGATGTGGCTCTGAGCAACCTGCTGCGGTGTGAGGTGTCCCTGCCCATGGCAGGGGGTTGGGGCTGGCTGAGCTTTGAGGTCCCTTCCAGCCCTGACAGTTCTGTGATTCCATGGGCAGGAGCCTTTCCTTCTAGAGACACTGTCCAAGATTATTCATCTGCACTTAGGGTTGCTTCTCAGGCCCCTAAGGTGAGGGGCCAAGAAAGAACCTGGCAGTGTCTTTTTTCTCTCTCATACCAAGTCCAAGGAGAAGGGTCCTGCAGCCCTGATGGCCCAGGGGACAAACTGGCAGAGCTACCCAGCACATAGGTGGGCAGATGAGGCTCAGATGGTTTTGCCACCTATTCTCCTGAAACCTCACCTGGAATACTGAGTCCAGCTCTGGGACCCCCAGTACAAGAAGGATGTGGACTTGCTGGAAGAGGGCCACAAAGATGATTGGAGGGCTGGAGCACCTCTGCTGTAGGGAGAGGCTGGGAGAGTGTTCAGCTTGGAGAAGAGAAAGCTCCAGGGAGACCTTAGAGCTGTGTTTCAGTATCTGAAGGGGACCTACAGGACGGCTGGGGAGGGGCTCTTTAGGAGGACTTGTGGTGATAGGACCAGGGGCAATGGTTTGAAACTGGAGCAGGGCAGATTTCAGTTGGACAGAGGAAGAAGCTCTGCACAATGAGGGTGGGGAAATACTGGAACAGGTTGCCCAGGGATGTGGTGGAGGCCCCATCCCTGGAGACGTTCAGGGTCAAACTTGATGGGGCCCTGAGCAACCTGATCTAGTTGCAGATGTCCCTGCTGAATGCAAGGGGGTTGGACAAGATGACCTTTGAGGGTCCCTTCCACCCCAAAGCAATCTGTGAGTCAGTGGTTTCTGATGACAGCCTCCCCTATAGCAGCCTTTTCCATCACCAGAGCTCAAGCAGCAAGCCTTTGTTGCTCTCCCTCCAGCTGTCCTATTTATAACCACCTTCTATGTTACAAAAATGTATCCTTCACACTGCTTTCTAATTAGCTGTTGTAACTACAATCCTGTTTCACACTGCTCTCATTTGCTCCGTCTCAGCGTTCTGCAGTTTCACATTAACTGCGCCCGCAGGCAGGACTCCAGGGCGCTGGGGCCGGCGACTGTGCCCCGCTTGGGTCCCTGCAGAAAGCTGATGGGAGCTCACATGGCCACATCCCGTCCTGCTGTTGGAAAAGCTGGGATTCAAAGACACTCTTAAAAGCCCTGCCCAAAGTCAGGGCTCACTTAGGCCAAAGCACAGCACAGAATCATTTTGGGTTGGAAGAGACCTCCAAGATCATCGAGTCCTGCTGCCAAGTCCCCGCCACGGCCCTCGGCGCGGAGCACGCTTGCCCAGCTAGGGAAGACGGTGCGCTCCCAGTCCCTTCTGACCTTGCCAAGAGGACTGCATTTGCAGGAGCCCGTATTTGGTAGATCTCCAGAGCAATCTGCATCTGAAGTTCTGTGGCTGACAGTCCAGTCTCTAAAACTGGAAATGGGCCTTCAGCACTTGGAGAGTATTCGTTAGAGAGGGAATGATCTGGGGAGCAGCTGGGCTTATGTGGTTAAGCAAACAGGACTGGATCAGCAAAGGGCAGGATTAGATGGGGCCTTGAGCAACCTGGTCCAGTGGGAGGTGTCCCTCCCCATGGGGGCCGGAATGATGTTTAAGGTCCCTTCCAAGCCAAACCATTGTCTGCTTAACTGCCATTCCCCTTCAGCACAGTGGCAGCAGCAGGAGAGGTGGGGGCTGATGCTGTGTGTTACCCTAAGTGAGGCTGTGGGTGCAGCTGCTCACCTTGCTGGTTGTGGTGGGCTAGATGACCTTTGGAGGGCTCTTCCTACCCAGATCATTCCATGATTCTATGAAAGGTCTCTCCCAACCTCAGCAGTTCTATGATTCTATTCTGTGACCTCACTGAAGTCAGGCATCCCTTTGCCTGATGGTCTCAAAGGTCTCTTCCAGCCTCATCAGTTCTATGATTCTAGGTTACCAGGGGATTGCTTCTCCTTCCCCTGCTCTTCCCCCAGGCCACACCAGGCAGAAGCATCCCCACACAGAGGGCAGATCTTCAGCCTGGGCACATCCAGCTCTGCTGAAGCCAGTCTGAGCCCAAGGCTTGTGTTGCTGCTTTACAACAGAACAAAGAGAGCAACATTTCGTTACACCCTGACGAGGCACATCGAAGAATGCCCAGGAGAGAGAGCAGAGCAGTGTCCCTTGGCACGGGGAGAAACCCAAAGGCATTTGTTTGTTATCTGCAGTGTCAATCTCTGTTCCTTCCAGCTCTGGGCAGGCAGTTGCACAGTGATGGTTCCTGGAAATACTCAAGATGTCCCTTTCAGTGCCTTCTAAGGTTGTTACTCATTTTCAGATGTACCTATAACAGCTGAGGCTGAAGCAAGGAAATAGCCAAAGCTATTACGGGGTGATAAAGCTTTCAGTAGCACTTTGCACTCTGTTCGGCCCCCAAAGACTTGTGGGCCCATTTTTCTTCCCATTGAATGGGAATTATATCACTGACTGGAGAAAACCCTGGTAGGAGAGGAGTCTTTACCCACAAAGAAACGACCCACCCCAGCCTCACCTCAGCAGAGATCAGACTGGAATGATACCCACCACCTCTGGTCAGGGCATTCGAGGAATGCAGCCTGTCCTGCAAGAGTGAGCATTTGGCAGCAACTGGTCTCAATCCAGAGATCAGAACTAGAACCAAGAGTCACCACTACAGCCATGCAATGTCCCATTGCATGACAGCACAACACAGCTCACAAGCACAGGACCTGCCATTGTCCAGGGTCAGCCCCTTCCCAGGGGCCAGCAGGGTCCAAGCCCGAGAGCCAAGGCCATCTCTGAGGGTGGCAGTCACCCTGTGGCCTGCAGAAAAGGCAGTGGTACCTCTGCTAAGGTCTCACCTACAACCCCTTCAGAGAGCACACTGTTCATTGTGTCACACTTGCTGCAGCTTCTCACATTTCAACACTGATAAACACCTTCCCCTTCTCCAGCCCTGGTCTTCAGAGGACATACCCTAAAGGTAGTATTCCAATACCTCTGGAGTCTGGCTCAGGCTCATGCTGGAACAGGGGCTAGGACCAGGACTGGAACTGTTGGAGCACAAAGATGATCCAAGGGCTGGAGCACCTCTGCTATAAGGACAGGCTGAGGGAGCTGGGGGTGTTCAGCCTGGAAAAGAGGAGATTCCAGAGAGACCCTAGAGCTGCCTTCCAATACCTGAAGGGATCCTGCAGGAAGGCTGCAGAGGGACTACTCCTGAGGCTGTCTAGAGGCAGGACAAGGGAGAATGGTTTGAAGCTGAGGGAGAGCAGGGTTAGACTGGAGCTGAGGAAGAAGTTCTTCAGTACAAGGGAGGTGAGACTCTACAACAGGCTGCCCAGGGAGGCTGTGGATGCCTCCTCCCTTGGGGGTGTTCAAGGCCAGGTTGGATGAAACCTTGAGCAGCCAAGTCTAGTTGAGGGGTGTCCCTGCCCATGGCAGGCAGGTTGCAGTAGATGGTCCCTTCCAAGTTAAGCCATTCTATGAATCACTTCAGGTTTGAACCCTGAAGGCTCTCCTCAAGAACGCATCAGGGACAGACTGGGCCCCATATGCTCACCCAGGCTGACAAAGGGGATTTGTCAGCCTGGTGTAGCTGCAGCTACTGGTGAGAATGGGAGAGCCTGCTGCCCTGCAGGACTCAGAGGAGATGTGCTGCAGGTAGGATGTGCATGTCCAGGTAGGCTGATTAAAGGAAGAGTTGAAGCTCAGGAAGGGTGAGCTGATGTGACCTATTCTTCAGAATGACTAAAACATCCTCTTGAAAGCCCTGGACAGTAAAGGATGCTGTGGTAGTAAGAAAAGGGAACAGAGAAAGAAGAAGAAGAAGAAAAAAAAAGAAAAAGAAAAAGAAAAAGAAAAAGAAAAAGAAAAAGAAAAAGAAAAAGAAAAAGAAAAAGAAAAAGAAAAAGAAAAAGAAAAAGAAAAAGAAAAAGAAAAAGAAAAAGAAAAAGAAAAAGAGGAAAATAAATAAAAAGATAAAGAAAATAAAGAGAGGAACAGAGAGAAAAAAGAGAAAGAGAAAGAAAAAAAGATAAAAAGAGAAAGAGAAAAAAAGAAAAAGAGAAAGGAAAAGAGAGAGAAAAAGAAAAATAAAGAGGAAAAGGAAAAGGAAAAGGGAAAAAAAGAGAAAGAGAAGGAAGGAGGAAAAGAGAAAGGAAAAGAGAAAGAAAAAGAGGAATAAAAAGAATAAGAAAAGAAGAAAAAGCAAGGGGAGGAGTGGCTATAAAAAGCAATCCAGACATGAACAGTGTCATGGCAACAGCAAATTAGAGCCTGGGAAGCAGAGCTCAGCTCAGCAGAGGCTTAGGGAGTCACTGCACTGCAGGGCTGAATGGGAGATTCGGCGGATGAAAGAGGTCCCCAGAAGTTCCCTGCACTTGAGCTGGTGACGCCAGGCTGGCTGCTGCTCATGCAGGGTTTGTCTGAGCACGGATCTGGTGATGGACTGATTTGGCTTTCCCCCTTGCAGAAGGCTTTCTCAAACGGGACCCTTGTCAGGCAAGCACGAGGCTGCTGTGCTTCTTGGGCCCCTTTGGCAACACCCATCTGTGCTCAGGTGGAAGCCCACTGTGGGAGCAGAAATTGGCAGGAGGAGAACGGAAACGTCCAGGGGAAAGTTACCCAGCAAGAGACTGTGTGTGTTGAGGGAGAGGGCTGTGCCCCTCTGCTCAGCACTGCTGAGACCTCACAGAATCACAGAATGTTAGGGGCCAGAAGGGACCTCAGAAGCTCATCCACTCCACCCCCCTGCCAGAGCAGGAGCACCTAGAGCAGGTCACACAGGAAGGCAGCCAGGCAGGGCTTGAGCATCTCCTCACCTCCCCTCAAGCACTGCGTCCAGCTTTGGGCACTGCAGTATGAGAAGGACATTGAGGTGCTGCAGCAGCTACAGGGAAGGGCAGCAAAGCTGGTGAGTGGTTTGGAGGGCATGGGAGGCAGAGCAGCCAGGGCTGGGGAGGGAAGAGCCTCATGGCAGAGGATGCTGCACTTTGGTCACAACAACCCCAGGCAGTGCTACAGGCTGGGGTCAGAGTGGCTGAGAGCAGCCAGGCAGAAAGGGACCTGGGGGGACTGGTTGAGAGTAGGCTGAATGTGAGCCAGCAGTGTGCCCAGGGGGCCAAGAAGGCCAAGGGCATCCTGGCCTGCATCAGGAACAGTGTGGCCAGCAGGAGCAGGGAGGTCATTGTGCCCTGTGCTCAGCACTGCTGAGGCCACCCCTTGAGTCCTGTGTCCAGTTCTGGGCTCCTCAGGTTAGGAAAGATGTTGACTTGCTGGAAGGTGTCCAGAGAAGGACAAGAAAGCTGGGGAGGGGTCTGGAGCACAGCCCTGGGAGGAGAGGCTGAGGGAGCTGGGCTTGCTTAGCCTGGGGAAGAGGAGGCTCAGGGGAGACCTTCTTGCTCTCTCCAACTGCCTGAAGGGAGGTTGTAGCCAGGTGGGGGTTGGTCTCTTCTCCCAGGCACCCAGCAGCAGAACAAGAGGACACAGTCTCCCTAGAAGGGACACTGCCCACCCTAGAAGTGTTCAAGGCCAGGCTGGATGAGACCTTGAGCAGCTTGATCCAATGGGAGGTGTCCCTAGCCACCCTGTAACTCCTCTTCTGGGTTTTTCAGGCTTTTTCTTCCTGCTGAGGTCAATCATGCCAAGCTGTCCAAGTACCCAGTGCCCACTCCTCCCTCCTGTAAGCTTTGCTTGCCTGAGCTTTACTCCAAGCTTCAATCTGGTGCTCAGCCTCTTGATGATATTACCTACCCATGGCTGATAATGGGATGGGAGCAGGGGTGGGGACAAACCCTGCACTGAGAAAAATATCCTCTGGTTTTAATTTGGGCTGATGCCAGTCTGGCAGGGAAAGGAAAACTCCAGCAGAGTTTGTTCAATACACTAAAGAGGAGTCAGAAGGGAGGTGGTACAGGGTGTTTGTCCTGTGTTTGTATCCTTCCTTCTTGCCTTCTGTCCTGCAAACCTTGCAGCTTTTACTCTGCCCCTTTGCTGGGAACTTGAAGCAAGGTTTGAAACTCCTTGGGACTTGATGTCCATGCAAATGGTCTCTCATGGAGCTCTCTCTGGTGGTCTGCAGGGTCACAGAATAACACAATCCAAACACAGTGGGGATTGAAAGGGACCCCTGGGGACCATATGGTCCAACCCCTGCTAAAGCAGGGCACCCTCAGCAGCCTGCCCAGGAGCACAATGGCCAGGGCGGGTTGGAAGCTCTCCAGAGGAGACTCCACAACCTCTCTGGGCAGCCTGCCCCAGGCCTCCAGCAGCCTCACTCCAAACAAGTTTTTCCTCCTGCTCAGATGGAACCTCCTGGGTTCCAGTTTGTGCCCCTTGCCCCTTGTCCTGTTCCTGGGCACCACTGACAAGAGTCTGGCCCCAGCTTCTTGCTCCCCACCCTCAGCTCCTGCTGAGCATTCATAGTATCATAGTATCATAGTATCAGTCAGGGTTGGAAGGGACCACAAGGATCATCTAGTTCCAACCCCCCTGCACTAGATCAGGCCGGCCAGAGCCTCATCCAGCCTGGGCTTAAACACTTCCAGGGATGGGGCCTCAACCACCTCCCTGGATAACCCATTCCGGGGCTTTGCCATTCTCATGGTGAAGAATCCCCATTGCTCAGATCCCCTCTGGGGCTGCTCTTCTCCAGGCTCTCAGCCCCAGGGCTCTCAGCCTTTGCTCCTCACAGAGCTGCTCCAGGCCCCTCAGCAGCTCTGTAGCCTCCGCTGGACTCTCTTCAATAGTTCCCTGTCTCTTTTGAACTGGGGAGCCCAGAACAGCTTCTTTGGTGTGAGGGTGACAGCCCTGGAGCAGGCTGTGGAGTCTTCTCTGAGGACTTTCAACCACCCCCTGGCCATTGTGCTGCTGGGCAAGCTGCTGTGGGTGCCCTGCTTTAGCAGGGGCTGGACTGGGTGACCTGCAGAGGTCCCTTCCGCCCCTCCCTACGCTGGGATTCGGTGTGGTTCTGTCTTGCCTGCTGCCTGCAGCATACTGTTTCTTCCCAGAAAGGTAATTGGCCTTTGGAATGTGCTGCCAGGGAGGTGGTGGAGTCACCACCCCTGCAGGTGGTAGAAAAAAGGGATTGGATGTGGCACTTGGAGCCAGGGTTGAGTTGTCAGAGGTGTTGGGTATTAGGTGACAGGGTGGACTCGATGATCTCTGAGGTCTTTCCCAACCTGGTTGCTTCTGTGATTTCCCACTGGCACTCTGAACACCATCTGATGGAGGTGGGGCTCTGGCTGGAGCCAGCCAGTGGGTTGCGAAACAGGGTGGCAAGACAGCTTCAAACAGGGTGGCAAGACAGCTTCAGAGCTCCAGCAGGTGAGCAGGCAGAGTGCACATACACAAGGCAAGATCCCAAGCAGCCTAACTGAGAGCAAAACCTAGCTGCAAAGAGAAATAGAAGGTGCTGGGAAGTCAGGACTGGAGGAGTTCCCAAGGCTCCAGCCCCCAGCTTAAGACACAGTTTGCCATTCCCCTCTTCTCCAGCAACTTTTCAAAGCAATACTAGGGCTCAGATTTCACACTTCTTGGATTTCCCTCTTCTCCCTGTCTGAGCTCCTGACTGCTCCCAGGAACCCTAAACCCAGAACTGCCTCCTACACTGCTGCAACGCCCAAGCAGCTGAGCCAGAGCCCAGAGAAGCCTTTCTTGGGGAGGTGATAAAAGTTTATTTCTCTCCCAAAGGGAAGTCTAAGGCTTGTCACTGAGCAGACTTTCTGCCATCCCCTCTGGTTCCTTCTCCCTCCAGCTGAAGGTGAACATCTCCCACCATGAAGACTACATAAGTGGAGGGTGCTGTTTCCCCTCTCTCAGTCCACACCTTCAGTGTTCCTGTACACATTCAAACACAAGAGAGGAGAATCAGAGATCAGGAACCTGGTTGGATGAGGGTTGGAGACTTTGCTCCATCAAGCCAAAGCAAGAGGAGTTGTGAGCTGAGGGCTGGAGGCTGTTCCATCAAGCCAAAGCAAGAGGAGTTGTGAGCTGGGGGCTGGAGGCTGCTCCATCAAGCCAAGGCAAGAGGAGCATGTGAGGTGGAGGTTGGAGACTGTTCTTAGTCTCAAAGCTATGCCCTGGGTGCCACTCTGCTTTGGCAGAGCACACAAAACTGCCTTTGGACAAAGAGTTGGCTGGAGGAGAGCAGGCAGAGTGAACTGGGGACAGGCAGCTTGGGGAATCCCTTCCAAATGGGCATTTTTTGGCCTCTCCAGCTTTGGAGAGGTGACTGTTTGGGGGATCTGTGGCATGCAGCTAGAGCCTAAAAGGGTTAGATGAGAAGAATGATAATGAAGGGAGATTGAAGACATCAGCTGTACCCCTCCAAACGGAACGTCACTGCTTATCAACAGCTCCATCTCAAAGAGAACAGAGCTGCTGGCAGGAGCTTCAGAGCCCCTCAGTGCTCTGCTCATCTCCTATCATTGCCTGTCAGAAGCCCCTTCAAGCAGAGTATGGATTTTCTAGCAGAAGCCCTAATTGCCACATTTGACCATGCCTTATCCTCTCGAGTACATAGAGCCCTTAAGTCATACGAGACAGCAAGACAGAGATGTTCCCTGAGCTTTCCCTGGCATCTGCTCAGCTCTCCAGCATCCTGCTTTCCTCAGTTCCCCCTTCTGCTGCACCTCTCTCCCTGTGTGGCTCTGCTAACCACCATTAGCAGATGAGCAGCACTGGCTGTGGAATCACCTGAGGAGGAGTTCCACCATAAGCCTGGTCCTAAAGTAGTTGACAGCATCTTTAGGCTGGGACTGGCTGTAGCTGTTAGTGGGCAGGAGCAGAGGGGCTGCTCCCCAGCCTGCCCAGCTCTGCTGTGCTCCCACCCACGGACATGGCTCCTAAATCTCACACCTCTCCACCCAGCTTGCCTGTGCTGGGACAGGAATCATTGCCCCAGCTGGGCTGCAGGACCTTGCACTCAGCCCTTTGGAACCTCATGAGGTTGGCATGGACCTACCTCTCCAGCCTGTCGAGGTCCCTCTGGTTGGCATTTCCTCCCTCCAGCGTGGGCAGCCCCTGTGGGTGTGGTTAGCCCTGGTTCATCTGCCTTCCTCACTGCTATTCCTTCCAACAGACCTGCAAGGCTGCTGCAGCCTGGGTGTGGAGCTCTGGGTGGCTGCCTGCTGTGGACTTGCATGTGGCTCAGGCAGCCCTTTGCTCCTGGGCATGTGTGTGCCCTGTGGAGATGCACCCAGGAGTGCTGCCCTGTCTGTGTCTTCCCCAGTAAGTCAGGAGAGCTCATCCTGCCAGGCTGCCCAGGGCTGTGTGAGGCAGCTGAGGCCATCGCAGCAGTCTGCCCCCTGACATTTCCTTGGGGAAGCTCGGCTGCTGTGTAAGCCGCACGGGGGGCAGCTGGCTCTGGCTACACACACAGCCCTGGCACTGCCTGGGGTGTGACGCTACACTGAGCACTCAGGATGATGATGTGCTGTTAGGAGCACCCTTTCCCTTCACCACTTCTTTGTCGTTGCCTCCAAACCACCTCCTTCTCCCCAGCTGTCACCTACCTAACTCTCAGGCTAGGTTTGCATCAGCACTTTCGGGAAGAAAGAGCTTCCAGCCTCGCTGTCACCTCACCCATGCCTCAGAGCTGCACAACCACCTCTTCCCTTCCACAGCACCTGGTACCAACAGTGGCCATGGGACCTGAGCAGTCCAAGAGCTCTCCTACACCCTGGCTTTCATGTTTGGAGGATGCTGTGAACTGCTAAACCAGTACAGAGCTTGTGAGCTGCTAAACCACACAGGGCCCTTGGGCTTTGCCTGTCTCTTACTCAATATCATAGAATCATAGAAGGCTTTAGGTTGGAGAGGGCTTTGCAAGGTCAGATGGTCCAAGCACCCTGCAGTGGGCTTGAAGAGCCTGGATGGGGTGCTTGGTGCCATGGTTTAGTTTATCAGATGGTGCTGGGTGATAGGTTGGACTCCCTGATCTCAAAGGTCTCTTCCAACCTGGTTAATTCTATTCTATTCTATTCTATTCTATTCTATTCTATTCTATTCTATTCTATTCTATTCTATTCTATTCCATTCCATTCCATTCCATTCCATTCCATTCCATTCTTCCATTCCATTCCATTCCATTCTCTCACTCCAAGAGGGACATTGAGATGCTGGAGCATTGTCCAGAGAGCAATCATGCTGGGGAAGGGACTAGGGCACAAGACTTGTGAGGAATGGCTCAGGGGCCTGGGGTCATTTAGTCTTCACAAGAGGAGGCTAAGGGGAGACCTCCTCACCCACTACAACTCCTTGAAAGAAGGTTGGAGCCAGGTTGGGGTTGGTCTCTTCTCACACACAAGTGACAGGACAAGAGGAAATGGCCTCCAGTTGCGCCAGGGGAGGTTCAGGTTGGATATGACACAGAATCACAGAGTGTTAGGGGTTGGAAGGGACCTCCAAAGCTCATCCAGTCCAACCCCCCTGCCAGAGCAGGAGCACCTAGAGCAGGTCACACAGGAACACATCCAGGTGGGGCTTGAACATCTCCAGAGGGGGAGACTCCACAGCCCCCTGGGCAGCCTGTTCCAGGCCTCTGTCACCCTCACAGGGGAAAAATTCTTCCTCCTGTTCCCATGGCACTTCCTCTGCCTCAGCTTCCCCCACTGCCCCTTGTGCTGGCATTGGGCAGCCCCCAGCGGAGCCTGGCTCCAGCCTCTGGGCACTCACCCTGCACAGCTTTATCAACAGCAATGAGGTCACCCCTTGGGCTCCTCCTCAAGCTCAAGAGCTCTCAGCTCCCTCAGGCTCTCCTTATAAGGAAGGAGGAAAATTAGGAAAAGAAGGAAATATTAGGAAGGAGGAACTCTTAGGAATTTTTTTATCCCAGCAAGGGTCCTCAGGCCCTGGCCCAGGCTGCCCAGGGAGGTGGTGGAGTCACCAGCCCTGGAGGGGTTTAAAAGCTGCCTGGATGTGGTGCTGAGGGAACTGGTTTGGTGGTGGTGGCTCAGCAGCAGTGGTGGCAGTGTGAGCCCTGGGTGAGCAGCTGGACTTGAGGATCTCAGACATCTCTTCCCACCACAGAAGTTCCACGACTGAATGGGAAGCAGAATTAACATCACAGACAAGAAGAGGCTATTTTGTCATGTCTCTAATGCAAACACTTGGTACTGCTTGAGCAAGAGAGCTCAATACTCTCTGAAAGCCACATGGAGAGAGCCACCTGCCAAAAATCTGCTGGCACACTTGTTCTGGAAAGGGAGAAAGCCACCACCAGTGTAACTTCTTGTCATGGCACAGAGAAGCCCAGCAGCCAGCTGGCTCCGAGGGACAGGGCTTGGCAAAGCCCAGGAGACATCTAGAGGCAAAAAGGCAGGGGAAAAAGGCAGCTTGACTCGGTGTGAACAGCCTCTCCCTCCACACCTGAGCCAATGAGCCACCACCCTCTTTGCAAGCCTGGACTAAGTTCCTCGAAGGGGCTGGTGGCACCTCAGCCATGTAGGCAGTGTGAAACCAGCCCCTGCTCCCCATCTCTGCAGGGGAGAGGCCTGGCTGCAGTTGGTGGTTGGCACTGCTGGTTTCTCCCAGGAAAGCAGAAGCTCCAGCTGGCACTGGAGCCTCTGGGAGCGGGCTGCAGGCATGCTGCCTACCCAGCATCTGTCTGCCAGGCCTGCAGATGGGCACCAGCTCACCAACCTCCAGCTCACACACTGCTCTCACCTTGGCTTGATGGGACAGCCTCCAGCCTTCACCTCACCCTCTCCTCTTGCCTTGGCTTGATGGAGCAGTCTCCAGCCCTCAGCTCACACACTCCTCTTGCCTTGGCTGGGTGGAACAGCCTCCAAAATTCATCTCACACACTCCTCTTGGATTGATGGAACAGCCTCCAGCCTTCACCTCACCCTCTCCTCTTGCTTTGGCTTGATGGAACAGTCTCCAACCCTCATCCACCCAAGTTCATGAACTCTGATTCTCCTCCCTTGTATTTTAATGTGCACAGGAATGATTTTACCACAGCCACTGAACATGTGGACTGAGAGAAACAGCACTCTCCACCTATATACTTTTCAGGGTGGGAGATGTTCACCTTCAGTTGGAGAGAGAAGGAACAAGAGGGGAAGGCAGAAAGTCTGCTCAGTGACAGGGCAAGGGGCAATGGGTGCAGACTGGAACCCAGGAGGTTCCATCTGAACAGGAGGAGAAAATACTTTGGTGTGAGTGTGCTGGAGGCCTGGAGCAGGCTGACCAGAGAGGTTGTGGAGTCTCCTTCTCTATAAAGCTTCCAACCCCCCTGGCCATTGTGCTCCTGAGCCAGCTGCTGTGGGTGCCCTGCCTTAGCAGGGGGAGTTGGCCTGGATGATCTCCAGAGATCTCCTCCAACCCCCACCCTGCTGGGGTTCTCTTGGTGAAAAAGCATACTTGGGAGGAATGAGAGATGCATTAAACAAGGGCTGGAAGCAAGCATTTGTTGTACCTCTGGAAACATGTCTGAGCTTGACAGCTTCTGAAGTAGGGGAAGAACTGAATGTTGCCGTCATGGTCCCAGGAGAGAGGGGCACAGCTCTTGCATGGGAACATCAGAGGAGCCCAGGCATCTGTTATGGCTGTGAGGCCTCTATTGGATTCTATTTTTCATTAAAAGGATGTTTTGCATTTTTTTCCCACTAGCTCTTTCATTTCATCCTCTGATCTAGTCAGAAATCAGCTTCTGAGAAGGACAGGAGCTGGAGAATAACTCAGTGGGAAAAGCCACCCCTGAAACAAAGCTCTCTGTCGAAGACATGAGGCAAGCACGGCACATGGGGAGCTCAGCGTGGTGGAGCTGTGTCCAGTGGGGCACAAGACATCACTGCAAGGGGCAGGCTGGTCCCACCTCTGCTATGCTGGAGCACCTCTGCTGTGAGGACAGGCTGAGGGAGCTGGGGCTGTTCAGCCTGGAGAGGAGGAGGCTCCAGGGAGACCTAACAGCAGCCTGCCAGCACCTGAAACGGGCTGCAAGAAGGCAGCAGAGGGACTCTTTATGAATGCCTGCAGTGATTAGGAAGGGGGGCAATGGTTTGAAATGAGAGCAGAGCAGATTTAGGTTGGATGCTAGGAACAAGCTCTGCACCATGAGGGTGGTGGAACACCGGCACAGGTTGCCCAGGGAGGTGGCTGAGATCCCATCCCAGGAGATACTCAAGGTGAAGCTCAGAGGGGCCCTGGGCAGCCTGATCTAGTGGAGGATGTCCCTGCTGACTGCAGGGGGGTTGGACTGGATGAGCTTTGCAGGTCCCTTCCAGCCCAGGTGATTCTCTGCTTCTACAGCAAAGTGTGGGGTTTTGCTGTGGGGATAGGCAGGAATGGAATGGAATGGAATGGAATGGAATGGAATGGAATGGAATGGAATGGAATGGAATGGAATGGAATGGAATGGAATGGAATGGAATGGAATGGAATGACCACCTGATCAACTAAACCATGGCACCAAGCACCCATCCAGTCTCTTCCTAAACACCTCCAGGGGTGGGGACTCCACCACCTCCCTGGGCAGCACAGCCCAAGGGCCAATCTCTCTTGCTGGGAAGAACTTCTTCCTAACCTCCAGCCTGAACCTCCCCTGGCACAGCTTGAGACTGTGTCCTCTTGTTCTCTTCACCTTCATCCTCTGGCATCACATTGGCAACACTGCCCAGCACGGTACTGGGAAGAACGCATGGAAGCACAGCACTACTGAGCTTGGAAGGGACCTTTGAGACCCTCAAGTCCAGCCACTCATCCAGAGCTCACAAGCCCATGATTCCTGTGACCCTGTGACCCCCTGAGCAGGGCAGGGGGCAGAGCCTGCTGTTTGTCTTCGGCCGCAGCGCCGCCGGGCCGGCGCGGGAGCTGCGTGCCTCTGCTGGGACGTCAGCAGCTTCCCAGCCCCAGCAACACAGTTCCTCTGCAGCTGCCTGAGCATCTGTGCTCTGAAGGTCTCTGTGATTTCCAGCCTCTCCCTCTGACAGTATAAACAATAAGGTCTGTTCTTAGCTCTGGGGCAGCAGATGCAAACCCTTACCTGAATTTTACCTTTACGTCCTAAACTGAGGGGCCCAGAACTTTCCATGTCTGATCTTTTGGGCTCACAGAGGCAGCCTGCCTTAGCCCATGCTTGGCACTATTCCTTTGGCAGATGAACAAAGTGTAGCTGGGTGCTGCCCTCTGACCACACCAGCCCCAGGCAGTGCTACAGGCTGGGGTCAGAGTGGCTGAGAGCAGCTAGGCAGAGAGGGACCTGGGGGGACTGGTTGATAGTAGGCTGAACAGGAGCCTGCAGTGTGCCCAGGGGGACAAGAAGGCCAAGGGCATCCTGGCCTGCATCAGGAACAGTGTGGCCAGCAGGAGCAGGGAGGTCATTGTGCCCTGTGCTCAGCACTGCTGAGGCCACCTCTTGAGTCCTGTGTCCAGTACTGGGCTCCTCAGGTTAGGAAAGATGTTGAGCTGCTGGAAGGTGTCCAGAGAAGGGCAAGAAAGCTGGGGAGGGGTCTGGAGCACAGCCCTGGGAGGAGAGGCTGAGGGAGCTGGGCTTGCTTAGCCTGCAGAAGAGGAGGCTCAGGGGAGACCTTCTTGCTCGCTCCAACTCCCTGAAAGGAGGCTGTAGACAGGAGGGGATTGGTCTCTTCTGCCAGGCACCCAGCACCAGAACAAGAGGACACAGTCTCAAGCTGTGCCAGGGGAGGTTCAGGCTGGAGGTGAGGAGAAAGTTCTTCCCAGAGAGAGTTGTTGGCCCTTGGGATGTGCTGCCCAGGGAGGTGGTGGAGTCCCCATCCCTGGAGGTGTTCACGAGGGGATTGGATGTGGCACTTGGAGCCATGGTCTAGTAGCCATGAGGTGTTGGGTGACAGGTTGGTCTTGATGATCTCTGAGGTCTCTTCCAACCTTATTGATTCTATGATTCTGTGTCTTGGCAGGGTTGGATTCCTTTGAAGAGCTCCTCTCTCCCCCACACCCCCTCTCCACCACCTTCCCAGAGCCTCTGGATGCATCTTTCCTGAATAAACACACTCCAGCAATCTTTTGGAGTGTAAATAAGTCAGGGCAGCAAGCAAGCAATTGGCAGTGAATAATCTGGAGGCTGCTTGCAGCTGCCCCATCCTCCTGGGGCCAGACCTGCTGCTTGACAATGCCATGTTTATACCTTGATGATCTCTGTGCAGAAGCTCCCTCATTTAAAGAGGTTTCCATGATCCTCTACTCATTTTTATTTCTCCTCCACCATTTCCACCCCCACACTATTGGAGCTGTAATAGCCAAGCCACAGTTGACTGCAAGTCCTTCAGACAGTAATCTGAGTGATTTAGCAACGCTGCTCCTCCACTATCAGGTTCAGTCTTGAATGAAATGCATTCATATTTATGTAGAACAGAGGGTTTGGGATGCTATTGGAGTTACATGGGGAGCTGGCAGAGCAGCCATCTCCATCTGATAGGGGGTAAAGAAGAAAAACCAGCAACAAATAGCCTCTCACAACAGCAGGGAAATACTGCCCAACACAGGAAAAACAGAGAAGTAAATCCTGCCAGGGTTCATGCCCCAGCTGGGGGATGAGGAGAGATAGCAATGGCAGCAAGCTGGGGGCAGGAGTGGATCTGATAGAGGGTAAGAGAGCTCTGCAGAGGGACCTTGCTAGGATGCCCAGATGGGCAGAGTCCAAGGGCAGGAGATTGAACACATCCAAGTGCCAGGTTCTACACACTGGCCACAGCAGCCCCAGGCAGTGCTACAGGCTGGGGTCAGAGTGGCTGAGAGCAGCCAGGCAGAGAGGGACCTGGGGGGACTGGTTGAGAGCAGCTGAACAGGAGCCTGCAGTGTGCCCAGGGGGCCAAGAAGGCCAAGGGCATCCTGGCCTGCATCAGGAACAGGGTGGCCAGCAGGAGCAGGGAGGTCATTGTGCCCTGTGCTCAGCACTGCTGAGGCCATCCCTTGAGTCCTGTGTCCAGTTCTGGGCCCCTCAGGTTAGGAAAGATGTTGAGCTGCTGGAAGGTGTCCAGAGAAGGGCAAGAAAGCTGGGGAGGGGTCTGGAGCACAGCCCTGGGAGGAGAGGCTGAGGGAGCTGGGCTTGCTTAGCCTGCAGAAGAGGAGGCTCAGGGGAGACCTTCTTGCTCTCTCCAACTCCCTGAAGGGAGGCTGTAGCCAGCTGGGGGTTGGTCTCTTCTCCCAGGCAGGCACCCAGCAGCAGAACAAAAGGACACAGTCTCAAGCTGTGCCAGGGGAGGTTCAGGCTGGAGGTGAGGAGAAAGTTCTTCCCAGAGAGAGTTGTTGGCCCTTGGGCTGTGCTGCCCAGGGAGGTGGTGGAGTCCCCATCCCTGGAGGTGTTCAAGAGGGGACTGGCACTTGGAGCCATGGTTTAGTAGCCATGAGGTGTTGGGTGACAGGTTGGACTTGGTGATCTCTGAGGTCTTTTCCAACCTCATTGATTCTATGATTGCATGGAGGAAAAGCTCCAGCAGCTCACTTGGCTGATCCTAAAGCTCTGAGGCATTCCCTTGAGACAGGAGGGAGAGGAAAGTTAAGAGCAGGGCATCTGCATGCAAGCCTGGTGCTGGGGGTCTCCTCCCCCTCACTCTGATATGAACCCCCAGCAACCAGCTCAGGGACATCTCACTGCAGCACTCACTCACCTAAGGGCAACCTTGAACAGCACCCCAGGCCTGTGCCCCTGCTCTCTGCAAGGCAGAGTGCTCTCAGGGTGTCACCAGTGGAGATGGAGGACAGAGGGCTCTGTGCTTTCCTGCTCCTGAAGCCTCAGATATGCACGTCTGGCTCGAAAAGGCCCAAGAGCCAAACCATCCTGGCAGCCAGGGGCAAAACCCTTGTGCTGCAGCTTGGCCTGCACTCAGATAGGAGATCTGGGATGGGGACTTGCTGGACAGGGTACAGAAAAGGTCTACAAAGCTGCTGTGGGGGCTGGAACAGCTCTCTTGTGAGGGAAGGCTGAGAGAGTGGCTGTCAGCAAAGAGTGGCTGTCAGGAGGGTGGCACCAGGCTTCTTTGAGTGGTGCCCAGTGACAGGACAAGGGGCACAAACTGGAACATCACAAGTCCCACCTAGACATGAGGAGGAAGCTCTTTGATTTAAAGGAGACGGAGCACTGGAGCAGGCTGCCCAGAGAGGTGGGGCAGTGCCCTTCTCTCTGGAGACATTCCAAACCCACCTGGACCCCTTCCCGAGTGAGCACCTTTAGGTGAACCTGCTTTGGCAGGTCCCTGATGATCTCCAGAGGTCCTTCCCAAGCCCTGCCATGCTGTGCTAGCCACACGCTGCGCAGCTCTGGATGAAACTCGGGTTGTTTTTCAATGGGGAGAGCCGAAGGGATGAGCCAGGGGGATGCTCTGGTGCTCTGGCACATCCCACCTGGCTGCCTGGGGGTGTGGAGGGCAGGAGGCAGGTCCAGCACTGAGAACTTGGGTGGTTCACATCGAGCTGCTCTGGCAGCCGCGGCAGGAAAGCTCCCGGGAGCCAGGAGGGCTCCGGCTCGGACAACGGATTTTTTTTTAGCTAGCTCCAACCTTCAAGCACTCCGGGGGGGGGACAAGGGGGAGATAGGGGGAAGGGAAAGAAAAGCAGATTTGTGCAAGCTCCCCTGCGCCCATTGAGTCACCGCAAGCGGTGCTGTGCATTTCAATGGGGGCAGGACTCTGCTTCTCAGGAGAGAAATTTGCAGTCCGTCCCTTGGCAGGCTTGGTGCAGCTAGGCTCGGCTTGCTTGGCTTCACTCTTTCCTGCCCACCACCCGCTCCCCCTGCCGACACCCCTCCCTCCCCGACAGGGTCCCCAGCAGATATTTGTGTTGTTGTTGTTGTTTCCATTGAGCTCTTCGTTTTCCATAGGCTGCCTTCGTTCCCGTGGCCTTTCGCAGCTAGGAGACAAGATGTTGCCTTGGAAACAAAGCCCCTTCAGATGTTTGGAGTCTCTGGGATTGCTCTTGTCTTGCTCCCCGAGTACTTCTAGGTTATTTTTGTTAAGCACACAAAGATGCAGCGGGCTTGTAGCCAAAGGCAGAAAGTAGTCCTGGGAGGTGGAGGGAAGGCAAGAGCCTCACTGGCACGGCTCACTCTGGAGGGGAGATTGTTGTCTAGCACGTCATGGGCTGAGCTCCTGCAAGAGAAATGGCATCCACAGGGCAGGGCTGGGCATGCAGGGCTCTGCCTGGGGCTGGGTGGCTGCAGGTGGGCAGGCAGAGGCAGCACCAGGGAGGGAGAGGGTCACCGGGAGAGAAAGAGCAAAACAACAGAGGAAGAGAATAGGGACCGGGAGCGGCAGAGGCTGGAGCTGGTTGGGGTGTCTGAAGGGACCACCGCACAAGCCCCCGCTGAGGTGTGCAGCGTGGCTCCAGGCCCAGGCTCCTTGGTTTGGGTAGAGTCAGATCTCCAGACCTGTCAGACATCCGGGAGAGTCCTCACCCCGAGCTTTGCTCTGCGACCCTTCTGCGTGCCGCGGGGCGAGTCCGGAGAGCACAAACGGCACCACCCCACCCCCCGGCTCCAATCACCAGCTCCTCCTGCCCCAGACCTGCCTGCCCCTTCGGCATGGGGGCTTCGGGGGGTGGCGAGAGGCTGTGCCGTTCCTCCCTCCCCTCACCCAGAGGCATGACACTGCCAAATCCCAATCCTTCCGTGGAGAACATTTCAGAGTAGGCTTTTCACTCCTTCTTCTGCAAAGGCGTGAGGAAAAAAGGAAACAAAACAAAAGCTGGTTAAAAGAAGCTCCCTAATCCCCTGCTGCTACTTGAAATAGTTCCAAGCCAGCAGAAGCATTCCAGAAAGGGGGGAAAAAAAAGGGGGGGGGAGAAGAGTGAATATCTATTATCTTCCAAAACATAATCAGTGGAGTATTAAGCCTGTGCCTTGTTACTCCTGTCAGCAGGGTCCTCTGCACTGCACAGCCACCAAGGGAGGGCTCCCAGCTGCAGCATCTGCAAGGTCTTGCAGACCCAGGGAGGTTGGCACAAAGAGAGGGAAGCAAGGAAGGAAGGAAAACACTGGAAGAGGATGGGCAGTGGGGGGAGGTGGTGGAGTCCCCATCCCTGGAGGTGTCCAGAAAGGGATTGGATGTGGCACCTGGAGCCGCGGTTGAGCTCTAAGATTCTGTGGTTCTGTGGCTATGTGACTGGCAGCGTCACAGGCACAAAGGTGACCACCACCAGGTCACAGCTGTCAGGAGAGAGGCAGAGATTGTGCTCCTGCACGCAGCACTGCTGAGGCTGCGCCTTGAGATTCAGGCGCTGCAGCACAGGAAGGGCACTGAGGGGCTGGAGTGGGCACAGGGGAGGACAACAAAGCTGGCGAAGGGTTTGGAGGGCATGGCTTATGAGGAGAGGCTGAGGGAGCTGGGGTGGTTTAGCCTGAAGAAGAGGAGGCTGAGAGGAGACCTCATTGCTCTGCACAGCTACCTGAAGGGAGGGTGGCGTGAGGCTGCTGTTGGCCTCTTCTCTCAGGTAACTAATGAGAGGACAAAGGATGATGGCCTCACTAGGGGAGGCTTGGGTTGGACATTGGGAAGAATTTGTCTCTGGTAAGCATGGTCAGGGACTGGCACAGGCTGCCCAGGGAGGTGGTGGAGTCCCCATCCCTGGAGGGGTTCAAGAAAATGAGTAGATGTGGGACTTCAGGCCATGCTCTGGTGGTCATGGAGGTGTTGGGTAGAAGGTTGGACTTGATGATCTTAGAAGTCTTTGCCTAATCTTAGTGATTCTGTGGTGCTTGAGATGTTGCAGCTGTTTCCATTCTTGAGTGCAGGGAGGAGCTGCTGCCAGCCCCACTGCTCCATGGGACCCTGCAATGGCACTACAGTGTTTGGGGAAGGGATTCATCCCATAGCACAGAATTGTTGGAAGGGGCCTCAAGGCTCAGCCAGCTCCAACTCCCTGCTATGTGCAGGGACACCCCACACTGCAGCAGGTTGCTCACAGCCACATCCAGCCTGGCTGCAAACACCTCCAGGGATGGATGAGGCTTCCCCCACCTCCCTGGGCAACCTGTGCCAGGCTCACACCACCCTCCTGGGGAAGAACTTCCTAACATACAACCTGAATCTCCCCACTTCTGGTTTTGCTCCATCCCCCCCCAGTCCTATCACTCCCTGACACCCTCAGAAGTCCCTCCCCAGCTTTCCTGTAGCCCCCTTCAGATCCTGGAAGGCCACAAGAAGGTCTCCTGGCAGCCTGCTCTAGCTTGGATCCACTCGCCCTAAGTGAATTCCTACTACCCCAGGTGTATGCCACAGGATAACCCCCAAGGGAGCAGTGTGGCCCTTGCATGCCATTTCCCATCCTAGCTGAGCCCCACAGGTGCCCAGGCTGGCAGGATGCCCACAGATATTCTTAGCCCTTCTGCTGCCTCCTCACAAGTGTCACCAGCTCCAGGTGGTTTTGTCCCCTTCCTGGCTGCTCTTCCTTGTCACTGCTACGGGATGCCATGGTTACAGAGCTGCAGGACTAACCCACCCATGGCAGGGGATGGACTTTTGGGGGCTGACAGACTTTGATGCTATATTTGTGCCAGAAGAATAAATAATACATACACACATCAAATATTTCTTCTGCCCCAGCCTAGTTCTGCCCATCCTGCTTGAGCTGATTTCTCTGCCAGCTGCCTGTTTCATGCACTGTGCTGGCACCTGATGCTGCACCTGAGCCCTCATTGAGCCTTCCCCTCCGAAAGGAGCAGCTGCTGAAAGAAAGTTCCTGCTAATAACCCCCAGGAATCACTTCCCCTGGACTGTTAATGCTCGCACCAATCCCACCACATTCCCCTCCTTCTTCTCTTCCTTTCCCTCTTCTTCTTCCTCCTCTTCTCATCTCCTGCCTCCCAAAGGGCTGGGGAACTTTCTTGATGCTCTGGTAGGGAAAACATTAGGACAATCTTTCTCTGCAGCAACCTGAAACAACCTATAAGCAAATCTGTTAGTGCAAGGAGTAGCACAGCTCCAGTAAGGAAGAGCTTGCTTGGGGGTTAGGCTCTGCAATCCCCACTGGTCACCCTGTCACCCTGCTGCAAGCACCCAAGCCTTGATTTTTCTGGAGACAGAGCAGCACAGCAGAGATTCAGCTACAAATTTGTCTTTCATCCTCTGGGGCTGCTTCTAGGCAGACACTTTGACCAGCTACTCGAGTCCATCATCAGTAAGTTTGCAGATGACAGCAAGCTGGGAGCAGGAGTTGATCTGTTAGAGGGTAGGAGAGCTCTGCAGAGGGACCTTGCCAGGCTGCACAGATGGGCAGAGTCCAAGGGCAGGAGATTGAACACATCCAAGTGCCAGGTTCTACACACTGGCCACAGCAACCCCAGGCAGTGCTACAGGCTGGGGTCAGAGTGGCTGAGAGCAGCCAGGCAGAGAGGGACCTGGGGGTAGTGGTACTAGTTCTGGGCCCCTCAGGTTAGGAAAGAGGTTGAGCTGCTGGAAGGTGTCCAGAGAAGGGCAAGAAAGCTGGGGAGGGGTCTGGAGCACAGCCCTGGGAGGAGAGGCTGAGGGAGCTGGGCTTGCTTAGCCTGCAGAAGAGGAGGCTCAGGGGAGACCTTCTTGCTCTCTCCAACTCCCTGAAGGGAGGCTGTAGCCAGCTGGGGGTTGGTCTCTTCTCCCAGGCAGGCACCCAGCACCAGAACAAGAGGACACAGTCTCAAGCTGTGCCAGGGGAGGTTCAGGCTGGAGGTGAGGAGAAAGTTCTTCCCAGAGAGAGTGATTGGCCCTTGGGCTGTGCTGCCCAGGGAGGTGGTGGAGTCCCCATCCCTGGAGGTGTTCAGGAAGAGCCTGGATGGGGTGCTTGGTGCCATGGGTTAGTTGATCAGATGGTGCTGGGTGATAGGTTGGACTCCATGATCTCAAAGGTCTTTTCCAACCTGGTTAATTCTGTTCTATTCTCTATTCTATTCTATTCTATTCTATTCTATTCTATTCTATTCTATTCTATTCTATTCTATTCTATTCCTGTTCTGTATCTCTCTTCAACATAGACCACCAAGTAAGAGAGGACCATGAAGTGAAGCAAGGTTCTTTCTGACTGAAGCCCCCTCCCTTCCTTCGGGGACAGGTGACTGTAAGCCCCAGAGTTAGCCCTTCCCTGTATGAGGCATGGATAAATCCTCTAGATGAAGTGTGGGGGGGAGATCAGCACCCCCTGTTCAGCAGCAAGTTCTGAGCATTGAACTAATTACCAGGTTCCAGCTCTGCAGGGCTTCCCAGCAGGAAGGCTCTGCCCTATAAATCATCACACACAAGAGGCATTTAGCCAGGGATGGGACCAAAACTTCAGCTTTGTGCTGCGAGTTCTCCCACCCCAGGGGCTTGTTTTCCCTTTCTGTTCCCAAGACAAAGTCTGTTTCCACTTTGTGGTGGGAAAGTTTGGGCCAAAGCCATGTCCCCTCTGACCTGTCTCCCCTATGCAGTGGAGAGGGATGATGGTGTGGAGAGGGCTACAAAGCTGCTGAGGGGCCTGGAGTATCTCTGTGAGGAGGAAAGGCTGAGAGCCCTGGGGCTGTTGAGCTGGAGAATAGAATAGAATAGAATAGAATAGAATAGAATAGAATAGAATAGAATAGAATAGAATAGAATAGAATAGAATAGAATAGACCAGGTTGGAAGAGACCTTTGAGATCATCCAGTCCAACCTATCACCCAGCACCATCTGATCAACTAAGCCATGGCACCAAGTGCCTCATCCAGGCTCTTTCTGAACGCCTCCAGGGATGGGGACTCCTCCAGGGTGGGTGCCCACCTCAAAGTACTATGTAAAGGGTAGATTTGAATAAGCCACTGCAGAGTTTTCCACCAGCTCAGCACCTTCCAGGGTCCCTCAGCAAGCCAAGGGTGGGAGGCCTCGATTAAATCTTCTGAAGGGGGATGAAAGAGTGGAGGAGGAAGAGGGAAGTTTGTCTCTCCTGCAATGCACAGCAGCTGCTTGACGCCAGACAGATTCAGAGGTCAGTTGTGAAACACAGATGTGTGAGAAAGAGAGGGAGAGTGAGGGGGAGAGCCATGCATGGAGCTATTTATTCAGTGTCTGCAAAAACTCCTCTATGGACTTGGAGCTGGGCCCTGGATGTCTCTGGAAGAGGCATATTCACCAGCCCTGCTTTGTTTCCAGAGCTCATGCAGGCTGCCAATGCCAGGAAAATAACCGGGATGCAGCCCCACTTCAGCTGGGAAGCTTGGGTCCTGATTTCTGAGATGCTCTGGGAGGAGGAGGTGGATTTCAGTTTAGAATGGAATAGAAATCTATTCTATTCTATTCTATCTGAGGAGGAAAGCTGAGAGCCCTGGGCCTGTTTAGCCTGGAGAAGAGAAGGCTGAGAGAGGATCTTATCAATGCCTGTAAGTCCCTGAGGGGTGGGTGTCCAGAGGAAGGGGCCAGGCTCTTTTCAGTGGTGTCCTCGAACGGGACCAGGGGCAATGGATACAACCTGGAACCCAGGGAGTTCCACCTCAGCTCGAGGAGAGACCTCTGCTGGGAGGGTGCTGAGCCCTGGAGCAGGCTGCCCAGAGAGGTTGTGGAGTCTCCTTCTCTGGAGACTTCCAAGACCCATCTGGATGTGTTTCTGTGTGACCTGCCCCAGGTGGCCCTGCTTTGGCAGGGCGGCTGGACTCAGTGATCTAAGGAGGTCCCTTCAAACCTCTACCATTCTATGATTCTGTGGTGAGGAACAGTCAGAGGGGTCTGTATTGTCATGATGAGAAGCAACTCGACTGCAGAGACAAGCATGACAGCCAGTGGGGTCAGGTTGCTAGGAAGAGCTTCTCTCCTTTCCAGCACAGTAACAAATTACTTGGCTCTGTGGCTGTCCCAGGTTTGCTTGCTGAGCACAGCCTGTGTGCTTGGTGGCAGGGACAGATGGGAGACAACTAAATAGCAGTGGTTATGGCCAGGTTAGGAACAAAACAAATCCCCCTTATGAACTGGATTTACACCATGGGGCTGGTGCAAAGGCAGAGACACAGTCCAGGATTAGGAAGGAGATAACTTCTTCGCCACATCTGCCTCCGGGTTTCACTGCTGTACGAAACCTCACCCTGCCTCTACAGAGTCCTCTCCAGTCCCTGACTCGTCTGGAGGTCTGTTCTTTAACCCAGGGTCATTTGGTCCTTCAGCTTGATGGCTAAAGCCTGGATATACCCTGATGGTCCCCCTGTGTGAACACCCCAAAAGCTGTGGTCAGTTTTGGGGCCCTCACTCCAAGAAGGGCATTGAGAGGTTGGAGAATGTCCAGAAAAGGGCAACCAAGCTGGGGAAGGGTCTGGAGAACAGGGCTGGTGAGGAGCAGCTGAGGGACCTCAGTGCCTGGGGCTCCACCAGCTGACTCCCAGTTTTGGGAGCACTATCTCAGCTGAGTGCTGAGGGCCCTGGCTTCCTGATGACCTGGCAGTGCTGCATTGATGGTTGGACCCAACAATCTTAAAGGTCTTTCCCAACCAAATCCGTTCCATGGCTCTGTGATCCTGCTGCAGCTGGACACATTCAGTGTTCAAGAGTGACACAGAGCTGAACAAGCCCTGCTCTCAGTAACAAACAGCCCTAAGACCTCAGGGGTTCCAGTCCAACCTCCTGAGGTGAACACCATTGGGACAGGGCAGTGGGATACACAGGGAGGCTGAGGGGATGGTCTGGGTTCATAGAATCACAGAATCAACAAGGCTGGACAAGACCTCAGAGATCATCAAGTCCAACCTGCCACCCAACACCTCATGGCTACTAAACTATGGCTCCAAGTGCCACATCCAATCCCCTCTTGAACACCTCCAGGGATGGGGACTCCACCACCTCCCTGGGCAGCACAGCCCAAGGGCCAACAACTCTCTCTGGGAAGAACTTTCTCCTCACCTCCAGCCTAAACCTCCCCTGGCACAGCTTCAGACTGTGTCCTCTTGTTCTGCTGCTGGGTGCCTGCCTGGGAGAAGAGACCAAGCCCCACCTGGCTACAACCTCCCTTCAGGGAGTTGGAGGGAGCAAGAAGGTCTCCCCTGAGCCTCCTCTTCTGCAGGCTAAGCAAGCCCAGCTCCCTCAGCCTCTCCTCCCAGGGCTGTGCTCCAGACCCCTCCCCAGCTTTCTTGCCCTTCTCTGGACACCTTCCAGCAGCTCAACCTCTTTCCTAACCTGAGGGGCCCAGAACTGGACACAGGACTCAAGGGGTGGCCTCAGCAGTGCTGAGCACAGGGCACAATGACCTCCCTGCTGCTGCTGGCCACACTGTTCCTGATGCAGGGTTTCTCCTACCACTTCAGAACCATTCTGAAGGAAGACAGTGCAATGCCAGGGGATGGAAGACTGAGCAGCTGGGGAGCAGCAGAGGCAGCAGTGGAGGAAGCACCATTTTGTGGCTCCTTCCAGCAATCCCGGGGCAGAGCGCTGCCAATTTTGAGCTCCCAGGATAGCTGAATACCACCTTGGTATTGATTAGGCAAAGGCCCATCAGATGGGACCTGCTAGGCTGGGGGTGGGGGTGGCACTGAAGGTGCTGGCTGGCCTGGGTTGTTTTTCTGGATCTAATTGCTGGCTTCAGTAGAGAAGCAGAGCGTGGCAGGAGGCTCAGCTCCTCTCCCCGCGGGAAAAGTGGGAGCGCCAGCCCGGGGGGGCTGGGAAGGGAAAAAGTCAATCAGGCAGTGTTTCAAAAATCTACCTGCTGGGCCCAGGGGGGCTGGAGATGTTAATGTCAGTCCCAGCTGGAGATGATGCCTGGAGAGTGAGAAAAGAAGATGGGATCTTCTCTTCTTGGATCCTTAATTGCTTGTTAAATCATCTAACAAATGCCTGAGCTCCTGGATGGCCCCAAGCCCCCTGACACACGGGCGTCAGCCCTGGCAGGGGGAGGAGTGCTCTGAAAAACTCTCCTGCCTGCTTCCTCTGGTCTGTAAAATGGAGAGTTCAGTGCTTCCCTCTGCACAACCAGACCAAGTCTGGAATATTGTTATGGCCATTCAGCAGGAGCCATAAACTTTCCTGCCAGCCCTTCTCTTGCTCTGCTGCAAACAGAGCCTCTTCCCCCTCCAAAACCTTTCCCACTCCACAAGGGACCTCCTGCTGACTGCAGAGAGGCAGGTCCTGAAATAAGCCCCTGCCCTGGGAGTAGAGTAGAGTAGACTAGACTAGACTAGAGTAGAATTAACCAGGTTGGAAGAGACCTTTGAGATCATCCAGTCCAACCTGTCACCCAGCACCAACTGATCACCCATGGCACCAAGCACCCCATCCAGGCTCTGTCGTATTTCTCTGCACTGCCAGGTGCTGCTGATGGGAGGAGGCACTGACAGGGCCTGATGGCACTGACATCCACACTGACAGGAGTCCCATGCTTGGATTTAGCAGCTGTAAGCCAGCAGAGCCAGAGAGGTGGTTCTGCCACTTTGCTCTGCTGAGACCTCACCTGGAGTACTGTGTCCAGCTCTGGAGCCCTCAACACAGGAAGGACCTGATGGAGAGGGTCCACAGGAGGGCCATGAAAGTGATCAGGGGGTTGGAGCAGCTCTGCTATGAGGACAGGCTGAGGGAGCTGGGGGTGTTCAGCCTGGAGAAGAGGAGGCTCCAGGGAGACCTTAGAGCAGCTTCCAGTACCTGAAGGGGCTACAAGAAGGATGGAGAGAGACTGTTTACACACCACACCCACACCCCCAGCAGTCAAGATCACAGACTAAAGTCCTTCTTCCTACCTAACTGAAAGCATGGATGCTCTTTCTGCAGCACCCATGCAGAAATATCTGGGCCAGAGTAGAGCACGGCCCCCAGCAGCCTGGCCATTAGCAGGTTCTGTGTTATTTAGAGTCCCTTGAAAAGGAGGAGAGCTGCAGCCCCAGCAGGGCCAGCAAACCATGCTGCTGGTCTATGAATATTCAGTGAGCTCCTGAAGCACTCCGGGGCACAAAACAAGCCTTTGAAATTAACTCGACTCTTCAAGGTCCTCTCGTTTTTGTCTTGGCTTTGAGGTGTGAGTCACCAAGGCTGTTCCTCCAAACCAAGCAGGATCAGCACAGAGGATGCCTGGGCACTGAAATATTAAGTGCAGCACTCAGTGAGAAAGACCTGGTGTCCATAAACAAAGTCTTTATGTCCATGAAGTCTTCAGAGCATACACTTTATGGCTCCGTGCAGTCTTGAGACTCCTGCAGCCTGTAAAGACTTGGGGCTCCTTCTGTGAGCATTAAAAGCTGCAGCAGCTTCAGTTCCCGGGGCTGGTGCCTTGGTGCCCTGTGAGCTGCAGCGATTGCAGTGCCCAATAAAGAGAGGCTGCAGAGGCATTTTGATCCTGGCAGGTCATGCCATACCCTGATGTCATTCCCACCCAGTCAATGAGGTTGTGGTGCCCTTCGACATGTGCCCATCACCTGCTGTGAAACTCTCTGCTGAACCTCTAAGACCTTGTCCCCAGGGCTCAGGTGGTACCCAGGGAGAGCAACCCAGGCAGCAGCTGGGCTGTTCCCATCACAGAATCATAGAATGGGCTGGGCTGGGAGGGACCTCCAAAGGTCATCCAGCCCAACCCCCTGCAGTCAGCAGGGACATCCTCCCCTAGGATCAGGCTGCCCAGAGCCCTGTTGAGCCTCACCTTGAATATCTCCAGGGATGGGGCTCCAACCACGTCCCTGGGCAACCTGCGCCACTGTTCCACCACCCTCATGGTGCAGAACTTGTTCCTAACATCCAGTCTAAATCTGCCCTTCTCTAGTTTGAAGCCATTGCCCCTGGTCCTGGCACCACAGGCCTTTGTAAACAGTCTCTCTCCCTCCTTCTCGTAGCCCCTTCAGGTACTGGAAGCTGCTCTAAGGTCTCCCCGGAGCCTCCTCTCCCCCAGGCTGAACACCCCCAGCTCCCTCAGCCTGTCCTTATGGCAGAGCTGCTCCAACCCCCTGATCACTTTCATGGCCCTCCTGTGGACCCTCTCCATCAGGTCCAGATCCTTCCTGTGTTGAGGGCTCCAGAGCTGGATGCAGTGCTCCAGGTGAGGTCTCAGCAGAGCAAAGTGGCAGAACCACCTCTCTGGCTCTGCTGGCTTACAGCTGCTAAATCCAAGCATGGGACTCCTGTCAGTGTGGATGTCAGTGCCATCAGGCCCTGTCAGTGCCTCCTCCCATCAGCAGCACCTGGCAGTGCAGAGAAATACGACAGAGCCTGGATGGGATGTAGGAGCATCTCCAGCAGATGATGTGTGGCCCCCAGCAGGAGCTGCCTGCCCAGCTGTGGGTTGCTTTGTGTCGCTGGGATGCACAGGGCTTGTTTGTCCATGGGACAGGAACAGCAAAGCATGGGCACTGCCTGCACCCCCAGAACTCATGTGTCTGGTCAGCCTTTGCTGATTTGGACCACATAGCCTGGAAGAAGAAGTCTTAGCAGCTGGGTTTGTCCAAGAATCTAGCAAAGGGAAAATAAAGCAAGGGAGCTGTCCTCACTAGTTGGCTGTAAGCACACAAAAGGCATTAAGAGCTCCTCTCTTGTAATTAATTCTCACAATTAATTGGGTTTGTTTCAGCTGCTGGAAATAGGAGACTTTCCATAGATCATTGAATGGGTTGGGTTGGGTTGGGAGGGATCTTAAAGACCATCCAGTTCCAACCCTCCTGCCATCAGCAGGGACCCCTCCCACCGGCCCAGGCTGCTCAAGGCTTCATCCAGCCTGGCCTTGAACACCTCCAGGGAGGAGGCAGCCAAACCCTTCAAAGAAAACCACTGCAGATTAGCCAACACCTCTGGGCTCTCAGGAGTCTGGGGAGGGCGTAGGAGATCCCTGTGCTGCGAAACAAGCAGAGGGGTTATGAATTTGGGTGCCATGAGGCATCAGCCGCTGTGGGCGGTTAGAGGAGGGCTGAACTCAGCTGTTCCCAGGCTGTCTAGACGTTCCCATCCTAAATCTGAGATGTCTTCCTGACCCAAGCTGTGTCAGAAGGCCATTCTCTGGGAAAAGTTGCTGTGAGTCACATTTTTTTCTGCCTGGGAAAGATTCCATCCAAGGCTAGCCAGCTGGCCCTGCCCTCGCTGCCATACTCCATAACCACAGGAGATTCCTCTCCCCCTGAGTCACAGAGCCAGCCAGCCAAGGTGGACTGTCAGGAGTTAGCCTCTCTAGCCTGGGCTCAGAGCACAGACCAAGGAGTCAGGAAGAGCAATAAGCCAGCAGCTGAAAACACAAAAGCACTTTGTTTCTGCAACCTTCCTGCTGTCATTGCTGCCACGAAGCCGCCTCGGCAGGGTCACACACCTGGCTCCACCGGACAGCGTGGCAGGTTCTGCAGCCCTCTGCCTGCAACACAAAGAGCAAGCTGCTTCTGTCCCCAGGAAGCTGCACACACACAGTGCTGGCTGAAGTGAAATACTTGTGGCCATGAGGCGGATTGCACAAACAACCTCATTCCCTGAGGCTTCCTTATTCCATCCTCCTCTTTCTGCCAGGTCGGAGGCTGTGGGTCCCAAAGCCCCATCCCCGAACCTGCAGCCTCTTCACTCCTGACCACTTGGTGAACAGTCTCTGCAATAGAATCCTAGACTCACAGAGCTGTTTGGGTTCCAAAAGACCTCTGAGGCTCCATGGGCACCGCAGCCAAGTCTTCCAGCTCCCAGTTCTGCCCTGAGCCCCTTTGACCTCTTGTTTCTTCCCTCTGCAGGCTGACGCCAAGATGGTCTGCGACGTGGTGAGCCGGATGGAGGACACAGAGCCCTTCTCCCCAGAGCTGCTGTCGGCTATGATGAGGCTCTGGGCAGACTCTGGCATCCAGGAGTGCTTCAACCGCTCCCGGGAGTACCAGCTCAACGACTCGGCGCAGTAGTGAGTATCCCTGCCCGTAGCCTGGCACGGTGAGGAGCCGCCTCTGGGCTTGCCAAGTCTTACCTGAAGCTAAGGACCTCACAGCAGTCACAGGCTGCTATGAGACAGAAAGGATCGAGCAGGGCAGTCGTGACCCCTCTGGCCAGTCTGAGGTCAGACCTGCTTCCAAACAGCTCAAGGGAGGCTTCTCTGGGCACAGACCTGGTGAGCAGAAGCAGATCAACCTGTGGACACGGCTGATGGCTTCCTTGTTTGTCTAGTAGGACACAGGGTGAGGGTGACCACCTGCTTTGTGTAGCAGGACAGCTCTTGGGTTTGCTTATCTGATGGTCGTGGTGATAAAGAGCTGGGTTCCAGCAAAGGGGCAGGGACAGCTTTGCCTTTGCAGTGGCACTGCAATTGGTGGCATCTCTCCCTTTGGGGACCATATCCAGATGTGGATTTCAATGAATCCATGGCTTTGGTTCATCCCACCATAAAGACAGGGCATCAACCCATGGAGGGCTGCTCTGGATCTGAAGACACTGTGGGTGCCTCCCCAGTTTCAGTTCAGACGCTTTTCTCATGAGAAGACATCCAACCTCCAGCTCAGCAACGAGGCCAAAGCTCCTCACCCCATAGCTTCAACCACAGCAGCTGCTGCAGCCAGGCAAGATGACCCCTGTCCTGGGCAGGGGTCAGTAAAGTGGGGTGAAGCACAAGGAACATGCAAGCACATTTCACACCAACCCCAGGCAGTGCTACAGGCTGGGGTCAGAGTGGCTGAGAGCAGCCAGGCAGAGAGGGACCTGGGGGGACTGGTTGAGAGTAGTGGCTGAACAGGAGCCAGCAGTGTGCCCAGGGGGACAAGAAGGCCAAGGGCATCCTGGCCTGCATCAGGAACAGTGTGGCCAGCAGGAGCAGGGAGGTCATTGTGCCCTGTGCTCAGCACTGCTGAGGCCACCCCTTGAGTCCTGTGTCCAGTTCTGGGCCCCTCAGGTTAGGAAAGAGGTTGAGCTGCTGGAAGGTGTCCAGAGAAGGGCAAGAAAGCTGGGGAGGGGTCTGGTCTCTTCTCCCAGGCAAGCAGCACCAGAACAAGAGGACACAGTCTCAAGCTGTGTCAGGGGAGGTTTAGGCTGGAGGTGAGGAGAAAGTTCTTCCCAGCAAGAGAGATTGGCCCTTGGGATGTGCTGCCCAGGGAGGTGGTGGAGTCCCCATCCCTGGAGGTGTTCAGGAGGGGATTGGATGTGGCACTTGGAGCCATGGTTTAGTAGCCATGAGGTGTTGGGAGAGAGGTTGGACTTGATGATCTCTGAGGTCTTTTCCAACCTTATTGATTCTATGACTCCCCAGCCATGGACCTGTTGGCAGTCAGGGAAACAGAGGCTTCTCCAAGTGGTGAGAGGGGAATTTTGGCTGTCAGTTGGCCAGCTGACTCATGCACATCTGGAGTGGATTGCCTGGCACATCTGCTGAGGCTTTTCCTGGATCCCTCTCAAAACAGGGACCCAGGCTGATGGGTTTGTTCCCTGTGGTGTGCCTGACCATGGCCAGGCAGCAGCAGCTCCTCCCAGCCAAGCTGGCAGGGCAGCCAGGGAGTGCAGGCCCATTTCTGCCCTCGCGGTGCTGCGGCAGAAGGCAGGGGATGACACGCCACTTGGCACTGACTGAAAACAACCAGCTGGGAAACCTGCAGCTGGGTGGTTGGTGTCACAGCATCCTACCACCTGCTCCTCACCACCAGCAAGTGCAGCTCAGCCACGAGCACAGAATGGGATGGGTTGGAAGGGACCTTAAAGGTCCTCCAGTTCCAACCCTATCGAGGTCCGGCCATGGGCAGGGACACCTCCCACTAGATCAAGTTGCTCAAGGTCACATCCAACCTGGCCTTGAGCACTTCTAAGGGAGGGGGCATCCACAGCCTCCCTGGGCAACCTCTTGCAGTGACCCCACTCTCACAGTAAGGAATTACTTCCTGATCTCCAGTTTCAATCTCCCTCTTCCAGCTTCAAGCCATTGACCCAGGTTCTACACATTGGCCACACCAACCCCAGGCAGAGCTACAGGCTGGGGTCAGAGTGGCTGAGAGCAGCCAGGCAGAGAGGGACCTGGGGGGACTGGTTGACAGCAGCTGAACAGGAGCCTGCAGTGTGCCCAGGCAGCCAAGAAGGCCAAGGGCATCCTGGCCTGCATCAGGAACAGTGTGGCCAGCAGGAGCAGGGAGGTCATTGTGCCCTGTGCTCAGCACTGCTGAGGCCACCCCTTGAGTCCTGTGTCCAGTTCTGGGCCCCTCAGGTTAGGAAAGATGTTGAGCTGCTGGAAGGTGTCCAGAGAAGGGCAAGAAAGCTGGGGAGGGGTCTGGAGCACAGCCCTGGGAGGAGAGGCTGAGGGAGCTGGGCTTGCTTAGCCTGCAGAAGAGGAGGCTCAGGGGAGACCTTCTTGCTCTCTCCAACTCCCTGAAGGGAGGTTGTAGCCAGGTGGGGGTTGGTCTCTTCACCCAGGCAAGCAGCACCAGAACAAGAGGACACAGTCTCAAGCTGTGCCAGGGGAGGTTCAGGCTGGAGGTGAGGAGAAAGTTCTTCCCAGAGAGAGTCGTTGGCCCTTAGGATGTGCTGCCCAGGGAGGTGGTGGAGTCCCCATCCCTGGAGGTGTTCAAGAGGGGATTGGATGTGGCACTTGGAGCCATGGTTTAGTAGCCATGAGGTGTTGGGTGACAAGTTGGACTTGATGATCTCTGAGGTCTCTTCCAACCTTATTGATTCCATGATTGTTGTGTTTCACAGCAGGTGAAAGGTGCAGCAGCATCAACCACAGGGTGGAAAACTTCCTACTCCTACAAACATTTCTGAATCTGTTACTCATGAGGTGTTGGGTGACAGGTTGGACTTGATGATCACTGAGGTCTTGTCCAGCCTGGTTGATTCTGTGCTTCTGATTCTGTGATTCTTGTGATTTCTGGGTGTCAGAGCAAGGGCAGGAGCAGTGGCCAAGTCCTAATGCCCTGGCACATTCAGCCAGCTGCAGTTGGAGCTGTTCTGTTTCCATGCACTTGAAGGGGGTTTTAGGCACAAGGGGGATCCAGAGGGTCAAGCCAACAAGTGTACCCCTACTTTGTAACCCTGTGGAGCAAAACTAGAAGTGGGTAGGTTCAGACTGGAGGTCAAGAAGGAGTTCTGCACCACGAGGGTGAGTCTGTACAGCTGCTTTCTGGGAGAGAGAGCAGGAGGTGAAACTCCAGGCTCACAGCCCCCTTGGTAGCTCCTTCCCCTCTGCTTTGCCCTGAAAAACAACACAGAAGGATCAGCCCCACGCCCGGCAGAGATCAGAGACCTGCTGCTCCTGAGCTGACTGCCAGGAGGTTTCAGCCTGGAGAAGAGAAGGCTCTGAGGAGACCTTGGAGCAGCAGTCCAGTGTCTGAAGGGGACCTACAGGAAGGCTGGGGAGGGTCTGTTGAGAAGGGGAGGGAGTGAGAGGGGCCAAGACACCACACAGAGCAGCTCAGCCCCAGCAAGGAGGCTCAGCCAGCCCCTGTGGATGATAGTGGAGGAGCTCTCGGCATTGTTCCTGTCTAACCGGGGGGCCACCAGGCCCCCCGGCCTTTGTCACCACCACCATCACCCAGGGTGCACCAGGGGCACTCACCAGGGGTGAGAGGAGGATCCTCAGCCCAGATGGGCTCAGCTTGGGGCTGCTGCCCCTCCTGGGGGGATTAAAAAGGGGAGTGGGTGGGGAGGGCCAAGTGGCCACACCTGGGGTGGCAGGAGACTGCAATAGAGCACAGGTGCTGTGGGATTTGAGGGGAAAAAGGGGGAAAATGGAGTGGGTGAGGGACTTTTAGAGTGTTAGGTAATGATAGGCCTGGGGGGATGGAGCAAAACTAGAAATGGGCAGATTGAGATTGGCTGTCAGGAAGAAGTTGTTCCCCAGGAGGGTGGTGAGAGCCTGGCACAGGCTGCCCAGGGAGGTGGTGGAAGCCTCCTGCCTGGAGGTGTTCAGGAAGAGCCTGGATGGGGTGCTTGGTGCCATGGGTTAGTTGATCAGATGGTGCTGGGTGATAGGTTGGACTTGATGATCTCAAAGGTCTTTTCCAACCTGGTTAATTCTATTCTATTCTATTCTATTCTATTCTATTCTATTCTATTCTATTCTATTCTATTCTATTCTATTCTATTCTATTCTATTCTATTCTATTCCCTCATCCTGTCACACCCAGCCCTTGTGAAAAGTCCCTCCCCAGCTCTCCTGTAGCCCCCTTCAGGTACTGGAAGGCCACTAGAAGGTCTCCCTGGAGCTTTCTCTTCTCCAGGCTGAGGAGGGTCCTACCATTATGCTGCCTTTTAATCACTCCTAGGTGGACAGTGTTGTTCAATCCACATTTCATTGCCTGCAACAGGAAGATCAGCCTTCTGCTGGCAGCAATTTCCCTTCCTTTCCTTTTTATCACAGCAGAAAGGTCTGTGGCAGAAGCATACTTCAGAGGCAGGAATTGCAGCACTTGCTGGTCCTAATTGCATTATGACCTTGTGGAAAATTCTTCAGTTGTTTTCAAGTCAATTACCTGGAGGGAAGCATTTTGATTGCCCTTCCCCGTTAAGACAGCAGCTGCAAATAAAAAGCCCAGCCCTCCCCCAGATGTGACCAGCTGCTGGGCAGTTCAGCAGGCACAGCTCAGAAGCCACAAGCAGCTTCGAACCACCAGCTGAGGAGCCTCCGTGCTCTGGTATTCACAGAGTCAGCATGTGGCTGCAGCCCAGCACAAGGAACTGTACAGCAGCGCAGAATGCTCTGGGCTGGAAGGGCCCTGCAAGGTCATCCTCTGCACTCAGCAGATCAGCTTGCCCAGAGCCCTGTCCAGGCTCATCTTGAGTATCTCCAGGGATGGGGCCACAACCACCTGGGCAACCTGTGCCAGTGTTCCACCACCCTCATGGTGCAGAGCTTGTTCCTAACATCCAGTCTAAATCTGCTCTGCTCTAGCTTGAAGCCATGGCCCCTGGTCCTGTCACTGCAGGCCTTTGGAAACAGCCTCTTTAACAACATCAGGGGAGACCTTCTTGCTGCCTACAGCTCCCTTGACAAGGGAGGTTGTAGCCAGGTGGGGGTTGTTCTCTTCTGCCAGGCAAGCAGCACCAGAACAAGAGGACACAGTCTCAAGCTGTGCCAGGGGAGGTTTAGGCTGGAGGTAAGAAGAAAGTTCTTCCCAGAGAGAGTCGTTACCCATTGGAATGTGCTGCCCAGGGAGGTGGTGGAGTCCCCATCCCTGGAGGTGTCCAGGAGGGGACTGGATGTGGCACTTGGAGCCATGGTTTAGTAGCCATGAGGTGTTGGGTGACAGGTTGGACTTGGTTATCTCTGAGGTCTCTTCCAACCTGATTGATTCAATGATTCTATGATCTCTGGCCCCCAGGGGAGGCTGCATTCTGCCCCTTGCCCAGGCTGTGTGCCTCTGTGCTCAGCCACGCTGTCAGTCGTGCTGCCGCTTCCTTCCTCCAGGCTAGGTCAGACGCGAAGCTGAAGTCCTTCCCGTTTCTGGCCCTGCTGCCCTTTAGGAGCCTCTGGTGGTTCCATCAGCAGGAGCAGAGCTGCTGTCACAGGGCAGGGGCACTGTCACGCATCCTGCTGCACCTTCAGGCCCTGGTGCCATGGCACCAGATGGTGCTGCAAGTGAGAGCTCAGTTGGCACTTGTTCACGCCCAGTGGCCTCGCGGTGAAGAGAGGCATCTTACTCATTTCACCCTTCGGTGCTTTGGGGGTGGGATGCTGTGGGGTTTTTTTCTGCATGAGTGAAAGACTTGAGACAGTTTTCTATTTTTCCTGCCCCCTTCCTCACTCCCAGACCCTCCCACCCCCACCCCCCAAAAACAAGGACTTGATTTTATCAGTGCTGACATTGGGGTTTAAACACCAGCAGCTACAAAATCTGGGCTCCTTAAGGCACAGAGAAAGAAATCCCAAACAAGAACTGGCACCCAGCACCAGAACAAGAGGACAGTCTCAAGCTGCACCAGGGGAAGCTCAGGCTGGAGGTGAGGAGAAAGTTCTGCCCAGAATGAGTAATTGGCCCTTGGGATGTGCTGCCCAGGGAGGTGGTGGAGTCCCCACCCCTGGAGGTGTTCAAAAAAGGCTTGGATGTGGCACTTGGAGCCAGGGTTGAGTTGTCAGGAGGTGTTGGGTATGGTGTGACAGGTTGGACTTGATGATCTCTGAGGCCTTTTCCAGCCTGGATGACTCTATGACTCTGAAGGTCCCCCAAGTTCGGAAAGCAGTGATGGGCAGCGAGCTGGCTTAGCACTGCTCTTGTTTCAGGCTTCTCTGGGTGTGAGCAGGGACGTGGTTTAAAGGCCACAGTGGTCTTAGGTTGATGGCTGAACTCAGTGATCTCAGAGGTCTTTCCTATGATTCTGTGGTGTTCTGCTGGCAGGAGGAGAGTTTGCTGCAGCAGTCAGAGCTCACACACCACAGCTGCTCACGTATGTCCCAAAGCTGGAGGGCAACAAGTCCTGTGGTGGGCAGCAGGGTGGGACCTTCAGGCGTGGTGCAGACACTTCCCTTCATCCCAGACAGCACCTGCTGAAGGCTCTGAGCGCTTTTCAGAGCCCACCCCTCCACTGCTGGGCTGTTTGTAGGGAGCCATCACTTGGCTTTCTGTGAGTCACTGCTGCTGTTGTCCTACACTGCTTTCTCAGTGAGGTGCTTTAAAATGGTTCCAGCCAGAGCCCTGGAGCGCCTGGAGCCCAAGGCACAAGCCAATCAACACCCTGAAAAGAGATTTTCACTGAAAATAGATTAAATATTCTGTATTAGGCTGAACAAGAAGTGAGAGACAGCTCTTGTCTCCTATCACAGATGGGCAGGAGCACCTTGCTCCTCTCCTATGCCTGCCTGCCTAATGGGTGGACTTCCTTGCAAAGCCCTGCTGCTTTGTTTAGGCTCTAAAGCCAGCCTGTCCTTAGCAAAGGTTTCAGAGCCACCATGAAGGAACAGTAGCAGAAAAGGACCTGGGGGTGTTGGTTGGCAGCCTGCTGAACATGAGCCAGCAGTGTGCACAGGTGGCCAAGAAGGCCACTGGCAGCCTGGCCTGGATCAAACACAGTGTGGCCAGCAGGAGCAGGCAGGCATCATGTCCTGTTCTGGGCTCTGGTGAGGATGCACCTCGAATCCCGAGTTCAGCTCTGGGCTCTTCACTCCAAAGAGGACATTGAGGGGCTGCACTGTGTCCAGAGAAGGGCAACAAAGCTGTTGAGGGGTGTGAAGGACAGGTCTTAGGACGAGTAGCTGAGGGAACTGGGGTTAGTCTGGAGAAGAGGAGGCTGAGGAGAAACCTCATTATTCTCTACAGCTCCCTGACAGGAGGTTGCAGTGAGCTGGGGGTTGGTCTCTTCTCCTCAGTCTCAGGTGATAGAAGGAGAGGAAATGGCCTGAAATTGTGCCAGGGGAGGCTGAGGTTGGATATTAGGAATCATTTCTTTGGGACAAGAGTGGTCAGGGACTGGAACAGGCTGCCCAGGGAGGTGGTGGAGTCACCATCCCTGGAGGTGCTCAAGAAAGGTGTGGCCATGGCACCTAGGGCCATGATTTGATGTCCATGGTGGTGCTGGGTTGCTGGTTGGGCTGGATGATCTTGGAGGGCTTTTCCAGCCTTAATGGTGGTTCTCTGAATAGAAACCAGCACTTCAGCAAAGAAGGAGCATGAGTGGGGAAGAGGGGAGGTGCTGCAGCAGGCTTCCTGTGTCTTGGATAGCAAAAAGTAAAACCATCAGGCCAGCAAGAGAAGGGAAGAGAGCAAAATGCAGCAGTTGGTTTCATCTTTTCTCATTACTGCATTTTTTCAGCCTTCCCTGAGGCACATTTCTGGGTGGGTTGAGTTCCACATTCCTAATCTCTTGATTATGTTTTTATTCCTACTTCATCTCCTCTTCCTTTCTTGTCTCTGTGCCTGGGAGCTAAATCAACCTCTGATCATCAAAGAGCCTGGGCATAGCTGATGTCTTTTTCTTCCCTAGCCAGTCTCTGGCAGTGGAAGCACATCTGTGACCCACATTTTGCTTTCAAAATGGGCAGAAGAGAGGTTTCCAGCTGCTTTCCTTAATCTCCTGCTTTTGTTCAGGGTTGAAAACTCTCCCGTGTTTCCTAGCCTCCAGTTCTTAACTAGCGTGGTCAGTGAAGTAGAGTGCACAGGGCAAGTCTGATCTGACACCACCCAGGGCTGGAGCCCTGCTTTGAGTGGCCTCCAAAGCTTGATGGAGGGGAGGAGAGCAGACGGAGCATCCACACCGCGCCGCTTCCCCGCCCGCGGAGCCGAGCAGGCACAGGCCCTGCACGATGTGTGGGCAGAGACAGTTTGCAAGTACACAGACACACACACACACAAAGAAAAAGCCTGAATCCATCTCAACTTCTTCTCCTCCTCCTTCCAAGTACACTGAAAGATCATTTGAGAATGCCAGGGCTGTGAAAATGCAAATATTTCAGGCCTGCGTTCAACCCCATCCCAGCTTCACACATTGCAGAGGTGTCAGGGCTAGGAGGCTTCCAGTTGCCTTTGGCTCTCTCTGCAAGGACTGAAGGGAGGGGGAGATGCCTCTAGGGAGGGATACAGACCTCACTGCTCAGTGGAGGAAGAAAGATGTGATTGCTGCTCTGCCATAGCTCACCACAGCCCTGGCAGCTCGAGCCCGTGCCAAGTACTGAGCCCAAACTAGACAGCACTTTGGGTCAGCACTCCAAGAGCTCCAAACTCCTCTGGCACCCAACTCAGGATGAAGGATCACAGTGTCTTCCTTCTCAGCCTGTCCCCTGATGTCTTTTCCAAGCAAAAGAATTGTCTTTGCATGTTGGTGTCACCTTCCCTGCTGGCACTCCTTTGCATCCCACACGCCAGCAGGCGCTTTGCAGCGAGACAGCGGCGGAGAGAGCGGCGCCAGATGTGCTCGGGGTGGGCTGCACACCCCCCAGGCTCTGGAAACAGGCTGTGAAACCTCCAGCCTTGGCAATGCTCCACGCTGGGCCACCTGAGCCAACTGCCAAACTGAGTTTAGCCCTGAAGTTGGCCCTGCTGTGGACAGGTCCAGATGAGCTCCAGAGGTCCAAACTGGCACTCCTGGCTGGGGTCAGCAATGCTGTGTGCAGCAGGAGCAGGGAGGGGACTGTGCCCTGGCACTCAGCTCTGGTGTGGCCACACCTGGAGTGTTGTGTCCTGCTTTGGGCACCTCAACACGAGAGAGCTGTGGAGGAGCTGCAGCCAGGGCAGAGGAGGGCAAGGAAGCTGTGAAGGGCCTGGAGAATAAATCTGATGAAGAGCCACTGAAGGAGCTGGGGCTGGTTGGTGAGAAACAGAGGAGGTGAGGGGAGACCTCAAGGCTCTCTACAGCTACCTGAAAGGAGGTTGTGGAGAGGCTGCTGCTGGTCTCTTCTGCCAGGTGATTAGTGAGAGAACAAGAGGGAATGGCCTCAAGCTGCCACTGGGTAGGTTTAGACTGGAGATTAGGAAGAAGTTTTTCACAGAAAGAGAGGTCAGGCCCTGGAATGTGCTGCCCAGGGAGGTGGTGGAGACCCCAAGCCTGGCTGTGTTCAAAGGTGGTTTGGATGTGGTGCTTGGGGATACGGTTTAGAGGTGACCCTTGTGGAGTAGGGTTCTGGGTTGGACTTGGTGCTCCTGAGGGTCTCTTCCAACCTGAATGTTCCTGTGGTTCTGTGATTCTTCCTCTCTTAACACTGGGTTTAAAAGGGAGAAGGGGTTGTCAGGGTTGGCTGTGACCATGCAGCTCTACTACAATGCCCACATCCCACCAGGGCATCCATGGCCATCAAGGCAAAGCTTTAGAGCAGGGGGACTGGTGGGACGTGGGCATTACGCAGGGCTGCCAGGACATGGCCCACTTCAATCAGCTGCAATTGTTGCTGGCTCTCTCTGCCTGAAGAAAGAAGGATTATAGGTCAGGGTTTGGCATTAATATTCCTGTCAGGTGCAGAGATTCCATTTCCTCCTCACGCCTCTTGCATCCGAGCAGGCCTTTGCCGCCTGCCCCTCTCGCTCCTGGCCGTCACCTTGCCCTCCCTTGCCCTTAATTGGAGGCAGCAGCAGCATAAATAGAACAATCCAATTAATTGGCATGACTTGCTTTGGGTTGTTTATTGAACACCCCAGCACCTTTGCAGCACCACAGCAGAAGCAGGAGGTCCCTCCCAAGAGCAGATGCAGACACATCTGTCTGCATTTATGCTTTCATGTACCCCTCCACACCCCCCAGAGGTAAATATCTCCACCAGCTTTGAATAATTAAGTTCCCCCTATGATAAGAAAACAAAAGAGCTCCTAAAGATGGTTGACTGCAACCATCAGCCTTGCCCTGTTCCCACTAATGAGATGCAAATGGCTTCCCAGCTCTGAGCATCAGCCTGGCCGAGTCTTGGACTGGGGCTTGGGAGGGGGTTCAGGCTGCATTACTACCTTCATCGATCCCAGAATCGTGGGATCACAGAATTGTCAGGGCTGGAAGGCACCTCAAGGCTCAGCCAGTTCCAACCCCCCTGCCACGGGCAGGGACACCTCAGGTTGCTCAGAGCCCCATACAGCTTGGTCTTAAAAAATTCCAGGGATGGAGCTTCCACCTACCCAAAAGGGAAGGAGCCAAGCAGTATCTCACCCTGCCTGGAGGAGGAAACACTGCCAAGACTGGGGAACCATCTCTTGCTTGGAGATGAGGAGCAGGCAGCAGCACTGATGAGCACAGCACAGGGCATTCACCCCTGAGGAAGCCTCCTGAACCCAGGATAATCTGTTCTCATCACCAGCTGACAGACCCAACAGGGATTTCTTCCTGCTTGCAGAGGGCTGGGGGTGTCAGAGGCACTGCAGGAAGAGTTGACTCTTTTTGGCTGAGTGTTTGTGTATTTTTAGGCTGAAGTCTCCTTATGAAACCAACTGGAGCTGGCAGGCTGCCACCAAGGGTTGGGGTTGGGGTTCTGGTGTGTTCAGTTTGGGTTTTCACTGTTCTCCCTTTCCCACCAGCTCTGCCTTGCAGCAGGCAGAGACCCTGCCCTACATCTACCCCATCACTGTGTCCCTGCCCATGGCAGGGGAGCTGCAGCTAGATGATCTTTAAGGTCCTTCCCAAGCCAAGCCATTCCCTCAGTCTTTCACCCCAACCTCCATTCCATGTAGAGGCATGGCAGTGCAGGGATGCAGCTCCACAGCCAGGCTCTCCTGGGAACCCACAGCCCTTGCTCCTCCTCTCCCTGCAGAACCAGGGAGCCTAAGCATCCCTCTCCCTTTCTGCTCCCTGCAGTTTCACGTCCCGGGTGCCCCCAGCTCTGCCACCACAGCCTGTCCTGTGCTACAGACAGCACCACTCACATGGGGTGAGGGCAGGGCCTGGGGTGTCTTCTACCAGTGAGACCCTCTTAGGGCATCTTATCACTGTTTGAAGCTCCTCAGAGCACCAGGTAGCTCCAGCAAGGCTGATGTCCCTCTATGGGGATGATTCCTGCTTTAAGCCAGCTCCTCAGCACCCAGCTCCTTGGTCCCCAGGCGCTGTGAGCTCTGTCCCCTCGCAGCACTGGGGACCAGCTGGCTGCTCACAGCCTCAATCTTCTACAGGGTGTCTGCAGGCAAAGCTGTCAGGAGACCACTGTGCCCTGGTGGCTCTTCTACACATGACTGGCGTCAGGTCTGGTGCTGTCTGTGATGCTGGGAGGCAAGTGTGGCTTGTGACATGTGGTTTCCTGATGCATTTGCTGTCCCTCTAAAGAATGGCAGGACCATGGGAATTCCTTTGTAGCTGGGCTCCAGGATGGAGCAAGGCAGCTTCAGCGTGGCTCTGCAGGTATCAGTGGTGACATTGTGACAGAGGGATGCTTCCCACTCCCTCCCCTGGGCCCTATCCCAGCAATCATAGAATCACAGAAGTGTTTGGTTGGAAAAGCCCTGTAAGCTCATCCAGTCCAACCAGCAACCCAACCCCACCATGGCCCTCAAACCATGCCCCCAAGTGCCATGGCCACACCTCCAGGCATGGGGACTCCACCACCTCCCTGGGCAGCCTGTGCCAATCCCTGACCACCCTTGCAGTCAAGACAGTTTTCCTCATCTCCAACCTCAGCCTCCCCTGGCACAATTTCAGGCCATTTCCTCTCCTTCTGTCACCTGAGACTAGGGAGAAGAGACCAAGCCCCAGCTCACTGCAACTCCTGTCAGGGAGCTGCAGAGAGCAATCATCCCAGTTTGGAAGGAAAAGCTGCAAAAGGACTTTGCTGTGGACTGGGAAGCGCTTGGGAGCTCTTGTGCAGAGCTGCCTGCCTCGAGCTGTGGCATGAACAGCTCAGGAGGAGCCACTCCAGCCCCTTGCAAGGCAGACCAGCTCCATGCACTCAGAATCACAGAATGGCAGGAGCTGGGAAGGACCTCTGGAGATCATCCAGTCCAAGCCCCTGCCAGAGCAGCATCACCCAGGGCAGGTCACACAGGAACGCAACCAGACAGGGCTTGGAAGTCTCTAGAGGAGACTCCACAACCTCTGTGGGCAGCCTGCTGCGGTGCTCAGTCACCCTGGCAGTAAAGAAGCTTTTCCTCACTCACGATGCAGTTATCTCCCTCTTCTCCTCCTGTGTGCTCTCAAAGCCACCAGCCTTCCCCTGTCCCATGTCCCTCTAGCACCAGGCCACCCTCCCTTCTCCCCTCCCCTGGCCTCAGGGGTGCAATTCCCAGGTCAGTCCCACTGTCACCATCCTGCCCCTGCTCAGGGGATAGGATAGGATAGGATAGGATAGGATAGGATAGGATAGGATAGGATAGGATAGGATAGGATAGGATAGGATAGGATAGGATAGGATAGGATGGGATAGGATGGGATAGGATAGGATATAATTAACCAGGTTGGAAGAGAACTTTGAGATCATCCAGTCCAACCTCTCAGCCAGCACCATCTGATCAACTAACCCATGGCACCAAGCACCCCATCCAGGCTCTTCCTGAACACCTCCAGGGATGGGGACTCCACCACCTCCCTGGAGCAATTCATCACTCCCCTCACCCTGACCCAGGAGAGCCCAAAAGCCACTGGAGTGACTGCTGGGGGCACCCAGCTACTTCCTGTCCTCTCTGGAGGGCTGGCCCCTGCTAGAAGAGGGGAGCAGGGCAGCATCCCCACACTCAGGTGGTTAAGGTTAGGAGCTAAACCCAAAGGCAATCATGAGCTTAGCTGAAGAAGCCTCCAGTTTTCAATACACATTAAGACAGCCATTGGAAAATTGCTTTGGTCTGCTGCTTCCTAAGCCCTCTGGCTTAGAGTTTAAAGCCTTTTGTCTGTGAGCAGGAGATTTTGAAAGGCCTTTTATTGTTTCCTTAAGCAAATAGTCCTTCTCATGTCCAGCCTTGAGGAGCTGAGGCTTTAAGAGAGAGCAAAAATGAAGGGGGGTCAAGCCAAAAAACAAATTAGCAAACACTGTGACAGTTGCCAGAAAGTCAGAGGGCTTGGCAGTGAGAGCTGGGGGTGGCACAGCTCCCAGTAGGCAGGCAGAGGTCCCTGCCCCCCGAGAGTCTGTGGATGCCCATGGGCCAGGGGTTGGAGCTCCTTGCATCTGTTGCCCAGTGGGGACAATAAACATGCTTCCTCTCTATGAGATCATGGAACCACAGGCTTGTTGGGGTTGGAGAAGCCCTCCAAGATCATCCAGTCCAACCATCAACCAACCCCACCATGGCCATCAAACCCTGGCCCCAAGTGCCATGGCCACAGGTTTCCTGAACACCTCCAGGCATGGGCACTCCACCATCTCCCTGGGCAGCCTCTGCCAGGCCCTGACCACTCTGGCAGCACAGAAATGATTCCTAACATCCAGCCTCAGCCTCCCCTGGCACAATTTCAGGCCATTTCCTCTCCTTCTGTCACCTGAGACTAGGGAGAAGAGACCAACCCCCAGCTCACTGCAACTCCTGTCAGGGAGCTGCAGAGAGCACTGAGGTGCCTCAGCCTCCTCTTCCCCAGGCTAAACACCCCCAGCTCCCTCAGCCTCCTCTTCCCCAGGCTAAACACCCCCAGCTCCCTCAGCCTCCTCTTCCCCAGGCTAAACACCCCAGCTCCCTCAGCCTCCTCTTCCCCAGGCTAAACACCCCAGCTCCCTCAGCCTCCTCTTCCCCAGGCTAAACACCCCAGCTCCCTCAGCTGCTCCTCCTAAGACTTGTTCTGTAGGTGCCAACATCCAGGATGGGGAAGGCAGCAGCAGAGCGAGGAGGGACCCTGCTGGGTTGGGCATGGTGAGGGGAGTCTGGGTGAGCCCCATGGGAGCAGAGGCCCAGTACTCAGCTGAGACAGTGCTGCCAAAGTTGGGATTCACCTGGTGGAGCCCCAGGCACTGAGGATTTCACAGAGTAATTGATGTAATAGCTCTAATTAGCCCTGGAGCAAACACCACTTTGTTTAGTGCTTATCCAGGCCAAGTGCTGAGCCAATATTCAATCCCCAGCCATCGATTCCTACTGCTTTTGAGGTGGGAAAGAGGGAAAGGATGGAGTTTCTTTCTTCATGCAGAAGACACAGTGGGGGCTCAGCAGCACAGGCATGAGTTTGGGTATGGCAAGTGCCATACATCCAGGGTGTAAAAGAGGCATCCTGGAGGATTCAACAAGACCAAGTGCCAGGTTCTACACATTGGCCACAACAACCCCATCAAGTGCCACAGGCTGGGGTCAGAGTGGCTGAGAGCAGCCAGGCAGAAAGGGACCTGGGGGGACTGGTTGAGAGCAGCTGAACAGGAGCCTGCAGTGTCCCCAGGGGGACAAGAAGGCCAAGGGCATCCTGTCCTGCATCAGGAACAGTGTGGCCAGCAGGAGCAGGGAGGTCATTGTGCCCTGTGCTCAGCACTGCTGAGGCCACCCCTTGAGTCCTGTGTCCAGCTCTGGGCCCCTCAGGTTAGGAAAGAGGTTGAGCTGCTGGAAGGTGTCCAGAGAAGGGCAAGAAAGCTGGGGAGGGGTCTGGAGCACAGCCCTGGGAGGAGAGGCTGAGGGAGCTGGGCTTGCTTAGGCTGGAGAAGAGGAGGCTCAGGGGAGACCTTCTTGCTCTCTCCAACTCCCTGAAGGGAGGCTGTAGCCAGCTGGGGGTTGGTCTCTTCTCCCAGGCAGGCACCCAGCACCAGAACAAGAGGACACAGTCTCAAGCTGTGCCAGGGGAGGTTCAGGCTGGAGGTGAGGAGAAAGTTCTTCCCAGAGAGAGTTGTTGGCCCTTGGGCTGTGCTGCCCAGGGAGGTGGTGGAGTCCCCATCCCTGGAGGTGTTCAGGAGGGGTTTGGATGTGGCACTTGGAGCCATGGTTTAGTAGCCATGAGGTGTTGGGTGACAGGTTGGACCTGATGATCTCTGAGGTCTTTTCCAACCGGATTGATTCCATGATTCTCTGATGCTCAAATGCCAACTTGCCGCTTCCTCAGATCCCAGATATTTAAGTGCTTGAGTGCCTGGAGATAGCAGCTCCCCTGAGCACCCCTGGGGCTAAATTTATTGGGGGGAAAGAAGAGAAATGGTGCTGAGCCTGAATTTTAAGCAGCATGTTCTCCCTCCAGCTGCTGGGAAGGGAGGGAAGAATCAGAAAATTATTTGAGTTGGAAGCAACCTTAAAAGATCATCAAGCTCCATCCCCCTGGCATGGGCAGGGACACCTCCCAGCAGCCCAGGCTGACCCTGAACACTTCCAGGGAAGGGACATCCACAACCTCCCTGGGCAACCTGTGCCAGTGTCTACCCACCCTCACTGGCAAGAATGTCTTCCTAATCTCCAGTCTCAACCTCTTCTCTGCCAGCTCAAAGCCACTTCTCCTCCTCCTGTGACTACAAACCCTTATAAAAAGAGAGAGAGGGAGAGAGGAACCAGGCACAAACCACACCGTGGAGCCAGGCCAAGGAAGTGTCAGCTCAGCTGGTGGTGGTTTGTCCGAGCCTGGCTGGGGACTGAAGGTCACAGAGTCACAGAATGCATTGGGTTGGAAGGGACCCTCAAAGATCATCTCCTCCAAAGACCCTGCAGTCAGCAGGGACACCTCCAACTGGATCAGGTTGCTCAGGGCCCCATCGAGCTTGACCTTGAATGTCTCCAGGGATGGGACCTCCACCACCTGTCCCAGTGCTGCTGCTCTTTGCCTCTCTGTAACCTCTTCCCTGCTGGGCTGCCTTCTGCAGCATGTTCACTGGGAGCACAGCCACTAAAAAGCAGTTCAGTGCTCCACAGCTGCAAGCTGAGGCCACGAAACAGGCTGTGAGCAGCCACTGTGGCTCCGAGGCTCCAACAGCCCTTGCCATGGAGTAAATCAGCAGTTCCCAGTCCCTCAGGACTCCTCTTGGTACGTAAGCTGTGATGGTAGCAGGAGAGCCGTTTCCAGACCCTCCTGCAGGCTGGCAGCAGCCAGGGCATCCTCCCAGGCAGTGCTCGTGTCACTGGGAACATTTTCAGTTAAACAGCTCCACCACCAATCCCCAGGATGAGCAACACTGCACCAGGGAGCGTGCTGAGCAGGGAGGCCAACCCTGCAGCGGGCAGGAGCAGGAGAGGGAAGAGAACTGAGGGGGAGGAGGATGACACTAAAGGCAGCTGCTGGGCGCTGGGAACAGAGTGCAGGCAAAACTCTGCTCAAATCATAGGATCACAGAATGGTCAGGGCTGGAAGGGACCTCAAGCCTCAGCCAGCTCCAACCCCCTGCCACGGGCAGGGACACCTCACACCACAGCAGGCTGCTCACAGCTACATCCAGCCTGGCTGCAAACACCTCCAGGCAGGAGGCTTCCACCACCTCCCTGGGACCACTGATCCCTGACCAGTCTTGCAGCTGGAAGCAGCAACTTTGCAGGAAGAAATCCCCAGAGGAGGATCTCATCAAGCAAAGGAATGACACAAATCTAGAAGTTATAAATAAACTCGGGGGGAGGCTGCATGTTTCTACCCAGGAGCTCAGGGAGAGACTGAAAGCCCTGGAGACGTGGTGCTGAGGGCCATGGTTTAGGGGCGGCCTGGCAGTGCTGGGTTAAGGGTTAGCATTGATGATCTCACAGGTCTCTTCCAACCAGATTGATTCTGGGATCCTTCAGCTTTATCCTGAACATGACTCAGGTGGAATGGAATCCCTTGTTGCTCAGTTCATGCTCACCTGTCTTGTCCAGTCCTCCACTCACTTACTGCAGCCCAAGGTGGTGCAGTGACCCTGGTCAGCACAGGAGTGAGTCCAGGCAAGAGTCTTTCTGCACCACAACCCTTGGCAGCAGCTCTGAACAACAAATGTTATCACTGCTGGGAACAGGCACTGGCTGTGAGAACATGCCCTGGCCTTCAGACAGTGCCAGCACTGAGCAGAGACTGAGCTGAGAATTCAGAGCAGAATTTGTTCTGCTCTAGCTCGGACCAGGAGGAGTGGAGGGCAAGCAACTTGGCTCCAGAGGAGGGGAGGCTGTACACATCAGCAGGGGAAAGCTGAGGGGAAATGGGATGAAATCCAGCCCCTGCCCTTGAACATACATCCCTGCAGCCTCTGCTATGTGCTCCCAGAACAACAGAGCCACATTACACACCTCCCTGGGTTTGTCTGCAGTCTCCAGCTGCTCCCTGCACAGTGTGCCACTGGCTCCCTGCCTACCCATGCCAAGTCTAGGTCCCCTCCAGCACCTGGGAGATGACCCTGGGGAGCACTGGCTGCCTGTTCCCTGGCTCCTCCCTCCACATTGCTCATCCTCCTCTGTTTTCCTCACTTAATGCCTTGGATCTCATCAGCCCTCAGCCCAAGACACAAGTGGGTCATGCAGTGAGTGCATGAAGAGGACTGAGCGTGGACAAGATGTGTGGGTCTGCAAATCTGCACAGACATGAGGGCTGCAATGCTGCTGAGGGGCCTGGAGCAGCTCTGTGAGGAGCAAAGGCTGAGAGCCCTGGGGCTGTTGAGCTGGAGAAGAGCAGCCCCAGATGGGAGCTGAGCAATGCAAGAGCTAAAGGGTGGAGGAAAAGTGGATGGGGCCAGGCTCATGTCCAGCAAGAGGACAAGAGGCACAGAATGGTAGCCTGAAGATGAGGAGAAACTTCCTTGGTGTGAGGGTGCTGGAGGCCTGGAGCAGGCTGCCCAGAGAGGTTGTGGAGTCTCCTGCTCTGGAGAGATGCCAACCCCCCTGGCCACTCTGCCCCTGGCAAGCTGCTGTGGGTGCCCTGCTTTAGCAGGGAGGGGGTGTGGACTGGATGACCTGCAGAGGTCCCTTCCAACTCCCACCATGCTGGCATTCTGTGTTGACCCAGACCTGTCCCACAGCCTTCCCAGTAGGGACCTAGTGGGGCACTCTTGGGACTCAAGGGCTTCTTTTCCTTTTCACTTTGCCACGGCAGCCAAAAAGCTCTTCCTTTTGAGAAGCTTCCAACACCGATTGGCCACAGCTGATCCTTCCATCAGCTGGTGCAGTGCCACCACCAGCTGCATGCATCTTGCCTGCATCTGTAATTACTTCTTAGCTTGGTGTCTAAATGCAGCATCATTGATCTGCAGAACTCATCAAAATCCATGCAGGGAAGGCATGAAATCACATTGGATGGAGCAGGGAAGTACATAGCAGCATCCATTTTTCAGCCTGCTTTGCTCACACACACACAAAAGAACCCAGCCTACAGTGATCTCTCTCTCAAGTTCTTGGCCTGACTTAGGCTTTAATCATCAACTGTAGCACCTTTTTGTAGGCTGCTCCTGCTGGAGGGAGGATATTTCTTCCTCCTAACAGGCCAGCGTTGTAGAATCACAAAGTCATTTGGGCTGGAAGAGGCCTTGGAGGTCCTCAAGTCCAACCACTGAAGTGTGGTAAAATTCCAGCCTTACAGTACCTGCCCCTACATGGGCAAAATCCTTACTGGAAGCACGGATGAATATTGCTTGAGGGTTAAACAACTCAGTACAGAGAGGTTTTGTGGTTGAAGCTCCTGACTGCCACTTAGGGAACCCAAACTGACTTCCAAGGGCCATCACAGACTTCCTGCTGTGTCCTATCCCCTTAATGCTTACATTCCTCTGACAGCAAGTGTGCTGAATGCCATTTCCCTGCTCCTTTGGGAGGTTGGGAGGACAGGTTGGTCACACTCAGCAGAAGCTGAGGTGCTCCAGCAGCTGAGAATGCAGGGCAAAGACCCTGCCTGTGCTAACCCCCCATCTGCTTGAGATGCTCTCCTCTTCTACTGCAGCCAAGAAGCAGCTCAGCAAAAGCATTTACTGGCAATAAAGTCCATGCTGGTGAAGAATCCCTGATGTTTTCCAGAGCTAAAGCTGCTCTGAGCCAGCTCCATCCTCCCATCGGAAGCGAAGTGCTCCTGGGTCAGTTCAAACTTCCACCACCAAGCAGGCAGAGACTCCAGGTCCATCCACCTGGCTTACTGAAGCCCCTTGGCCTACAGCTTGCTCCCAAGAGATGTGGTCACTGGCAGGTGCATGAGCAAGCAGCAGAGGCTGCTTCTGGCAGGGATGTGTCCCCAAGGCACATGGGGGACACAACCTCAAGCGCAGAGGCAGCAGCTCTTCCCAGCCCTCATGGAGGAGCATGCCTTGAAGGTGGTGTCTTCAGCTCATCTCCCACAAAGCCACCCCAGCTCTGCTGCCAGGCTGCCCTCTACAGAGTATCCCAAACTGATTTGATCACACACATGTCCCTGATGCATCTTCAGCTGAACACAGGGATCAGCTCCAGGGACATGGAAGCCACCCCAGCTGCTGTTTGCTCGCTGCAGGAACCTAACCCTCCAGGAGACTGCACCTACAGACCCCTCTGATCCTGCTCCTGTCTGTAAGAGAGGGACAAAGGAGTAGTGGGTGGTCAGCAGGACATCTCATCAGCCCAGCCTGGCCAGGTGACAGCATTCCCTGGTGGAAACAACCAAGGATCATAGAATCATAGAATCAATAAGGTTCTATGAACCCACCCTACCTTTTCAGGCAGAAAGGGACCTGGGGGTACTGATTGAGAGCAGCTGAACAGGAGCCTGCAGTGTGCCCAGGGAGCCAAGAAGGCCAAGGGCATCCTGGCCTGCATCAGGAACAGGGTGGCCAGCAGGAGCAGGGAGGTCATTGTGCCCTGTGCTCAGCACTGCTGAGGCCACCCCTTGAGTCCTGTGTCCAGTTCTGGGCCCCTCAGGTTAGGAAAGATGTTGAGCTGCTGGAAGGTGTCCAGAGAAGGGCAAGAAAGCTGGGGAGGGGTCTGGAGCACAGCCCTGGGAGGAGAGGCTGAGGGAGCTGGGCTTGCTTAGCCTGCAGAAGAGGAGGCTCAGGGGAGACCTTCTTGCTCTCTCCAACTCCCTGAAGGGAGGTTGTAGCCAGGTGGGGGTTGGTCTCTTCACCCAGGCAAGCAGCACCAGAACAAGAGGACACAGTCTCAAGCTGTGCCAGGGGAGGTTCAGGCTGGAGGTGAGGAGAAAGTTCTTCCCAGAGAGAGTTGTTGGCCCTTGGGCTGTGCTGCCCAGGGAGGTGGTGGAGTCCCCACCCCTGGAGGTGTTCAAGAGGGGATTGGATGTGGCACTTGGTGCCATGGTTTAGTTGTCAGGAGGTGTTAGGTATTAGGTGATAGGTTGGACTTGATGATCTCTGGGATCTTTTCCAACCTGGATGATTCTGATTCTCTGATTCTTCCCAGTTTGGGCCAAACCACTCAGCCCCACATGGGTGAACCTCCTGCCTTGCGTGGATGCAGCCCGAGCCCTGCTGCAGCGCGGGGCTGCGTCCTCTGATCAGGGCTCCTTCATTATCCCCAAATCCCTGAGGCTTATTTTTAGCCTCTCCTTTTCTTTCCTTTCTTTCTTCTTCTATTATTTTTTTTGGTATTATTTTTGCAGTACAGAAAGGCATCAGCCCCACTGTCAGCAGGTTTGGAACAGCAGTTCTGGAGCAGAGAGGGAAAAGGCATCGAACCCACTTACGCTGTTGTGGAGAGGTTTAGGCACAGATCCTGATTGCTCCTAGGGTGCTGAGTCCCACCACCCCTCACCTCTGCTCCAGCTCAGCCTCTGTCCTACAGAGCTGATAAAGAGAAGGAATCACAGAATCACAGACTGGTCTGGGTTGGAAGGGACCTTTAAAGCTCCGCCAGTCCAACCCCCCTGCACTCAGCAGGGACATCTGCAGCTAGAGCAGGTTGCTCACAGCCCCAAACAGCCTGACCTGCAGTGGTGCCAGGGATGGGGCACAGAAGTGTAGAATCATGGAATCAATAAGGATGGAAAAGACCTCAGAGATCATCAAGTCCAACCTGTCACCCAACACCTCATGGCTACTAAACCATGGCTCCAAGTGCCACATCCAATCCCCTCTTGAACACCTCCAGGGATGGGGACTCCACCACCTCCCTGGGCAGCACAGCCCAATGGCCAACAACTCTCTCTGGGAAGAACTTTCTCCTCACCTCCAGCCTGAACCTCCCCTGGCACAGCTTGAGACTATGTCCTCTTGTTCTGCTGCTGCTTGCCTGGGAGAAGAGACCAACCCCCAGCTGGCTACAGCCTCCCTTCAGGGAGTTGGAGAGAGCAAGAAGGTCTCCCTGAGCCTCCTCTTCTCCAGGCTAAGCAAGCCCAGCTCCCTCAGCCTCTCCTCCCAGGGCTGTGCTCCAGACCCCTCCCCAGCTTTCTTGCCCTTCTCTGGACACCTTCCAGCAGCTCAACATCTTTCCTAACCTGAGGGGCCCAGAACTGGACACAGGACTCAAGGGGTGGCCTCAGCAGCGCTGAGCACAGGGCACAATGACTTGTCTCCCACCTCCCTGGGCAACCTGGGCCAGGATCTCACCACCCTCAGTGTCAAACATTTCTTCCTTCTCTCCACTCTCAACCTCCCTCTTCCAGTTCAAACCATCACCCCTTCTCCTGTCACAAGAGGCTCTGCTCAAAGACTGTCCCCAGCTTTCTTAGAAGCCCCTTTAAAGGCCACCAGAAGGTCTCCCTGGAGCCTTCTCTTCTCCAGGCTGCACAACCCCAACTCTCTCAGCCTGGCCTCACAGCAGAGGGCTTCCAGCCCTCCCAGCAGTGCTGTGGCCTCCTCTGGCCCCACTTCAGCAGGTCCCTGCTGTGCTGAGGCCTCCAGAGCTGGACACAGCTGGTGGAAGTGTCAGCAGCGTGGAGCAGAGAGGCAGAACGTTGTGGAGACAGAGCTCAGAGCCTCTGGAGCAGCACACTGAGTGCTCTGGGGACATGCACTCTGCCACCCAAGGAAACCCATTGCCACCAGCTTTCACACCCACCTGCTCACCTGGGAGAACAAACAGACAACCAAGCTCTGCCTGAGGTGGAAAACAAACCTCCCCCTGCTCACACCTCACACTTTGGCTGCCCATCATACTTAGCATTCATTTTCCCTACTCCTCTCTGCTGAGACCACAGCTGGAGCACTGTCTCCAGTTCTGGAGCCCCTAGCACAGGAAGGATCTGGAGGTGCTGGGAGGTGTCCAGAGAAGGGCCATGAGGATGAGCAGAGGGCTGGAGCTGCTCTGCTCTGGAGACAGACTGAGAGAGTTGGGGTTGAGGCTCCTTTAGAGGCCACCAGAAGGTGTCCCTGGAGCCTTCTCTTCTCCAGGCTGAACACCCCCCAGCTCTCTCAGCCTGCTCTCCCATCATTGCTGTGGCCTCCTCTGGCCCCACTCCAGCAGGTCCCTGTCTGTGCTGAGGACTCCACAGCTGCTGCCTGGTGACTCTGCTCACCTACAAGTGATGCTAAAAATTCTTCTGCATCCAGTCACGCCTGGGGAAGCTGCAAGCCTAACTAGGGCAGCCCAACTCCAACCTGCTTTTGTTCATTCCCCCTTCCTACCATCAGTATGAATAGCAGCTTGTCAAGCTGATCTGGATGCACGTGCCCTCTGCAGCCCTGCTTCAGTGCAGGATGGGGGCAGGAAAGAGGCTGCATCCCAGGTAGCATCCCCTCTGCCGAGGTTTGGCACCGGTCTCTCCATTTCCCAGCGGAGAGCAATGAGACCCCAGGGCACCCAGCAGAGTTCAGTCAGGAAAAGAACCCCCAGGAGCCTCTGGGTCTGGTGACCAGCACCCAAGTTGTGTCAGGCACCAGAAGTGGCTTGTTGCTGGTTGCATTTAAGGGAGGGAAGCTTGGGGAGTGTCCATGCTGGTATCTCGTCTTGTTAGACACGAGGTGAGGTTTAAGCATCAGGAGAGCAGAGCCTGCTGTGTAATTCCTGGGTTTCCCTTCGAGGCAGGACTGGCTGAGGGGAAAACACAGCCAGAAACAAAGAACACCTCGCCCCAAAGTCCAGGAGTCAAGTCCCAAGACCTTCCTTCTCTGGGCTGGGCTCAGAAAATGTCAGGAGCTGCTCCTGCCCTCTTAGCTGAATTGCTTGTCTCCTACAGTCATCCTGCCTGCCATCACCCACCTGCAAGCACCTGAGGAGCCACCTGTAACACCTCCTGGCTTCATTAGGGGGACAGGGGGGCTCTGCACACACATTCCTGAGGGGACCTGATACCACTGCTGCCTCTCAGTCCTTTCATAGCTGAAGGATGTTGAAGACCCATGTTGCATCACCACTGGTAGAAGCCACTAGCAGAGGTCACAAGGCAGTTGTAGAACCACCACCTGACACCCCCAAGCCCAGGGTGTGTCCTCTGAATCCTTATTCTACAGTCCCCAGACACTGAATTAGTTCAGTGATAAATACACACTGAGCTGTGTGCTCCTCGGTGAAAGGGAGGAAGAAGCTGAGGTATCAGCTGGGCTGGATTGCAGATAACCTTCCATTCATGGACTGGGCAGGGGGGCTTGGGTGGAGACATCCCTGGAGCTGTTCAGGAAGAGCCTGGATGGGTGCTTGGTGCCATGGGTTAGTTGATCAGATGGTGCTGGGTGACAGGTTGGACTGGATGATCTCAAAGGTCTCTTCCAAACTGGTTATGTCTATTCCATTAAATTCTAGTCTGGTCTATTCCATTCCATTCCATTCCATTCCATCATTCCATTCTATCTTTGCATAAGCATCTAGACTTAGAGGAGATGGATCCTGCTCGTGACAGCCCCAGTCAGGACCTCAGCATTCGCCAGGGCACGTTGTTGGAGCTGACCCTTGAGTGGCTCTGTGCACACTCTGTGTGTGGAGAAAATAGCCCAGCAGTGACTCAGCTGCACCTGTTGGCAAGTCATAGAACCAGAGCATTGTCAGGCTTGCAAAGGACCTCAAGGAGCATTCAGTTCCAACCCCCTTCCATACATCCCATGAGGAGGTTCTTCACTGGGAGGGCCGCAGAGCACTGGAGCAAGCTGCCCAGAGAGGTTCTGGAGTCTCCTTCTCTGGAGACTTCCAGGACCCATCTGAATGGTGTGCCCCAGGGATCAGTGCTGGGCCCCAGCCTGTTCAGTATCTTTATAGATGATCTGGAGGGGGGCACTGAGTCCATCATCAGTAAGCTTGCAGATGACAGCAAGCTGGGGGCAGGAGTTGATCTGTTAGAGGGTAGGAGAGCTCTGCAGAGGGACCTTGCCAGGATGCACAGATGGGCAGAGTCCAAGGGCAGGAGATTGAACACATCCAAGTGCCAGGTTCTACACACTGGCCACAGCAGCCCCAGGCAGTGCTACAGGCTGGGGTCAGAGTGGCTGAGAGCAGCCAGGCAGAAAGGGACCTGGGGGGACTGGTTGAGAGCAGCTGAACAGGAGCCAGCAGTGTGCCCAGGGGGCCAAGAAGGCCAAGGGCATCCTGGCCTGCATCAGGAACAGTGTGGCCAGCAGGAGCAGGGAGGTCATTGTGCCCTGTGCTCAGCACTGCTGAGGCCACCCCTTGAGTCCTGTGTCCAGTTCTGGGCCCCTCAGGTTAGGAAAGAGGTTGAGCTGCTGGAAGGTGTCCAGAGAAGGGCAAGAAAGCTGGGGAGGGGTCTGGAGCACAGCCCTGGGAGGAGAGGCTGAGGGAGCTGGGCTTGCTTAGCCTGCAGAAGAGGAGGCTCAGGGGAGACCTTCTTGCTCTCTCCAACTCCCTGAAGGGAGGCTGTAGCCAGCTGGGGGTTGGTCTCTTCTCCCAGGCAGGCACCCAGCAGCAGAACAAGAGGACACAGTCTCAAGCTGTGCCAGGGCAGATTTAGGCTGGAGGTGAGGAGAAAGTTCTTCCCAGAGAGAGTTGTTGGCCCTTGGGATGTGCTGCCCAGGGAGGTGGTGGAGTCCCCATCCCTGGAGTGTTCAAGAGGGGATTGGATGTGGCACTTGGAGCCATGGTTTAGTGGTCATGAGGTGTTGGGTGACAGGTTGGACTTGATGATCTCTGAGGTCTTTTCCAACCTGGCTAATTCAATTCCATTCCATTCCGTTCCATTCCATTCCATTCCATTCTATTCTATTGCTACCTGTGCTGGATTCTCTGGTCCTGCTCTGGCAGGGAGGTTGGACTGGATGATCTCTGGAGATCCCTTCCAGCCCCTAACATCCTGTGATCCTGTGATCTGTCCTGGCAGCCAGGAGCTGAGCTCTGCCAGTCCTTGCAGAGCCTCTGCCGTTCGTGGCTCACTTGGACGAGCTCCTCTCTCTGGATTTGGGGAATGCCATTTCTTGTGCATTTTGCTTTTAGCAGGAGTGATGCAGTTGGGCTTCACCTCCCTGAGCCTGAGAAACAGTGAGTCAGAAACCTGCAATCTGCTTCCCAACAAAGCCTTTCAGATAAAAGAGAGGCAGTCACGGAGCTGCTCGGCTGAGGAGCGCTGTAAATGCTGGAGGGTTCCTGGTGTACTCAGAAACCTTCCAACCTCTCTGCATCTCTTTTTAACCCCTGCAAGCCCTGGGGTAAGGCAGGCTGCAAAGAAGAGCTGAGGTGTCACTGAAGATGTTTCCACTCCAGCATGCAAAGCCCAGAGCTGGGAAGGGGAAGGAGCTCTGATGGCAGCACTGTGCAGTGGAGATGACCTGGAAAGGGGAGAGCTGAGCACCCACTCCATGGCCTCCCAAGTGTTCTCCTTTCTGCTGGTTAAACAGCTGCCAGCTTCTGAGGGGATTATGTATCATCAAGCCTGGTGGCTGTGACAACTATCTCCAGCACCAGCCTGGCCTGGAGGTCTGTGGCTCAAAGTGGGTACCAAGGAGTGCTGTCACCCAGCACTGTGTGCAGCAGTTTGTCCCCACTTGGGTCTCCCCCTGCCCAAAGAGATGTCACCCCCAACACATCCATCCAGCTCAGGTCCTTTTAAAAGAGCATGGGCAGGGAGCACCAGCACTCTGGTGAGGCCTCAGAGATACCTCCAGCAGAATCACAGAACTGTCAGGGCTGGAAGGGACCTCAAAGATCCCCCAGTTCCAACCCCCGGCCATGGGCAGGGACACCACACTAGAGCAGGCTGCCCAGAGCCACATCCAGCCTGGCCTTAAAAAGAGCTGGAAGCGAGGAGACAAGCAACAGCTGAAATCAGCTCAGCATCCAAACAGCAGCCTGGCCAAGCTTCCTGTTCCCACAGCTGGATGCTAGCATGGCAGCCATGCTCTGGCAAGCTCCTCCAGCTGAGCTGCATGGGATGCACAAACTGAGGAGGTCTAGCAAAGCTGTGGACAAGTCCAGGAGGAAAAGTATCTTCTGCAGCCTGAGCTGAGAGAAATCCCAGGGGAGAGCATCCAGAGGAGGTCTGGAATGCAGCCTCAAAAGCAGGGCTTTACACCTTCATAGAAATGATGGCTGACCCTCATGGAGACTACCAGGAGCAGGTGAAAAGCAGACCCAGGCCACTGAAAGAGCTTCAGTCATTGAGAAACACGTAGAATGGGATGGAAAAGACTAGAGATGAAGAAAGAGAAGAAGAGAGTTAATGGAAAAGGCCAAGGGGGTGTGATGGCAAGCAGGTATCAGAGCTGGGGGTGCCTGGCTGGATGAACTGGAGTGGGAGTGTCCCTGAGGCTCCAGACTTGCAGAGCTCAGCTCATCTGAAGCCAGGATAGGCCGAGTGCTGAGCATGTTGGGCATTCCCCTCTCACAATAGCAGCTAAGCACTGGGAAGCAGTGTCCTCACCCAGACACATGCCAGAGACCCTCCCAGACAAGGTTCCTATGAAGATATCCCAGCTGGGATTGAAAGCTGGGTGTCAGGGAGGACAGGGGGGCATGGGAGGGGGCATGGGATGGCTCCTGCTCAGCTCCCCTCCCTCTAGCTGGTTTAGGCTGGAGGTGAGGAGAAAGTTCTTCCCAGCAAGAGAGATTGGCCCTTGGGCTGTGCTGCCCAGGGAGGTGGTAGAGTCACCATCCCTGGAGGTGTTCAGGAAGAGCCTGGATGGGGTGCTTGGTGCCATGGGTTAGTTGATCAGGTGGTGCTGAGTGATAGGTTGGGCTGGATGATCTCAAAGTTCTCTTCCAACCTGGTCTATTCTATTCTATTCTATTCTATTCTATTCTATTCTATTCTATTCTATTCTATTCTATTCTATTCTATTCTGTTCTGTTCTGTTCTGTTCTGTTCTGTTCTGTTCTGTTCTGTTCTATCCAATCAAATCTGGAGCTAATTCCATGTTGGGAAGCCAAGGGGAATGCCACATGGAAGAACTGTAGGCTTTGCAGGCCAGGAGTGAGAGTGAGACCCCCTGCAGTGCCAGCCCACAGCCTGGGGTTTAAAGGCTGCTGCTCACTAGCACACCGTGGGAGGCTGAGGGCAGTAATTCCAGTGAGGAGCTGCCCCTGCCCTGTGCTGGGTGATGGTGACTCCTTTGGGCAGCTTGCAGGAGAGGTCTTTGTTTGCTGCACTCCCAACATCAAAGGAGGACCTGACAGGCAAGACTAATTAGCAGGGAAGGTTCAGCTGAAGAGTTCAGCTGAATCATAGAGAAAGTGAAGCTGGGGGGAGGGATGAAGGTCTTCATGGTATTAGCAGGAGCTGCAAGGGGAAAAGAACACTCTTCCCTCTCTTACACCTCCACTTTTTACCACCACCTTGGAGTGTTTTGTTTCTGAGATCAGAGGAGAGCCTGGGTCTCTGAAGAAGATTGCTGCTGAGCCATCTCAGCCTGTGGGGACCTGTAAAGGAATGAAGCTGTCTCTTAAGAAACAGGAGCTGCCACCAGTCCTGAGCAGATGAGTGATGGTGGCTTCAGCATTCACAGTGGAAGACCCAATTTCAAATGAGGCCTCATTCCTCCATCCAGGGCCCATCACAAGGCTCTTAGGGGAGCATCTGTCTCAAAACCACAGTGGCTTTTGTGACTGCAAAAGGGCACAACACACCCAAGCCTACTGAGCTTCAATCCTGCCCTCTGGGTGAGGTGGTTCTTGCAGATCATAGAATCACACAACTGTCAGGGATGGAAAGGACCTCAAGGCTCAGCCAGTTCCAACCCCCTGCCATGGGCAGGGACACCTCACACCACAGCAGCTTGCTCACAGCCACATCCAGCCTGGCTGCAAACACCTCCAGGCAGGAGGCTTCCACCACCTCCCTGGGCAACCTGTGCCAGGCTCTCACCACCCTCCTGGGGAACAACTTCTTCCTCACATCCAATCTGAATCTCCCCACTTCTGCTTTTGCTCCATCCCCCCAGTCCTATCCCTCCCTGACACCCTCAGAAGTCACTCCCCAGCTTTCTTGGAGCCCCCTTGGGATCCTGGAAGGCCACCAGAAGGTCTCCTCAGAGCCTTCTCTTCTCCAGACTGAACAGCCCCATCTCTCTCAGTCTGTCTCCAGAGCAGAGCAGCTCCAGCCCTCTGCTCATCCTCATGGCCCTTCTCTGGACACCTCCCAGCACCTCCAGATCCTTCCTGTGCTAGGGGCTCCAGAACTGGAGACAGTGCTCCAGCTGTGGTCTCAGCAGAGAGGAGTAGGGAAAATGAATGCTAAGTATGATGGGCAGCCAAAGTGTGAGGTGTGAGCAGGGGGAGGTTTGTTTTCCACCTCAGGCAGAGCTTGGTTGTCTGTTTGTTCTCCCAGGTGAGCAGGTGGGTGTGAAAGCTGGTGGCAATGGGTTTCCTTGGGTGGCAGAGTGCATGTCCCCAGAGCACTCAGTGTGCTGCTCCAGAGGCTCTGAGCTCTGTCTCCACAACGTTCTGCCTCTCTGCTCCACGCTGCTGACACTTCCACCAGCTGTGTCCAGCTCTGGAGGCCTCAGCACAGCAGGGACCTGCTGAAGTGGGGCCAGAGGAGGCCACAGCACTGCTGGGAGGGCTGGAAGCCCTCTGCTGTGAGGCCAGGCTGAGAGAGTTGGGGTTGTGCAGCCTGGAGAAGAGAAGGCTCCAGGGAGACCTTCTGGTGGCCTTTAAAGGGGCTTCTAAGAAAGCTGGGGACAGTCTTTGAGCAGAGCCTCTTGTGACAGGAGAAGGGGTGATGGTTTGAACTGGAAGAGGGAGGTTGAGAGTGGAGAGAAGGAAGAAATGTTTGACACTGAGGGTGGTGAGATCCTGGCCCAGGTTGCCCAGGGAGGTGGGAGACAAGTCATTGTGCCCTGTGCTCAGCGCTGCTGAGGCACACCCCCTTCCAGAGGAACTGGAGCATCTGCATGCGGCTCAACAGCAGTGAGGAAGACTTCATTGTGTGATGCAGCTCTGTGTTTATCACTGTGATCCAAATTCCTCTTTTCTTCCTAAATTATATTTAGTTGGGCTGGAAAAATGTCTTGAATGTGAATGAACAAATGTGCTGTGGTTAGGGTGTGTGCAGCTGTTGGGTTCCTACACACACACACCAAACCCAACCCCTTCCACACCAAAAGAGAAGGCTTCCAACCCAAACTTCCAGCCTGTGGAGGCATTGCCTGTGTTGGGAGGTTTTAAGCCTGGAGCAGAGTCATGGTAAATGCTTTCAAGCTATCCAAGAAAGGCAAATCTCTCTTGTATCTCCAGAACCTCCTGAACATGAGCCAGCAGTGCGCATGGGTGACCCTGGGGAAGGGTCTGGAGAGCAGGGCTGGTGAGGAGCAGCTGAAGGAGCTGGGGTTGTTCAGCATGGAGAAGAGGAGGCTGAGGGGAGACCTCACTGCTCTGTACAGCTCCCTGAGAGGAGGCTGGAGTGAGGTGGGGGTTGGTCTCTTCTCTCCAGTCACAACTGATAGGACAAGAGGAAATGGCCTCAAGTTGCACCAGGGGAGGTTTAGGTTGGGCAGTAGGAATATCACAGGAACATTCAGGTTGGAAAAGATCCTCAAGATCACCAAGTCCAACCCAGAACCCTACTCTAAAAGGATTCCAAATGTCTTTTGTGCTGAAAGGGTTCTCAAAGACTGGAACAGGCTGCCCAGGGAAGTGGCTGAATTCCCATCCCTGGATGTACTTCAAAGCCGTCTAGATATGGTGGTGCTCAGGGATATAGTGTAGTAGTGGCCCTGGTAGAGTTAGATAATGGTTGAACTTGATGATCTCAAAGGTCTCTTCCAGCCATAGTGGCTCTGAGATTTATGGTCCCAGACTATCACCATCTAGGCAGGCTTCTGGGTTTTGTCAGAGCATTGCCTCTCCTGCAGCCCCAGCCCTGTGCTGGATTCCAGACTGAAACAGATTCAGCTCCCTTTGTCTGAGCTGACTGACAAACATCAGAGCAAGCCACCCCATCTCCTCCCATTCTCAGCAGAGAGAAGCATCCCCCAAAGCTTCCCCAGCCTGCCTGTTCTGGGAGCAACACCTCCAACCTCTTGTCTGAAGAAACCCTAATACAGAATCACAGAATCGCCTGGTTGTTAAAAGAGCTCAAGGTCACCAGGTACAGCCATAACTTAACCTCTCCCTGTACACAACTGCTAGACCATGTGTGGGGAAAAGGAGCTGAGAGTCCTGGTGGGCAACAGGATGCCCATGAGCCAGCAATGTGCCCTTGTGGCCAAGAAGGCCAAGGGCATCCTGGAGTGCATCAAGAGGAGTGCAGCCAGCAGGTCAAGGGAGGTTCTCCTGCCCCTCTGCTCTGCCCTGCTGAGGCCGCATCTGGAGAACTGTGTCTGGTCCTGGGCTCCCAGTTCAAGCAAGAGAGGGAACTGCTTGAGAGGGTACAGCAAGGGGCTACAAAGATGATTAGGGGACTGGAACATCTCTCTTATGCAGAAAGGCTGAGGGATTTGGGGCTTTTTAGCCTGGAGAAGAGCAGCCGGGGGATCTCATCAGTGCTGAGCAATACTTCAAGGGTGAGTGTGAGAAGGATGGTACCAGGCTTTATGCAGCGGTGCCCAGTGACAGGACAAGAGGTAGTGGACACAAACTTGACCATCGGATGTTCCAGCTAAACATGAGGAGGAGCTGCCTTATTTAAGGCTGGTGGAGCCTCCATCTCTGGAGGCATCTGGCTGCCTTCCTGTGTGACCTTTCTCAAGTGAAGCTGCCTTGGCTGGAGGGGTTGGACTGGCTGATCTCCAGCTGTCCCTTCCAACCCCTAGCACTCTGTGCTTGGGTGCGTGGCTGGGACTGCTGTTCCTCGGGGCACAAACCCAGCACGGACTATTAAAGCTGTGTATTTGCACAGCCTGCAGCCAGGGCTCTCCACACACACTCTTAATTTCCTGCCTTCAGTTCACTATCAGATTCTATGCTCAGCTTGGGGGGTTTGTAACACCTTTTCTTTGTTCTCCCCTCAGAACAGGATTTATTATTATTTTTTTCCCCTTTTAATATTCAGCCCTGAAAAATGAGATTGCGGAGAGATTACCGGGGAAAAGCTGCAAGATTCATCTGAGATTGGGAAAGATGAATGTGTGTCTTATCCTTTTGTGTTTTTCTCTCCCCCTCTTCTTCCTTTCTTCTCTCAGCTACCTAGACAGCTTAGATCGAATTGGAGCTGCAGACTACCAGCCCACGGAGCAGGACATCCTCCGAACCAGGGTGAAAACAACTGGCATCGTAGAAACCCACTTCACATTCAAAAACCTCCACTTCAGGTGGGTCTGAACCCTGAGCATTCTCAGGGAGCCCTAAGAAGGACACAGAGATAGTGGAGTGAGGCCAGAGGAGGGCTGCAAGGGTGATCCAAGGGCTGGAGCGGCTCTGCTGCGAGGACAGGCTGAGGGAGCTGGGGGTGCTCAGCCTGGAGGGGAGAAGACTATAGGGGGACCTTAGGGAAACTTTCCAAAGGTCCAAACCCTCTAGGAGGGGATCCTAGAGGAAGCCTTCCAAAACCTGAGGGGATCCCAGAGGAAGGCTGCAGAGGGACTTTACCTGAGGGTGTCTAGAGACAGGGCAATGGGAATGGTTCGAAGCTGAGGGACAGGAAGGTTGCACTGGAGCTTAGGAAGTTCTTCAGTATGGGGGTGGTGAGACTCCATAACTCAGGTCATGTGGGTGCTGAGCTCCCTCCTAACTGGGGCCATGTGGGTGCTGAGCTGCCTCCTAACTCAGGCCGTGTGGGTGCTGAGCTCCGTGCTGTGCCACAGGCTCTTTGACGTCGGGGGCCAGCGGTCAGAGCGCAAGAAGTGGATCCACTGCTTCGAGGACGTCACAGCCATCATCTTCTGCGTGGCACTGAGCGGCTACGACCAGGTGCTGCACGAAGATGAGACCACGGTGAGTCCCCGCGGGTCCCGGGGGCCCAGCTCTGCTTTCTGGGAGGCTGCAAGCGCTGAGAGCCCGGCAGGGGTGGCTCCGGTCGTGTCCTTTTGTCCGTCGCTTCCCCTCCCCCGCCCCGGCGCTGCGACCCTGCGGGGATTTGTCCTCCGCCCTCTTCGAGCCGAGGCAGCGTGCTCAGGTAAAGTCGTGGCGCTTTATTTCTCTTGCTGGTTAAGCTGCGTGCATGCCAGACGTGCCGAGGGGACCCTGAGTCCAGGCAGAGGGGAAGCATAGACTCAGAGAACTGTCAGGGTTGGAAGGGACCTCAAGGATCCACCCCCCCTGCCATGGGCAGGGACACCTCACACCACAGCAGGTTGCTCACATCCACATCCAGCCTGGCTGCAAACACCTCCAGGCAGGAGGCTTCCACCACCTCCCTGGGCAGCCTGTGCCAGGCTCTCACCACCCTCCTGGGGAACAACTTCTTCCTAACATCCAGTCTGAATCTCCCCTCCTCTAGCTTGGATCTATCCCCCCAGTCCTATCCCTCCCCGACACCCTCAAAAGTCCCTCCCCGACACCCTCAAAAGTCCCTCCCCAGCTTTCTTGGAGCTCCCTTCAGATCCTGGAAGACCACAAGAAGGTCTCCTTGGAGCCTTCTCCTCTCCAGACTGAACAGCCCCAACTCCCTCAGTCTGTCCTCATAGGTGGGCTTGGGTGTTGAAGAGGCAGCTGTGCCGTGGTGCTGAGCTGCAGGATGGCCACACATGCCCAAGGCAGGCTGGGGCTGGGGCTGCAGGATTTCATTTTCCTGAGACTGGAACTGTTTGATTCCCCCAGGTAATCTGCTCTAGGAGAGCTTTTTTATGACTTCCTGCTGTGGCATTAGGCTCAAAATACCATCTGCAAATGGAGCCAGCAAAGCCCTGGTGCTCCCTGGCATTTGAGTGCAATTAATGGGAGTGAATGAAACACAGAGACGAGGACAGAGGCCCCATGGCTGCATCCTGGGCCCTCGTTCCCTGTCAGGGGTGCATGGCTTTGGGGCTAACAACGACTGCAGCAGGCACCTAGCAGCATTTGTCTGAGGAAATACAATGGGAGGCCATCAGGCTGGGAAATCATTTCCTCTGTGCCCAGCCTGCCCCTGCCAGAGCTGTGCCTCTCTGGCTGCCCAGGAAACCTGTTGATGAGGAAGGAATCAAGGGATCAATTGCTAGGTATCAGTTGCCTCTTCCCACATAGGCTGGGGGGAGGTGGTTTCCAGCCTCTTTGGGGCAGGTTTGTGAGCTCCAGCAAATTGTTTGAAGTAGTCACAGAATCAGAATGGTTTGAGTTGGAAGGGACCTTAAAATCATCTAGTTCCAAGCCCCCTGCCATGGGCAGGGACACCTCCCACCAGCCCAGCTTGCTCACAGCTCAGGGGACGCCGAGCAACAGGAGGGCAGAGGCAGCTGCTCTTCATTTACACCTTCGGAGTAACCGGGGGAAAGGATTGGGCAGCCCTAGCGGGGCACCCCCGACCTCCAGCCCAAATGAACAACCCTGAGCGAGGCCAAGGCAGAGAGGAAAGCATCACAGGGTCTGATCTTGTCTGCCCCGGCACCCACGGACCCAGTTCTCTCCCAGCTGACACCCCCTCCCCCCCCCCAAGGCGTTCTGTCTCCTCCCTGCTGCCGTGGTTCCTCTCCAAGAAGCCAGCAGTAGAAGCAGCATTTTCCCAGTCAGCTGCTTCGCTGTCTGCCTGCATCCGTCACAGCTGCTGCTTTAATGACGTCAATCAGCTTTTATTGCTCCTCACTTAGAAAACACAAAGAGGAGGCAGCTGAGATGGCGATCTGGAAGCTGCTCCCCCTGCCACCCCAAAATCTCCATTGATCTCTAAGAGATGCTTGCTGTGGTCCAGGCATCTCCAGCTGTGTTGAGCCATGGAAGGGTCTGGGGGCTATACAGATGTCTCTGTGAGTCTGGAAAGCCTTTGCAGATCTTTCGTGGCACAGAGCCATGAGAAGGAAGAAGTCCTGCTGCATCTCTACTAAGAATCCAATAGACTAGACTAGACTAGAAAAGAATAGAATTAACCAGGTTGGAAGAGACCTTTGAGATCACCAAGTCCAACCCGTCACCCAACACTATCCATGGCAACTAAACTATCCAACTAAACCATGGCACCAAGCTCTCTTCCTAAACACCTCCAGGGATGGGGACTCACCACCTCCCTGGGCAGCACATCCCAATGGCCAACAACTGTCTCTGGGAAGAACTTCTTCCTAACATCCAGTCTGAACCTCCCTTGGCACAGCTTGAGACTGTGTCCTCTTGTTCTGGTGCTGGGTGCTGGGTGCCTGGCAGAAGAGACCAACCCCCACCTGGCTACAACCTCCCTGGAGCGAGTTGGAGAGAGCAAGAAGGTCTCCCCTGAGCCTCCTCTTCTCCAGGCTAAGCAAGCCCAGCTCCCTCAGCCTCTCCTCCCAGGGCTGTGCTCCAGACCCCTCCCCAGCTTTCTTGCCCTTCTCTGGACACCTTCCAGCAGCTCAACCTCTTTCCTAACCTGAGGAGCCCAGAACTGGACACAGGACTCAAGGGGTGGCCTCAGCAGTGCTGAGCACAGGGCACAATGACCTCCCTGCTCCTGCTGGCTACACTGTTCCTGATGCAGGCCAGGATGCCCTTGGCCTTCTTGGCCCCCTGGGCACACTGCCCTGCTGCATCTCGAGTGCCCCAAAGCCTGCTTGCAAAGCTGGGTGCATGGGGAGAACAGGTTCTCCTCCTGACTACCACCACAGGATTTTACAGGGGTTGGGGTGTTTTTGGTTGCACTTCCCTAAGTCAACCTTCCCTGGGGCCTCTAAGGGAGCTGGAAACAACCTGTCTCCATTACTGTCCCATGGATAACTTCTTGTCCACCAGGACTCCAAGGTCCTTCTCCATGTGCTCCTTGTTTCAACAAGACTGAGCACCCATCCTCCTGCAGCAGCTAAAGCAGGGACTGTGGTGTGGGAGGCCCCAGAGCAGGTCGTCTTTTATAAGGGACATACTTTCTTCTCCAATGTCCTGCAGGAGCTAAGGAAAACCAGCACTTCCCTGTGTGCAGATCAGAAGCCAGAAACTAAATAAAGAGAACTTTCAGTATCTGTGGTTTCTAAGCCCCATGCACCCAGAAAACCCACACTTGGCAGAGAATCCCCTGGTGCTGTTGAACCCAGCCTCTCCCGTTGCCCCTGACACCTTCTAATCTGATGCTGGCAGAGCTAAAGTACTTCCCTTGTGTGCCCAGATCCCAGGGGAGAGGAGTAAACCTGCAAGGGAAATTGAAGCACTGCCTTCATCAGTCCCATTGCTGCCAGCCCAGCCCACAGCTAGGGCTTACAAAGCAAAATTGCACCTCTGCCCAGCCCAGCCAATGCACAAGACGCCGTCTTCAAGGTGTTACAGCTGCCTCTGCTCCTGCCTTTGGCATCCCAGGACGCTCTCTGCTGCATTTGCCACAGAGAGCACATCCTGCTTTAACTGACCCAACAGCCCCACGAGTCGTGCCCGTGCAGAATGAGCCTATTTCGGCTCCTCTGGGACTTCATGTTCCATAAACTGAGGCTGTAGGAGGAAAAGCCTCAGATCTATCATCTGGGAGGAGAGAGGGACAGCAGCCACATCCAGCAGGACAGCTGGAGAGGGTGATTACCATAGGGAGATGTTGGGGTTGTTCAGCCTGGAGAAGAGAAGGCTCCAGGGAGACCCTCTGGTGGCCTTTCAGTACTTCAAAGGACCTCTTAGAAAGCTGGGGACAGACTTTTGAGCAGAGCCTGTTGTGAACAGGCCAGAGGGTGATGGTTTGAACTGGAAGAGGGAGATTCAGACTGGAGAGAAGGGAGAAATGTTTGACACTGAGGGTGGTGAGAGCCTGGCCCAGGCTGCCCGGAGAGGTGGGAGCTGCCCCATTCCCAAACCCATTCCAGGTCAGGTTGTTTGGGCCTCTATCAACCTGCTCTCATTGCAGATGTCCCTGCTGACTGCAGGGAGCTTGGACTAGATGACCTTTAGGTCCCTTCCAACCCAAACCATTCCATGACTCAATGATTTTTTTTCCTTCTAAATGGAATTCCTAATGGAATTCTTAAGACAGACAGCAATGGCACGGACCTGGCACGGGAACCAGCATTCTCCTTTGTGCTTTCTTCCTCACAAATTCCAAGGAGTCATGGCAGGAGAGGGGTGTTCCTGATGCACACTGCTGCCTGTCAAAGGCAGATATTTAGGTCATCCCTATCCAGCCAAGACACACCAGCATTGTTCATGTCCCCGTTGCTGAGCCTGGGCTGGGTTGGAGGCGCTGTGCCGGTGACCCTTTGGCGTGCATTAGTGTTGGCTTGATGGTTCATCCCTCATTGCATGACCTGGTTAGCACGCTGCCTCTGCTGCCATTGGGCAAGGGAAATTGAATTGCAGCGCTCAGAAATTGCCTTAGGAGTGACAAAGCAAAGCGGCCTAGGCACCTCAGGAGATGGAAGCGGGAGGGGGAACGTGGAGTTGCTGCGCCTGGGATAATCATCAGTGTCCCTCAGCTCGCCTGACAGCTGGCACTTAATCACCAAGGAGCACCACACAGATTGCATCTACTGTGTGCTGCAGACAGAACCAGCTCTCCTCCTAATGCTCTGGTGAAAGCCAGAGGGGTTTGAGGGGTGCCTGGGCAAAGTCTTGCCCCGAGCATGCTCTCTCTCTCACGCTCAGAGGGTGTTTGCTCTTCGTATCGGCCACGGCTCCACGGTTGTGCAAATGACATCTGAAGTCAGCAATGGGCAGCTCTGACTCCTGTCCTGTGCAGGAAACGTTGAATGGAATGTGAAGTGGGCTGGGCAAGTGGTTATGGCTCTGGCAGGTGGCTGGTGGGGCTGCTGTCCACAAGGGTTTGCAGGATTTGAAATGCTGGGTTTGAAAGTGCCACCAGGAAGCCAACGTTTCAAGAGCCCTTCCCTTAATGGCAGAGCCAGCACCAGGTAGGAGGAAGCAGCACACTGGGGCCAAAAGCAGGTGAAGGAGTTTCTGTCATCTCCTGTAAATGTGTGAGGAGTGTCATCTTGAATGTCACCTGGCCTGTCAGAACAGCATGGGTGCTCCTGAGAGAGGTTCTGGGGAAGCCTCATGGGTCTAAAAGGGCTTTTAATTGTGGATGAACTGCTAGGAAGGGGAGGATTTGAGGGGTTTAATTGCTCACTCCTCCAGCTGCAGCCTGCCCTCTTGCAGGTGGTACCCAGAGGCTGCCTCCCCATCCTCATGTCTCCTACAAACATCTATTGAATGAATAACAGTTGGGAAGGGAAAGGAAAGGGAGGCAGTGAGACATGGCCAGTGTAAGTCAGCACTGGGAGAGCTTGTGTCCATGTGTGAGCTCCTGGGAGCCCCCTGGGATGCATTTCCCAGGGAGAGCAACAGGAGCAACCCTTCTGCTCAGCAGGAGCACCTTTGCCACACAGAGCAGTGTTTGAATAATGCCTTCTCCTTAGTGATGAGGAAGGAAAAGGTGGATTTTAAGAGCAGAACTTTGCCCAGGTGAGTAAGGATGAGTGGGCAGAGCAGGGGTTGTGTTTGCTCAGTTAGCTGGCAGAGGTGGGGGGAAATCACCATGCAGAGCTCAGAAAGCCAGGGCAGGAGGCCTTGGGAAGGGTTGAGCCTTGCTTCTGGAATCTGAGAGGAGCAGAGGACGTTTTATTTGTGGCTCTCATTTTCTACAGGGCTTGTGCTGGGTGTATATTCTGGTTACAGCTGCATGCTAAGATCACTGTGCCTTGGGAAAACACCCTCATTTCCTGACAGCTACTAACACTAATTAATCAAACTAGGGAAGCAGAAGGGCTTCTGTAGGGTTGCTGTAGGATCCTTACGTATTCTTGCTGCTGTGGCAAGGTCAGCTTCACCTCACAGAAAAGCTCAGCTCAGGAGAAGTCCTCAGCTTCTATTTCTCACCCAAACCTGCTGTCACCCGTGGTGCTCCCTGTGCTGCTGCCCCACTCTGGGCCTGGGCAGGGTGTTGTGGCATGGTAAGTATGGTGACCTCTGAGCTTGAAGCCTGCTGCAGGAGGTTTAAGCCATGAGCAGTGTTCACATGTTTCTCTGTGCTCATATTTAAAACCAGCAAAGGTGATAAAAATGTCATGAAAAATGTTCTGTGAGGGACTCTGCTTAAAAAAAACCAACCAGTTAATTATCTTTGCTTTCTGTTCCCCTGACCACCTTCCACCTTCTTCTCTCCTCCCAAAGGCTTTGGGGTAGCCAAGGAGCTTCTGTGCAAAAGCCTTTTTCAGGTTTCTACGTGGTTACAGTTTTTAACAACACATGTAGCAAAAGAGGAGCTTGGCTCTGGGTCTCCCACGTCAGCCAGTGCCCCAAAGGGGTTAGCAAGACCCAGCTCCCGGGCACGGGGTGGTGCAGATAAGCAACATCTGGCAGCTGACACCCGAGGAGTCGATGTGCCTTCACCTCTGCACGTGGTGTGTTGGTACCACGGCGCTGGTGGCACGGTGTGTGGTGTGCGGTACAGCAAACCTTGCATGCCTCGTTTCACCCCGGGCTGGATCTGGAGTTTGAAGGAAACTTCATCCGCGGAGCCGCCTCCACCTAAACTGCAAGCATCCAGCAGCAGCTAAAGCGCCTCAAGGAAAGCCTTAACCCGTAGAGCGCTGGGCTCGATGCTGCTGCTGCTGCTGGTGCGGGAGAGAGGTCACAGCCCCCAGCCGCCTCCGGCACCACTCCAGGGTTCCAAATCATGGTGGGGGCCCCTCCGCAGCGAGCCTGCGCTCTCTGCCCGGCGCCACGGTCTCTCCGGCGGCCGCTGGAACCCAATCTCCACCAGTGTGCACCAGCGGCTCTGGGGAGGCCTGAGGAGATGCCGCTGGGAAAAGCCGAGGAGCCGGTCGAGGTCTGGACCGCGCTTTGCCCTCGGTGACCACCCAGCCCCTGACCCTCGGGGGTGCTTCGTCCTCAGCTGCGCCGCCCGGCTCCTCTCCGCGCTGCCCGGCGGAGGGACGGCGCCGCGCCCGGCGGGAGCGCTCCAGCATCGCCAGCCTCGGCACGTCCACAGCTTTGCCTCGCCCGACTGACCTTATCTAGCCAAACAAGGGCCAAAACAAAACAAAACAAAACAAAAAGAGAGCCTTTGAGAGACCAACCCAATTCGGCAGGTATGAAGCTTCTCTTGAATTGAGACAAACAAAAAACCAGTAAAATCAAAAGAAAGAGAAACGAAACGAAACCAAACCTGGAGAGTTGAAAGCAGCAGGGAACATGACACCCGGTTGACTTTGCCGTGAGCTCCTTTCCACCACCATAAAACCATGTGGTGGACTTTGCAAGTCTCTTGACTGGTCTGTTTTGTTCATTCCTCTTCTCTCTTCTCCTCCACTGTGTGTGTGGGGCGTGGTTTTTGTTTGTTTGGGGTTTTTTGCATGACCTCTAACCAAAAAAGCTGACTTCTCCTCTGCCTGCCTTTGAACCTCTGGCTCTTCCACTGGCCAGCAGCTAACACTGTCCTAGAGGCATGAGCTGACATCAGTGCTAGCTGCCTGACATCTAGCCTGGTCCTCCTTAGATGCCCTTTGTTGCATTTTTCCTTTCTTTCTACTATTTCTCTTCCTTTTTCACCACCCCACCCCCCTTCTGTTGAGCCACCTATCCAAGAGAACGAAAAATCAACCCAAACCAACCACATAACAATTAAAACCAACCTCAGAGCCTGCCCACAGCCACCAAGACTAAACCGAATTAACAAAGCCAGGCAAAAGCTCACGGCAAGGTCACCGCCAGAGTGATGTTCACCTGGGTGCCTGCTTCCAACTCCAGATTAATTCAAGGATCTCCCAGTCCTTGGTTAATGGCCACCCAAGCAGTTCTCTTGTGCTACTGGAAAGTGATTGTGGAAGTAATTAAAGTCCTAATGGGGGAAAAAAATTGCTGTAGACAACCTGCATGAGCTCCACCGACACAGAAAGCTGCTCCAAGAGGGCAGCAAGTAACTTCCCATCCATGCATGGTGCATGATGGCTCCTGGGAGGTGGGGACCCTGTAGATGCAATACAAAGTCACCGCAGCTGCTGCGTAGTTCAGTGCCCTTCGGTTACTAACTGTGTGTCAGCCGTGCCAGGGACCGCATCTGTCCGCCCGCCCCTCCAGCTCTGCCTGTGCATAACTTCATTATGTATACCGTAGCTTCTCACTGGCCTTTTGTTGGTCATTTATTTAGGTGTTTCCTCCTTAATTTAGTCGGTTTAGATTGCCCTATTGTGCTGAACAGCCCCTCCCCCCTCCCCCCACCCACCCACACTGAGTTGCTGTCTCCGGCCTGATGTCACCTCCTTTCTTTTCCCTTGCAGAACCGCATGCACGAATCCCTGAAGCTTTTTGACAGCATCTGCAACAACAAATGGTTCACAGACACCTCCATCATCCTCTTCCTAAACAAGAAGGACATATTTGAGGAGAAAATTAAGAAATCTCCCCTGACTCTCTGCTTTCCTGACTATACAGGTAACGAGCATAGCAAAGGGTACGGAGTGCTTCCCACCTGGGCTCTTGAGGTGCATGAAGAAGAGTGTGGCCAGCAGGTCAAGGAAGGTTCTCCTTCCTTTCTCCTCTGCCCTAGTGAGGCCACATCTGGAGTATTGTGTCCATTTCTAGGCTCCCCAGTCCACAAGAGACAGGGAACGACTGCAAAGAGTGCAGCAGAGGCTGCAAAGATGCTGAGGGGCCTGGAGCATCTCTTAGGAGGAAAGGCTGAGAGCCCTAGGGCTGTTGAGCCTGGAGAAGAGCAGCCCCAGAGGGGATCTGAGCAATGCTCAGCAAGAGCTGAAGGGGTGGGGGCAAGGCTCTTGTCAGTGGTGCCCAGGGACAGGACAAGGGGCAATGGGCACAAACTGGAATCCAGGAGGAATCCTCCATCTGACCAGGAGGAGAAAATTCTTTGGTGTGAGGGTGCTGGAGGCCTGGAGCAGGCTGCCCAGAGAGGTTGTGGAGTCTCCTTCCCTGGAGAGATTCCAACCCCCCCTGGCCATTGTGCTCCTGGGCCAGCTGCTGTGTGTGCCTCGCTTTAGCATGGGGGTTGGACTGGGTGATCCCCAGAGGTCCCTCCAGCCCCCACCATGCTGAGATGCTGTGCTGCATCACAGGCTACCAGGCCAAAGATTTCCCACTCCTTCCCTGCAAGTTTCATTTCAAGAAATGCCATAGGATCGCCCCCACCATGATCAGTGGCCCACTTTAAGTGCGAAGATGGCTGGAACCCAAGTTCTTTGCCAGCAAAGGGCCACCACAACTGAGCAAGGCATTTGATCTCTGCCTCACAGGTGGTTCTGATGCCAAGACAACATCTTCAGGTATGGGGCTGGCATCCCACTCCCCAAACCCATGCTCTGCTTCCCAGCACCACTTAGGAACATGAACAGGTCCCTCAGAAACACAGAGTTTGCTTAACCATCGTCAGTGGGCAGCTGGTCTCTGGGAGACCAACACACAGGCTTTGTTAGGCTGTTCTTCATCTGGAGCCCTTCTCTGCTGTGTCATAATCACATCCCCTGGAGATAGGGAGGCTGAAGAGACACCTTCTGGCTCTCTACAGCTCCCTGAAAAGAGGTTGGAGCCAGGCAGGTGTTGGTCTTTTCTCACAAGGCACAACTGATAGGACAAGAGGAAATGGCATCAGGGGAGGTTTAGGTTGGACATGAGGAACAATTTCATCCCCCAAAGGGTTGAGAAGGCCTGGAATAGGCTGCCCAGGGGAGTGGTTGAATCATCATCTCTGCAGGGTTTGAAAAGCCATGGAGATGTGGACACGGTTTAGCTGTGGCCTTGGCAGTGCTGGGTTAATGGTTGGATGTTCTTAAAGGTCTTTTCCCACCTAAACAATTCTATCACTCTGTGGGCAAGTTCCCCTGTGGGTCCTGGCTGACCACCATGAGAATCCTTCTGTGGTTGCTCGCTCTACCCAGCCCTCCAGCCTGCAGACAGCAGGTCCCACAGCTTGGCTGCTTTGGCTCAAGGTGGAGATCTTTGTCACATTAGTTTAGGAGGCCCCCAGTTTTGCTCTCAGGCTGGCTGACATCAAGCTTCTGGCCATGGAAAAGCTTTCAGTCAAGTGCAGATAGAAAAGGAGGAGCCTGATTTTCCTTAGGCACTGCCCACCCACACCTCTTAACCCACAGTGCAGGGAAGAGCCAAGGAGGCTCTCAGTGCTACTTGTAGATCAGAGAAGAGGCTCTGCAATGGGGCAACATGCAGGGAAGCCTCCCTGCTGCTGCCTGCCTGGCAGCTGACCCACTGGTGCTTGAGAATACATCACCCATGCCGAGGCTGCAGCTGCACCCTGCTGCATCCCGCCAGCTTCCACAAGCCCACCTCAGCATCCTGAGACAGCACCAAAATAAACTTCTACAGTCATGAAGTATTTAAGCTCACCAGAGACACCCAGCTGAATCCAGCCGACAGAGAGAAGAGCAGATCCCTTTCTTGGTCAGGAAACGGAGCTGTGAACCGGGAGCACCGAGAGAGTCAGATCCCTGGGCAAGCCAACAAATGATTAACCAGAGCTGCCTATCTCCCAGCGCTTGGCTTTCGAACTGTGAATAGGCAGAAACGATCCATCAGCAGCTACTTGGGGTCTGAATCGGCTGTGGAGGTGAACCACTCCCTCCTTAAGAAGAACAGAGAATAATAGACTCAATAAGGTTGGAAGAGACCTCAGAGATCATCAAGTCCAACCTGTCACCCAACACCTCATGGCTACTAAACCATGGCACCAAGTGCCACATCCAATCCCCTCTTGAACACCTCCAGGGATGGGGACTCCACCACCTCCCTGGGCAGCACAGCCCAATGGCCAACAACTCTCTCTGGGAAGAACTTTCTCCTCACCTCCAGCCTAAATCTGCCCTGGCACAGCTTGAGACTGTGTCCTCTTGTTCTGCTGCTGGGTGCCTGCCTGGGAGAAGAGACCAAACCCCACCTGGCTACAACCTCCCTTCAGGGAGTTGGAGAGAGCAAGAAGGTCTCCCCTGAGCCTCCTCTTCTCCATATGAAACCACCACAGTTCCCTCAGCCTCAGGGGTGTGTTCCGTAACTTGAAGTTAATCCTTTTGGGAGGAACAATGGAGCACATCAAAGACTGAAATGAAACTTCATGGCAGGATTTGTGGCTGGCCAAGGAATAGTTATACAAAGAAGCTTGGATGCTTGGAAGCACTTAAAACTGGGGTGAATTAAAGCTCCATGCAGCAGGGAGGTGAAGAATCATAGAATCAATAAGGTTGGAAAAGACCTCAGAGATCATCAAGTCCAACCTCTCACCCAGCACCTCATGGCTACTAAACCATGGCTCCAAGTGCCACATCCAGTCCCCTCTTGAACACCTCCAGGGATGGGGACTCCACCACCTCCCTGGGCAGCACAGCCCAAGGGCCAACAACTCTCTCTGGGAAGAACTTTCTCCTCACCTCCAGCCTAAACCTCCCCGGCACAGCTTGAGACTGTGTCCTCTTGTTCTGGTGCTGCTTGCCTGGGAGAAGAGACCAACCCCCACCTGGCTACAGCCTCCCTTCAGGGAGTTGGAGAGAGCAAGAAGGTCTCCCCTGAGCCTCCTCTTCCCCAGGCTAAGCAAGCCCAGCTCCCTCAGCCTCTCCTCCCAGGGCTGTGCTCCAGACCCCTCCCCAGCTTTCTTGCCCTTCTCTGGACACCTTCCAGCAGCTCAACCTCTTTCCTAACCTGAGGAGCCCAGAACTGGACACAGGACTCAAGGGGTGGCCTCAGCAGTGCTGAGCACAGGGCACAATGACCTCCCTGCTCCTGCTGGCCACACTGTTCCTGATGCAGGCCAGGATGCCCTTGGCCTTCTTGGCCCCCTGGGCACACTACAGGCTCCTGTTCAGCTGCTCTCAACCAGTCCCCCCAGGTCCCTCTCTGCCTGGCTGCTCTCAGCCACTCTGACCCCAGCCTGTAGCACTGCCTGGCTTCCTCCCCCGGGAAGGGTTGGGTGTTTGTCACTACCCACACATTCTGCTTGGGCCAGGCAGAACCAACGTATTCCTGACAAGTTTGTCTGAAAAGATCTAATAATGGAGGTGTCACAGTTGGGGTCTCACAGCAATGCCAAGCCCAGGATTTGCTGCTTGCCATCTTTTGGATGGCTTGGAGAGCAGCTCCTCTTTCTAGCAGCGCTTCTGATACCCAAGAAGATGTTAATGGTTGGACTTAATGATGATGATCTCAAAGATCTCTTCCAACCAAACTGACTCTATAATTCCATGGGGTTTGTCTTACCCTCTTCCTTTTTGCCTCTCTCAGTATTTCATCACCTTCACTGTGAGAAACTTCCTCCTGATGTCCAACCTAAATCTCCCCTGCTCTAGTTTCAAGCCACTGCCCCTAATCTTCTCTGAAGTCTCCCAGTAACCCTTTTCTCTTTTCTCCATAAAGCACACCTGCACTTCTACTCCTTCCTGATCTCATTTTTGGGATCTTCACAAAATGCATCAGGTCAGAAGGGACTCTCAAAGGTCATCTTGTTCACCCCCATTGTGGTCAGCAGGGTCAGCTCCGACTAGGTAGATCAGGCTGCTCAGGGCCACATGGAGTTTGACCTTGAATGTCTGCAGGCATGGGGCCTCCACCACTTCTCTGGGCAACCTGTTCCAGTATTTCACCTCTCTTCGTTGTGAAGAACTTCCTCCTGATGTCCAGCCTGCATCTCCCCTGCTTTAGCTTCAAACCACTGCCCCTAATCTTCCCTGGTGTCCACTAGTAGCCCTACTCTGAAGTAATGCCCTTACCCATCCCTGCTGCAGAGACTGGAACAAGAAGGAATGGGGATTTAGGTCAAACTTTTCCTTCCCGAGCTATCCCAGCCCAAGAGAAGGTGGGGGAGACAGACCCTCAACACACCTAAGATCTCAGCTCACGACACAGAGAAGAACAAAAGCAGCTTGCCTCTGGAGCACTTCACCCCCCAGTGAACCAAACCAGTCCTCCCCAAACCTCCAAGTACCTCCAAGATGCTCTAAATTCCTTTGAGGTGCTGCTTTGGAGGTTGGCAGTTACCACAATGCCAAGGAGCCTCCACAGACCTCTTGGCTTTGTTGATCCATCAGAAAGGGCTGGAAGCCCTTCCACTGCCCCAACAGTGAATCAGAGGTGAAGAACATCTCCTCCCTGGCATTTGCAATGCCATTTAAGTTAGAAGCCAGCTCCTGCCCAGACTTTAGACCCAAGCACACTCTTGGGCTTGCTCATCCCTGCTTTGCTGACCTCCCCTTGGATGGTGATGATTAAAACACAAACCAAACACAGCATTAGCAGAAAGTTTCCCTGGAGCGCAAAAGAATCATTTGCTGGAAGCCTTTAACTCAAACCAGTGTGCTGTCACCATCACAGGCAGGTGCCACAAAATGCTTCTCATGAAAGGAAGCTTCTGATGTCCATTAGTTCTGCTGACAGAATTGTTAGAAGGGAGCTCCACAGCTGCATGCTGGAGCTCTGGTTGCTTCCATCCATCCATCCGTCCCCCACACACTTGTGACTAGCCCACAGTACTTAGCCCAGCAGCAGCAGATTCCAGAGCATCTTTTAAACCAAGCTGGCATTAGTGATTCCCTCTTCTCCCACAAGAAAGCCATCACCTAAATCCTCAACACCCTGGGACAGCCAACTTCCCTTTCATCAGACACCCTCCTGCTTGGGCACAGCAGGTGGAACTCTTCCCACATTCTTTGCAGAGTTCTTCAACCCCCAGAAAATACTTTGTTTCTCTTGCTTGAGGCAGAGTCTCAAGTCTCATGGGCTTGGCAAGTCTCATGGGCTTGGCGAGTCTCATGGGCTTGACACGTCTCATGGTCCTCATGAGCTTGTGTCTTCAACCAGCGATGTGATGCATGTACCTGAATCACAGGACGCGAGGGGTTGGAAGTGATCTTTAGAGATCATCCAGTCCAACCTGATCCCCCAGGGCAGGGCACACAGGAGCACAACCAGGCAGGGTGTGAAAGTCTCCAGAGAAGGAGACTCCATGATCTCTCTGGGCAGCCTGCTCCAGGGCTCCAGCATGCTCACAGCAAAGTTTTCCCTCATGTTGAGGTGGAACTTCCTAGGTTCCAGCTTGTACCCATTGTTCCTTCTCTGTTCCTTCACTGGGCACCACTGAGAAGAGCCTGGCACCTTCATCTTGACACCCACCCCTCAGATACTGACAGACATAGATCAGGTCCCTTCTCAGCCTTCTCTTCTCCAGACTAAACAGCCCCAGGCCTCTCAGACTTTCTTCATAGGAGAGATGCTCCAGTCCCTAAATCAGGTAGGTGCAAGTGACTGCCTACATCAGCTGCCTTCAACCACAGCAAATCTCAAGCCCAAGGAAGGTTCTCTCTAGCAGACATTTCCCACCACTAAAGCATCATGGAGGGAGAGGGATGCAAGAGCGTTACCACTGCAGGACCTTCCATGGCTTGTGGGCACTGGGCAAAAGCAGCCAAGCTGGAGGGCTGTGCCCCAGGCCAGCCAGAGAATGTGGGTCTAGCAGACCTGAGGAGGAGGCTGAGTGGAGCTGTGTGTGTGAGCAGTGTCCAGCTGGCCAGATGAGAGCGGATCTGCTCTTTTGCATGACTGCTCTTGAGCTTTTGTGGCACAAATCCTGATGCCGAATGAGGCTTGGCACAGACATCAAACCAGGAAACTGCTGGTGGTGGGATTTCAGCCAGAGCTCTGGCAGAGAGCTCTGCAGCCCTCATTCCTCAGGAAGAGGGACATTTTGTATCAGCTTCCCTGTGCTTTGTAATGTGAGAGAACCCCCACTTTGCCCTGTAACAGAGGCTGGATCCTTTCATCTCCTTTTCTCTTAGGGGTGCAGGGAAAGGAGGGCACAGCTACCAACGCTGTCCTCAATTCACAGCCACTTCAGCTCTTCTTTTCCATCAAAAGCTGAAACTTTAATCAAACAACCTAAAAAAGGAAAAAACCCCACCCAAAACCCAAACCATGAGCCTTTGCACCAGGTCAAGGACTTACTGCATTCCTGGCAGGCTTTTTGCCTCCTTTTTTATCAGCATGATGTGGAATTTCTTCTGCTTTTCCCATCACAGCTCTGTTTAACACTCAGTCCCCTCCATCCATTTCATCTCTATGGACTATAAAAAGCAACTCAGGATAAAAAATGGCAGCTGAGGTGGCAGGGGAGAACATCTCCCCCTTTGCAGCAGTCCTGGCAGTCAGCTTGGGCATCTCCAACTAGAGCAGGTTGCCCAGAGCTCCATCAAGTTTGACCTTGACTGTCTCCAGGGATGGGGTCTCAACCATATCCCTGGGCAACCTCTTTCAGTACTTCATCCCTTTCACTATGAGGAACTTCCTCCTGATGTCCATCCTGCACCTCCCCTGCTCCAGTTTCAAACCACTGCCCCTAACCTCCCTGTGAACACCTCCAGGGATGTGGGGCCTCCATGAGCCTTAACCTGCTTTCCATCTGGGCTCTCTTTCCTTAGGCCCCAGCTCTTTCACGGAGGCAGTGGCTTACATCCAGGCTCAGTATGAGAGCAAGAACAAGTCCCCCAACAAGGAGATCTACACACACATCACCTGCGCCACCGACACCAACAACATCCAGTTCGTCTTCGACGCCGTCACCGACGTCATCATTGCCAACAACCTGCGGGGCTGCGGACTCTACTGAAGCCCAGCCTTCCCCCCCCCCCCCCCCCCCTTCCCTTCCCTTCCCTTCCCTTCCCTTCCCTTCCCTTCCCTTCCCCCTTCCCCCTTCCCTTCCCTTCCCTTCCCTTCCCTTCCCTTCCCTTCCCTTCCCTTCCCTTCCCTTCCCTTCCCTTCCCTTCCCTTCCCTTCCCTTCCCTTCCCTTCCCTTCCCCCTTCCCTTCCCTTCCCTTCCCTTCCCTCCCTCTCCTCCCCTCCAGCAGACCCACAGACAGGTCCTGTCTCTTCCTTGTTTTACCTTTTGTTGTTTCCTCCTCAGAAGACGCTGAGGAAAAGACACAGGACCCCTCCTCCCACCCCCAACCCTCTGCAGCCAGTTCTGCTTTCCCCAGCCCCCCTTTTTTCCCCCTCCATTTGGGTTTATTTTGAGTTCATTCCCCTGCTGCCTGGCACTGCTCCTCCATCCCAGCTCAGAGTGCTGTAGAGGGAGCTGAGGCTGTCCCCACTGAGTGCCTCTCAACTGCCAAAAGAAAAAAATGCTTCATTTTTATGAAAAAACAGGAAGAATCAAAGCCTTAAAATATTGCTCAGCACCAGTGGCAGTTTGGACCTGAAACCTCCTTTGCTTCTATCCTCTTCTCCTTTTTTGCATGGAAACGAAGGGATGCTTTTAATCAGCTTTCCTCTGGGGAAGTGCGAGCTGCCACCTGATCATTGGGAGGGTGCCTCAAGGCTCCAGTTCTCGCCCCAAAGCTGGAGGGCTTGGGTTTGGACAGCCTCCTTTTTGTGCCCAGCCAGCTCTGCCCAGGCAAGCAGCCCTGCTGAGCTCTGCTGGTGTCTGCGGCCGACACAGTAACACAGCCTGCTAAGCCTTGCCTAAAACCATTCTTTGCTGGTAACAGTTTTACCTCAAGCCTCTCCAAAGTAATGCTGAGTCTAGTGGTTTCAGTAACCCCTTCCATAGGCTCTTCTCTGGGTGCCAGGGAGCTGAGCACGGTGGTGGCAGCTGGGCTGGGACCTCTGGAGCGTAGGCAGCCGGGATGCCCTGGGGATGGCATCGTGCTGGGGCCCTAGCACCTCCCGGGGTGCCCTGCTCAGGATGCCAGCCTGGGTACCCAGCAGCCTTCCCCAAAGCACCTTCTGATTTCAGCACAGCTGGGGCTCCTCTTTCTAAACATCAGCCCTGAAAAAATCTTTATTCCTGGCTTCCTCCAGGCAGGGTTTGGCCTTCAAGGAACTGACAGGAGGAGAGGTGCTTTGGGAAACCTCACCACGACTAGGTGTGCCTCTCTGGCATCTAAATAGCCTCGAGAAGCCCCCTCAGGCTAGCCTGTGTCATCTCCTGCCTGGGCACCCAAGAGAGCAGCAGGGCTGGTGTCTCCAGTCACAGTACCTAAAGCAAGGGGGATGGTTTATGCTGGCCACAGGGTGCCAAGGAAGGGCTCAGGCAGCTGAGTTGAGTCAAGTGATGGAGCAGGAAGGAAAAGTGCAAGGAAGAGAGGGAAAGGAGGAAGGAAAGGCAGGAGGGGAGGTGTGGAAAGGGCTGGGGTAGCACCTAGCACAGCCAAATGCTGGGGCACAGAGAGGACAGACATGGCTGGGCTGTGGCCATCTGCCTGCCATCACCAAGAGCTCTGGACACCTCTGGGGTGCAGGCAGAGGGAACTGAGAGAGGCAGGGTGTCACCTCTGGGAGTGCAGAGGGACCCTCCAAAGTCCACCTTGAGAGTCTGTTTGGTGTCTGGGTGAGATGGCCACCTCCAAGGTCCCACTTGTGGTGTCACCTTGGGGCAGTGCTGAGCCCTGCCTCTCCTCTGCCTGATCCTGGAAAACATGAGTCTTTCCAGGGCAAGCCACAAGTCCTCTCTTGGGAGCTCAAGGCAGGGCTGTCTTACAGGTCTCAGGAGTTTTCCCCAGTGCCAATATCTTACTGTGCCTGTGCAGGAAAGAGCAGCTCAAAGCAGCACAGCCCAAAGGCAAGGGTCCAGGTGAGCATCAGTGTGTGGGAGGCAGGGACAGAAGCAGCTGTGGTGTCACAGGACACAGAGAAGGTTTGAGGGGGAGAATCTGAGGGAGAGAAGTTGCAGAAGGGAGATGAGGCAGGTTGAGGCATCAGGGAGGACAGGAGAAGGGCACCTGGGAGCTGGAGGAGAGTCCCCATCAGAAGCTGTGTTCTGTCAGGACAGTGCTCATGGGACAGTGGTGACAAAACCCCAGGCAGGGGTGTGAGCAGGAGCACCCCAGGGCAAAGAGGGGAGGCCTGTGGAGGAGGGCAAAGTGGCTCCCACCCATCTAGACAGCTCACAGCCCAGCAGCTGCCTCAGTAACCCCCTGCAAAGCTTTAGAAGGTAAAAGTGGCTTTAGTGTGGCCAGTGAGGAGCCACTGCTGCTCTGCTGGGCACTGGCAGCAATAACAGCAGGTCTCTGCCCCCTGCTCTGGCACCAGGCAGTGCCCACCTCGCTCTTCACCAGCTCAGCCTTAAAATACCTCTGGTGGCATCAGCTCCCTCAGTGAGCTGGCCAGCCAGCAAAGCCAGGAGCCCCCCTCTGCCCCTCAGCCCAACTTGATTTCCCAGCTCCCAGCCCCTCTCTCAGCTCCATTTAATGCTGGTGTGCCCTGCTCTACAGCCCTAAACCAAAGGAACCCTGACCAGGAGCCCTGCACCTCTCCTTGTGTTTGGCTTAGCTTAGGATTTCCAAAGTCAGTGGAAAGGGTTTTTTCCTCCCACAGGAAGGATTGCCAGTGGGAAGCACCTGCCCAGTTCTTTGGTTCCTTGTGAGATACCAGCTGGTGGCAGTAGGAGCTGAAGGGACACAGAGGGATGGGGATGCCCCTAGAGCACCTGTCCTGTGCAGGTGGCTGGTCCAGCGGTGTCAGCCAGCATCCCAACGTGCATTGAGTGCCAAAAGGAGGGCTGGGAGGTGAGCTGTTGGGCACACTGGGTGCATAAAGTGGAGGGGACTGCTACCCCCAGCCCTGTGCACTGGGTACACTGATGGCTCCTGCTGGCAGCCAGGCAGCTCCTCCATTGGGCTCTGTCAGAAGGGTTTGAGCAGCAGCACTGGAATACTGGAGATTTTCTGTTCCCACCCCTTGCTGTGGGTGCCATTTGCCCAAGGAAGCAGCAGATGCTGTTCTCAGAGAAGGCAGCACCAAGCCAAGGCTTCAGGAGCTCCCAGTACAAACCAGGAGAGCTGAGGGAGGTGGAATGGTTTAGTGTGGAGAAGAGGAGGCTGAGGGGAGACCTCCTGGCTCTGCAAAGAGGCCGCAGTGAGCTGGGGGTTGGTCTCTGCTCCCTAGTCTCAGGTGATAGAAGGAGAGGCAATGGCCTGAATTGTGCCAGGGGAGGCTGAGGTTGTAAAGGAGGACATATTTCTTTGCTGCCAGCGTGGTCAGGGACTGGCAGAGGCTGCCCAGGGAGGTGATGGAGTCCCCATGCCTGGAGGTGCTCAAGAAACCTGTGGCCATGGCACTTGGGGGCATGGTTTGATGGCCATGGTGGGTTGGGTTGCTGGTTGGACTCAATGATCCCAGAGGGCTTTTCCAACCCAGCAATTCCATGATCCTATGAGGTGCAGAGGGCTGTTTGGTAAAGACAATTCCAATGAGCTCAACCCAAACCTCTGCCACGTGCAGCCGAGCCAGTGGCACTATGCTCCAGGCTGGATTCAGCTCCCTTGCCCTAGCCCCCTCTTGCCCCATCCCCTCCACTGCTCCAGCTGGTTCCCCAGGTGAGAGTCCATGTCTGGTGCTCCACAGGGAGAAAAGGGAGACAGAGAGGAGGCAGTGTGGCCATGCAGAGCCTCTTCTCTCATTCTCTCTGGCATATTAAACATCTAAAGCTTGCTTTCAGCTGCTGCTGCTGCCTTTCCCTGCCTCACAGGAGCATCGCGAGGAGGGGGTGACAGAGGCTGGAAGCAGCATGTGGCAGCTGAAATGCTTCCAGGTTTAAGTGCCACTGTTTCTGCTGCTGGATGGCCACAGGGAGATGTCTGCCTGCAGGATGCCTGCCAAAGCCTCGCTCACCGCTGGCATCCCGCACCCTCCCGAGCCGCTGCTGGCAGATGTGCCTTCCACAGGCCCACTTCTGCCCTGTGGTTTTCCTAAACACCAGCAGCTGCCTGGAACGAAGGCTTTGGAATGCATCTCCTGCTCTCAAAAGCCTCCTTCTCCATAGCCCCTTGTCCTCCAAAGCCTGACCTGCCCACACCCTGAGTCCTGTTTCAGCAGCAGGCTCCACGCAGCAGAGATGCTGCAACCAAAAGCGGCACCAGGGCACAGGTTTGACAAGCACAAATGGAGAATGTGGCCTGTGAGGAGCAGCTGGGGGAGGGAGGATTGATGAGTGTGGAGAAGAGGAGGCTGAGGGGAGACCTCATTGCTCTCTACAGCTCCCTAAAAGGAGGTTTCAGGGAGGTGGGGTTTGGCCTCTTCCTAGTCTCAGGTGATAGAATGAGAGGAAAAGGCTTGAATTGTGCCAGGGGAGGCTGAGGTTGGAGATGAGGAAAAATTCCTTTGCTGCAGGAGTGGTCAGGGACTGGCAGAGGCTGCCCAGGGAGGTGGTGGAGTGCCCACGCCTGGAGGTGCTCAAGAAACCTGTGGCCATGGCACGTGGGGCCATGGTTTGATGGCCATGGTGGGGCTGGGTGGTGGAGCTCCTGGGAACAGGGCTGACCCTTGGTCAATTAGAGAAGCTTAGGACTCCTCCCTCTGTCTTTGTCATCGGCCAGGTTTGAACCAAACCTTCTCCCTGGCTGTTTCCAAAGGGACGAAGTAAAACATTCATTAAAGGCATGCAGGGTCAGCAGAGGTGGTGGTGCTGCTGAGCACCATCCTGACCTACCCAGCACACACTTGCATCCCCAATGCAGGCACTAGAAAGCAGAGACACAGGCCAGGTGACACAAGGGAGCAGACCATGGTCTTGCCTCCATCTCCCCAGAGGAAAGAGCAGACAGAAACACTCTCCCAAAGCACCCTGAGTGTCCCTCACCACTGCCAAGCTCCTGTGATGGCACCAGGGGATTGCTGCTGACAGGTAGAGGTACCTGACCTAGAGAAGATGTTACACTGAGGACATGGCTTGTGGGAAGGGACTGCTCACAGGAGCAGCAGCCCCTGAGGTGCTGCAAAGACTAACTGGTGGATACAAACATGACCCCCATGGATTGATGCATTAATAAGGGGAGGAGAACCAGAGCCTCCCAGCTAGAACACCACAGGCAGAGGGAGAAGGAAAGAGCTGGATTTGAGAGAGGGCAGAACCACCTCCATCTCCTGGGAAGGGCAGATCAGTTCTCCACAGGCACTGGGTGCAGCAGGCATGGGAAGGAGAGACCCGGGGAGGAGGTGGAGGGCTGGGAGCCAGCCCAACACCTTCCGCCCTAGCCCCTCACCCACCCAGTGCCTTGGAAATGACCACTGAGATCAAACACTGGCTGTCCTGTGGCAGAGGCAGTCAGCTCTGGGTCTAAAAGCCCTGCTCCAGGGGTGGGAGAGGAGGCGACAGTAGCTAACACGATCGTTTTCAGCAGTGCCTGAGTCTCAGCAGCTCTTTCCAGCACTGGAGCAGCCCAGCAGCACCAGGCAAGCAAGGAGGGCTGTTCAGAGACCAGCCCCTGCCCCATTCACTAGCCCAGCCCCTAACTGAAAGGCTGGGCCAGACGATCCTTGAAGTCCCTTCCAACCTGGCATTGTGACCGATTTAACACCCTCAGCTCCATCCCCTCCACCTCCCTTTCCTCCCTTCAGCTCGACAAGGGAACAGCAACCATCTCCCCACCTCTGGTTGTCTCCCCTGGCTTCCCCACCGCCTTTCCTCCTGAAGGAGCACCAGAGGCCACCAGGATGCTCCTTTGGCTTTCCTGCTGACTCCTCCTGAATGTTTGATGGCCCAGCCTGTATTAACTGTAATTTTGTACTGGAGGGTGGCTGTCCGCCGGTCGACTAGAGCATTAGCTGTTGTAATAATTTATTGGCTGTGGGTAATGTATTTATTAGTGACAAACTGTTAATAAAGTGCCAGCTCTTTTCTAGTGTGAGAGGGTTTTCTTGTGCCTCCCTTCAGTGCCTCCAAGCTTCTCAAGGCCCCAAGAAGCCTGCATCTTCTCTGTGCACAGGCAACACAGGCTCCATCTGCACCTGGAAGTGAGGAACTGGGGAAAGGAGAGGAGCCAAAAGCATTCGGTTTTCTGTGCTTGGGGTGGAAGTTTTCCTCCTCAAAGCAGAAGAGCTTCACACCATGGCGGCTGTTGGTTCCTTGAAGTCTCTCCTCCTCTCCTGGAGCTTCTTGCCCACGTGCATTGATGCCAGCTCATCTTTCTCTGCTACTGTTCATCTGTATGTATCCAGCTTTGAGTGGAGAATGCTCAGCTCAGGCATGGATCAGTGGGGGAGAGCATCCCTCTTGTCCCACTGCTTCCTCCACTGCTTGGGCTGCAGATCCATTACAAGCTTTGCATTTCTTTCCCATCACCTCCTCGCTGGAGCCTTGTGAACAGAGAGGCAAAGAAGCCATTTCTACCTTGACTCCTCTTTTCCCCTTGCAGTGTTATAGTGCTTGGAGCACCTCTCCTTCCCTTTAAGCTCACACTTGGGCCAGGATGCTCTTGTCTGATAAGACCAAAGTTGTTCTGTTATCTGGGGCATGAAATAGAAGCAAATTACTTGAAGGAAGCAAGAGAAAAGTCTCCAGAAAACTCAGCAAGGGAGAATCAACCATTATCCCTAGGGGCTTCACCAATTCCAAGTGGCCTGGCTTCAGCTGGACTCAGCATACACAGGATCACACAGGATGGTAGGGGTTGGAAGGGACCTCTGAAGATCATCCAGTCCAACCCCCGGCCAGAGCAGTACCACAGAATCCAGCACAGGTCACACAGGAACACATCCAGATGGGTCCTGAAAGTCACCAAATAGACTCCACAGCCTCTCTGGGGAGCCTGTTCCGCTGCTCTGTGACCCTCCCAGTGAAGAAGTTCCTCCTCATGGAATATGTGGGATCCTGTCCTGCAGCTCAGACAGAGCTACAGGCAAGTCCTGAGAAAAATGAGCAGCCAAGAGGAAAAGGAAAGGATTTTCCTTTGTGTATTTTTCTTGGGCCTCTTGAAAGAGCTCCTCCAGGCTCCCACCCTGCCATCATCTCATCAGAGAATCCATCAGGTTGGAAGAGACCTCAGAGATCATCAAGTCCAACCTGCCACCCAACACCTCATGGCTACTAAACCATGGCTCCAAGTGCCACATCCAATCCCCTCTTGAACCCCTCCAGGGATGGGGACTCCACCACCTCCCTGGGCAGCACAGCCCAAGGGCCAATCTCTCTTTCTATGAAGAGCTTCTTCCCAACATCCAGCCTGAACCTCCCCTGGCACAGCTTGAGACTGTGTCCTCTTGTTCTGGTGCTGCTTGCCTGGGAGAAGAAGGGAGGGAAAAACCAAACCCCACACCACCACCATTCAGATACTAACCAGGGTGGAAACCTCAGGGCACAACATTTTGGCAGCAGCCACGAGTGAAGGGGAGCCACATCCTTTGGCAGCAGTTTGGTTTCCCCCGAACCAGGATTCTCTTTTTCTTTCAATATTCATTTTAAAGTCAAGATAAGGATCAAATGATGTCCCCAAAGCATTGGAAGGCAGCTGCTTGGCATCTCTCTCTCCTCTTTGCCAAGGAGACCACAGTGCCCATCTCGAAGCTTGGCAAGATGGAATTGGACATCTGCTAAATTTTGCATGCAGGAGCTGCAGCTGAAGTGGAAGCTAATAAAATGACTCAACTGATAAAACATTCATGGGCAACTCCAGAACGTGCAACTGGGTCATCATTTCACCAGGGAAACCACACAGGGCTGCAGCAGAACCAAAGCTTTCTCCTCTGAGCCTCCAAGAAAAAGGAGAGAGCTATTGGGAGACTCTGAGAGGCAAAGGGGTGGAAAGGTTTGCTGCAGGAGGGCTTCCACCTGCTCCTGAGCACCACTGCTGCTTGGAGCACACCTGCCCAGGGAGGTGGTGGAGTCCCCATCCCCAGAGGTGTTCAAGAGGGGATTGGATGTGGCACTTGGAGCCATGGTTGAGTTGCCAGGAGGTGTTGGGTGACAGGTTGGGCTTGATGATCTTTGAGGTCTTTTCCAACCTTGTTGATTCTGTACTGCTCTCAGCAGCACACAAGACTCTCCCGAAGAGCTGTCTCCCCACCTGAGGGGCAAGGTCTTGGGAAGCTTGGCCCCAAGAGGAGGCTGCAGAAAGGGATGTGGTAGAGTCAATATCTTCAGGCTCCACCAAGCCCTGGTTTTGAACCAGAAGCTGTGCAAGTTTCTGCCACATCCCTGGAAACCTTTCAGGTCCAGTTGTTTGGGGCTGTGAGCAACCTGAGCCAGTTGAAGGTGCCCCTGCTGAGTGCAGGGGCTGGACTAGATGAGCCCTAAGGGTCTCTTCCAACAGGATCCATTCCATGATTAGAATTCAGGTTCAGATGGTCAGCTAAGTGGGTGAGCAATGAAAGAGGCCCACAGAGTGCCTGAAACACCTCCCAGAAGTGGCAGTGGAGCAGCAGGGAATGGCTTTCTGGTTTTTCTAACAGCAAGCTAATGATGGAGAACGTTCCGAGAGCTTTATCTGTCCTGTCCAGTGGCACCTTCACACTCCCAGCAAGTCCCTGCACAGACACCCCACAGGGAAGCATGAAAATGCTGCTGGTGCCCTGATTCAGCACAGGACATCCCCACCCTCACCACCACCTCCTCCTCCTGTCCACTCTCTTCTGGCAACAACTGCAGTAGCATGGGGACAAATGGTTTCACAAGGCTCTTGTCCACTTCTGAAAGGCAGGTATTTAAGAAGTCACAGCATTTAGAGTCTTGCCTCTCATGATGCTCCTAAGACTCCTCCCATGCTGCAAGCCTCCCTGGAGCAGCTCGCAAGCTAAGGGTGTCCAGAGGCACCTGCCTTGGTCCACCCCTGCAGCAGCACTGAGATTTCTTAGCAGGAACCCAGGCAGCACTGTGGGGTTTGCAATGCTGGGCTGAAGATCGGTCCAAGGGCAGAAAGGTCCATCTGGGACAGGACCTGCCCCAGCCTCTTGGCACTGCTCTTGCCACAATGGTGTCACTCAGCACAAGCTGCCCCTCTAGACACTTCCACAGGACCACCTGGAGATAGCTAAAGTTTCTTCCATCCCACTTCCCATGCCCAGCAAGTCCTGGCCGGTGCTGTCTGCCCTGCAGCTGACGTTTGTGGGGTGCTGAGCCCCTGAAGGGATGCAGGCCAGGCAGCTGCAGCAGCCCCCTTTCCCAACTCCTCACTTTGGGCAGGTGAGAGGCTGGGGGTTTCCTGCTGTTCCTTGAAGCTCCAGATAGCTTCAGGTCTTCCAGAAGTCCCAGCCCTACTAGAACAGCCAGCAGGGAGGAGCAGCTGCACGCCCTCCAGCCTGCGGGAGGAAAGCAGCACCCTGCTCCCTGCACCTCTGTAACCATCTCAGCATTTACCACCGTCTTATTTCGAGATCTGGGTTGGGTGTTTTGGTCTTCCCAAGCGTTTCAGCTCAGGGAAATGTCCTCCTCTGCTCTAACTCTCTCTTCTCTTGCCTCTCTCTCCCCCTCCCCCTGCTCCCCACTGCAGAACCGCATGCACGAGTCACTCATGCTCTTCGACTCCATCTGTAACAACAAATTCTTCATTGATACCTCCATCATCCTCTTCCTCAACAAGAAAGACCTATTTGCTGAGAAGATCAAGAAATCTCCTCTGACCATCTGCTTCCCTGAATATGCAGGTATGTGCCAGGCACAGCCCGGCTTGCTGCCCACCGCCGTGGCGCCAGGGCTGGGGAGGGGGCTCTGGTCTCACCCCAGAGGTAGACAAAGGGAGATGAAGGGGACAGGAGACCTGCATGGGGGAGCAAAAAGCATTTGCCCACCTTCAAGAGCCACTGTGCAGCTCCAGCACCTTGCTTGTGCTGTGGGGTTGTGCCCTGCGCACGGTCAGTTCCTGTGGCAACGGGGCAAGAGCAGCTGGTGACGGCTGAGAGGAGCTGAGGCAAATGGAGAAGAGCTTTAATGACCCCAGCCACAAGCAGCTGTGGAAAGGAGAAGCCTTGGTGAGAGCCAGCTGCTTGAGCCACCCCCATTGCTAAGGGTCTCTGAGAAGCTCCTGCTAGAGGGGCCACAGCACATCCTCCAAGCTGCATCTCCCACGTGCACCCTCCCAGGAAGGCCTTGGCACAGGGTGCAGCTGGGGAAGGCAAGAGCCCTTCTGCAGCAGGGCTCTGGGGGACAAAGATGCATTGTTAAGTGAAGCCAAGGTGGCTTGGGGAAAAGAACAAAACCCCAGAACATGGAGTAAGGGGAGAGATCCCTTAGACTAGAATAGAATTAACCAGGCTGGAAGAGACCTTTGAGATCATCCAGTCCAACCTATCACCCAGCACCATCTGATCAACTAAACCATGGCACCAAGCACCCCATCCAGGCTCTTCCTAAACACCTCCAGGGATGGGGACTCCACCACCTCCCTGGGCAGCACAGCCCAAGGGCCAATCTCTCTTGCTGGGAAGAACTTCTTCCTAACATCCAGCCTGAACCTCCCCTGGCACAGCTTGAGACTGTGTCCTCTTGTTCTGGTGCTGCTTGCCTGGGAGAAGAGACCAACCCCCACCTGGCTACAACCTCCCTTGAGGTAGTTGTAGACAGCAATGAGGTCTCCCCTGAGCCTCCTCTTCTCCAGGCAGCCATCCTCCTACAGGATAAGTGCACCAGCAGTTCCACTGGAGGTGCTTAGGCTGCTCCATGACAAACACAGCGGAACTTTTCTCCCCTCCACCCGGGGTGACACCTCAGAACTATCCCCCATGGAGCTGTACACCACCACCTGGCTAACCCAAGGAGGGGGACAGCCTGCTGGTACCAGGCTAGCAGCTCCTCCAGCCACTCGCTACATCAGGAAGGAGGGGAAGCAGCAGCGAGCTGGAAAAGGAAACTAAATCTGGAGCTCAGAGCAGCTCCTGCAAAGGCGATTTCAGGGGTGTAGAGCAGGCTTTGAGGCTGCCTGCGAGGGGCCCAGCAGCGCTGCCAGCCCTAAGCAGCTTAAAGCAGCAATGCACACTTTGCAGCTCCAACATCTGCCCTTCTCCAGCCAGCCCTGCAGAGACAAACCTCCCTGGCTGGGTGAGCAAACAAATAGCCACGGAGCCGCCCCCAGGCAGCTCCTGCTCCCCAGCCAGTACCCCTCGCCTCCCCCCAGGCAGCTCCTGCTCCCCCAGCCAGTACCCCTCGCCTCCCCCCAGGCAGCTCCTGCTCCCCCTCCCCCCCCCCTTTGCCTCTCACCAGCCAGTCCCTCCTCTCCCACCACCATTTTGCACCCACCTTGAAGCCTTACCCTCAACCAGCCAAGATACCGTGCAGAGGAGCACGGGCAGCATCCATGGATGATGAGTTAACTACCACCCATCTTCCTACCTAACCGGGGGCCACCAGGCCCCCCGGCCTTTGTCCCCCCATTTTACACGATGTGCACCGCAGGGACTCACCAGTGTCGATGGGAGGAGGATCCTCAGCCCAGATGGGCTCAGCTTGGGGCTTCTGCCTTTCCTGAGGGGGTTAAAAAGGGGATTGAGCAGGGAGGGCAAAGTGGTCACACCTGGGGTGGGAGGAGACTCCAATAGAGCACAGGTGCTCTGGGATTGGGGGAATGGGGCAGGTGGGCTGGAAGAAGGAAGGTGGTGGTGAAAGTAGGGAGGTGAAGGGGAAAAGGATGGAGATGAATGGAGGAAGATAGGGGGAAGGAGGAAGAGGAGAGGAAAAGGATGGTGATGGAGATGACATGGAGAGGGAAATGATAGAAGTGGAGATGAAAGGACGAAAATGGGAAGGAAAAGAGGGAGATGGAGAAGAGGGGAGAAAGATGGGGGAGAGGAAGGTGGTGAAGAGGAAAGAAAGGAGATGGAAAGAAAGATGGAAAGAAAAGGAGGAAGATGGGGGAAATAGGAGATGAAGAGGAAAGGAGATGGGGGAGAAGGGAGATAGAGGGGAAAGGAAGAAGATGGCAGAAAGGAGGACGATGGGGGGAAGGAAGGAGTTGGGGAGGAAAATAGTAAGATGGAAAGAAAAGAAGGAAGATAGGTAGAAAGAAGGTGATGGAAAGGAGGGAGGTGGAGAGAAAAGGAAGGAGACGGGGGAAAGGGGTCAGGACGCCCTGCTGAGGGGTGATCTGGGGGCAAAAGATGTGGCAAATGAATGGTTTTGGGCTGAGTTTGCTTAGACTCAAAGCGCATTGCAAGCAGCGAGGGGTCGGGCGGGGGTGGAGAGGGCGGCAGTGAGGGCTCCGTCTGTGTGGGTGTCCGCACTCCCCCCACCCCTTCCTGTCCCTTCCACAGGTCCCAACACCTACGAGGACGCGGCCGCCTACATCCAAGCACAATTCGAGAGCAAAAACCGCTCCCCCAACAAGGAGATCTACTGCCACATGACCTGTGCCACGGACACGAACAACATCCAGGTGGTGTTCGACGCCGTCACCGACATCATCATTGCCAACAACCTGCGGGGCTGCGGCTTGTACTGAGCCCCTCCTCTCCTCTCCCCTCCCTTCCCTCCCCCCGCCCCCCAACCTCACCCTCACCACCACCCCCTCACATCCCGACCCAAACACCCCCTCCACCGGCGCCCAGCCACTGCCCTGGTGGCGATGATTTGCCAGCGCCAGGAGAGAAGAGAAATAAATAAGATTTCAAGCAAAGAAACAAAATAAATAAGTAAATAAATAAGAAGAATTAAGGGGGGAGGGGGGGGGGGAGAATAATTTTAAAAAAATATTAAAAAAATGAAGAAAAAGGAATAAAAAAGAACCCAAAAAGAATAAAAAACGAAGAATAAAAAAAGGGAATTGAAAAAAAGAAGAAAGAAAGGAAGAAAGAAGGGAAGAAAGAGGGAAAGAGGGAAAGGAAAATTAAAAAAAGAAGAAAAGAAAGAAAAAGAGAAAAGAAAGAAAAAGAAAAAGAAGGAAGAAAAGAAAATAAGAATAAAAGAAAAAGACAAAATAAGAAGAAAGAAAAAGAAAAGGAAGAAAAGAAAGAAGGAAGAAAAGAAAATAAGAATAAAAGAAAGAAAAAGACAAAATAAGAATAAAAGAAAAGAAAGAAGGAAAGAAAAAGAGAAAAGGAGAAATAAAAGGAACAGAAGGAAGGAAAGAAAAAGGAATTAAAAAGAACCCAAAAGAATAAAAAATGAAGAATAATTTAAAAAGAAGAAAAAAATAATTAGAAAAAGAAGACTCAAAAAGAATTAAAGGAAGAAAAAAAAAGGCTTAAAAGAAGAATAAAAAGAAAAATAGAAGAAGAAAAAAGGAATAAAAAAGAAGAATTAAAAATAAGAATTAAAATATATAAAAAGAATTTTAAAAGGAATAATAATATAAAAAGATCATTTAAAAAAGAAATGAAAACTAAGAACTTAAAGACAACCACCCCCCACGCCATCCCCCTCCCGAGCCCAAGGCAACCACACAGCCACAGCCACACATGCACGGGGAAAGGGAAAACAGAACTAACAAGGAAGTGAAACAAACAAAAAAGGATTTAAAAACAAACAAACAAAAAAATCGATTGAGTGAGAGAAATAAAAAGCAAAGAAACAAACTAAAAAAAACCCACAAAAACCCCAAGTCCTTGTCGTCGTTGTCCTGCAAGTTGGTAAATGAAAAGGCAAGAGGAGAAATACACCTCTACACTTATATATATATATAAAATGTAAAGCCCCCCAGCCACCTGCTTGGTTTGGTTGAAGGGGTTGTAGGCAGCCCCCCACGCCTCCCTCCCTCCCTCCCTCCCTCCCCCACTGTGCCAGCTTTGGAGGGTTGGGGTCTGCCTGGCCTTTGCCCCCCCCCCCCCCCTGCCCAGCAGCTCTCCCAAAGCAATCCCCACACCCCCTCCCAGGGCGCTAGGAGGCAGCTGTGGGGCAAAGGGGCAGCTCCCAGGCTTGGGTGGCGTCCCCTGCCGTGGCCGTGCCAGGGCTGTGGTGCGGGGGGGAAGGCTTCTCCTCCTCCTCCTCCTCCTCCTGTCCATGGGGGGTGGTTTTCTAATGACGCTCCTCATAATTCACCGATGCAGGTTGGCTCTTGAAGAAGTGATTGTGGCGTCCTTGGGGTTAATTGTTTTCGCCCCCAGCCTGGGGAGAGCTGCCTCCAGCCTGCCCCCAGCCTGGGGAAAGCTGAGCTGTCCCCAGCCTGGCGAGTCCCAGAAACTGACCAAAAGACCCCAAACCACTTTGATTTTTATTTGTGAATAAAAAGGAGGGGGGGGAAATAGGAAAACTTCCCCCCGGGCCACGAGTCAGAGCAAAGAGCTAAGGAGGTCTCCCATGGTGCCACCCTAGCTGGAGATCTTCTCCCATATCCCACCCTAGCTGGAGAACTTCTCCCACGTCCCAAGCTGGTGGATGCGGTTGGACCCTCCCTCCCTGGGGCTTTTGGGTGGGGTTTGGGGGTTTCATTGGTTGGATTTCCCACCTGGCATTTTAGTCCAAACTCTCCCTGGCCAGATCTGGGGGCACGTTTCTTTTCCCCTCCCTGCTGGTTCAACACCTCCCTTGCTGCACTCAACTCTCCCCATTTGGATCCACAAAGCACAGCTCAAAACCCTCCTCCCTGGACAGGCTTCCTCCTGCTGCTGCATCCCTCCTGTGGAGCTGGGGAGGGTGACACAGAGAGATGAGTTTTATTTAACTTATATATATATATATATATATTTGATTATTTTTTTCCCTTGTGTAGGGTTAATTTTTTTTTTGTTGGTGGTGTTGGTTTGTTTTTTATTCATTTTTAGCCCATCCCAGGAATTGCTTTTTTTGTGTGCTGCTTTTTCCCCACCCCCTGCCAGCCCCACCCCCACCCCCTCCCCGTCTCAGTTCAGTGAACGGTGGTTTGGTTGTTGTTTGGTTTTTTTTATCCTCATGTTCGTGCTGAGGAAAAACGAAACCAAAAACCAAGCAACAAAAGTATTAAAATATATATAAAAAATAAAATAAAAAGGGGGAAAAGTGGCCAAGAAAAAAAAAATAGGGAAAAAAAAAGAAAATTAAAAGCCCCAAACCTTAAAAAAATTAAAAGAACAGAAAATAAAAGAGGAAAAAATAGATTAAAGATGAGCGAAAATTAGATTGAAAATAATACTGGAAAAAAAAATAGTAACAAGGAAATGAGAAGCCCCAAAGCTTAAAAAGTAAAAATATGGGAGGGAAAAAAAGATGAAAAATGATATTGGGAAAAAAATATTTAAAATAAAATGAGACTCCCAAAGCTTTAAAAGGAAAATTTTAGGGGGAAAAAATGAATTAAAAGTAATATCGGACAAAAATAATTAAAAGAAAGCGAGAAGCCCCAAAGCTTAAGAAAGAAAATTATAGGGGGAAAAAGAGGGGAACCAAATAGATTTGAAAGTCCCAAACCTTAAAAAATAAATGAGGAATAAAAGAGGAAAAAATAGATTAAAAATAGTATTGGAAAAAATAATGATAAAAGAAATAAGCAGCTCCAACCCACGAAACGTGAAAATATGGGGGGGGGGAAGGAGAAAAAATAGATTTAAAAGTCCCAATTCTTAAAAAATAAAACAAAAAACCAGTTTAGAAATCCACCCCCAAAAAAAAATAATTTAAAAGTCCCAAAGCTTAAAAAATCAAAAATGGGGGAAAAGAAGAAGATGAAAAATAGATGAAACCCCAAAAAGCTTTAAAAAATAATAGGGGGAAAAAAAAGGCTGAAAGCAGGTCAAGAATTTCAAAGAGTTATTATAAGAGAATTGAAGAGTTGAAAAATGGTGAAAAAAACCCCAACCAGCAACAAATTAAAAATTAAATAAAACATAAAACATCAATTTAAAATTCAATTCAATTTAAAATTAAATTAAAAATCAATTAGAAAATGAAAGAGAAAAGTAGATAAAAATGAAACAAAAATAAGTTAAAAAATTAGATAAAACATGAAAGTAAAAATTTAATATTGAATAAAAATTCAAATTAAAAAAATAAATACAAAGTAAGTTAAAAATCAATTTAAAAACCAACTAAAAAGTCAAATTAAAAATCAATAAAAATTAACTAACATAAATTTTTGAAATTCAATACAAATTCAAATTGAGTATCAAGGAATTAAATTAATATTCATTTTTTAATTTAATAAGCATGGCAATTAAAATTTCAATTTAAAATAAATTAAGATTTTTTAATTAAATAAAAATAAAGTACAAATCCATTTAAAAAATAAATAAAAATTCCAATTAAAAAGTCAATAAACCACCAATTTAAAATAAATTTTTAAACTAAATTAAAATTTAAAAAACCAATTAAAAATAATTTTTAAAAATTATATAAACATTCAAATGAAAAAATTAAAGGTCGGTGGAAAATAAATTGAAAAATGCAAATTAAGGATTCAAATTCCAAATTCAAGCTAAAAATTTGAATTAAAAATTTGAATTAAACATTCAACTTAAAAATTCCACTTAAAAAGTCGAATTAAAAAGTCAAATTTAAAAATAAATTAAAATATTTTTAATGATATAAAAAATCAAATTAAATAAAACTCATCTGAAAATCAACTTTAACATTCAAATGAAAGATGCAAATCACAAATGCAAATTGCAAATTCAACTTAAACATTCAAATTACAAATTCAAATTTAAAAATCAATTATAATATTCGTAAATGATACAAAAATTAAAACTGAAGAAATTACAAATCCACTGGAAATCAATTTTAAATGTCGATTCTAAATTTCAAATCTAAATTTCAACTCTAAATTTCTATTTTAAAAATCCGAATTAAAAAATCCATTAAAAAACCCTCAAATTCAATCAATCCATTGAAAAAAATAAACTAAACCTGAATTTTCAGCCCCACTGGCGATACTGTGACCCGTCCCCAGCGTGTTCAGAGCACTCAGAGCTCCCACAGGAGTGCAGCGTGGCCGCCGAAGCCACCCTGCCGTGCCCAGCCCTTTGTGTCCTTTCTTCTCCTTGGAGTAAGTCTTCACCGCCTCACATCCCTTGGCTGAAGCAGCAGCAGCAGCAGTAGCAGCAGCAAGTCCCCCCTGTCTGAGAGGGGGAGGGGAGGAGGGAGAAACAAAAAACACCAAATGAGGAAATAAAGATGAAAAACTAAGAGAGAAAAATGAGGAAAAAAAAACCCAGAACCTAACAAACAGAAGGGAAAAACCAACCACAAACACCACAGAGATTATATATATATATATAAATAATCACCAGGTCTTTCTAAGCCTTTCTATTACCAATCAGTGAGGTTTCTGTGATATATTACACACTGCCAATCTCTTTCTCTGACTAATGGAACAATTCATGTGTAGCTCAATAAAGAGAATGTTTGTCTGTAGCCCTGGGCTCTCCCCTCCTCTGCCTCTGCCTCCTTCTTTTTGCCTCCTCCTCCTCCCCCATGCCCTCCTGCCTAAAGGAGTGTTGACTTCCATCCCAGAATGCCCAGGCTGGAAGGGAGCCCAAGAATCACAGAGCTGTCAGGGCTGGAAGGGACCTCAAGGCTCAGCCAGTTCCAACCCCCTGCCATGGGCAGGGACACCTCACACCACAGCAGCTTGCTCACAGCCACATCCAGCCTGGCTGCAAACACCTCCAGGCAGGAGGCTTCCACCACCTCCCTGGGCAGCCTGTGCCAGGCTCTCATCACCCTCCTGGGGAACAACTTCTTCCTGACATCCAATCTGAATCTCCCCACTTCTGGTTTTGCTCCATCCCCCAAGTCCTATCACTCCCTGACACCCTCAAAAGTCCCTCCCCAGCTTTCTTGGAGCCCCCTTCAGATCCTGGAAGGCCACATCAAGGTCTCCTCAGAGCCTTTTTCTCTCCAGCCTGAAGAGCCCCAACTCTCTCAGTCTGTCCTCATAGCAGAGCAGCTCCAGCCCTCTGCTCCTCCTCGTGGCCCTTCTCTGGACACCTTCCAGCACCTCCAGATCCTTCCTGGCACAGAGGCTCCAGAACTGGGCACAAAGCTCCAGCTGTGGTCTCAGCAGAGTGGAGCAGAGGGGCAGAATCCCCTCCCTGGCCCTGCTGGCCACACTTCTGCTGCTGCAGCCCAGGCTCTGCTTGGCTCTCTGGGCTGCAAGTGCTCACTGCTGGCTCCTGCTAAGCTTCTCCTCCCCCAGCACCCCCAAGGCCTTTTCTTCAGGGCTGCTCTCAAGCCAGTCCCTGCCCAGCCTGTATTGGTGCTTGGGATTGCCCTGACCCAGCTGCAGGACCTTGCACAGGGCTCTGGGCAGCCTGATCTAGCTGAGCATGCCCCTGCCTACTGCAGAGGGGGGTTGGACCAGATGACATCCTGATGACCCTTCCACCACAGACCATTCTACGATTCTATGGTTCTATAATTCCATGATCAGCTGGTTCAAGCTCTCCAGGTACCAGGGAAGCTGAAAGGATCTGCCCCAGCATCTTAAAATGGAGCAGTGGAGTAAGATCAGAGGGTTGGAGAACCTCCCCTATGGAAACAGGCTGAGAGAGTTGGGGCTGTGCAGCCTGGAGAAGAGAAGGCTCCAGAGAGACCTTAGAGCAGCCTTCCAGTACCTGAAAGCAGGCTACAGGAGAGCTGGGGAGGGACTTCTGCCCGGGGCTGGGAATGCCCACCTGGGCATTACCTCAGGCCTCCCCAGCCAGCCTGCAGGAGGGAAGGCTGGTTGGAAGAGCTGCTCCACCAGGCAGCAGCAGGTCCTGCCCATCGTGGCTCCTTCCAGCTTCCTGCTCTGGACAGCCACCCCCAAGCAGCTCATATTGGCACTGGGGAAGTCAATCAGGCTTCTCCTCAGATGACCTCCCTGTCCAGGGAAGCAGAGCCAGCCAAGAGGCCACCACTGGCCCCCGTGCTCCTCTGCACAAACCAGCCTTTCATGGCTGAAGTAGGTCAGGTGGCAGTGGAGCTGCAGGCAGGGATGCCATCCAGCGGCTGGCCAGGCCCCATTCCTGAGGGAGCCAAGGGCAGAGCTGCCAGGGAGAGGTCAGGAATCCAGCACAAGAAGTCCAGAGAGAACAGCTCAGGAGCCTCCCTCCCCACACAGAAGCCAGGCAGCCCCTTCAGTCCTCCCTATCACAGCCCAAACCACTGCAGGACCTCAAGCAAGAGAAGTTTATGCAGGACAGGCTTGTGGCACCTTCTCCCTTCCCCAGAGACGCGCTGATGGATTCCACAGCAGGGTCCCTCAGCATGCAGACAGAGGGCTAGAGGCTGAGCACCTTCCCCAGTACCTTCCCAGGCTCTTGCTGAGCATTGCTCAGATCCCTTCTGCTGCTCTTCTCCAGGTTCAGCCGCCCCAAGGCTCTCATCCTTTGCTCCTCACAGAGACGCTCCGGGCCCCTCAGCATATTTTTAGCCTCTCTCCAGTCATTCCCTCTCTGTTGCACTGGGGAGCCCAGAACTGGACCCAGCACTCCATCCGTGGAGCACACTGCCAGGCCGCTCAAAACTCCACTCTATTTCCACAGTCCCTCCAGACATTTTCGCTCTCCCATTGCCACCTTCCCCAATTCCAACAGCAGTCTCTGCTGTGCAAGGCAGGGCTTGGCAAACATTCCCACACCTGGGGTCAGGCAATAAAAAAAAAGGGGGGGGAGGGAAATCCAAAGGAAGAGGGAACCAAAGAAAGGGCAAACCTGTGCTCAGCACTGCTGAGGCTACCCCTTGAGTCCTGTGTCCAGTTCTGGGCTCCTCAGGTTAGGAAAGATGTTGAGCTGCTGGAAGGTGTCCAGAGAAGGGCAAGAAAGCTGGGGAGGGGTCTGGAGCACAGCCCTGGGAGGAGAGGCTGAGGGAGCTGGGCTTGCTTAGGCTGGAGAAGAGGAGGCTCAGGGAGACCTTCTTGCTCTCTCCAGCTCCCTGAAGGGAGGCTGTAGCCAGCTGGGGTTTGGTCTCCCAGGCACCCAGCAGCAGAACAAGAGGACACAGTCTCAAGCTGTGCCAGGGGAGGTTCAGGCTGGAGGTTAGGAAGAAGTTCTTCCCAGCAAGAGAGATTGGCCCTTGGGCTGTGCTGCCCAGGGAGGTGGTGGAGTCCCCATCCCTGGAGGTGTTCAGGAAGAGCCTGGATGGGGTGCTTGGTGCCATGGGTTAGTTGATCAGGTGGTGCTGGGCGATAGGTTGGACTTGATGATCTCTGGGATCTTTTCCAACCTGGTTAATTCCATTCCTATTCTATTCTATTCTATTCCATTCTATCCTATCCCATTCTATCCTAAAGGGCAGGCCTAAGAAAGGGTTAAGCCAAGAGGCCCAAGCTGCAGGTGCAACATCCCAGAGAACAGAAGCCACACTCCAGACACTTCCAATTTCCAACACTGAGCAAGATTTTATCTTCTTTTTATTATTTTTCTCTCCACAATAAAAACAAACCAGCTGTGCTCTGAGCCAAACCAAAGAGCTCCAACAAACCCTTGGAGGTTCACTATCAGCACTGCAAAGTAAGGCTTCCCCAGGGGAAAACGAAACAGCAGAACCAAAGCAAAGGAAAACCCAAAGAGGTTTATTGAAATAAATTATTTTCACCTACACATTCTAGGACTCCCCTCCGTTAACTCAGCCCTTCCAAAGTCCTACACACCAACAGTGAAAAACAAAGTTACCAACCACTCTGGGTAATACTGGGCTCCTTCTAAAGGACACCAAGGCTAGAACTCACTCTCCAAAGTTCAGAACTGAAAGTCACTGCCAGGTAAAAACTCCTCTACACAAACCAGCGCCGGCAGCTCCGCTTGGGCCTCCCGGCAGAAGGGCTGGAGAAAGAAAACCAACTGAGAGGTGAGCAGGATGGGCTGCAACCAGCCTGCAGCCCCCCAGATTGCCCCCCAGGGCCTCCAGTCACTTCTTCAGGGGGTGGTGAAGCTGTGGGGCTAAAAAAAACAAACCACCTTAGGAGCGAGATGTTGGAGCTACCACCATGAAGTGCCTTCCGAGGTGCTCTGGAGTGCAGATCAGGCTCCCTTGGCTTTATGGTAACACTGAAGTGCAGGGGCTGGGACCTGGCCTCACACCCCCTCTTCTCCCACCCCATTCCCCTCAAGCTGGCCAGAAAAGCCAAAAGTCCAAAGGTGCAGCCCTGGGGAGTGAACAGAGCCAGAGGGCTGGCAGGGCAGAAGAGCCCAGGAAGGGCAAACCAGCCAAGCCACACTGGGACGTGTGCGGCTCGGCACAGTGCGGCTCAGGAGCTCTGCTGCTCCTGCCGTACGCTGCTAGGCAACTTCCAGCCAGTCCCACAACTCACTGCGAGCCAGGCCACCCTTCAAATCAGGGGCTGAAGGCTGGGCACCTGCTCATCTAAAGCAGGGTCTGCTGCAAGGTTCTAAGCTTCCTTCCCTCTTGGAGGAACTCTCCTTGATCTCGAGCTGAGCCAGACCAGTGCCCCACGGGAGCTGCCGGCATGGGGCCAGGCTTCCCCCGGCCTCCGCCGTGTAGTCAGCCTAAGAGCCTCGTGTGCTAGCTGCAGAAATGGTTCCTGTGGCTCAGCAATTGCCTTTTGTTTGCTGAGGTGAAGGGAGTAGGACATCCAAAACGTTACAAGAAGAGGTTCAGCTGTCAGCTGTCCCGTGCTTTAGACAGCAGAGAGGCAGCCAGCTCCCACCCGGGTGGGCTGCGCCGTGAAGAGACCTTCCTGCTGGTAGAGAAAGTGCAGGGCTGGGTGGGTTGTTTGTTTTGTCGGTTGGGGGTCTTGGGGTTGGGTTTTTTTGCATTTCATTTCTTTATTGAACATTGCCCACACGAGGAGGAGGGGGAGCAGGAGGAGGAAGGGCAGGCGAGGAGTGCTACGAGTTCTGCTGCATCTGCAGCCTGCGCTCGGCGGCGGCGGCCAGCGTCCTGCGGCGCAGCGTGGCGGCGTCGGCAGAGGCTCCCTCGGCGGCAGGAGGGCAGGGCTTCTCCGGGCTCAGCTCCTCCTCTGAGCTTTTGTTCAAGTAGCGCCTGCAAGAGGAGAAAGGGAAAAGGTGGGTGGGGCAGAGAGCAGCTCTGGAAACAGGGAATCACAGAAGAGGAGGGGATGGAAGGGACCTCTAAGAGATCCAGGCCAAGCCCCCTGCCAGAGCAGGGTCACCCAGAGCAGGGCACACAGGAGCACATCCAGGTGGGTTTTGAAAGTCTCCAGAGAAGGAGACTCCACAACCTCTCTGGGCAGCCTGCTCCAGGCCTCCAGCACCCTCACAGCAAAGAAGTTTCTCCTCACATTAAGGTGGAACCTCCTGGGTTGCAGCTTATCCCCCTTGTTCCCTGTCCTATCACTGGGCACCACCAAAGGGAGCCTGGCACCATCATCTTGACACCCAGCCCTCAGATATTTACAGACATTGATCAGATCCCCTCTCAGCCTTCTCTTCTCTGGACTAAACAGCCCCAGGGCTCTCAGTGTGCCTTCACAGCAGAGATGTCCAAGTCCCTCACTCATCCTTGCAGCCTCTGTTGGATTCTCTCCAGCAGATCCCTGGTACAGCCACACAGCAAGAGAGGGGGTGAGGCACACCCAGAGCAGTGAAATCAAAGAATCACAGAGCTGTTCTGCATGGATGAGACCTCTAAGATCACTGAGTCCAGCCACCAACCCAACACCACCATGGCCATCAAACCATGCCCCCAAGTGCCATGGCCACAGGTTTCTTGAACACCTCCAGGCATGGGCACTCCACCACCTCCCTGGGCAGCCTCTGCCAGGCCCTGACCACTCTGGCAGCACAGAAAGTTTTCCTCATCTCCAACCTAAGCCTCCCCTGGCACAATTTCAGGCCATTCCCTCTTGTTCTATCACTGAGACTAGAAAGAAGAGACCAACCCCTGCCTCAGTGAAAGTGTACACAAGCTTCATGCTCAAAACCCCCACCCTAAAAGCCAGGACAGGCTGTGCAGAGGTGGCAGCAGCTCTTAGCTTTTGTGCAAGATCCTCATGTCTGTGGGAGGGAGATGGTTCCAAAGGTTGAGGCTCTGCTCTGAGCTCAGAGCCATTCACTGACCCTGCAGGGGAATCACTGAACCTCTTCATCCACCACTTGCCCAGGGAGACCTTAGAGCTGTGTTTCACTATCTGAAGGGGACCTACAGGAAGGCTGGACAGGGACTACTTAGGAGGGCTTAGAGTGATGGGACAAGGGGCAATGGTTTGACAATGGAGCAGGGCAGATTTAGGCTGGGCATCAGGAGGAAGCTCTGCACAATGAGGGTGGGGAAATACTGGAACAGGTTGCCCAGGGATGTGGTAGAGGCCACATCCCTGGAGATACTCAAGGTCAAGCTTGATGGGGCCCTGAGCAACCTGATCTAGTTGGAGGTTGTCCCTGCAGACTGCATGGGGGTTGGGTAAGATGACCTTCAAGGGACTCTTCCAACCCAATGCATTCTGTGGTTGCCAGAAGTCACTCCCCAAGGAGTAAGCCTCTGACACTAGGGCTGCCAAGTGCTGGGTAAAAGCACAAGGCAGCAGCTGCCAGAGTTAACATCCCAAGGAGTTCTGACACTCACAGCTCCTCAGTGCAAAAAGGGAGCCAGACATGCAAAAAGTCAACACCACTTTGTCTTCCTAAAGGACACTTGCTCAACACTGAGGAAAAATTATTCCAGGAGCACCCCTGTTCAGAGACAGGAAGGCAACAAATAAAGACCACATCTGGCCTGACAACAGCAAAGGACACAACACAGAGCTCAGTGTAGTCCCTTGTGGTGGTCTCCCTGCCATAAAAAGGTTCAACATCTGTTACAAAAGCTAAAAGGTTTCTCTGCATCACCTATGTTTTTAATCAGCAGCTAGTAATTGCTCTCTACAACTCCCTGAAAGGAGGGTGGAGGGAGGTGGCAGCTGGGCTCTCCTCCCAGGAACAAGGGACAGGGCAAGAGAAAATGGCCTCAGGTTGTGCCAGAGGAGGCTTAGGTTGGACATTAGGAAAAACACCTTCCCCAAAAGGGTTGCCAAGCCCTGGGACAGGAAAGTGGTTGAATCATCACCCCTGCAGGGATTCAAAGCCATGCAGATGTGGTGCTGAGGGCCATGGTTTAGTGGTGGCCTGGCAGTCCTGGGTTACTGGCTGGACTGGATGATCTAAGGTCTTCCTACCCCAAATGGGGCATGAGCTCTGGATTGGCTTATCAGCGACGGTTGTCTCAGGCAGCATCCTGAGCCTGCTCTAACTAGATGTGCTCATTCCTCTTACTGCTTTTGCATCACCCCAGGCTCTCAGTGGCCATAATCCATTACAAACCCACCCCGAGGGACGATCCCCAGGTGACAGGGCTGCAGTTTCAGGCAGGAACCTACTTTCTAGCTTGCTGCAGCAGGTCCTCCTTCCGCTGCACCAACATCCGCTGCCTCTCGTCGGCTGACTTGGAGAAGCGACTCCCCCTGGCCTCAAAATCTTCTGCTTCAGTAGCTTCTGCCTCCACCTCGCTCTGTTCCACCATCTCTTCCAGTCTGGAGTTGAGTTCAAGTGGCACTCTCTCTGTCTAGGAGTACAAGAAAAACAGTTGCAAGCCTCTGCAGAATCTGCCAACAGAGATGCATCAACAAGCTCCAAAACCCTGCCAGGGCCGGAGGCGCTGGAAGGAGCCAGGCTCCCACCTGCTGCACCCAGCTCCCTTGGGCTCCTTGGAAAAACCCCAGCCACAGAGAGAACAAAGCTGCTCCAGCTCCTGTCCAAAGAGCCTCTGTTCTGGACTGCTCTCTCCTTTATGCCACGTTGGAAAGTGATCTCAAAGACAAACGTTAATTACTCCTAATTAATGCCCTCTGAAACTGGGGCACTGCGTGGAGATTCCGCAGATGACCTGATGAGAGTCAAGAGCTGGGAAAGCAGAAAGCCACAGGCTGGGGAAAGAACAGCAGAACAGGCTGCCCAGAGAGGTGGTTGAGGCCCCATCCCTGGAGACATTCAAGGTCAGACCTGATGGAGGTTCAGTTCCCCAGCTCCTGCAGCACCCAACTCACCCTGCACTCAAGCTGCTGGAGCAAGGCTGGCAGCTGTCCCAAGCCCAGCCTTGTCACTAAGAGGAGCTGGCAACCCCACACCTAGCACCTCCTCCCCCCTGACAGCCATCCCACAGCACTAAGGCCAGCCCTGAGCTGAAGGGTGATGGTGCTGGTGAGCTGGCACAGGTGAGACAGCACACCCTGAGCACCTCCTGTCACTACCCAGCAGATCAGCCCTGCCATGGAAGAGCAGGATGTCACCAAGCCTGGAGACATCAAGAAACAAACCAGCTCCATGAAAGGTTTAAGGGTTTAGACACGGCTCAGTGTCCCAGAGGATTACTCAAGCAAGCCTATCAGAGGTATTAGCCAAGTCAGCTCCTATCACACCTGGGCCTGGAGCTCTGATAGAGCTGCCACAGGAGCTTTGACAGCTGCTGATGTGGCCACCACAGGGGACAGCTGCTCGAGTGCCAACAGCCTGGCCTCAGCGGCACCACGGCGCACAGCACACAGGGCTCACAGCTGCCTGCAAACCAAGGTGACTCATCCCAAAGCCCCAGAGACAGGCCAGTAATGTCATCTGCCAGACATGAAGGCCTTCAGAGAGCAGAAGCCAAGGGAAATGTCACTTCCCATCAACCAGGTGAACCAAGCAGGGACATCATCAGGGCCCACGCAGTATGCACAGCAAAGCCTCAAACACCGCTTCAGCAAAGCCCTGAGCTGAGCAGCCTGCTCTAGTTGCAGATGCCCCTGCTCACTGCAGGGGGTGGACTAGGAGACTCTTAAAAGTCCCTCCCAGCCCAAACCACTCTGTGATTCTTGAAGGTCCCTCCCAGCCCACACCACTCTGCGATTCTACAACCCCATGGACCCCAGCGTTTGGCTCCCCACACCACACACACACTAATGTGCTGGGACAAGACAGTGAGGGACAGTTGGAATGCTCCTAAGCAACACCACATCCGAGAGGAGGAAGATTCACAGAATGCCCTCATGGGTCATGCCCAAACCCAGAATGACCTTAGCAGACCTAGAGGAAGAGGTATGGGGTACCCTGACTCTTGCCTCTGGCTGCCACACAGGTGAGTGTGGCAAAGTGAAGCTCTGCTGGGTAAAGCCATGAGGAGATCAACTCATAAGGGCTGATGTTCAGACAAGATCACTGTCTTTCTTCTCCCTGGGCCATCTGCACCAGAAGATGCAAGCTAGCTCACCTAAGGCTTGGCCTTTCTTCATAACCAATTTGTAGAAACCAATACCCAGAGCCCATTCCCCTGCCTGAGCAAAGAGTGGCTCCTGAGGAGGTTCCAGAGACAAAAGCATCAAACCTAATTGCAGTGAAGGCTACAACAAGCCTCAGTGTGACTGCCAGCAGATCTCAGCTGCAGGAAGCTCCACACTGCACAAATTGCTCCTCCTGCAGAAGAAGAATTGGTTTCATGAAAGCTAAGGGATGTCTCAGAAGAGTCCAGAAACAGTCACCAAGGGTTGGTTCCTTGAAAGCCAAAAGATGCCTCAGTGGAGTCCCTGAAGGGTCACCGAGAGTTGATTTCATGAAAGCCAAAGGATACTTCAGTAAAGTGCCTAAATAGAGTCACCAAGAGCTGGTTCCATGAAAGCCAAGGGATGCCTCAGGAGAGTCACCAAGTATTTAAGCAATGACAATGAAGTGGATTCTCAAGCCTGGGGGGCAAGAGCTTCAGCAGGCAAGCTCCAGCATTATACCAACACTGGTCAGATCCAAGCAGTCCCAGCCCTCCTCCAGCCAGGATGGGAGAAACTCAGATAAACACAGCCACAAGTTGAAGCCAAGGCTCCTCAGGAGGAAGGGTGCTCCAACAAGCACAAATCCAACAGCTCTGCCACTTGCTGCTGGAGATCAACAAAGATTCCCAGTGGGCAAGGTGACATTACCCAAGAAGAGGAGAGGGAAAGCTTGTCAAACCTACTCTAAGGCTACAGCATAAAGCCGTGGTCTCTCTTGAGGACTGTGTCATGAGGTGTGAGGTTACATCCATCCCACTACTTGGGAAGCCAAGTCTTCCCCAGAGGAGATGGTAATGGCTCCTCATGGCCTTCCCCACTGGCACTGAAAAAGCTTCTTAAAAACCAAGCACAGTGTGAAGGAGCTGGCTTGCTGCTGGACCCTTCTGCAAAGAGAAGAGTTTGACTGGTGACAGCAACAGGTTCTTCTGGCAAGAAGATGAAGGAGAGAGGAAAGGAGGGAGGGGAGCAGAGGAGAAGAGGAAAGGAGGGAGGGGAGCAGAGGAAAGAACAAAGCATCCTGCTGTCCATATTCTGCAGATGGCCATGGGCCTGACCAGGCATGAAGAGAGACCTGATCTTCTACTTGTTCTGTGGATCACTTGGGAGGACTTTCTTTCAGGAAGGAAAAGCACAGAGACAATCCTTTACAGGAGCAATGTGCTGAGGACCCCAGTGTCAGCTCTGGTGTGAAAAGCTGGGGAGGGACTGCTCAGAAGGGCCTGCAGTGATAGGAGGGGGAGCAATGGTTTGGAACCGGAGCAGGGCACATGTAGTTGGACATCAGGAGGAAGTTCTGCACAATGAGGGTCGGGAGACACTGAAACAGGTTGCCCAGGGAGGTGGTGGAGGCCCCATCCCTGGAAACACTCAAGATCAGCCTTGATGGAGCCCTAAGCAACCTGGTCTAGTTGCGGATGTCCCTGCTGACTGCGGGGGTTGGACAAGATGACCTCGCAGGGTCCCCATGACTGTGAAATGCAAGGAAGGGCTGCACCAAGCTCACCTGGTTCAGACCCACAGAGACTTACCCATCCATGCAGCTTCTGATTGTGCTGCTTGCCCATTTGTTCTGTTTGCTTAGGCCAACCTACCTGGGTGAGAGCTGCTGTGTCCTCCTGATCAGCACCGTGCCGCTCCGCAGCGCTGCTCAGCGCAGGCCTGAGGCTGTCTGCACGCTGAAACGCAAGCAGCAGGGGGTTAACCCAGCGTGGGGGACAGCCTTTGAGCACACCCAAGCCCTCCCCTCAGCACCAGGGCCCCTCCACAAAGAGAGAAGTTAGCAATGAACAGAAAGCCTACTGCTGAAAGAAGATTCTCCCTGCTGCTCCCCAGGCAGCCTCCAGAGGAGAATGATGTGCACACAACAGAACTCAATATTCCTATGGGCAGAAACCTGGTCCCCAGACTGCTTTCCTGAAATCTGCTGCCACTAACTAAGGACAAGGCAGTGCTCTGCCCACTGCTTTCTGGGCAGCAAACCTTCCTAAGTGGCACAATTCAATTAGCTGTCAGCAGAGACATCAACTGGAAACGTTCTGCACATGAGAGACCAACAAGAGCTGCTTTAGCTCAGCAAATATTTGTCCCTAGTCTAGTCAGGAGACTTTCACTCTGTGTTTGGCACCTGACAGAAGAGAAGCACAGAATTGTTTGGGTTGGAAAAGCCCTCTGAGTCCAACCAGCAACCCAACACCACCATGGCCATCATCAAACCATGGCCCCAAGTGCTCTGGCCACACCCTTCTGGAACACCTCTAGGGATGAAGACTCCATCACCTCCCTGGGCAGCCTGTGCCAATCCCTGACCACTCCTGCAGCAAAGAAATTGCTCCTCATCTCCCACCTAAGCTTCCCCTGGCACAGTTTCAGGCCATTCCCTCTCCTTCTATCATTGAGACTGGAAATTTCCTGCATCTAGAGATGTAAGCAAAGAAAGAAGAGACGCTGAGTTTTTTACTGGCATTTGGCACTACATCACATGTTTCAGATTAGAGGTGAGCTCACAGAATCACAGAGTCAATCAGGCTGGAAGAGACCTCAAGGATCACCAAATCCAACCTGTCACCCAACACCTCATGGCTACTAAACCATGGCTCCAAGTGCCACATCCAATCCCCTCTCGAACACCTCCAGGGATGGGGACTCCACCACCTCCCTGGGCAGCACAGCCCAAGGGCCAACAACTCTCTCTGGGAAGAACTTCTTCCCCACTTCCAGCCCAAACCTCCCCTGGCACAGCTTGAGACTGTGTCCTCTTGTTCTGGTGCTGCCTGCCTGGGAGAAGAAACCAACCCCCACCTGGCTACAACCTCCTTCAGGGAGTTGGAGAGAGCAAGAAGGTCTCCCTTGAGCCTCCTCTTCTGCAGGCTAAGCAAGCCCAGCTCCCTCAGCCTCTCCTCCCAGGGCTGTGCTCCAGACCCCTCCCCAGCTTTGTTGCCCTTCTCTGGACACCTTCCAGCAGCTCAACATCTTTCCTAACCTGAGGGGCCCAGAACTGGACACATCATACATCCTGCAAGTCCAATCACAGAATGCTGGAAAGGACCTCCAAAGCTCATCCAGTCCAACCCCCCTGCCAGAGCAGGAGCACCTAGAGCAGGTCACACAGGAACACATCCAGGCAGATATTGAATATCTCCAGAGGGGGAGACTCCACAGCCCCCCTGGGCAGCCTGTTCCAGGCCTCTGTCACCCTCACAGGGGAAAAATTCTTCCTCCTGTTTCCATGGCACTTCCTCTGCCTCAGCTTCCCCACTGCCCCTTGTGCTGGCATTGGGCAGCCCCCAGCGGAGCCTGGCTCCATCCCCTGGGCACCCACCCTGCACATCCTTATCACCAGCAATGAGGTCACCCCTTGGGCTCCTCCTCTCCAAGCTACAGAGCCCTCAGCTCCCTCAGGCTCTCCTCCTTAGGCAGATGTTCCACTCTCTTCATCATTTTTATGCCTCTGCACTGGACTTTCCAGGAGTTCCCTAAGGTCCTTCCTGACCTGAGGGGCCCAGAACTGGACACAATATTCCAGATGTGGCCTCAGCAGGGCTGAGTAGAGGGGCAGGAGAACCTCTCTGGACCTCACCACAGCCCTTCTAATCCAGCCCAGGCTGCCCTTGGCCTTCTTGGCCACCAGAGCACACTGCTGGCTCGTGGTCAGCCTCCCATCCCCCAGCACCCCCGGGTCCTTTTCCCCTTCCCCGCTCTGCAGCAGCTCAGTCCCCAGCCTCTCCTGCTCCATGGGGTTGTCCTTTCCCAGGTGCCAGCCTCTCCCCTTGCCCTTGTTGAACTTCTTTCCATTTCTCCCTGCCCAGCTCCCCAGTCTCAGTCTGGCTGGCTGGCAGCACAGCCCTCCTGTGTCAGCCGCTGCTCCCACTTTGGTGTCCTCAGCAAGCTTGCTGGCAGTGCCCTCTGTGCCCTCATCCAGGTGATTGATGAATATATTGAACAGCATTGGTCCCACTACTGATCCCTGAGGGGCGCCACTAGGTACAGGCCTCCAACTAGCCTCTGTCCCACTGGCCACAACTCTCTGACTTCTTCCCTTCAACCAGTTCCCATCCACCTCCCTCCCTGATCATCCAGACCTCACTGCCTCAGCTTGGCTGCGAGGATGCTGTGGGAGACAGTGTCAGATGCTTTACTGGCATCAAGATAAACCACAGCCACTGCTCTGCCCTCAGCCATCCACCTGCTTATGTCCTCACCAAAGGCTATCAGGTTGGTCAAACACGACTTCCCCTTGGTAAAACCATGCTGACTGCTCCCAGTGACCCTCTTGTCCTTGATATGCCTAAGGACAGTGCTAAGTTGCTCCATTACTTTTCCAGGGCTGGAGGTGAGGCTGACCAGCCCAGAGCTACCTGGGTCCTTCTTCTTACCCTTTTGGAAGGCTGGAGGGACATTTGCCCTCCTCCAGTTCCTAGGGCAGTCACACAGGAGCACATCCAGATGGGTTCTAAAAGTCTCCAGAGAAGACTCCACAACCTCTCTGGGCAGCCTGCTCCAGGGCTCCACCACCCTCACAGCAAAGAAGTTTCTCCTCATGCTGAGGTAGAACTTCCTGAGTTCCAGCTTATAGGGCATGGCTGATAAGACTTTGACTTCCCTTCATCAAGAGAATGCCCTCTGCTGTGGTGGTTTAACCCCAGCTGGCAATAAGCACCACAGGGCTGCTCTGCTCACTCACTCCCCTCCCAGTGGGATGGGGGAGAACCAGAAAGGTGTGAAAAAATGAGACAACTCCTGGGCTGAAATAGGAACAGTTTAATAATCAGAAGAAAAGCAAAGCCAACACTAGTAACAGTGACAAGCTGCAAGGGAAAAACAACAGACAATACCATAACAAAACAAACCCCAAACCCAACTGCAGGGAGTGAGAGAGGGAGAAATAAAGCCCAAGGAAGCCAAGCAATGCCACTGAGGGACAGCTGCTCAACACCAGCCTGCCAATGCCCCCAGTCAGCTTTCCCCCCAGTTTATATACTGGACATGATGCCATGTGGTATGGAATATCCCTTTGCCAGTTGGGGTCAGCTGTCCTGGCTGTGTCCCCTCCCAGCCCCTTGTGCCTGCCAGCACAAGATGGGAAGTCCTTGAATTAGTGGAAGCTCTGCTCAGCAACACCTAAGCCCATCAGCAGTGATCAGGATTCCCACCCTCAATCCAAACCACAGCACTTCACCAGCTATGGGAGCATCAACTCCATCCCAGCCACACCCAGGACAAGATCCACCCTTATTCTACACCATCTCCATCATGCCCAGCCGCCAGACTTTCCAAAGCATCCAGATGAATCTCCACCACCCTTCCTGCCTTTGCTACACACACATGGAGCTATCACTCCCTTGCTCCATGGGACACCCCTTGAGTGGGTTTGCTCCAGGACTTCGGGCTCCACCAGTCACAGAACCACAGCCCAGTTTCCTGCAGGGCAGGAGAGATGGCTTGTGGTGGTGGATTCATGCATGCTTGGAACTGGTTTTGGTTCCATCCAAATTTGTTCTTCATTACTCTGGGTGGTCCTTACTGCCACATTGTTCACTTGGCAGAGAGCCACCAGAGCACACAGCGTGGCACTGCAATGACACCACCCCAAAATCAGGTCCCCCTGAGGTACAGATTGGCCTTTTCCCACCTCACCCACCAAGTGCACCCAGGTCCTTGAGCTAAAACAAGCCCATGGACGGATGTGCCTTTGCCCAAGGCAGGAATGACTCTCTCCCCCTGCCTGTTCTCTCACTGAGACTCTGCTCTCAGTGTCTACACTGAGCCTGCATCCAGGCATAAATCACAGCAGCTGCTCCATCACCCCATGATCCCTCCCCAGCCAGGAAGGGGGATCAGGAAAAGGAGAAGAGAGTCACAAAATGAAGATGGATTTAAAGCAGCAGCCAAACTGACACCAATGCCAACACAAAGTGTGCAGAGTCTGCCCAGCCTGGCCAATGTACAGCATCACAACAAGGGGAAAGCAAGCCTCAGAGGCACAGCTGTGAGCAAGCCCCACCAGGGATGGGGAGAAGCAGGAGCAGGAACCCAAGCAGAAGGACCTCTCTATCCTCAGCAAACTTCCTCCTTTACACTGCTGTTTATGGCCTGGGACACAGCTGTGAGCCAGCCTGGGGCAGCTGCCCTGGCTGACTCCAAGATGCTAATGTTTGGCCTGGGATTCTGCTGCTGAATGCCTTCTTTGTCTCAGTCTTTACTCCTAAGAGCAGCCCTCAGGAACCCCAGTCCCTGGAAGCAAGGGAGCAGAACTGGAAGGAGAAGGACACTCCACTGGTCAGCCAAGACTGGGTGAGAGATCTCTTGCACCAACTGAAAGCACACAAAGGGGTGCAACCACATGTGCTGAGAGCTGCTGCTGCTGAGCCTCTCTCCAGCAGCTGTGGAAAGTCCTGGAGAACAGGAGAGGTGCCTGATGTCTAGTTGATCAGATGGTGCTGGGTGATCATAGAATCTAGGCTGGTAGGCTGGACTTAATGATCTCACAGGTCTTTTCCAACCTGGTTAACTCTGTTCTACTCTATCCTAACTGGCAGGAAGCCAATGTCAGTTCAGTCTTCAAAACAGGCAAGGAGGAGGACCCAGGCAACTACAGAGCAGTCAGCCTCGCCTCCATCCCTGGAAAGATGATGGAGCAGCTCACCCTGGAGGCTACCTCTAACCACATGGAAGAAAGGAGGGTCATGAGGAGTAGCCAGCATGGATTTACCAAGGGGAGGATACCCTGCTTGACTAATCTGATAGCCTTCTATGAAACTATGACCAAATGGGTAGATGAAGGAAGAGCTGTGGATGTCATCTCCTTCAGTGACTTCAGTGAGGCTTTTGAGACTGTCTCCCAACATCCTCATAGAAATGTGGCTCAGGAAATGTGGCAGAGACAGGTGGTCCATGAGGTGGCTTTGTTACACCTCACACAACTGGCCTTGGCTCCTGGATCCACCTGTGCAGATTCCCCTGCAGAGCCTTGCTACCCTCAGGCAGACCAACCCTCCCACCCAGTTCAGTGTCACCTGCAAACCTGCTAAGGGTGGATTCGAATCCCCTCACCCAGATCATTGATAAGGGTATTGAAGAGAACTGGCCCCAGCACTGAGCCCTGGGGAGCACCAACTGGAGCCAGCTCCATTCCCCACAACTCTCTGGGCCTGGCCATCAGCCAGTTCTGAATCCAGGCCAGTGCCCACCCATGCCAAGTCATGAGCAGCCAGTTTCCCCAGGAGGATGACGTGACAAAGGCTTTACTGAAGTCCAGACAAACACCCACAGCCTTTCCCTCACCCACTAAGTCACCCTCTCATAGATGGAGATCAGGTTTGTCCAGCAGGACCTGCCCTTCAGGAACCCGTTGGTTCTGGTTGCCCTGCACATGCTGCACAGTGGCACTCAAAATGATCTGCTCCACAACCCTCCCCAGCACAGAGGTCAGACTGATAGGTCCCTGGGTCCTCCTTTCAGCCCTTCCTGTAGATGGGCATCACATTTGCCAGTCTCCAGTCAGCTGGGACCTTCAAAGGCTTGGTGCTGCTTAGGGCCCCATTGAAAATTGTTCCTCTTCTGGGTCACTTGGTAGAGAAGGTTCACAACTGGGCTGCAGCCTGGGGCATGCATCCTCCAGAAAGCCACAACACCCCACAAGCCCTGGGTTTCCTTGTCACTCCTTGGTGGGTAGGCAGCTGCTGTCCTGTTCATCACATCCACTGGGATCTGACAACATTCCTCTTGCCATTTAATCCCCGAAAACTCCAGCTCCTGTGCAGCTTCCCTGACCTTACTTTGGGGCAAAAATCTTTCACAGGAGGATCTGAAGCTTTTTCTTCCCTTTCTCCAAGACTTCTGCTGTGTCATCCCATACAATGATGTCATCAATGCACTGCAGCTGTTCTGGAGCTCCATCCTGTTCCACTGCAGTCCTGTTCCACAGCAGATGGTGGGGGCTGTGTTTCCACCCCAGTGCAGTCAGTTCCAAGGCATACTGGCCACCCCTCCAACTGAAAGAAAGCTGTGGCCTGCACTCCACTGCCACAGGCACTGAGAAAGACACATCAGTGATGTCACTTGTGATATATCCCTTGGCTGCCTTTGACTCCAGCTAGGATTGAAGCTCCAGCACGTCCAGCACGGCAGCACCCACCGCTGGTGTAACCTCATTCAGGCCACAGCAGCTTACTGCCAGTCTCATTCTCCATCAGGCTTCCACACTGGCCACGTGGGGCTACTGAAGGGTGAGCAAGTTTTGCTGATCATCCCCTGGCTCTCCACTTGATGAATCACCCTATGGATGGGAGCTGGGGAGTCTCAGCTGGTACAGTATTGCCATCAGTGCACTGCTGTGGTAGTGACTGGTACCTGCTGTTCTTCAACCCTTCAAACTGTTCTCCTGCACCTCTGAGAGACAAACAGCTGGTCTAAGTTCCTCTATCTTCAAAGCAGCTCTACCAAGCCCCCCCCCCAGTAACCCCTTGGGTCACTGAAACACTCTCCTCTGAGCCAGTTCCAAGGGTGCAAGGGGGCCCCTGGGCCAGTCACCATGGGGTGCTTGTTCCCAGTTCAACTCACTTTTCCCTCCAGCACAGTCAGCTGTGGGGATCCCCCACCAGTCACTCCAGAAATACAGCTGGGCTCCGCTCCTTTATAGCTGGATGGCACCAGGGTAGCCCGTGCACAGATTATCTACTAGAGCCTTGTACTACTGTGATGTGCCAGGCCATCAAATCCACACAGTCCAGTAAATCCAGTGGCCCCTCCCTCCACCTGGCTGGAGGCAGAGCCCCTCTAGTCCTCCTCGGAGTATTCGCTGCTGGACCCTTCCAGATAGAGCTCGGGAGGCAGGCCAGGCCTGCGGCGCTGCGCGGGGAGCGGCCCGCTGCCGCCTGCAGCGGCGCCTCTCCTGCCGGGAGCCCTCCTCGGGGCGGCTTTGCCTTGCAGCTCCCTCACTCGCGCCTTCAGGGCCGAGGTGGCTTTGCCATCCCACTTCCTCATGTCCTCTCCGTGGTCGCGCAGGTAGGCCCAGAGGGCGCCGCGGGGCACGTAGGCGCCGCAAGCTCTCTCCGGAGCGGGGCGCGCCTGCTCCTGGCGGCCGAGCCGTGGGCCGAGCCGTGGGCCGGGCGGGAGGGGGATGCCCAGGAACTCCTTGAGCATCTTGAACCCTTCAGCCGGCGTCTTGGCCGAGAGCACGGGGCAGCGCAGCCCGTCCTGGCTCTGCCGCAGCCACTCGGCCAGGTCGTCCACGACTTTGCCCTCACCGTACCTCCTGTAGCGGAAGAACAAAGCGCCGGCGTAGAGCGGCGGCGAGGTCCGGACGAAGGCGTCCCACATGGCTGCCGTGCACTCCAAGTCATCTGGGTTTCTGTAAGGCACCTTCCTGTCCAGGTAAATCAGCTCGGCCACGGCCAGCTCCCTCAGGTACTGGATTCCCCTCTCCATGGTGGTCCAGAGGTGCAGCTTGGGCACCACGTGTTTCTTGAGGGGGTAGGCTTCCTTCACGCCCTCCAGCAGGCGCCTCCACAGGCTGCAGATCTGCGCCTCCCTGGCGATGTTGAGCCTGTAGCCCTTGCCCAGGTGCCCCAGCAGCCTGGCTTCCCTGCCGTTCAGCCTGATGCTGCTGGCGTTGCTGTCCCAGCAGCGCAGCAGCCAGCTCGTCACCTCCTCGCAGGGCTCGCACCTGAACTTCCTCCGGATGTCCGACAGCTGGCACAGGGACAAGGATTCTATGGTTACCGGCTCGGGTTTTGCCTCCTCCTCGTCCTTCTCCTCCTCGTCCTCCTCCTCCTCGTCCTTCTCCTCCTCCTCGTCCTCCTCCTCCTCGTCCTTCTCCTCCTCCTCGTCCTCCTCCTCCTCCTCTTCCTCTTCCTCCTCCTCCTCCTCCTCTTCCTCCTCCTGAGTCACAGCGGTGACCGAGACCGGCCGGGGTCCGTTCTCTGCTTCATCTGCAGTGCCTGTCGCCGAGGTTGAAGTAGCCTGGAGGAGAAGGGGAAGGTAAAGGAGCGAAGGAAAGTGTCTCCCCTTGTCTCCCCCACAGACTCCTCGCCGAGTAGCAAAGGTAAGGGGTGCCACTACGGACAGCTTCTGAGGGACAGCTCTCCCAGTACGAAGACAACAGCAATGCTGAGTACAGAGCCCCAGTTGGCCTCACAGCTGCTCCCACACAGCCACAGCGAGGCCGCAACCTCGACCCGGCCTCCAGGACGACACACGGCACCAGGAGAAACACAGGCGGCAGGTGAGGGCTGGTATGCACAGCTCTGAGAACAAGCTCAACCCTGAGGGCGTCACATCAGCACTGTGGCCAGAGACAGCTGAACTCATGCAAGGAATGCTGATAACAGATTGGTTTTCATGGCTTCAGAGAAGGGCTTGGATTGGAAGGGACCTTAAAAATCATCTAAGTGCCACTCCCCCTGCCATGGGCAGGGACACCTCCCACCAGCCCAGGCTGCTCAAGACCCCATCCAACGTGGCCTTGAACACCAGCAGGGAGGGGGCAGCCACAGCCTCCCTGGCAACCTGTGCCAGTGCCTCCCCACCCTCCCTGCAAAGAATTTCTTCCTAATCTTCAGTCTAAATATCACCCTCTCAAGCTCAAAGCTGTTTGCACTCCCAGCCCTTGTCAAGTCCCTCCCCAGCTCTCCCATAGCCCCCTTCAGGTACTGGAAGGCTGCTCTAAGGTCTCCCTGGAGCCTTCTCTTCCTCAGCTTGAACAGCCCAAATTCTCCCAGCCTGTCCCTACAGGGGAGGTTCCCCAGCCCTCCAATCATCTTGGTGGCCTCCTCTGGACCCACTCCAGCAGCTCCATCTCCTTAACCATCAGAGGTGATCGTGATTCTCACCCTCAATCCACACCACAGCACTGCACCAGTTATGGGAAGATCAACTCTATCCCAGCCAAAACCAGGACAGCTGTTTCACAAATGGGTAATGCTAAAGCACACAAGGCTCATCCTAACCCATGAAAAAGCCTTCTTCTAAGGGCCAGAGCAAGGAGCCCGTGTCTGTTCTTCAAGCACACACTGCTGTGACACGGTCCAGCTGAGTCAGGTGTGGCCACATGGAGATCTAACACACACCAGACTGCCAAAAGCGCTTCCAAAAGCACCTGAAGGATAATCATGGAGTCAATAAGGTTGGAAGAGACCTCAGAGATCACCAAGTCCAACCTGTCACCCAACACCTCATGACTACTAAACCATGGCACCAAGTGCCACATCCAATCCCCTCTTGAACACCTCCAGGGATGGGGACTCCACCACCTCCCTGGGCAGCACATTCCAGTGGCCAACAACTCTCCCTGTTGCCTTAAAAGTAAGCTGGATTCCCCAGTGCTTCATCTTACCTCACTCCCCTCACTCACTCCTAACAGGCTGAGCTCTGTGGTGAGAACATCAGGCATTTGGGGTGCACGGGCTGAGGTCTTACCTGCGTGGGGAAAGGTACTTGGATGCGCCCTTCAAGGATGTTGTCAGTGGTGATCTCTACAGAACGAGTCAGCTGCAGATCCTGTAGGACCAAGTGATATGGAACCTGAGGGAACATCTCCTGAATCTGATGGGCCTGGGGAAAGCAAGGGTTAAACAGTCAGGATCTGCAGGAAATACATCTTACCTGGTTGGCATCTTAACAGGAAGAGATTAAAGAAATTCACAGCTCGGAGGTGCTGTTGATGATACAATGAAGAGCTTAAAATCACAGAGGGGTCTGGAGCACAGCCCTGGGAGGAGAGGCTGAGGGAGCTGGGCTTGCTTAGGCTGGAGAAGAGGAGGCTCAGGGGAGACCTTCTTGCTCTCTCCAACTCCCTGAAGGGAGGTTGTAGCCAGGTGGGGCTTGGTCTCTTCTCCCAGCAAGCAGCACCAGCACAAGAGGACACAGTCTCAAGCTGTGCCAGGGGAGGTTCAGGCTGGAGGTGGGGAGAAAGTTCTTCCCAGAGACAGTTCTTGGCCCTTGGGATGTGCTGCCCAGGAAGATGGTGGAGTCCCCATCCCTGGAGGTGTTTAGAAAGAGCCTGGATGGGGTGCTTGGTGCCATGGTTTAGTTCATCAGATGGTGCTGGGTGATAGGTTGGACTTGGTGATCTCTGAGGTCTTTTCCAGCCTGGTTAATTCTGTTCTGTTCTATTCATAGAGGTTGGAAGGGACCTCCAGAGATCACCAGGTCCAACCCCCTGCCAAAGCAGGGCCACCTGGGGCAGGTCACACAGAAACACATCCAGATGGGTCCCAAAAGTCTTCAGAGGAGACTCCACAACCTCTCTGGGCAGCCTGCTCCAGGGCTCAGCACCCTCCCAGCAGAGGTCTCTCCTCAAGTTGAGGTGGAACTCCCTGGGTTCCAGGTTGTATCCATTGCCCCTGGTCCCATTACATGACACCACTGAAAAGAGCCTGGCCCCTTCTTCTGGACACCCACCCCTCAGGGACTTATAGGCATTGATAAGATCTTCTCTATCTTCTTTTCTCCAGATTAAACAGCCCCAGGGCTCTCAGCTTTCCTCCTCAGACAGATCTTCCAGTCCCTTCATCATCCTCACAGCCTCTGCTGCATTCTCTCCAGTACATCCCTGTCCCTTTTGATACAGGGAGCCCAGAACTGGACACACTACTCCAGCTGTGGTCTCACCAGGGCAGAGTAGAGGGGAGAAGAACCTCTCTTGACCTGCTGGCCAAACTCTTGTTACTGCACCCCCAGAGAGCTACACAGAATTCACATGAATGAAAGTCAGATCAACACTGGGAAGAAAATAAACTCAGAAATATCCTTTGCCTATGTCCCCAGCAGGGTCCAAAATGGTGCTGGCAAAGCCAAGTGGAGTAAGTTAATAAGCTCCTCTCCAGCCACCCTGCCTACAAACCAGTTTAATAAGATCTGAATGCTCCAGTAAATGAAACTCAGCTGGCAGGGAACTGTTGTGATTGAATTTCAGTAATACTCCAGAGCAAGCAGAGGCAAGTCAGAGGGCAGACAAACTGTGTGCTGCATTTCATTAAACATGAAAGTCTGTGGGTTTAACCAGTGCTGAACATGGTGGGGAGGGGAACAAGGACAATAAAGAAAGAAGGGTGGAAGGAGCTGGGAGAGGCAAAGCAATAGCTACCCACCAGCTGATGGTGAGCTCAAGCAGAGGCAACCACAGCAAACCCAACTCCCCACTGTACTAACCTGGGACCAGAACAGCTGATTCAGCAATTCAGCCTCTGTCCTCCCCCTCAAAATGCCTCCCCAGGTTTCAATTCAGTAACACAACAGAGATTTTCCTTTCTTTTCTATTAAAAACATTTAACACTTTAATGGTTTCCTGACCTGAGCCTCTCCATCCAGCAGACATTTTAATGTGTTGCTTCTGTGCTTTTAATAACACAGCAGGCTCAGAAACCATGATACAGCCTTACCCAAAGCCCATTTGTGTCACTGGGGCCTGCAAAAGGAAAACTGGACTGACCTTAGATGGAGAGTCCCTGCACAATCCAAGAGGACACAACCTGCCAACACCTCACCACTCTCTGCCCACCCTGCCTTAAGTCCCCTAAAAACGGCAGCCTTAGCCTGGTGAGGCTAAAGCAGGCTATGGGGATATCTCACATTCAGAACACCTCAGCACATCCATGCCACACATCCTCAGCTAACCTTTATTGCCCTGGCAGAACACACAGTGGCTCTAAGAACTCAAACTAAATGAACTCAGGTCCTTTCACAAGGTTGTATCCTATTCTTTTTGTACTCCATTAGTGCTGATGTCTGAAGTCAACAAACCCAACACACCATCCCCAACACACCATCATAAATCACTAAGAGTTGACTGTGCTACAGAGCCCCATCTCTCACTGACAAAATACTCCAACACAAAGACCTACCTCCACAGCTGCTAAATCCCTCCAGGAATGACGATTCAACCACTTGAGCAGCCTGTTCCAGGGCTTGACAACCCTTACAGGGAAGAAATTGTTCCTGATGTCCAACCTAAACCTCCCCTGCTGCAACTTGCGGTTGTTTCCTCTTGTTCTATATCACTTGACCCTTGAGAGAAGAGACCAACCAACCTCCAAAAGCCCTTCAGGGAGTTGTAGAGAGGGAGAAGGTCTCCCTTCAGCCTCCTCTTCTCCAAGTTAAACAACCCCAGTTCCCTCAGATGCTCCTCACCAGCCCTGTTCTCCAGACCCTTCACTAGCTGTATTGTCCTCCTCTAGACACCTTCCAGCCCCTTGATGTCCTTTTTGGAGTGAGGGCCCCAAAACTGAACCCAGGATTTGAGGTGTGGCCTCACCAGTGCCCAGTACAGGAGGACAATCCCTGCCCTAGTCCTGCTGGCCACACTGTTGCTGATCCTGGCCAGGATGCTGGTGGCCTTCCCAGCTACCTGAGCACCTGCTGGCTTATGTTCCACTGCTGACCAACAATCCCAGGTCCTTTTCCACCAAGCAGCTTTCCAGCCACAGTAGAATGAATTTCATCAGTTACCACTTGAGCAACAGCTAAATCCTGTGTTTCTAGCCTCACACCCTTTGCTACTGCAAGCTGTGAGTGAAATACTGAAGGGTACTAAAGAAAGTGGCAGTAAGCAGGCTGAGAACCAGTCTGCCTACCTACACAGCAAGTCGATGCCCATTTTCCGCCCTCGCCTACCTACCCCCAGGCCTCCTATCTTCCTGCATCTGAAGAAACACAGTGCCCTAACTTCACAAAAAAACAACCACAAAACCCCTTTCATACAGCATTTAAACACTGTTTTGTCTTCCCTTGGTCCTCCATCGGCACGCTCCTCTGTCCCCTCCCCAAGCCAAGGCGCAAAGCGTGGCAGGAGCCTCACCATGGCGTTGAGCTGGGAGTTGCTGGCCTGGCCGATCCCGAGGATGTTGGTGGTGTGCATCACTTCCACTGAAAAGCTGGGCAGCCAGCTGGCGATTCGAGAGCCTGGAAACAAGACAGCACCACCAAAGTCATGCAATCACGCAGTTACAGAACGCTTTGGGTCAGAAGGGACCTCCAGAGCTCATCCAGTCCACCCCCCTGCAGACATCAGGGACATCTGCACTTAGAGCAGGGTGCTCAGAGCCTCAAACATAGCCTGCAATGGTGCTAGGGATGGGGCATCTCTCACCTCTCTGGGCAAGCTGGGCCAGGCTCTCCCCACCCTCAGTGTCAAACATTTCTTCCCTCTCTTTCTTCTCTTCCATTTCTTCCCCCTCTTTTAGTTTCAAACCATCAGCCCTTGTGCTAAGTCAAGGAAGAACACAAGGTTCTGAGGTCGGACTTGATGATCCCTGAGGTCTTTTCCGACCTGGCTGACTCTGTGATTCTGTTCTCAGCAGGCAAGTGCTTTTACAGGTATTTAACACAAGTTTTCCTGTGCCCAGAAGGTACAGAGAGTTCTGCAGTGCAGAAGGGCTCCCAGAGGTCTCCCAACCATGAAGAGAGCTGGAGTAAATCAGCTGGTATTCTCTTCAAACACGTTGCTGTAGGGGTTGGCTGAGGCCCAGAAAAGGATCAAGAAAACAACATATCTTTGTTGTCTTGTTCAATGTTTCCCATGAAAAGGGAAAACTAAAATAATTCAGAGGAAAAAAAGAAATAATCCAGGAAAATTAAAATAACTCAGTTCTGGAACACATCCCCCTGAGATTTTCAGGTTTTTTGAGGACTTTTCTCTTTGTGATTATATTAAAAGCACCACAGTCTCAAAACCACCACACTCCAGTCATTCTAAAACCAGTCCAGGTTGTGAACAACCTGAGTCCGGCCCCAAATGGCTCAGCTATAAGGAGCTGAGAAAACATTACAACAAAGGGGCACAGAGCAACCAACCAAAGCAGCTACTGCACTTGTGTGCTCAGGCTCAGCAGAACAGGGCGTGTGGCTGGCTCCCTCCTCCTCCTGCCTTTCTGTTTAAATAAACACAGGGCTTGCTCTATATCCACTCCTCCTTCTCTCCCCACAGTAATTGTGCAGGTCTCCAAGCCACAGCAGAGCAGAGGGGAGGACAGCTAGCAATAAACCAGAATGGTGTTCTAAATGCAGTGTCTTTTGGAGAGCTAAAACACCCTGAAGTGGGAGCTACACAAGGAGCTGTGAGCCAATCTCAGCGTGCTCAGAAGTGGCTGACCCTTCTCTACCCATTATTCTCCTCCCACAAACTTCACAGATTGCAAAGCCAGCACAGAGGAAAGGAGGAGTCACTGGGAAATGCTTGCAGCACCTCCTGATGGGAGCCCCACAAACACAGAGCCCAGTATTTGCACTGCTGAAGCCTCCTGAGAAACAAGAGAGTCATCAAAACCCTGGGAGAAAGCAAGCAGGCAGCAAAACCAGACCTAGAAAAACATCTGCAAGCGAAGCAAGAGAAATGGTCTCTTTCAGAAGGTGTTTGTCTGCTCACAGAGAACTCACCATGGGCTGAAATCACAGCTGCTCTGTGAGCACTGCTGAAAACACCACAAGCCAAACTGGGTGACAGGGATTCCTTGTAAGAATGAGCTCCTGCAGCCTTCTAAACCTAACCAAACATGCCAAGTTTCTCATGAGCTGAGTTGCTAATGGACCTCTGACAACCTCACATCAACCCCAGAGGAGAAGGGAAAGATCAGCTTTTAGACTGCACCACAGAGGGCTTCTTGCTCTTTGCCTGACAGTGATTAACCACATTCTGCTAACAGAGCAAGACAGGAACTTCCCAGAGGTGGGGAATGCCATGCAGGGCTGACACTGCACACGATGAAGAAATGCCAGCAGCAAAGCTGCTAACCACAGCTCCAAGGAAAAGGAAAGAAAGAGAGCACTTGTACAACAGCTTTCAAGAAATCTCAGTAGCTCTGACACTTCACACCATGGTAGGGGCTGGAAGGGACCTCTGGAGCTCCAGTCCAACCCCCCTGCCAAGGCAGGGGCACCTAGAGAAGGTCACAAAGGAACACAGCCAGGTGGGTTTGGAATGTCTCCAAAGATGGAGCCTCTACCACCTCCCTGGGCAGCCTGTTCAGTGCTCCAGCATGTTTAAAGAAGTTCCTCCTCACATCCAAGTGCTGGGTGCTGCACACTGGCCACACCAATCCCAGGCAGTGCTACAGGCTGGGGTCAGAGTGGCTGAGAGCAGCCAGGCAGAGAGGGACCTGGGGGGACTGGTTGAGAGCAGCTGAACAGGAGCCAGCAGTGTGCCCAGGGGGCCAAGAAGGCCAAGGGCATCCTGGCCTGCATCAGGAACAGTGTGGCCAGCAGGAGCAGGGAGGTCATTGTGCCCTGTGCTCAGCACTGCTGAGGCCACCCCTTGAGTTCTGTGTCCAGTTCTGGGCCCCTTAGGTTAGGAAAGATGTTGAGCTGCTGGAAGGTGTCCAGAGAAGGGCAAGAAAGCTGGGGAGGGGTCTGGAGCACAGCCCTGGGAGGAGAGGCTGAGGGAGCTGGGCTTGCTTAGCCTGCAGAAGAGGAGGCTCAGGGGAGACCTTCTTGCTCTCTCCAACTCCCTGAAGGGAGGCTGTAGCCAGCTGGGGGTTGGTCTCTTCTCCCAGGCAGGCACCCAGCACCAGAACAAGAGGACACAGTCTGAAGCTGTGCCAGGGGAGGTTTGGGTTGGAGGTGGGGAAGAAGTTCTTCCCAGCAAGAGAGATTGGCCCTTGGGCTGTGCTGCCCAGGGAGGTGGTGGAGTCCCCATCCCTGGAGGTATTCAGGAAGAGCCTGGATGGGGTGCTGGGTGCCATGGTTTAGTTGATCAGATGGTGCTGGGTGATAGGTTGGACTTGATGATCTCAAAGGTCTCTTCCAAGCTGGTTAATTCTATTCTATTTTATTTAGATGGAACTCCTCATGTTCAAGTCTGTTTTCCCTTTGTCCTGTCACTGGGCACCACTGAAAGAGGCCTGCATTGATGAGATCCCCTCAGGCTGCTCTTTTCTAGGCTAAGCAGCCCAAATTCTCTCAGTCTCTCCTCACAAGAGATCTTCCAATCCCCACAGCAGCCTTGCAGCCCTTTGCCTAACCCTCTCCAGGAAGTCCCTGTCCTTCTTGAACTGGAAGAGCCCAGAACTGGCCACAAGACTCCAGATGTGGCCTCACCAGGGCAGAGTAGCCCCTGAGAGACAACTAACTGAGCTCCTGCAAACACACTGTAAAACACACAGCACTTCCAGTTTCAACTGAAGCATGACCAGCATCCCCTTCTCCAGGAGGGCTGCTCCCTTCCTTGGAGCTGGGAGGCACCCTGGCTGTCCCAGCTGCTCAGCTCACCATCGAAGTGGAAGAAGTGATTGTGCTGGTTCAAGCGTGGCCTGCCCTCCGCCACCGGGACCACGTTCTCCTCCAGGGTCTCCCTCTGCTGATCCTCCCTCACACGCTGGCTGTCAGTGATGTTCAGGGACATCCTGCAGGTGGGGCAAGATATGTCTTGTTCCAGCCAGGACCTCAGGCAGGAGCTGAAAGAGAGTGAAGTGAATAGGGTGAGACAGCAGCATCATGAGAACGGTGAGCAGCTGGAGCCTGCTGTGTACAGAACACCAACACGTGGAGCTAACTTGTGAGGCATGCTTGATGAGCTCTCATGGACTCTGGTACAGGTTTCTTGTTTCTTTCAGCTGAAACAAGCACAATTATCACAAACTTAAAACATTCTGAGGGTGGTGGAACACTGGCACAGGTTGCCCAGGGCGGTGGTTGGGGCTCCCGTCCCCACAGATATTCAAGGTGAGGCTCAACAGGGCCCTGGGCAGCCTGGTCTAGTTGAGGATGTCCCTGCTGACTGCAGACTGGATGACCTTTGGAGGTCCCTTCCAACCCAGACCATTCTGTGAGTCTGTGATTCCATGCATTGCCCCTCTGGCTCACAACAAGCACGTTTTGCCTGAAGGGGAGGGGGGAACCCCAAACATTTCTCCTCTCTCACCATCCCCATGTGAAACAAAGGACAAACCTCCAACTGCAGGAGCCTTTCAAATACAGTGACACATGCTGACAGCAGCCCTGGCTGCGTGAGGGGGCAGAGGCACTCACAGTCTTCAAACATCTTTTCCAAAACACCAATACCCAAGCCAGCCCCACTCCAGGAGCCCCCTGAGCAGCCTGATGAATGCAAACCAGTGCTGGGCAATTCCCAGTGTTTGCTTCACTCTGAGTATTTAACAGAATCACAGAATCCCAGCGTGGTGGGGGCTGGAAAGGACCTCTGCAGATCATCCAGGCCAGCCCCTCTGCTAAAGCAGGGGCAGGTTGCCCAGGATCACAATGTCCAGGTGGGTCTGGGATCTCTCCACAACCTCTCTGGGCAGCCTGCTCCAGGGCTCCAGCACTCTCACACCAAAGAAGTTTCTGCTCATGATCAGATGAAACCTGGCCTCCAGTTTGTGCCTGCTGCCCCTTGGCCTGTCTGGGTACCATCCTCTTGCCCCCTACCATTTAGCTCTTGCTGAACATTGACCAGCTTCCCTCTCAGGCTGCTTTTCTCCAGGCTAAACAACCCCAGGGCTCTCAGGAGTCCAACCCCATTTGCTGTCATGCAGAAACTGAGAAGTGGTTGAAATGCAGGTTTGAAGACTCAGAGCTGGGCCTGCTTGTTGAAGCAGAGCAATCCAACTCAGTCACAGGTTTTGTTGCCATGATTTTCATCATGGCAGACCTGGACACAGCTCAACATAACAGAAAGGAAAGGGGAAGGGGAAGGGGAAAGGGGGAATGGGGAAGGGGGAAGGGGGAAGGGGGAAGGGGGAAGGGGGAAGGGGGAAGGGAAGAAAGGAAGGATCCAAAAGGATCCTTTTAGGCACAAAGAAAACAACTTTCTGAAGAGAAGACCTTGGCCTTCTCAAGTGCTCAGTGGGTGATGAAATATTCATTGGACCCAGCAGCAGTGGAAGGAGAGTTTCTGCCATGGAGGCACATTATCTCATTAGAGACTTCTTGGAACACAGATAAATATTGATGGCAAGGTTTGTCATAAATGACAACAAATTAGCACAGGGAGCAGAACCTCTGCTTTGACAGTCAGCAGAAGAGTCAAAAGCTACTTGCAGGAAGTATGTTGCTCAGATGACAGCACAGGGACAGCTGAACTGACCATGCATGTCAGAAGGCCCCAATTCAATCCCCAGCTCCCCTTTCCTTTTCTAAGCACAAGTGTGACAATGGGAGGGCTGCTACAAAAGATCTAAGAGAAGGCACATCTAGCTCAGCACACAAGCATCTGCTACTGTTTACTACTACTATTTACTACTGAGTGTGAGAAGCAGCAGAGAGTCTCCCAAGAGTCTCCCAGTTCCAACCACCAGCTGCTTAGGGACCTCTACAGCCAGTTCAGTCAACCTCTTTTACAGCTCTGGTGGACTCAGCCCTCCATGAAATCATTTAATCAGACATGGTCTCCACAACTGTCCTGAAGCACACATCACTGTGCAAGGGTGAGCTGTATAAAACTATTCCCCAGTTTCTCCTTAAAGCTGATAGGGACCTGAGGATCTAATTCAAATTCTTCTCCCTCACCTGAAAATCAGCACACTCTCACGGGAGAGGTATCACAGGATCACCAAGGTTGGAAGAGACCTCAAAGATCATCCAGTCCAACCTGTCACCACAGAGCTCATGACTAGACCATGGCACCGAGTGCCACGTCCAGTCCCCTCTTGAGGCGATGCACAGGATAAAGGAAGAGGGAGAAGAGTGTGCTTTACCAAGCAGTTACACAGCAGAGCAGGCTACCAGCCTGCAGCTGAGATACCATAACTCAGCACTATCCACTCATTAGGTGACAAGACCTTAAAGTCTGGGGGGGGAAAGAATGTACCATGTTAAACATGGAAATGACTGAAGTGAACGTGACTTGGACTTGGTTATCAGGAGACCACAAGTGATGCTCCCCAGGGCTCAATACCAGGGAAAATTCTCTTTAATAATCTTATCAATAACCTGGACAAGGGGATTGAGGCACCCTCAAGTAAATTTGCAGATGACACTAAGTTGGGTGGGGAGTGTTGATCTGCTTGAGGTTCAGGAGGCTCTGCAGAAGGATCCGGACAGGCTGGATGAATGGGCTGAGGCCAGTGGGATGAGATTCAATAAGGCCAAGTGCTGGGTCCTGACCCTGAGTCACAACAACCCCATGAACACTCCAGGCTTGGGGCCGAGTGGCTGGAAACTGCCCAGCAGAAAAGGGCCTGGGGGTGCTGGTTGACAGCTGGCTGAAGATGAGCCAAGAAGGCCACCAGCATCCTGGCCTGGATCAGCAATGGTGTGGCCAGCAGGAAGGTGATGGTGCTCCTGTACTGGGCGCTGCTGAATCCTGGATTCAGTTTTGCCTCTCTCACTCCAGGAAAGACACTGAGGTGCTGGAGTGTGTCCAGAGAAGCTGGTGAAGGGTCTAGAGGACAAGGATTGTGAAGAACAGCTGAGGGAACTGGGGTTGTTTCGCCTGGAGAAGATTGAGGGGAGAGCTTCTCACCCTATGACCCCTGAAAGGAGGCTGGAGTGAGGTGGGGGCTGGACTCTTCTTCCAAGGGACAGGACAAGAGGAAACAGCCCTAAGCTCTGCCAGGGGAGGTTTAGGTTGGACATGGAAACATCATCTTCACTGAAAGAGAGGTTAAGTATTGGAACAAGCTGCCCAGGGAAGTGAAGGGTTCAAAGCCCATGTAGATGTGGCACTTCAGGCCAGAGTTTAGGGGTGGCCCTGGCAGTGTTAGGTTAACCACTGGAATCTGCAAACTTGGGGAGGTCTTTTCCAACCTTAGTGATTCTAAGATGACCTAGGCAGTGAGCATTCACAGCTTGACTGACAGTTACAGAATACAGAATGAACCAGGTTGGAAAAGGCCTCTGAGATCATTGAGTCCAACCTACCACCCAGCACCATCTGATCAACTAAACCATGGCACCAAGCACCCCATCCAGGCTCTTCCTGAACACCTCCAGGGATGGGGACTCCACCACCTCCCTGGGCAGCACAGCCCAAGGGCCAATCTCTCTTGCTGGGAAGTCCATCACTTGTCATCCTGATCTCACTTCTAGACATGCTACATACCCCAGCTGCAGCCTCCCAGCCCTGGAAATATACCTGTGGAAGAGGTGGCCACAAGGGAGTCTCCGAGCAGACTGCATGGAGTCCCAGCAAATGGCACAGTCGTCGTTGTTGGCTGCCAGCTCCTCTGGTGTGGCAACTGCAAACCTACAAAGAAAAGGGAAGAGACACAAGTCATGATCACAACAGCTCAGCATGGCCTCCTGTCCAGAGAAGCCTGCACAGAGACAACTTGAGCCTCCACATGAACTTTTCCTCACCAGCAAGTTTGTTACTAAAATCAAGGAATTGTTAGGGTTGGAAGAGACCTCAAGGATCATCAAGTCCAACCTGCCACCCAACACCACCTGATCAACTAAACCATGGCTCCAAGTGCCACTTCCAGTCCCCTCTTGAACACCTCCAGGGATGGGGACTCCACCACCTCCCTGGGCAGCACATCCCAAGGGCCAATCTCTCTTGCTGGGAAGAACTTCTTCCCCACCTCCAACCCAAACCTCCCCTGGCACAGCTTCAGACTGTGTCCTCTTGTTCTGGTGCTGGGTGCCTGCCTGGGAGAAGAGACCAACCCCCACCTGGCTACAGCCTCCCTTCAGGGAGTTGGAGAGAGCAAGAAGGTCTCCCCTGAGCCTCCTCTTCTGCAGGCTAAGCAAGCCCAGCTCCCTCAGCCTCTCCTCCCAGGGCTGTGCTCCAGACCCCTCCCCAGCTTTCTTGCCCTTCTCTGGACACCTTCCAGCAGCTCAACATCTTTCCTAACCTAAGGGGCCCAGAACTGGACACAGAACTCAAGGGGTGGCCTCAGCAGTGCTGAGCACAGGGCACAATGACCTCCCTGCTGCTGCTGGCCACACTGTTCCTGATGCAGGCCAGGATGCCCTTGGCCTTCTTGGCCCCCTGGGCACACTGCTGGCTCCTGTTCAGCTGCTCTCAACCAGTCCCCCCAGGTCCCTCTCTGCCTGGCTGCTCTCAGCCACTCTGACCCCAGCCTGTAGCACTGCCTGGGGCTGCTGTGGCCAATGTGTAGAACCTGGCACTTGGATGTGCTCAATCTCCTGCCCTTGGACTCTGCCCATCTGTGCAGCCTGGCAAGGTCCCTCTGCAGAGCTCTCCTACCCTCTAACAGATAACTCCTGCCCCCACCCCCTGCCATGGGCAGGGACACCTCACACCGCAGCAGGTTGCTCACAGCCACATCCAGCCTGGCTGCAAACACCTCCAGGCAGGAGGCTTCCACCACCTCCCTGCCAACCTGTGCCAGTCTCTCACCACTCTCATGTGGAACAACTTCTTCCTCACATCCAATCTGAATCTCCCCACTTCTAGTTTTGCTTCATCCCCCCAGTCCTATCACTCCCTGACACCCTCAAAAGTCCCTCCACAGCTTTCCTGAAGCCCCCTTCAGATATTGGAAGGCCACAAGAAGGTCTCCTCAGAGCCTCCACTTCTCCAGCCTGAACAGCTCCAACTCTCTCAAGTCTGTCCTCATGGGAGGACACTCATCCCTCTCAGGCCTTCTTCACAGTTTTTGATGTGTTTTTCATTTTGCACATCTCCACATGTCCTAAGCACACACAAAAAAGCTTTGATTTAGTATCTTCCAAGAAATATGACCACTAGGTTGAGAACTTCCAAGACATAATCTGCACAGCTTTGTCTTCTGTCATTTTGCTAAATGACTTGTAATAGCTGCACCCATTCAGCTGTCTTCTTGGGATCACAAGCATTTATGGTCTGACTAATTCTGGCCTCAGGTCTTTTGCCAACTCTCATTTATCTTGAGCCTTTTTTTCCTTTCATGCCCCATGCAGGCAGCTACTACACAGTACCCAAAGATGGGATGACAAGGAGTGGGGCACAACAGCATTTCAGTGTGCTGCTGGTGTGGAATACACCTGAGGAACAACTACACGACAGGAGGGAGCTCCCTGCCACTTGCAGCTTGTGGAGGAAGCCAGAATGTGGTTCTCCCAGAACAATCTCTTTAATATCTTTAATGCTCTTTAATATCTTTATTGATGATCTGGAGGAGGGGATTGAGTCCAACATCAGATGGCAGCAAGCTGGGGGCAGGAGTTATCTGTTAGAGGGTAGGAGAGCTCTGCAGAGGGACCTTGCCAGGCTGCACAGATGGGCAGAGTCCAAGGGCAGGAGATTGAACACATCCAAGTGCCAGGTTCTACACATTGGCCACAGCAACCCCAGGCAGTGCTACAGGCTGGGGTCAGAGTGGCTGAGAGCAGCCAGGCAGAGAGGGACCTGGGGGGACTGGTTGAGAGCAGCTGAACAGGAGCCAGCAGGGTGCCCAGGGGGCCAAGAAGGCCAAGGGCATCCTGGCCTGCATCAGGAACAGTGTGGCCAGCAGGAGCAGGGAGGTCATTGTGCCCTGTGCTCAGCACTGCTGAGGCCACCCCTTGAGTCCTGTGTCCAGTTCTGGGCCCCTCAGGTTAGGAAAGAGGTTGAGCTGCTGGAAGGTGTCCAGAGAAGGGCAAGAAAGCTGGGGAGGGGTCTGGAGCACAGCCCTGGGAGGAGAGGCTGAGGGAGCTGGGCTTGCTTAGCCTGCAGAAGAGGAGGCTCAGGGGAGACCTTCTTGCTCTCTCCAACTCCCTGAAGGAGGCTGTAGCCAGGTGGGGGTTGGTCTCTTCTCCCAGGCAGGCACCCAGCAGCAGAACAAGAGGACACAGTCTCAAGCTGTGCCAGGGGAGGTTCAGGCTGGATGTCAGGAAGAAGTTCTTCCTAGAGAGAGATTGGCCCTTGGGATGTGCTGCCCAGGGAGGTGGTGGAGTCCCCATCCCTGGAGGTGTTAAGGAAGAGCCTGGATGGGGTGCTTGGTGCCATGGTTTAGTTGATCAGATGGTGCTGGGTGACAGGTTGGACTTGGTGATCTCAAAGGTCTCTTCCAACCTGGTTAATTCTGTTCTGTTCTAATCACAGTGGCACAAAACACACCAAGTCACTGAGGTCTGGCTGGGACACTTGGAATTCAAACAGCTTTGTGAGCAGCTTAAAGGGCTTTAGGAGAAGCAGAAGACACTATGCTCTGTGGATGAACTTACTATGCAGCTCTTCACCAGGCTCTCACTGCACCTAAATGATTTTTCACAAAGAAAACCTTGGGGATTTCTAGATGAGTCACTCTCCTCCATCAGGACTACAGCAGCAGGCACCCCAAAAATCATAGAGCTGTGTCCGTTGGAAAAGTCCTCTAAGACCATTGAGTCCAACCTGCAACCCAACCCCACCATGGCCATTGATCCATGTCCCCAGGGGCCATACCCACAGGTTTCTTGAACATCTCTAGGGACAGTGACTCTACCATCTCCCTAGGTTCCAATCCCTGACCACTCTTACAGCAAAGGAATTTTTCCTCATCTCCAACCTCAGCCTCCCCTGACACATTTTCAGGCCATTTCCTCTCCTCCTATCACCTGAGACTAGGGAGAAGAGATCAACCCCCAGCTCACTGCAACCTCCTTTCAGGGAGTTGTGGAGAGCAGTGAGGTCTCCCCTCAGCCTCCTCTTCTCCACAGCTCTCTCAGCTGCTCCTCACCAGCCCTATTCTCCAGACCCTTCACCTGCTTTAGCCCTTCTCTGGACACACTCCAGCACCTCAGTGTCTTAAGCAATTCAGACTGGACTAGTTCAGAGCTCAAACCTCTACCTCACTGCAGAGGGATGGTCTGAAGGAATCCCAAGGTGCTCTCAGCATTGCTACAAGTACAGAGCCTGCTTAGAGCTGGCTTCAGGTTTAATGAATGGCTAACTCAAGCAGTGTTTTGATTTCCTTGCAGGCAGCAACTGAAGAGCACAGCCTAATAAATCTCAGAGCCACAGCCAGTATCTGACAACTGAGGCAGAGATTATGTCACCCCAGGAAAACACAGAAGAAATCCTGGCCAAGGGAGGCCCCTTGTTGCCAGCAAAACCAGTAGCACTGCTAGGATAGAAGTCAAGCCTACTCAGCTGTTGAAACCAGAAAGGGTGTCCACAGCAACAAAGAAAACAGGGACAAAGTTCCTCTGAGTGTAAAGACTGTGTTTCTACAGCTGACACCATGGCATGGTGTATCAGAGGAGTGTAAGGAAATCCCAAATTCTTCATCAGGATCCTTAATCATGAGGATGATGAAGGGACTGGAGCACCTCTCATGAAGACAGATTGAGAGAACTGAGGCTGTTCAATCTGGAGAAGAGAAGGCTGAGAGGGGATCTGATCAATGCCAATAAATATCTGGGGATGGGTGTCAAGAAGGGGTGAGTCTCTTTTTGGTGGTGCCCAGTGATAGGACAAGGAACAACAGGTACAAGTTGGAACTCAGGAAGCTCCAGCTCAACATGAGGAGGAAGTTCTTTACTGTGAGGCTGCTGGAGCCCTGGCCCAGGCTGCCCAGAGAGGTTGTGGAGTCTCCTCCTCTGGAGACTTTCCAAACCCATCTTAGCTGCGCTCCTGTGTGACCTGCCCGGGGTGACCCTGCTTTGGCTGGGAGGTTGGACTCTATCTCTAGAGGTCCCTTCCAACCCCTAACACTCTATGATCCTCTCCCTAAGGTCACACCAAGAGGGCAGAGCAGAGGCTCACCTAGCTTCCATGTTGCCAACCACACGCAGGTAGTTCTTGTGGCGCCGAATCCGTCGCTGGACCTCGTGGAAGAGGTAGCGCAGCTGCATGAAGATCACCAGGCTGGCCATGGACAAGGAGAAATTGCCAAACAGCTGGGGGGCAACAGAAGGGAGGTTAGCAACAGACACCAGCAGTGTGCCCTTCTGTCCAAGAAGGCCAATGGTCTCCTGGGGTGCATTAAGAAGAGTGTGGCCAGCAGGACAAGGGAGGTTCTCCTCCACCTCTACTCTGCTCAGGTCAGTTTTGAGCTCCCCAGTTCAAGAGGGACAAGGGTTCCCCCTGGAGAGTCCAGTGGAGGCTATGAGGATGATCAAGGGCCTTGAAGATCTGTCTGATGGGGTAAGGCTGAGAGACCTGGGGCTGTTGAGCCTGGAGATGAGAAGACTGAAAGGGGATCTGATCAATGTCTACAAATACCTAAGGGGTGGGTGTCCAGAGGAAGGGGCCAGGCTCTTTTCAGTGGTGTCCTCGAACGGGACCAGGGGCAATGGATACAACCTGGAACCCAGGGAGTTCCACCTCAGCTCGAGGAGAGACCTCTGCTGGGAGGGTGCTGAGCCCTGGAGCAGGCTGCCCAGAGAGGTTGTGGAGTCTCCTTCTCTGGAGACTTCCAAGACCCATCTGGATGTGTTTCTGTGTGACCTGCCCCAGGTGGCCCTGCTTTGGTAGAGGGGATTGGACCTGGTGATCTCTGGAGGTCCCTTCCAACCCCTAGCATTCTGTAATTCTGTGGAAAACCAGAGGCCACCATGAGAAACTGCATCAGGTCTTTACAGAAAAGGATGCAGAGAAGGCAGCACTGAAGACTTTTTCTTCTCTTGAGACCAAACAAATTCTTTCCACTGAGGGTGGGGAGACACTGGAACAGGTTGCCCAGGGAGGTTGTGGATGCTCCTTCCCTGGAAGTGTTAATGGCCAGGCTGGATGAAGCCTTGAGCAACTTGGGCTGGTGGAAGGTGTCCCTGCTCATGGCAGGGGGGTTGGAACTGGCTGATCTTTAAAGCCCCTTCCAGCCCAAAGCATTCTGTGAGTAAAGACCACTTTATTCATCCCTCTTGGACTCAACATCCTCTGCTGCAAAGAACTCAGTCTGACTTTACTCAGTAACAAAGCTAATTAAACACCTATTAAACAGGTAATTACAGAGTAGTTAATACTCCCTAACAAAGTTATTTGTGAAGACTCTGTGCAGGAGGAATGCCAAACACCTCCCAACCCCTAAGTTCTCTGTAATATTTGGCTCCTAAAATAAGCCAAGAAAAGACCCAAAGAAGAGACAAGAAATACTGTCTGTGAGCTCAACACCATTTCATACCAGCATATGGATGTGATGCATCAAGTCCAGCGAAAGCAAGGTCACCTCCATGATGAAATCTGTGTAGTAGACATAAACGTCCTTGCCCTCCCACGTCCCTTCGTGGTCGAGATCCCAGAGGTGAATGGCGTACCTGCAAGAGCAGCAAAGAACAGCATTCCATCTGCTGCTGCTCAACACCACCTCCAGCCTGCAGACAGCTTCTGGCTATGGGGCTTTGGAATCACAGACTGGGTTGGTTTGGAAGGGACCTTAAAGATCACCTAGTTCCAACCCCCTCTCATGGGCAGGGACACCTTCCACTAACCCAGGTTGCTTCATCCAGCCTGGCCTTGAACCCTTTCAGGCTTGGGACCCCCACAACCTCTCTGGACAACCTCTTTCAGGGCCTCACCACCCTCATGGGGAAGAATTTCTTCCTCATGTCTAATCTAAATCCAGCTTCTTCCAGTTTAAAACCATTGCCCCTTGTGCTGCCACTCCATGCCTTTGTAAAATCTCCCTCCCCAGCTCTCCTGTAGCCCCTTTCAGGTACTGGAAGGCTGCTCTAAGGTCTCCCTGAAGTCTTCTCTTCTCCAGGTTGAATAACCCCAACCCTCTCAGCCTGTCTTCATATGAGAGGTGCTGGAGCAGTTTGCACTTCTAACCCCAGAGCCCATAGCTCTGTGCTTCCCTGGGGGAAATTTCTTTTCAAGGCTACTGGTTTCAAGCAGGAAGGCAAACAGCAATCAGTGCTTAGCCCACGCTGGCATCACAGACACTACCAGCTAACAGGAGGTCTAGCACTGCTGTGAACTCCTGCATGAAGCAAAAGCCACATTGGGAATTATAGTATCTACAGGCCCCCATTTTTCAGCACATGAGGTGTTTCTGGAGTGAAGCACTGCAGCTTGGTGACAGGCCTAAAATGCCAAGAGTTGACTTGGACAAAGAGGTTCTGTGCTGTGTCTCATGTCCTACATGTGCACCCACATCCTACTCTTCCAAAGCAGAAGCTCTGGATCTTTAAAATGCCTTTTACAAAGGCATGGAGTGGCAGGACAAGGGGCAATGGCTTCAAACTGGAAGAAGCTGGATTTAGATTAGACATCAGGAAGAAATTCTTCCCTGTGAGGGTGGTGAGGCACTGAAACAGGTTGTCCAGAGATGCTGTGGAGGCTCCCAAGCCTGGAAGTATTCAAGGCCAGGTTGGATGAGGCCTTGAACAACCTGGGCTAGTGGGAGGTGTCCCTGCTCCTGGCAGGGGAGTTGGAACTAGATGATCTTTAAGGTCACTTCTGACCCAAACTTCTTTAACATCTTTCAAGATCTTAAACCCAGCAGGGTGACACTAAGTGGCATGTATCAACCCTCCCACAGCAGCACCAACCCATTTCAATCCACGCCTCAAGCTACCAGCACCTGCTAAAGCTACCCATGCACGGTATAATCGATGCTTAGAACAGCACAGGCTGAACTTAACCACCTTTGCCCCATCTCCAAATGTTCCTCAGCAATTCAACAGACACCTCTTAAACCAACATGCTCTATGCACTACCTCCCCCAACAGCCATCCTGGAAACCATCCATCTACTCACCGTAAAACCACGTGAGCAGTTCTGACCGTCACGAGCAGGGACTGCAGAAGAGGAGGGAGGCAGGGGAGAGGAAAATAAACATTAACAACATCCTGGCAGGGATGGTGGTGCAAAGCCAGAAGGGGTAGAACACAAAATGCCTTTGTTACAGCTTAAGAAGTTCCTGTGACCCACCAGTTCCTCAGGGTGACTGTGTGCACCAGACACCTGTGACAAGCATGAGGCCGGTGAACGGATCCAGGAGAAACTGCTCTCAAGCACAAGAGTTCTCTCGGAGTAGCCACTGACAAGGGTCACTTTTTTTGCCCCCACCACACAGGACAGGCTGTATCTTTTCAGTCCTTATCATTGAGTGTTGAGGTCACAAGCCCACCAACCAGCTATCCTTATTCCCACTGCTCAAGAACCATCTGAAGGACCTAACAGGGGCAGGAATTTGAGGAAGACCCACAGAAGCCCTTTCAAAGGACTTCCTTCCTTTGCTGAGATGTGAACACTGCAAAAGTGACTTCCCTCCGTGATCATCTTACCTGTCTAGGCAAGCACAAAGAAAACTGAGTATATATCAAACATCACCACCAGTGCAGATGGCAGAAAGCCTCTGATAAGGCAGCCACCTGTCAGATAGCAATCCCTCTAACTGACAAGATCAGCCAAGTCACCAGAAAGAACTGGTTCCAGAACACCTAACCACATTTCCACAGGCTCCTACCACCTAAGAAAGGTGGTCCCATCACCTCTCTCTAACCTGCCAGGCCCAGTGTCCCATCCCTTCCTTGTATCCTCCCCGTGAAAAGAAATGAGACAGGACAAGCCCCTTCAGAGACTGCCCACAGCACCCTGTGGCGAGCAGAGGCCCAGTGACACATCAAGAGCAATGGGAAGCGCCGCTGCAGAGCCTGTCTGGTGGCAGCACGACTACTAAGGAGAGCCCAGAAGAACCACCAAACCCACTGACTTCCCTCTACAGCCAGGAAATGATTGGTTTCAATCAACTTCCCCATCTGCCAGAAGCACTCTTAAAATGCTTTCATGCATTTAACCCTTAGTAGGACAGAACAGGTTGGAAAAGACCACTGAGACCATCCAGTCCAACCTATCACCCAGCACCATCTGATCAACTAACCCATGGCACCAAGCACCCCATCCAGGCTCTTCCTGAATACCTCCAGGGATGGGGACTCCACCACCTCCCTGGGCAGCACAGCCCAAGGGCCAATCTCCCTTGCTGGGAAGAACTTCTTCCCCACCTCCAACCCAAACCTCCCCTGGCACAGCTTCAGACTGTGTCCTCTTGTTCTGGTGCTGGGTGCCTGCCTGGGAGAAGAGACCAACCCCCACCTGGCTACAGCCTCCCTTCAGGGAGTTGGAGAGAGCAAGGTGGTCTCCCCTGAGCCTCCTCTTCTGCAGGCTAAGCAAGCCCAGCTCCCTCAGCCTCTCCTCCCAGGGCTGTGCTCCAGACCCCTCCCCAGCTTTCTTGCCCTTCTCTGGACACCTTCCAGCAGCTCAACATCTTTCCTAACCTGAGGGGCCCAGAACTGGTAGCACCCAAGTGTTTCCTAGTTGGCTTTTAACTAAGTGCTGCTGTGACTATTTCACCACCAGTGCATCTCAGGAAGAGGTGCACACCATCCAAGCAACACAAAACAAAGGCAGGAAGGTCACAAGGAGTCACCTAGCACAGCATGTTCTCATCACAAACATGAAGAAGTTAACCAGCATGACTGACTTCTGCCAGGCACCTTAGGAGCCCCTCGTCATCTCCTGTTCCATCACAAGTAGGAAGCAGAACAAGACTACACCTTGCTCACAGGAGGGCTTTGGCTACAAAGACTCTTTGGGCAGACCAACTTCGCAGATGCCACCAAGAGGAGTGGCACGGTTAAGACTGAAGGAGAGGATGTCATCCAGAGGGAACTGGGCAGGCTGGAGAGGTGGCTGAGGAGAATCTCATGAGGTTCAACAGGCAAAGTGTAAGGTCCTGCACCTAGGTCAGGGCAGTGCTGGATATCAATACAGGCTGGGGGATGATGAGATTGAGAGCAGCCTTGCAAAGGAAAACTTGGTGGATGAGAAGCTGGACAAGAGCCAGCAATGGGCACTTGCAGCCCAGAAGGCCAATGGCAGCCTGGGCTGCATCTGAAGCAGCATGGCCAGCAGATGGAGAGGGAATCCTGCCCCTCTGCTCTGCTCAACCTCACCTGCAGTGCTGTGTCCAGCTATGGGGCTCTCAGCACAAGAAGATCATGGACATGCTGAAGCAGGTCCAAAGGAGGCCACAAAGATGATCAGAGGGCTGGAGAACCTCTCCTACAAAGGCTGGGAGTGCTGGGGCTAGAGAAGAAAAAGCTCCAGGGAGACCTTAGAGCTGCATTTCACCATCTGAAGGGGAGCTACAAGAAAGCTGGGGAGGGGCTGTTCAGGAGGGCCTGTGGTGATAGGATGAGGGGCAGTGGTTTGAAACTGGAGCAGGGCAGATTTAGGTTGGACATAAGGAGGAAGTTCTGCACAGTGAAAGTGGTGAGACACTGGAAGAGGTCCCCCAGGGATGTGGTTGAAGCCCCATCCCTGGAGACATTGAAGATCAGACTCAATGCTGCCCTGGGCAGCCTGCTCTAGTTGCAGGTGTCCCTGCTGACAAGATGCCCTTTGAGGGTCCCTTCCAACCTGAGCCATTCTGTGAAGCTGTGGCCAGAGAGAAGTAGATATGGCCAAATGCTACCCCTGTGGTGAGACAGAAAGGATGACCTAAGGTGCTGGACAGACATGGCACTGAGCACAAGTCTGTGTCAAAACCAGCACAGATGGCATCAGTGCTCTGACAAGGAAGCCACCTCTCAGATAAGAAGCTCAGGAGTCTATAGTCTTTGTAACCTCTACGAAATTTATGTTGCCAGGGCATGCATCACAGAGTCAACAAGGGTGGAGAAGACCTCAAAGATCATCAAGTTCAACCTGTCACCCAGCACCTCATGACTACTAGAGGTCTTGGGTGACAGGCTGGACTTGATAATCTTTGAGGCCTTCTCCAACCTTGTTGATTCTGTGATTTATGCTGGCTGGTGCTGAGGCAACAGCAAGACTGAAAGACTGAGTTGGTGCAGAGATCTTGCTGTGGCCTGGGAAACCTTCTTGTGGTCTTTCAGTACTTCAGTGGGTCTGGAAGAAAGAGTGGAACAGACTTTTTGAGCAGGACCCTCTGTGACAGGCCGAGGGGTGATGGTTAGAACTCAAGGAGGCAGATTTCGACTGGATAGAAGGAAAAAATTGATTCAGATTAGACACAAGGAGGACATTTTTTATGAAGGTGGTGAGACACTGGCACAGGCTGCCCAGAGAGGTAGTAGATGCCCCATCCCTGGACCCACTCCAGGTCAGGTTGTCTGGTGCTGTGAGCAACCTGCTCTAGTTGCAGATGTCCCTGCTGAGTGCAGGAGGCTTGGACTAGATGAGCTTGAGGGCTACCATAAGGTTCCACTACCAGAACCTGGACAGAAAGAACCCTTCATGTGTCACTCCACTTGGTAAGTTCTGGGTATTGAAATCAAGAAAACCACTCACAGCTGCCCAGCCCAACAGAGCATACTTAAAACAGACAAGAAAAGCCATTGGACAATTTAGCATGAGTAAAGGTTAAGCAGCCTGGAATTCTTTGTGCTGGACAGGAGCAACAGAAGGGGGAGAGAAGAAAGGTCTGTAACATCCCCAATGGCATGAAGAAAAGTAAAGAGGGAATGACTCTTCCCAGTTTTTCACCATAAATGGATGAGGTGATTGTGTCCAGCTCTGGGCTCCCCAGCTCAAGAGAGACAGGGAACTACTGGAGAGAGCCCAGCAGAGGCCACAAAGCTGCTGAGGGGCCTGGAGCATCTCTCTGAGGAGCAAAGGCTGAGAGCCCTGGGGCTGTTGAGCTGGAGAAGGCTGAAAGGAGATCTGATCAGTGCTTACAAATAGCTTAAGGGTGGGTGTCAAGAAGAAAGGGCCAGGCCAGGGGAAACACTGGTGTCCAGTGATAGGATGAAGGACACTGGGTGTAAACTGGAACCAGGAAGTCTCACCTCAACATAAAGAGAAACTTCACTGTGAGGGTGCTGGAGCCCTGGAGCAGGCTGCCCAGAGAGGCTGTGGAGTCTCCTTCTCTGTGGGCACATTCTTGTGTGACCTGCCCTGGGTGACACTGCTGTGGCAGGAGGGTTGGACTGGGTGATCTCCAGAGATCCCATGCTGGGATTCTGTGATAGCCAGAATGTTACCAGACAGAAGATCCAGAACAACTTAAAGAGCTTTTTTTGGTGGACACAAAGCTGAGTTAAGTGTGGAATCAACACTGGCCTGCAGAGGCCAAAGGATAAATGAGCTCAACAAAAACTTTCCAGAATCCACCTGAAGCTACCAAACCCAACAAGTTTCTGTAATCTTCAGCTCAGGAATGGCCTCCAGCACCAGCTGTTGCAAGCAAGGCTAAGAGACCCTTTATCCTGCCTATTCTCCCCAAAATTCAGCTCACCAGCAGCACAGCAGCCTGCAGGGATCCAGAGCTTGGCTGAAGACTACACACTCACACTGACTGAGCTGCTCCTTGGTTAAAAAGCAGAAACAACAGCTCCCAGTCCCATGGCTGGGCTCAGTGATCTTGAAGGTCTCTTCTAACCAAAACAATTCTGTGAATAGCTGGGCCCTACCCTGCAACCCAAAACATGCACACCACTGTGTGCTGCAGCACTAACAAGAGGACGCTCTGACACTGCAGCACTCCCTGACAAGCCTAGCCCATGCTGGTATGAAGCTGATAAGTGCTTCTGCCAAGCCAAGATAAGAGACACCACCACTGAGACCTCACCTCTTAGAGACCCCGGCAGACCTTCAGTACCCTTCCACTGCGTCACTACCAATCTGGCCCTGCGTGTTCTTGTGCTTCAGGGTGTGACCGGTTTAGGCTGTGCCTTTACGGAATGGACACTTTCTGAGCACTCTGCCTGAGCGTTTTTGACATTTGAATGAAAACAAAGATATGCTAAACCGATTTCACTGGTAGGTTGGCGTGATGCGACTTTGAGTTTCGGGGTCAGGCTGTTTGGAGTCAGTCTGCCCTTCTCTGTCCTGTGGGCTGGCCTGCTTCTCTCTCGCTGAAGCAACCGCTGCAGCAGAGTGTCCTTGGATCAACAGAGCTAACCAGGGAAGAAAACTAACTCTGGCCTTCGCCGTGAGCTAACGGAATTTATTTTCTCCCTAATTACCTTTCCCTTTCTCTCTAACCCTTTCTGGAAAAAAGGGGAGGGAGGGAGGGAGGAGGGGGATCACGGCCGGGGCACCCCCTCGTCCGGCGGTGGGTCTCCTGTGTTACATACACTGCTGCATATACTGTATATCTTGTGTACATCTCCATTGCGTTCCATTTCTGCCCCTAAATACAGCTTTCATCTGCTCCCCCGGCTGAGTGAGCTGTGGATTCTTTTGTGTGTGGGGGGGGGAACTTTCTCACCCTGCCACACAGGACAAGAAAACAGATTAAATAACTGAACTGTGCTCTGACCAGCATCATGTCCTCCTACTATCAGCTGACTCTTTTCTTCCCTCCTCACTAACTCCAAGCATGGATTCAAGAGTCAAGAGAAGATAAACCTTGCAGGCTGCTCATTATCTGAACTAAAGATGTGCTGCTTCTTCCCTGAAAGGGCTCCCAAGAACTGGAAGGGGCCCCCAGGCACATGGCTGAATCCCCATCCCTGACCTTTTCCAGCTGAAGTGATTCTATGGTTGTGTTTTTCAAGCCAGAAGGGACCAGTTTAGTTGCCTGATCTCATGTTTTGACCACCTGTGCCTTGCAACTCTATCTTTAAGATAACCACATCCTCAGGCAGCACACCACCAGCCCCAGGCTGACGTGATCTCCACAATCACACTGACATTCACTCCAGATTGCAGAGGCTTCAGCAGTGCACAGCCAAGTGCTGCTCATCTCAGCTGAGGCACAGCTCTCCACAAGCCCCAGCAAGCCCCAGGAGTTTGCCTTAAGGAAAGGATGTTAGGTCTCATCCCTTTTGGGGAGAACTGAGACAGAAAAGACAAGCCCCAAGGAAGAGGCTGAGCTGCAGTTACACAGTCATGCCCACTCCAGCAGCTATTCCAACTGACCCTTCTTGCAATGCTCAGGAAGCACAACCATTCTTTTTCCCACAGGCTGCCATGTGAGGTCAGCATCATCTTACTGATTTATCCTCTCATTCTCTTCTTCTGACACAGACCTTTTTCTTTTGCTGGTTTAAACTCTGACAAGAGCAAGCATGCAGATCTGGCAACTGCTCTCAAATAGGAGAGGGTTTGTTTGTGTCTGGAGTTTCTTCCTTGGGGGTACCTGAAAGACCCACCATGTGCCAAGATAACCCCAAGTAAGGGGTGAAAAGCAAAACAGGACATGCATGAAGGAAGTCTCACCTCTGCTGCCATGAAAGCCAGGGTGTGCATGCCATGGGTGTAGCCAATAACCCCACAGATGCCTGCTAGGCCACAGCAGGACAGGAGCATGGCTATGAGCAGGGCCAGGACTCTGATGTGGCTGCTCCTGGGGGTGGTTGGAGAAAAGGAAAGCTGCAACACAAACACATAAATACATCACAGGTGTAAAGGAGGACTTCATCCACCCTGACTTCCTGGTGAGTCCTTCTGACAAGCCAAGGACTTATCAGGAAGCCACCTCACCAAACAAGTCCTCATTCAGGAAAGCCTTTTGCTTTCTAGAATAACCCAGTCTACCATGCACTGTACTAATAAATGATGAAGGATCAGGCTGTAACTACACATCACCCCAAAATCTTGTTTGCCCTAGTGTCATTTAGAAACCATTTCCTCCCTCAAAGGGCTCCCCAACACTGGAAGGGGCTCCCCAGGCACGTGGCTGAATCCCCATCCCTGGAGGCGTGCAGAAGAGGCAGAGATGAGGGTGGTGCTGAGGTTTGGCAGCAGCCTTGGTAGAGTCAGGTTGGACTGGATGACCTTAAAGACCTTTTCCAGCTGAAGTGATTCTATGGTTGTGTTTTGAAAGCCAGAAGGGACCAGTTTAGTTGCCTGATCTCATGTTTTGACCACCTGTGCAAGAAAACCACAGGCACCTTCTCACACAGTAGCTTCTGCATCACATCCACAGCATCTGCTTTGTAGACAGGCACTTCACCTTAGCACACACTCTTGAAGCACCCAGAACAACTGCTCTGTCAGTTTTTCACCTTACAGCTGTTCTGATTTCTCCACCTTTATCTTCCAGCCTCTAGTTATTCCAGTGTCATTTTCCTCTGGAAGGAAAAGGACAACTCCTCCAAAAATGTAACTTGCAGCCGGATCCTGCTGGGCAGTCTGCTCCAAACAGCTGTTTCATTCAACAGCAGGCGCAGTACAGTCATCCTCTAAACTACCTCCACAGTAGGCTACACCCAGGCAAATCCAAAAGGCTAAGTATTTAGGTGGTCTACCTCCTTGCTTTCAGGGCAGGAAGGGGAAGAACAGAACAAGGATAGAAGGAGTTGCTCAGAGCTTCACTCAGGTCTGACTGATGAAGCCAGCTCCCACATTTTGTTTTTGAATGGGCTCCTTCTTCCTTGTTTCTCTCCAGTTCAGTTGCACACATCCCTGTTTGCAAGGCAGCTCACACAAGCACCATTTGTGCAAGTAAAGAATTAAGGATACATGCTTTGAATGCAGAAGGAATAGAACAAGGATTTCTTCCCATGGGAGCTTTGTTCTTTCCCAGCTTTCTGAACAACAATAAAATTACCAGATGCCTGCCCTGCTCAGCTCTGTCTCCACCACTCTCGTTTCAAGCTCAGTGCCTAGCTGCCTGTGAATTACCAGGCCCTACTGCACAGCAATAAAGCACAAAGCACAGAGCTACCAGAAGGAAATTCATGGATTCAATTCAGTTCCAACTTTTATTCCAGGGCAGAGGAGCTGAGGAAAACACACATCCACTACATATGCTTAAAGGGCAGGATTTACTGTTCAAATTCCAGCTCCTTCTTCCTTGCCAAGCCTTCAATCTCTGCACCTCCACTGAATTTATTGCTGGTATTAACAGAAACTGGGACACAGCTCATGGAGGAAGTTGTGCTGTATATTGTCAAGACACTGGCAGTCATCATTTGTCAGATGAAAATGAGCTTCAATCTGAACACAGAGTCCACAGAAACAGGCTTCATGGCCCAATCCTAAAAGGCACCAACCTAAAGGGTGTTCTGCTATCAAGCTTTGTTCACTGAGAGCTCTGTGAAGACATCTCAGAGTTACATAACAGTAATTACAAGGCACAGAGAAGGAGCAATTTATCAAGGAAAATAAGGATCTTCAGCTCCATTTGTCTCATAGAATCATGGAGTTGCCAGGGCTGGAAGGGACCTCAAGGCTCAGCCAGTCCCAACCCCCTGCCATGGGCAGGGACACCTCACACCACAGCAGGCTGCTCACAGCCACATCCAGCCTGGCTGCAAACACCTCCAGGCAGGAGGCTTCCACCACCTCCCTGGGCAACCTGTGCCAGGCTCTCACCACCCTCCTGGGGAACAACTTCTTCCTGACATCCAATCTGAATCTCCCCACTTCTAGTTTTGCTCCATTCCCCCCAGTCCTATCACTCCCTGACACCCTCAAAAGTCCCTCCACAGCCTTCTTGCAGCCCCCTTCAGATCCTGGAAGGCCACAGTAAGGTCTCCTCTGAAGTGGAAAGATTCACAGAGCACTTCAAAGCAAGTATTTGAAGCTGGGAGGTGCACATGTGCAGCACCACAGGGTGAGGAAATGCTCTGAATAATCTCTTTGTAACTTCTCATGAGCCACTGCCTGAACCAGAACCAGAATGTGCACATCCCATGAGCCAGCCTGTGATGGGTTACACCCATCCTGAAAGCAGGGCAGGGGGAGGGCTTGTGAGAGCCTTGCTCTCCCTGGAGGCCATTTCCCCCTGGGGAACTGAGTGAGTCTGTTCCACTGCCCCTCCCTGTCCAGCAAGCCTATAAAAAGGAAGACACTGCAGCCATTTCTCTTAGCTCCTGCCTTGCCTGGACGAGAGGACTGCTGCTGGTTTCCTGCTTCGATGCCCTGTGGTCCGGCCTGGTCCTCCTCCCTGCTACATCCACACCTCTTAGAAGCACAGAATCATGGAATCAACAAGGTTGGAAAAGACCTCAGAGATCATCAAGTCCAACCTGTCACCCAACACCTCATGGCTACTAAACCATGGCTCCAAGTGCCACATCCAGTCCCCCTTGAACACCTCTTCAAAGGACTGGTTTTGTATACATATTTTTCCCCATCCATCCTTGTTCCTTACCCCTTGTGAACCCTTCCTGTTACATATACACACGTACATATATACATATATATGTATGAAAAACAAAGCTGGGGAGGGGTCTGGAGCACAGCTCTGGGAGCAGAGGCTGAGGGAGCTGGGCTTGCTTAGCCTGCAGAAGAGGAGGCTCAGGGGAGACCTTCTTGCTCTCTCCAACTCCCTGAAGGGAGGTTGTAGCCAGGTGGGGGTTGGTCTCTTCTCCCAGGCAGGCACCCAGCAGCAGAACAAGAGGACACAGTCTCAAGCTGTGCCAGGGGAGGTTCAGGCTGGATGTCAGGAAGAAGTTCTTCCCAGCAAGGGAGATTGGCCCTTGGGATGTGCTGTCCAGGGAGGTGGTGGAGTCCCCATCCCTGGAGGTGTTCAGGAAGAGCCTGGATGAGGCACTTGGTGCCATGGTTTAGTTGATCAGATGGTGCTGGGTGATAGGTTGGACTCCATGACCTCAAAGGTCTCTTCCAACCTGGTCTACTCCTAATCTAGTCTATTCTATTCTATTCTTTAAAGAAAATTTTTACGTCTCTACTTCCAAACCAACTCCAAATTATTTCTTGGTGGATTTTCCCCCTTCCCTTTTTTTCCTCTCTATTGGGAAAGAGGAAGGGGGAACAGGGGAGGGATTCTCAGACTTGCCCCCATCTGAGCTCTTACATCCCAGTTCAGGCTCAAACCACCACACAGCCCTTCATCCAAACTCACATATTCAAAGCGATCCTTGCAGAGGTGAACCATGAGATGAAGAAACACGAGTCCAGAGAACCAGAGGCACCACATCACCACCTCTTCCACTGTCTGAACATTCAGCACACCAAAAATGAAGATGAACTTGTAAAAAATGAAATTCCAGAATTTGTCCTTGAGGTGCTGTAAAGGGAAAAGACATCGGGTTACTGGAGTGGAAGCACTGGAAATGCACGTGCAGAGGAGAGGCGAGAACCAGAGAAAGGGGAAAATAAAAACCAGAAGTGAAAGCAGAAATGTGACAACAGACTGGCACAAACCTGCTGATTAGTGCTTGTGACTCCTACTGGATTACTAAGGGTCCTTAGAATCTAGCCAGCCTTTGTACCACCACAGCAAAACTGTATGCCGGCACACGATGCGCTGTCCTGCTGTCCTGGTTCCAGCTAGGCCAGACCTAACCCTGGTCAGGGACTTGACTTCCCAGCTCAGTCTCTGCTCTGCTTCTTCCTCAACTTCAGGGCAGGTTCTCACAGCCAGGGGCTGCTTCTGTGTTGTGGTTGAAGGGTTAACTGGTGGGCAGGGGGAAACCTGACCCAGGTGGGGGTCCCCGGGTCATGCTATTCCCTCCCCTTTCCTGCCTGCTATCCGCGTAAGGGGGCAGGAAGGTTCCGGTGGACTCTTCCCTTTGCCTTGCTGCCTGGAGGGGAGCTGTTTGCTGGATGAGAGCTGCTGCCATGTGTTTGGGCCTGCTTCCATGTGCTGTGGGGGAATCCACTGCCATCCCAGACTGGGTTTTGTATGAATCTCTATATATGCTTCCCCTCAATCTCTCTATACATCCCTTTCCTCTAAATACCTTTTATTATTCGTTGCAATTACTTTCTTCCAGTTCTGTGCAATTCCTTTTGCTTGCTCCTTACTCCCCTGCCTATTTTTACCCCTATGGGGGGAGAGGGAGAGGAGGGACAATCTAAATTCTGTCCTGTGGAGTTTTTGCCCTGAAAACCTTAAATGGTGACATTCTAGCAGTGAGAACACTGAATGGGAGAGTTAATGCCAAGGGCTGGGCTGCAGAGGGGCTCTGGCTTATCCTTGCTCCTGTGCAGACCAAGGGCACTGCCACATCTTGTGCCCCATGCCGGGATGAAGTAAGTCAGAGGTGGCACCTGTGGGGAGGAGTGGACAGGACAGCTGCCCTTCAACTGACCCACAAGGGATTGCATCCTGTGGATGGCATCCTCGGGAGAAAGCTGAGGGACCACCAGGGTCAAGCCTCTTCACTCAGCAGTGTCCCAGGAAGACTCTGCCCCTTCTGCCTTCCACCCTGACCCATATGTTCAAGGATCCAGTTCCAGAACCCAGCTCCTGAATCCCGCTCCCATCTGCTGTGAGTCCAGCCTGGGACTTGCCCAGTGCCTGCCCTGGAGCCAGTGGTGACAATGGTGATGTCATTGCCATCAGGGCTTGGGCTCCGTGTTGGGTTGGAGCTATCTGGACCTATGGCATTTCATTATGTCCATCCCAGCTGGTTCAGTTTCTTTCCCAGCCCATCAGCCTCCCTGCCCTGTTTCCTCTCTTTTGCCTTTGGGAAGGCAAAGAGCTTCACAGACAGCATCTGACACTTATCTAGTGGCCAGCCCAGCCCTGACCTTTGACATCTGCCATACTTCTCAAACAGTGCTCAGCACAAACCCAGTGAAATCTCTGATTCTTCACAGCCGAGCACCAAAGCTACCAGGCTGCAAACACAAAGTCCCCCTTGCAAACAGACTGCCACAGCCAACCTGCCCAAACAGGAAGGATCTGGACCTGCTGGAGCATGTCCAGAGAAGGGCCACAAGTATGATTAGAGGGCTGAAGCTGCTCTGCTATTAGGACTGACTGAGGGAGTTGGGGCTGTGCAGTCTGGAGAAGAGAAGGCTCTGAGAAGACCTTCTGGTGGCCTTCCAGGATCTGAAGGGGGCTCCAAGAAAGCTGGGGAGGGACTTTTGAGGGTGTCAGGGAGTGATAGGACTGGGGGGATGAAGCAAAACCAGAAGTGGGGAGATTCAGATTGGATGTGAGGAAGAAGTTGTTCCCCAGGAGGGTGGTGAGAGGCTGGCACAGGTTGGCAGGGAGGTGGTGGAAGCCTCCTGCCTGGAGGTGTTTGCAGCCAGGCTGGATGTGGCTGTGAGCAAGCTGCTGTGGTGTGAGGTGTCCCTGCCCATGGCAGGGGGTTGGAACTGGCTGAGCCTTGAGGTCCCTTCCAACCCTGACAATTCCATGATTCTATGATTCTAAACAGCCTAGAACCGTGCTTCCAGAAACCTGCCAGAAAGTAGAGATGATTAAGAGAAGATGTGACCAAGTTTGCTCTTACAAAGCACAATGCCTGAAGTGGAGAGTGAGATGGATGAGCAATGAAAAACAAACTCTTCCCAGGCAGGCACAGTAGGGAAGAAATGATGTGACACTCTCGAGCAGCAGAGAGCAAGGCAGCTTGTTGGGGGGTACAAAAAGCCTGATAAACCAAATTGCTTTGTTAAAGGACACCAGGAACTGAGTTAATACAGGCCCAGAATTCTTTCATGATGCTGCCACTTTTGGCTCTCAGATATTAACAACCAGCTTGCCTGTACATGAGGACTGAAGCCTACTCCCACTGCCCAAGCACAAACGGAGCCACACCGCTCCTGCCTTTCACTCCAGTTTTCAGGAGGGCAGAGAACACCCTGGAAATGATCATGGACTAAAATTCCCCATCCTTATAGTCAAAACCCAGCCCAAAGCAGTTTGATGGGACCTTGGTTTAACCATGCTATCAGCTGGAGGCTCTACAGGGTGTGAATCAGAAATACAAGAAGCTTTGGGACACAGCTGGTTATTAATGAAGCTTCACGTGCCTCAGCTCTGCACATCAAAAACTATCACGCCCCGATTTCCTCTTCAGGAACTCTCTCAGTACATGAACACCCTTCACTGCCACCACGTTCACAGAGAGCAACTTCAGGCATTTGCCTCTTTTCTTCCCCAAAAACCCAACATCCAGATACCGTTCAAATTGCTGCTGCTGCTGCTTTTATCTTCTGCACCATCCTGGCTTAAAAAGCTTCACAGTTTCTTTAATCATTTGCTTGCTGAATTTTTAACAACCACAGACTCACAGAATGGTAGGGGTTGGAAGGGACCTCTGGAGATCCTCCAGTCCAACCCCCCTGCCAAGGCAGCAACACCTAAAAAAGGCCACACAGGAACACATCCAGATGGGTCTGAGCGCCTCCAGAGATGGAGGCTCCACCACCTCTCTGGGCAGCCTGCGCCAGGGCTCCAGCACCCTCACAGTAAAGAAGTTCCTTCTCATGTTTACATGGAGCTTCCTATGTTCAAGTTTGTGCCCACTACCTCTTGTCCTGTTACTGGGCACCCCTGAGAAAGGCCTGGCCCCATCCTCCTGACACCCACCTTTAATTGGTCAGCATTGATGAGATCCCTCCCAATCTTCTCTCTCCAGGCTAAAAAGCCTCAAGTCCCTCAGCCTTTCTTCATAGGATATTCCAGTCCACTATCACCTTTGCAGCCCTTTGCTGTACTGCCTCAAGCAGTTCCCTGCCCTTCTTGAACTGGGGAGTCCAGAACCAGACCCACTACTCCAGATGAGGCCTCTCTAGGGCAGAGGAGTAGGATAACCTCAACCTGAAATATTTTCACTTATCCCAGAAGCAGGACTAAACAGCCAAAGTTTTCAGCCCTGCTTATGTCCCTTCTCTCTGCATATGCCTGCCTCTTACACCTAAGGCAATGTTATGGGTTTAAGAACCAAAGAGGCCCTTAAATCCTCCAGAAGTGCCAGACAGCACAAGGAGGCAGACACAGAAAAAGTGTAACCTTTGTTATTCCACTCCCATAATCCTGCACCCCTAGATAAACAGCCGCAGTTGCCTGTTCTGCCTCTTTTCTCCCTCTCCTTGCTCCCAGAAGCTTGGGCCATCATCTCTTGTTTGGTATTTCGGGTGAGGTTTTCAGCCTTGAGCAGCTTGGCTCATTTTTGCTGCACAATTCAGGCCTGGTATGGCAGGGGGGAAGCAGGGAGGCACGGGGGGATGGCATTAAGGCATGGTGTTTGGCATGGCTGGGGGAAAGGTTTTGGAAGGTGTCAGCCCAGTGAGGCTTAGGGGGAGAAAACCAAACAACAGGTTGGAGAGAAGTGGGCCAAGGCTGAGTATCACAGAACCACAGGAACATTCAGGTTGGAAGAGACCCTCAGGAGCACCAAGTCCAACCCAGAACCCTGCTCCACAAGGGTCACCTCTAAACCATATCCCCAAGCACCACATCCAAACCACCTTTGAACACAGCCAGGCTTGGGGTCTCCACCACCTCCCTGGGCAGCACATTCCAGGGCCTGACCTCTCTTTCTGTGTATAACTTCTTCCTAATCTCCAGTCTAAACCTACCCAGTGGCAGCTTGAGGCCATTCCCTCTTGTTCTCTCACTAATCACCTGGCAGAAGAGACCAGCAGCAGCCTCTCCACAACCTCCTTTCAGGTAGCTGTAGAGAGCCTTGAGGTCTCCCCTCACCTCCTCTGTTTCTCACCAACCAGCCCCAGCTCCTTCAGTGGCTCTTCATCAGATTTATTCTCCAGGCCCTTCACAGCTTCCTTGCCCTCCTCTGCCCTGGCTGCAGCTCCTCCACAGCTCTCTCGTGTTGAGGTGCCCAAAGCAGGACACAACACTCCAGGTGTGGCCACACCAGAGCTGAGTGCCAGGGCACAGTCCCCTCCCTGCTCCTGCTGCACACAGCATTGCTGACCCCAGCCAGGATGCCACTGGCTGATTGTTGGAGAATGGCTTAAATCTAAGGGACATGACTCTGTGGAACAGCTACTTGAGCAGAATGTGTAGGCCATACTCCATCGTGTTGTTTACTGCCCATGGTTAGCTGGCATGCTGAGGCAGTGAGGTCACTGTGGCCTTGTAGCGGTTCTTGCAGCTGTGTGTTTGTAAGATAACAGGATGGGAAAGGAAGAGCTGGTGAGAAGGGAGTTTTCTGAGATTGTACGCAGAGCCTTTGATGTTGTACACAGACCTAATTGCAGGTGGGCTGGATATTATAATGTTGCCTTCAGTCAGAGACCAATAGAATAATGACACTTATGCATGTTTAGCTGAGATGCTATATAAGTTGTGTATCCGGGCAATAACGTTGAAGCGTGCTTATCAATCATATTGATTGCTGCTGTCTTCCCTCGCCGCTCCCAATAGCTGATGAATTTGTGTACTCTGTATTTCTGCACAGACTTGTGAACAGTGTTTCCATTTAAACTTTGCCATTCTGTGGAGCATTTCTATTTTACTCGTTTTGGGGAGTGCAAAATAGCTTTCTGTCTGCTCAACCCAAGGCAGGCAGATAAACCATCCACACAACATACAGGGATGGAAAGCGTTTCTCCAGCAGCTGAGGCACAAAATGGGGTGCAGGAGGGAATTGAGCCTGCTGGAGCTGATAACTGAACTATGAAACACAGGGGAGAAATGCCCCCAGGTGGGACTGGATGGAGAAGAACACACACAAGTACTCTGAAATGAGGTGCACTTCTAAGTCAGCTTGATAAAAGTTCAGTGAGGAAAGCAAGATTTTCAAGCTGACCACAAAATATAATAGGAACAGTGAAAAAGAGAAGCTCCTCTCAGAGGTGAACTGGAAGCTTGTGGCTGTGGCTGCATTAGCTAAGCAAATGTTATCATTTCACTTCATGCTGTTCCAAAATTGACTTTTCTTGTGCACTTGCAGCAATTCCCTCCAGAAAAGCACAGCAGCCCCACGCCAGGAAAACAATGGAACAGGACAATGTAGCCAGCAGGTTGAGGGAAGGGATTCTCCCCCTCTACTCCACCCTGGTGAAACCCCACCTGGAGTACTGTGTCCAGTTCTGGAGCCCCTAGTACAAGGAGGATATGGAGGTGCTGGAAGGTGTCCAGAGAAGGGCCAGGAATATCAGCAGAGGGCTGGAGCACCTCTCCTGTGAGGACAGACTGAGAGAGTTGGGGTTGTTCAGTCCGGAGAAGAGAAGGCTCTGAGAAGACCTAACTGTGGTGTCCCAGTATCAGAAGAGGGCTACAGGAAAGCTGGGGAGGGACTTTTGAGGGTGTCAGGGAGTGATAGGACTGGGGGGGATAAAGCAAAACCAGAAGTGGATAGATTTAGATTGGATGTGAGGAAGAAGTTCTTCCCCATAAGGGTGGTGAGAGCCTGGCACAGGTTGCCCAGGGAGGTGGTGGAAGCCTCCTGCCTGGAGGTGTTTGCAGCCAGGCTGGATGTGGCTGTGAGCAAGCTGCTGCAGTGTGAGGTGTCCCTGCCCATGGCAGGGGGTTGGAACTGGCTGAGCCTTGAGGTCCCTCCCAACCCTACCAACTCAATGGCTCCATGACAACACTCAGGGCAAGGCGTCGCTGCCGTACCTGCCGCTCGATGACGCGCAGAGGACCAAACACCATGCACTGGATGAGCTTAGCCACCAGCATCAGAAAGCAGCAGGCAGTGTTCACCAGCACCTGCAAAGAAAGCAAGCAGTCGGCAACCAATACTTCTGCCCTACTTAGCAGAGGGGCAGGGGAGAGAAGGGGAAGGAGGGTGTCTAACAAAACCTCCCATTGTTCACAGGTCACTATTAATTGCCTCTTCCCTTTTCTTGGTGAAATTTAAGCCTGGTCGCTTCCAAGCTGGTAAGTCACTTGACTCTTTTTCGGTCTGGAAATACAGTTTGATACACCAAGCAGATCCCAACAAACCAACCCAGCCCTTCACAGTTAATTCTTTTGTGCAGATCAGCAAATTTTAGCACCAAGGCTGAAACTCATTTTAAGGAGATGCTCACTTGTGTTAAACCTACAGCAGAGGAGAAACCTCCAGTTTGGGTCTGTCCTTACAGGAAGAGGATTCAGACATCGTCTCCAAACATGCTGATTAGCATTCAGCCCTCTGGAAGAACTGCTCAGATCCTTCGGGGTAAACTGCTTTAAAGCACAGGAGCAAGGAGCAGAGTACACGGCCCCGATAAAACTTCTTCCCACGTATGGCAGAACACTTGCAGTTAACTTTTGACCTACACGGAGCACTAAAAGGGGAAGGTGGGGATGGTGAAGCAGCCTCATGCTGTGGTTTCTAAAGGACATACAATGCACTCCTCCAAACCTTTTAATTTAAGGTCCCGAGACTGACTTTCAACAGGCGGCCTGTGTTTGGTATGGCAAATATCAGCTTCTCAGCCAAGAGGGCACCTCATAAAGCACATGTGCAATCACCTTTGACAGGCATTATTAAAAACTCAACAGGAGGAGTCAGCAACAAAAACAAGTCAGCCAAGATCCACATCCTATTGCAAAGTTCAGGTCTAAAGAGCTACAGAAAACGTCTCCTCTGTTAGTTGCTTTTTTGGTCTTAAATGGTGAAAGGGCTTCCTCTCATCTGCACGGCTCTAAATGCTATTTTTCTAAAAAAGAAGGAGCAGGTAAAGTGTAGGCTTGCACCCCTGACAGCCTCCTGGGCAGCCTCCTGGGCAGCCTCCCGCACAGCTTCCTGGCCGAGCAGGACAGGCAGCGCTTCCAGCAGCGCCGCTGCAGCACCCACCAGGGACCCAAGAGCTGCACTCAAACACCCCCTGGCCAGAGGGGCACCCTCCGGGTCACGGACAAGCCTCTCGATGAACTTTGGGCTCTCCTGGCTTTCCCTCAACCCCGGACGTGAAGGGCGCACAGCGACTGCGGCAGCGGCCCGGGGCGGGCTAGGGGAGCACCCCGGGCGGGCTAGGGGAGCACCCCGGGCCGGAGCGGGCGGCCGGCCCGCGGAGCCGCCTCTCTTCCCTCGGCTCCCCAAGAACCGTTCTCAAACAACAATAACGACCCCTCCCACTCCCTCCCAAGCCCGGAGGGGAGCCGGGGGAGGCCCGGCCGCCTTCTCCCCACCACCGCCAGCCGCGGGCACAGGCCGCGCAGAGCGGCCCCGAGTCCGCCGCAGGCCGCGGCCCCGCCGCGCCGCTCCCCGCAGGCCCCGCCCCACCCGGCCCGGCCGCCCGGGGCTCACCCAGACGCAGAGGCTGTCGGAGAGCAGGTAGTAGGCGAGGTCTACGGCCCGCGGCCCGCCGTGGCGCGGGGTCTCGGCCGGCTCGGTGCCTTCCGCCGCGCCGTCCGGCTGGGCGGCGCCGGCGGCCTGGCTGAGGGCGCAGTAGGCGCTGAGGCCGGTGCCCAGCAGGGCCAGGGCGCTGAGCGCCGTGTAGGTGCGCAGGCTGGGCCAGGGGAAGCGCTCTAGGAAGAGCAGCGGCATGGCGGAGCCCTCGCCGCGGCCTCGGCCCGCCGCGCTGCCCCGGCTCCTGCGGCCTAAGCGCCCGCCCCGCCGCCGCCCCTCCCCGGGGCTGGCCCAGCCAACGGCCTCAACCCCCCCGCGCCCGGCCCCACTGAGTCACGGCCGGGGCGGTGCTTCCAGCCTGGCCCTTCCGCCCGACCCCGGGGACTGGAGGCTCGGGGCGCCGCAGCCTGCCCGGCACCGCGCAGCCAAAAGCGGGAGGAGAGGGAAAGCTGCGAGGTGCTCCTTCGCCAGGCCCCGGATCCAGTGGCACGGAACCAGAGGAGGAGGCAGAGAGCGGGCACAGCCCTGCAGCCCTTCCACAAGAAACCTGACGTGCACAAAACTTCTGTCAGCACCAAGTGCCGCGCAGGGATGCAGGAGGAAGCTGCTTGTTCGCGGTAGCGTCTGCCTTCCAAACCTTCCCCCTCCCTCCCTCATGAAAGATCTGTTCCACCCTCTGCTCCCCTGCTAACTTTACTTGTTCCACCTGGCAGTTGGCCCAGCATCCATACCTTCTACTAACTGTATGGTCCTATGGGAAGCACAGACACAGGGAACAGCCCTACTGCTGTAGTTTCTACTGTTCCCAATACTTGTTCCAGTCCCTCCAGGAAAGAAGGCTCCAGGGAGAGCTTAGGTGACCTCCTCCAAAAAGGGAGCCTACCAGAAAACCAGGGAGGGACTGTGGGACAGGAAAATGGGGGTGATGGGGGGTTTAAACTGTAAGAGGGTAGATTTAGATTCGATGTAAGGAAGAAATTCTTCACTGTGAGACTGGTGAGATACTGGCCCAGGATACCCAAAGGGTGGTAGATGCCCCATCCCTGGATCCATTCCAAGTCAGATTGACTGGGGCCCTGAGCAACCTGCTTTAGTTGCAGAGACCCCTGATGACTGCAGGGAGGGGGGACAAGATGAGCATTAAAGACCCTTCCACACCCCAAACCATTCCATGACTCTATGATCCCTGATTTCCAGTATGCATCCCATACTGCACAGCTTCAATCTGACTGGAGCACCAAGCTATCCCAACTGTTCTGTATGTGGCTGACCAGTACAGCTGCCACCAGAACCAAGCACTTCAGCATGCTTCAGCTCCCCTGGCAGCACACACTCATGAGGACAAGGCACACACAACAGTGCAGCTTCTGATCACAGGCAGAACTGGGAAACAAGTCCTGGAAAACAAAACTCTGAAATGCTGAAGGCATGAGGAAAGGACTCATCCAGCTGGAACTGATGTTTAGCCAAGGATGTACTCAGCACTGGTGAGGCCACCCCTTGAGTCCTGTGTCCAGGTCTTGGCCCCTCAGATTAGGAAAGATGTTGAGCTGCTGGAAGGTGTCCAGAGAAGGGCAAGAAAGCTGGGGAGGGGTCTGGAGCACAGCCCTGGGCGGAGAGGCTGAGGGAGCTGGGCTTGCTTAGCCTGCAGAAGAGGAGGCTCAGGGGAGACCTTCTTGCTCTCTCCAACTCCCTGAAGGGAGGTTGTAGCCAGGTGGGGCTTGGTCTCTTCTCCCAGGCAAGCAGCACCAGAACAAGAGGACACAGTCTGAAGCTGTGCCAGGGGAGGTTTAGGCTGGAGGTTGGGAGAAAGCTCTTCCTAGAGAGAGATGTTTGCCATTGGGAAGTGCTGCCCAGGGACGTGGAGTCCCCATCCCTGGAGGTGCCCAGGAAGAGCCTGGATGGGGTGCTTGGTGCCATGGTTTAGTTGATCAGATGGTCCTGGGTGATAGGTTGGACTTGGTGATCTCAAAGGTCTTTTCCAACCTGGTTAATTCTATTCTATTAGAAACCAACTCAAGGTGGTTGTTTACTATCTGCAAGAGACTGAGCAGAAAGAGCAGCAGTGTGGGTATGCCTTGCAGGGTGACACAAAACACTGCTCTACCGCAGCAGCTTCAGGGTAACGTGGAAACACAGCCACGTGGCAGTGGCAAAACATTTCAACATCACCCAAATTCCATCCTGTAGCTATAAAAACATAGCAAAATAACTTCGCTTTCCACATTTTAACTGGACCTCAAGGCCAGTCCAACAGAACTGGCTGAGTTGTTATTTTCTTGAAGGGACAGAGAGGGGAGAAGATAAACCTCACACCTCTGTCAAGCCCTGTCCAAACAGGAACGCTTCCACACCACTGCTGGTGAGCTTTGCACAAAGGTGACACTGGCCTATGGCACAGCACTGTGGCCTTGTGGCCAAGAAGGGTCAAAGGTGTCCTGAGACTAGAGGCTTAGCAGGTCAAGGGTGATTCTCCTTCCCCTCTACTCTGCCCTGCTGAGGCTACATCTTGAGTACTGGGTCCAGCTCTGGGCTCCCCAGTTCAAGAGACACAAGAAGGAAGAGTCCAGTGGAAGCTACAGAGATGCTGAGGGGACTGGAACATCTCTATGAGGAGGAAAGGCAGAGAGCCCTGGGGCTGTTGAGCCTAGAGCAGAACAGCCTCAGAGGAATCTGATCAATGCTTAGCAAGAGCTAAAGAACCTGTGGGTTGCAAGTGGCTGGGGCCAGGCTCTTGCCAGTGATGCCCAGGGACAGGACAAAGGCAATGAGCACAAACTGGAACCCAGGAGGTTCCACCTGAACAGGAGGAGAAACTTCATTGGAGTCTTTCCAGAGAAGGAGACTCCACAATCTCTCTGGAGAGCCTGCTCCAGGGCTCCAGCACCCTCACACCAAAGCCACCTAGGTATTATGATCCTGGAGAAACTGCTGTGGGTGCCCCTGCTAAGCAGGGGGGTTGAGTGGATGATCTTCAGAGGTGCCTTCCAACCCCCACCCTGCTGGGATTCTGTGATCTAGGTACTCATACTCAAAGCATCCAGTCTGTTCTCTTAAGATACAAAATTATATTGCACCTACTTACCCTGTTCAATTTCTCCCTCAGACCAACTGCTGGTCAGGGATGAGGATCAGAGCATCTAAATGGTCCCTGAATTGTTTAGGTTCTCCTCCTGTTTCTATATTTACAAGGAGTCTCATGGAAAAGACAAGGGGTAATGGCTGCCAAGTTACTCCTGGGGAGATTTCAGCTGGACTCCGGAAGAAAATTTTCCCCCATGAAAACAGCCAGGACACTGCAGTCATCTCCCAGGGGAAGCAGTGGATTGGGCAGTTTGAAGACTCAACTTCCCAGGGTGCTGTGCCAGCTCATTTCAACTCCTGTTACCTAGAAAGGTTGGACCAGATGATCCTTGGGGGGTGGGGGTGGTCCCTTCCCACCTGGCATTCTGTGATTCCATCTACTTCTGAAGGAAAGCAAAAGGTTAACACACACCTGGTAGCAGGAAACAACCAAAGTTAAAAACCAACCCACAGCAAAAGAAAAGCCTCAAAAAAACCCAAACAACAAAAGAGCAAAATCCCAAAGAGGCTCTTAATCATTTTGTTTAATGTTGTACAAAAAACCCCAAAACAAATCAATCTGGTGAGTATGACAACAAAAACCGACCAGTGATTCCAACACTGACACCATGCTGCCAGCCTGTGACCCAAAACCAGCTGAGATTTCACTTCTCTGGTCAATACAAGAGAAAAGCTTAGTGGCCTTCAGGAAAAGAATGACATCCAGAAAAAAGAAAGAAAGAAAAAGAAACCAAACAAGACCATCAAATCCTTGTGTCACACTTGAGTTCTGTTCCTCTACAGTTTTAAAGCTGTGCTCACAGAGACGGCTTCTCCTGTCCCGCTCTCCAGGCCAGGCAGGAAATTCAGTTGTAAATGAAGTTGAACCTAAAATTGAAAGGGGCATTAGTGAGGGATTGCCATTCCCTAAGTGACACTTTTGGAATGATGAAGCTTTTTGGGGTCCTCTCTCACTAACAGATGAAAATTGTTATTTCTTTTGTTTCAGTAAGATGAGCAAATGATACATCTGGCCAAAGAGTTCCAGCAAGAGTCCTGGGCTCTGACACAGGCAAACACCAGGATCCTACCCATAACACAACAGGCTGCCTAACAGCCAGCAGTCTATAGGCACTCAGGAGAAAGTATCTGGAGTCTTGAGACCAGGGGAGGGGAAGCTCCCACAAGGGAGGGGGTTGGACTCAGTGATCTCCAGAAGTCCCTTCCAACCCCTAACATCCTAACTGCCAAACCTGGGACTAGATAGAGGGAAAAACCCATCAGGATACAAGCCTGTTATGGGCAGTACCAGAGGTGACATTCTGCTGGCAGGTATTTCCTCAAAGGGGGTGGAGGACTGAACTCCATCCCCAGGTAACAGCTGACAGGCTGTGGAATGCCTGTAACAGGAACCAGTGGGACCCACGAGCTCCGGAGACCCAAGGTACAAGGTAACAGAGGATGATTCTCAGGTAACAAAGCCAGAGTGTGGACATTGGGAAAAGGAGGGAAAACACAGAGCTGTCCCTGCAGGCACTCATGTGATAAAGATGCTGCAGGCTGTAAGCTGTACCAGAGAGACTCTAAAGAACCTACCACAAAGCTCTGGTTAACTGTGCACCTAACACTGCTGCAGACACACATCTTGGCCCTGACTTTCACACTGTCCCCAGCACTGACAAGGCAGCTGTTCCTTACCATGTGCACAGCTTCATCCTCACCACCTCTCCCCTCCTCCTCTGACAGGAAGGTAAGATACAGGAACTCCTGGATACGACTTTAGCGCTACCAAGTTGCAACCAGTGCCTTTAAATTCTCCATCACATCTTAGAATCACAGAATCACTCAGGTTGCAAAAGACCTCCAAGATCATCAAGCCCAACCTTCTACCCAAGACTAGCCCATGTCCCAAAGCACCACACCTGCTCCTTTCTGAACACAACCCTCTTGGACTGAGGTTGACTCTCAGCCCTTTGGGACAGCTGCAACCTTTTCAGGTAGGTTTCTGCAGTGTTCTGGTGTCCCCAGCAATTGGAAATCCAAAGAAATCATCCATATACCTGCTCAAAAGTTGAGGAAGGCTGGAAATGATGGGGCCATATCCTGGGGCATTGTCATAGAGCTCAAACAAGGGCGCAGCCACCAGCTTGTAGTTTTTGGGAACTGCAAAGAGAGCTAAAAAACAAGCCAGAGAAATACCAAAAAGTACAAAACAAAACCCAAGAAGAATTGAGAAAATTATTAGAGAATTAAGAAGAAGAGGCACCACACATTCAGCCAAGGTTACCCCTGCCCTCCCAAACAAGATCACTACATGTAGCAGTAGGGTAGGTTTATTCCTGTTCTGGTTCAGAAAAGGCCAAGGGGCAATGGCTGGAAACTCCAGCACAGGAGGTTCCACCTCAAATTGAGGAGGAACTTCTTGACTGTGAGGGTCACAGAGCACTGGAGCAGGCTGCCCAGAGACGTTGTGGAGTCTCCTCCTCTGGAGACATTCAAGCCCTGTCTGGATGTGTTTTGTGTGGCCTGTGCTGGATTCTCTGGTCCTGCTCTGGCAGGGGGCTTGGACTTGGATCATCTCCAGAGGTCCCTTCCAACCCCTGGCATCCTGTGACCAGCGTGGGGCTCACATGCTGCAGGAGCAGGAGTGAGCACTTCCTGGCAGCTCATGTCCAAAGGATCACCTGCCTCATCCCAAAACTGATATAAATGCTACAAAAAGCAATTAACTTTCTAGCAATCAGCTAGAAAAGCCTTCAAGCACATAAACAGCACCTGGCCTGACACTTCTTCCCACGACACACAGCACGAAGCTTGGTTGCAAACAAGCACTCACCCTTTTCTTGAAGCTGCACCAAGAACAGCTTTTTGTGCTCTTTGGGTTTTGTGATGTGAGCTGGGATATAGGGATACTGGAAGGGAAAAAACCAAGGACAACAAAAGATGGCTTGGTCAGAGCTCTTGAAAACAATGGTATCTTAAGTGCTCCTCTATAACTTAACAAGCACTGTGCAAGCTTCCCATGTGGCACATACTGGTCTCCCATGGCATCAAAGCACTCAAGGAAACTGCTGGCCCAGCTGTTGACAGGATCTGGAGGCATCAATGTTGATGGCCAGCTAAAACAACCCAGACAGAAATGCTAACAGCAAACTGAGTATGTCCAGGGGCAAAGTGTTTAGAAAGAGAGGAGTGAAACTGTTTTCTTCACAGGGCATCTGCTCCACATGCAGCAGCACAGGAGATTCCACTGTGGCTGCAACAGGGATTGAAACGGTGTTGGCTGGCTCAGCACAGGACTGGAAGTGATGACACCCAGTGGTTTCTCATCCCATCAGGATGGGTGTGAGGAAGGAGATCACACACAGGACTTTCCAGGGCAAAAAACACCAAGTTTGTACTTTCTCCTCAGTCACAGACCAAGAAGTGAAAAGCTAAAAACCAGAGAGACTAATTCCTTGTGCAGCTCTTGCTCAAAAAGCCCAACTGGGAGGTTGAAGGCTTTGAGAACAATCAACTCTTGACCGAAGAAGATGAAAGTTGAGATGGGTACTCACCTGTGGAGGTTCAAAGTTTGGTCTCCACCAGTTACCAATGCAGTCATCAATGACCCAGTCTTGCTGAACACCATCCTGACGACCCAGTATCTACCAAACAGACAGGTACAGTCAGAACTCCAACCACTCTGAGTATTTATTTTAGACAGCATATACTGGAAGGGTGAAGACTTGCTGTGTTAAGGGTCTGATGGGAGTTCAGAACTGCTCTGGAACAGCTTTTCCTAGAATTTCAGAGCATTTCTGTATCAAGGGACATTACTTAGCAAAAGCCTCCCCTGACAAGACAAGGACACTGTTGAAAGCATTTCAAATCTCATGCTGCATTCAGCTGAACTGAGGTCTTGTCAGAGCAGTGAGGAGAATGAAAGGCATTAAGCCACCTGACAGAATTAAGTTTAGCTGACTTGGAGAGCAAGGAAAGTTGATTGGTACCTTGGGAAGACTATCTCAAAGGCAAGTCCTCATCACTTTTCTCCACAGCATATCTTACTTCCCATCTGCACCCTCCCTTGCCTGAAATCGACCCAAAAAGCAAAGCTGCAAAGGGACACAGGGCTTGAGCAGCAGGGAGGGAGGGGCAGCTACCAGACCCCTCTGTCACAGTCCTGCTGCAGATAAACAAAAGCTCATTGTTTTCTTTGTTAGCTACCTGAGAACAGCACAATACAGCTACTCAGCAGAAGCTGTTCTCTAAAGCTTCGAGCTGTTAACTCTAAAATAACCCCACATGCCAGCATCCCAAGGGCACAAAAGAGAACAGACCTCTGTCATCAAGCGTTTGAGCCCCTCCACCTCATCTTCTCCTGGATTGAGTTCACCACCAGGTCTGTGGAAACAACCGAAGATGAAAGCTGAAGTTAGGTCTTTCCTGTCATTTACTGACTTCCACGGCTAAGGTTGGATGTGCTGCCAGGCAGAGATGGGACAAATTCACTCAATTAACAAGTTCCAACTCTAACTGTCCTCAATTTAAGCACAGTACTTGAGTTCTCAGCCAAAGTGAGGCTCAAAGGGCTGCTGTATGCCCCTTAAAAATGAATGATTACACGAAACAGGTCAGCTTCAGCAGGATGAAGTATAACACTACACGTGGTGTGAAGCAGGACATTTAAAAGCTAGGGGTTTAACTACATAAAAGCACCAAAGCTAAAAAAAAAAAAAAAAAGACCTGTAAATATTGACTGTAGAATCACAGAATCAATCAGGTTGGAAAAGACCTTAGAGATCATCAAGTCCAACCCGTTACCTAACACCTCATAACAACTAAACCATGACTGTATTTATTCTTATCTCCAAAGCAAATCCACTGAAGCAAAAAGGAAGCAGAAAAATACAAAGGACTGGAGTGATAGGAAGAGAGGCAATGGCTTTGAGCTGCAAGAGGGGAGGTTGAGACTGGAGATGAGGAAGAAATTGTTGGCAGTGAGGGTGGGGAGACTCCGGCACAGGCTGCCCAGGGAGGCTGTGGCTGCCCCCTCCCTGGAGGTGTTGAAGGCCAGGCTGGATGAGGCCTTGAGCAAGCTGAGCTGGTGGGAGGGGTCCCTGCCCATGGCAGTGGGGATGGAACTGGATGATCTTTAAGGTCCCTTCCAACCTAAACCATTCTATGAATCTATGAAAATAAAACTCATGTGGGGAACCATCCTGCATTTGATGCCAGACTAATTAGAAACAACCCAAACCACTAAACCTACATTTCCATCTTCAAGGACTGTGACAAAACCTTTGAGCCTTGTGTCCACAAACATCTCCCAGATCAAGACATAAAAAGCCCAAAGACAGGGATAAAAAGTCTGTTTTCCCACACAACTGAGAGCAAATGATGTGTGCTAAAAACATCAGAGCAGGAACACAAACAGGACAATGTTTAAAACAGAAACCAGGCAACTCCACCAGCACTACAACCACATGATGCAAACACTCCAATTTCACTCTGGCAATAAACTATGAGATGAACTGAAGCACATTCCTCAAATTCAGATGTCTGCCTTTCTTCTGTCAGATCACCCAGGAGTCTGTGAGCAGGCAGCATTCTGATCTTCCTGGGCTTTAGTGCTTCAGCTCCACTTCACCATTTGTGCCCACAGCATGAAGAGATTTAAGCAGCACAGCTCTCAAGGGAAGCACAACACACAGCTAATGAGTTTTAAACAGCATCTTGGAATCATACAACACTTGGGGTTAGCAGGGACCTTAAAGATCATCTAATTCCAACCCTCTTACCTCAATGAGGCCCCATAGCTAAGATCTCCAGTCAGTTCCAAACTAAGTCACCTCACTCAGAATCCTAAGAACCATGGAATGGTTTGGGTTGAAAGGGACTTTAATGCTCATTTAGTCCAAACCCCTGCAGTCAGCAGGGACATCCCCCACTAGAGCAGGTTGTTCAGAGCCCCAAAGAACCTGACCTGCATTGGTTCCAGGGATGGGGCATCTGTCACCTACCTGGGCCAGGGTCTCAGCACCCACCACACAAAAACCATTCTCCTTTCTCTCTAGCCTGAATCTCCCTGTTTTAGTTTAAACCATCCCCCCTTGTCATGAGCAGAGTCAGACAAACACACTTGATAGCAAAACCTCACAAGTTTGCTGAGACTAGGTCTTGGAAAGAAATGAATCATCTTTAAACCCATATCCTGTTTTGCATCAAGAGAAGTGTGGCCAGCAGGTCAAGGGAGGTGATTCTCCCCCTCTACTCTGGTGAGACCCCACCTGGAGCACTGTGTCCAGTTCTGGAACCCCTATTAAAAGAAAGATCTGAGGGGCTGGAAGGTGTCCAGGGAAGGGCGAGGAGCATGAGCAGAGGGCTGGAGCTGCTCTGCTGTGAGCACAGACTGAGGGAGTTGGGGCCGTTCAGTCTGGAGAAGAGAAGGCTCTGAGGAGACCTAATTGTGGCCTTCCAGGATCTGAAGCGGGCTCCAAGAAAGCTGGGGAGGGACTTTTGAGGGTGTCAGGGAGTGATAGGACTGGGGGATGGATTCAAGGTAGAGGAGGGGAGATTTAGGTTAGACATTAGGAGGAAGCTCTTCCCCAGGAGGGTGGTGAGACACTGGAACAGGCTGCCCAGGGAGGTGATGGAAGCCTCCTGCCTGAAAGTTTTTAAGGCCAGGCTGGATGTGGCTCTGGGCAACTTGACCTAGTGTGAGGTGTCCCTGCCCATGGCAGGGGGTTGGAGCTGGCTAAGCCTTGAGGTCCCTTCCAGCCCTGACACTTCTGTGACAACCTCTACTGGCCAGCTGCCACACCTCAGTCTCTAGACCCCATATCTAGTGGTCTGTGCCAACAAAGCTCTAGTTAGCTGCATGAAACAAGACCCTTACAGCTTGAAGAAAGTGGTGCCCAGCTGCAGCAGCAGCACGTGGGGCAGCCTGTGCTCGTGGACGATCAGCACCCCTTCCACCGTGCGCCTCATGCCGATCTTGTCGAACTCCTCCCTCATGCGCTGGAAGCGAGCCGCCACCGAGCTGTCCTTCTCATAGAGGGGCTCCTTCGTGCCAAAGGTGTAGTTGGTCAAAGGATACCTATGAAGGGAGGGAAGGAAAGTTAGGTCCCAACGAGAGCCTGCATCTTAAATCGCCAGGACAAGGCCTCCCGAGCGCGGCGGAACGGAGGCGCATGGCGCGGGCCAGGACCTGCTCGTGGGAGTCACAGAAGGGGCTGGAAGGAACCTGAAAGATCATCCAGTCCCAACCCCCCTACCATGGGCAAGGACACCTTCCACTAGACCTTGTTTGTGAGGCCCCAGAAGCCCTGCCCCAGCAGGCAGCCCCCCAAGCCCTGCTGCTCACCACTCCTGTGGTGCCGACTCAAGGAGAGAAACCCAGAAGAACCGCCAGCTGCTTATTCAGCAGCCACACCTCTCTGATCTCCACAGCACAGGGACAAGGCAGCTGAAAGGCTGAGTGGGGCTGGGAAAGAAACAGGAGAGAACAGCTCTGCTGGGAAGGGAGGGAGGGAGCTGCAGGGTTCTTCAGCAGAAGTAATGAAATGCCAGAGATCTAAACTGTTAGAAGTGGTTGTTTTGAAGTGGGAAATCGGACATCTGGGTCACAGAAGAGGAAAAATGCTGAGTGCCTAAGTGCAGGGCCTGGAGAAAGATCAAAGTTTGAGCAGGGCTAAGTGCTGGGCATCTGCATCCTCTCATGGCAGAACACTAAGAGGTTTAGCTAGGTGGGAGGGACTGAAAAAAGCCAGAAAATAAATGAAAGCTGAGGTAAGAAATCAGTCGGTCCTAGAGAGCACAGAGGGCAACAGGAAAATGCACAAAACCCAAGCAACACAAATCTGATAGCAGGAGGCCTGGAGGGAGCACAGGACCAGCTGGCTAGGTGGAAAAGGGAGAACACAGGTTGTGGGCAGAGCAGTAAGGAGCTATCACAGTGGCTTTCTGGACTTGCAGCATACAGCAGAAGGAATGACTGACTTCATGGGGAATGAGCTCCTGCAGATGAGTCTCAGTATCTATTCTTTCCCCAATATTCAACCACAGAATTGTTTTGGGTGGGACAGATCTTTGAGAACATCAAGTCCAACCCTTAACCCAGCACTTGCCAGGTCACCACCAAGCCATGTCCCTCAGCACAACACCTCCATGGCTTTTAAAGACTTCCCGGAATGGGAACTCCACCACTACCTTAGGCAGCCTGTTCCAGGCCTTAATGTTCCTCGTATCCAAACTAAACCTTCCCTGGGGCAATTTGAGGCCCTTTGCTCTAGTCCTGTCCCTTGTTCCCTGAGAAGAGACCAACCCCCACCCAGCTCCAACCTGCTTTCAGGGAGCTGTAGCGAGCAATGAGGTCCTCCTTCAACCTCCTTTTCTCCAGCTTAAACAACCTCACTTCCCTCAGCTTCTCCTCACAAGACTCATAGTCTACACCGAGATATCAAACTTAAGTTGCATGCACACTTCCCCTCCCAATCCTTCCTCCCCCAAATTCTCCACTTTTTACAGGGAGGGGATCACAAACCAGCTGCAGTAGTTGCAGCCCCTTCTCCTGTACACAAGAGAGCCCAAACAAGCAGCTTCCCAACTGCAGATTTATTAAGAAGCTTCCCCATTTCTGCTGACAGCTTAGATCCACCCACATCTCTCCTTCCACTCACTCCCATTTTTAGCTCCACAGATAGCTGTACTACACTAACCCACACCCTGCTAAGGTGGGCACATCTCAGCACTGAAAAACAGAGCTACTTTACACAATAAACAGTGATAACAGCTTCCTGCTGAGTCTTCCTTCACAAATGCTCTGAAAATATTCCAGTCTTTTAAGTTTGTCTTTGAACTTCCACAAGACACTTTCTGTGAATAAGTTCAGCTAGACCAAGACAATACACATCAGTCTGTGATTAATTGCTGCAGCTGAGCACGGACTGTTCCAGCTAACATCTTGCTGCCTGTACCACTTGACAAATCCACTCAGCACAGAACACATCCACCAGAGCCCACTGGAAGCTGAAGTTTTGTGGCTTCTCATCTGAGGGAATCAAATATTCATTGGTAAACAGGCATTACCTACAGCAGAAGATTTCTCTTGCAACGATTTTGCATTTCAATTACAATGCCCACACCAGAAGCCAGCAAACACCCTGCACACCTCACCACATCCCACTGCCTCTACAAGGTGAGCCCACGGCCCACCCAGGCCTGTTTCTCTCTCTCCAAGGGGAGGTGCCCAGGAAAGCACATAGGAGACAAGCATAGGTGATGTTTTTGTCTCCTCTCACCACCACCTGCGCTACCGGGGGTTCACCCCGAGTCAGGAGCTGCTTCTACACGCTAAAGCACCCACACTAAACGCTCCCCGTTCCCCGATGGCTGCCGAGCTCTCAGCACCCACGACACGGTGCACTGTGGTGGGTCACAGTTTCACAACGCGCCCTGGTAGAGGGGCCCAGACCCCTCGCCGGCAACCGGGCTCTCCCGCCGCTCTCCCCTCAGCCCTGCGGCCAGCGAGGACCTGGAGCCCCGCCTGACTCTACTGAGGGAAAGCCTCCCGCAGGCTGCCCGAGGTCGGCACAGGGGCTCCTGACCGAGCGGAGAAGGCTCGCTAGCGGGACGGGATGGGATGGGCGCAGGGCCCGGACAGGCCCGAGGCGGCGCTCACAGGTTAATGGTCCTCTCCAGCGTGAGCGGCTTCGTCTGCTGGATGTACTTGTTCCCGAACTGGTTCACCCCGCGGGGCCAGCCGGTCTGCGAACGGTTGGGCGGCACCACAGACATGGCGGCGCGGCGGGAGGCGGCAAGGGAGTGCTCAGTGCCCAGCGGCGGGAACCCCGTCCGCCGTTAACCTCCCCGCCAGGCCTCACACTCTCGGCGCGCCGCCGTGCCGGAACCGCCCTCTGCACTTCCGGCGCGACCATAGAGAGGAGCCGCTCTGCCTCCCAGAAGAAAGGGGGGAGGTCACCCTCTCATTGGCCCTTTTTTGGCCGCGCTCCACCCTTTCCCCTCTCCCTCATTCGTCATTGCAGGACGGTTCCGCCTCCTTGCGCGATCCGATTGGCGTGGCGGGCGGCGCTGGGGCCCCTGGGAGCTGTAGGCAGAGCGGAAGGCTGCTATGGGCGCTAAGCGGCGTGGGGCGGCGGCGGCGGCGGCGGGGACGGGGAAGAAACGCGGGAAACGGGACGTTTGCGCCGAGCTCTGTGCTGCTCTCAGTGATCCGGCGCTGAAGGAGCGGGCGACGGACGCCTGGGAGCGCGGGGAGGCGCTGCACCATGGTACGGCCCGGCCAAGCTCCCATCCTCTGGCCCATCCGGCGGCGGTCAGACACCGTCTCCGCTCACCAGCGGCGTTTCCCTTGCAGAGGCGGCGGTGGTGGAACCGGCCCCGTTCCGGCACGGCGTCATCCCCGGCTTCCTGGCAGAAGCGGCCTTCGCGGAGGCGCTGCGCGATGAGCTGCTGGGACTTGGCTTCCGCAGGCGGCAGAACGATCTCCTCTCCCTGCAGCAGGTGGGCCCCGGGCTGGGCCGAGCCGCGTCGGGTCAGGTCACGTCACGTCGTCCTAATCTCTGTTCCTTCTTTTCCATGGGCCGCCGCAGTCCGAGGACCTCGGGGGAAGGCCGGAGCCCCACATCGCCGCGCTGAGGTAAAGCGCCGGTTTGGGGCTTGCACTGCGTCGGGTCTGCTTTTCGGGGAGGGGAACAGCTCTGGTGGGTCCGCGGGGAGGGCGAGGGCTCCGGGATGGGCTGGGCCCTCTGTTACGGTGGCCAAGCCAGGAACCGGCTGTGAAAGATTGCATCTCCTCGGTGCAGGTCGTGGCACTGACACTTGTTAAGAGTTTTGCTCCGATCTGATTCAGCCCTGGAGCATCTGTCACTTCTGGACTGTGTGACCCGTTCCCCTGCCAGCTGCCTCACACTTGCTGCTGGTTATTGCCAGCTGTGTTGTGAACTCCGGGATGCTTTCCTAGCCGGCTCCTAGGTGGTTCTGGCAGCAGCAGCACCTGTAACTGTTTACATAGTTGGGAGGTAATAAATTGGAATAGAATAGAACAGAATTAACCAGGTTGGAAGAGACCTTTGAGCTCATCCAGTCCAACCTGTCACCCAGCACCATCTGATCAACTAAACCATGGCACCAAGCACCCCATCCAGGCTCTTCCTAAACATCTCCAGGGATGGGGACTCCACCACCTCCCTGGGCAGCACAGCCCAAGGGCCAATCTCTCTTTCTATGAAGAACTTCTTCCTAACATCCAGCCTGAACCTCCCCTGGCACAGCTTGAGACTGTGTCCTCTTGTTCTGCTGCTGGGTGCCTGCCTGGGAGAAGAGACCAACCCCCACCTGGCCACAACCTCCCTTCAGGGAGTTGTAGAGAGCAAGGTCTCTCCTGAGCCTCCTCTTCTCCAGAGGCTTGGGTGATAACGTGACATCACAGAGAAAGACACTTACCTTGTGTTTGTCTTCCCAGGCATGCCCTGTGTGAGGAATTCCGAGCATGGCTTTCTGCTGTGACCCAGATTGAGCTGGAGCAAACTCTTGACATCTCCTGTGCTAAATATGAATATACTGGTCAGTCTATGAGAATCACTGTCCTTGGAAAAGACCTTTAAGATCATCAAACCCAACCATTATTTAGCTCTACCAGGGCCACTATTACACCAGAGGATCATAGAATCAGCAAGGTTGGAAAAGACCTCAGAGATCATCAAGTCCAACCTCTCACCCAGTACCTCATGGCTACTAAACCATGGCACCAAGTGCCACATCCAATCCCCTCCTGAACACCTCCAGGGATGGGGACTCCACCACCTCCCTGGGCAGCACAGCCCAAGGGCCAACAACTCTCTCTGGGAAGAACCTTCTCCTTGAGCACCACATCTAGACTTGTTTTTGAACAGCTCCAGGGATGGGATTCAACCACTTCCCTCAGCAGCCTGTTCCAGTCTTTGAGAACCCTTTTGATAGAAAACATTTAACTAACACCCAACCTAAACCTCCCCTGGTGTAATCTGATGCCATTTCCTCTTGTTCTATCAGTTATGACATGTGAGAAGAGACCAACCCCCACCTCTCTACAATCTCCTTTCAGGGAGCTGTAGAGAGCAATCCTTTCCCTCAAGTTTCTATAGGTGGGTAGGGAACAATATGCTTACAGAATACCCACACAGCCCCTTTCTGGTTTCAGAGGGTTCTAGATGCTATGGGCAGCCTCAGAAAATGAAGTCCCAGTTACGAAACAGCTGTTGCTGTGGTCATGTCACTGATGGTTTTAATTGGGCCCAGTCCTGTTGCAAGCTCCCAGCTTTGGGGAGATGTGCAGCCCATGTTTGTGTGCCTGCTTCCATGCAAAAGGGTGACCTGTTCAGCTTCCTAATGCCACAGCTGAGCTGGTGAAGCCTGATGCTAAATTGCCACCTTGGTGAGGCCAGGTCACCACTCTTTAGTGGGGAGTTTCAGATTGGATGTGAGGAAGAAGTTGTTCCCCAGGAGGGTGGTGAGAGCCTGGCACAGGTTGTCCAGGGAGGTGGTGGAAGCCTCATGCCTGGAGGTGTTTGCAGCCAGGCTGGATGTGGCTGTGAGCAACCTGCTGTAGTGTGAGGTGTCCCTGCCCATGGCAGGGGGTTGGAGCTGGCTGAGCCTTGAGGTCCCTTCCAGCCCTGACAATTCCATGATTCTATGATCCCTGCCCTGGTCCTGCTAGCCACACTGCTGCTGATCCAGGCCTTGGATGCTGTTGGCCTTGGTCACCTAAGCACACTTCTGGCTCATGTTCCTGTGGCTGTCACCCAGCAGTCTTGCAGGTGTTGGGCTGCTGCTGCCAAGCAGAAATGCCCTGCTGGAAAGGGCCTGGGTTTAGTTGTGGTATGCTGGTGGGGACAGAGCTGGGGAGCAGTCACTGGTCTGAATGATGAATGATGTGGTGGAAGGGCCCTGCTGCAGCAAAGCCTCTGTCACCCAGATGTCTTGCTGTGCCACGACGATGAGCTGGACGGTCGGAGAATTGCTTTCATCCTCTACCTTGTCCCAGCCTGGGAGAAGAGCGATGGGGGAACGCTGGACCTGTACAACACTGATGGTAAGAGCTCCCAGCTGGCTGGAAAAGATCAAGCTTGCATGTTCCATGCAGCAGCTCTCTCCTCAAACAAGATAAAGAGTTCCCCCTTAGTCCACTGAAGCTGATGTGCAGATAAAAGTTGCACCTTTGTAGCAGTTGACAGGCCTTGCAAGCACTCTGCTGGGTGGCAGTAGAGGAACAGGAGGAGGTGATGAAGAGGGAAATCCTTTTTTTTACCTACTTTTTGCAAGGGCCAAGAGTGGAGGCAGGATGGAAACGATGGAACATCAAAGGGATGGAGAGAACTTCTTTTTTCAGCCCTGGAATCCACTGATTCCTTGCTGAGCCATGCCCCAGGCTCCATTCCTTACTCTCAGGTGTCTCAGCAGTGGCAGTTTCTGGTGAGCTCCAGCTTATGTCCTAACCATAGTGTGTTTGCTTCTTCCTCAGGACACTTGGAGCCAGAGCAGATCATCAAGTCCATAGTACCTTCCTGGAACACCCTGGTTTTCTTTGAAGTGTCTCCAGTCTCTTTCCACCAGGCAAGGAGCTGTCTCTCCTTCATTTCCCAGTTCCCATCGTTGTGGTTATTCACTCTGTGTGGTGGGGAGGGGGAGGGAAAGGGAGGAGAAGTGCTGTGTGCTAAAGGCAGGGCTTCAAGGAGGACAAGAACTGACAAAGCCAACTTCTAAACTGTCAGTTCATCATCCCAGGGGAAGAAAAATTTCCATCTCTGCTTTTTGTTGCCATCCTGGCAAGCCACAGCTGTGGGTTGGGCTGTGGGGAGGAGGGAGATTTTTGTTTGTCTGCTGGTTTTAAACTCACTCACATTTTTCATGTGGGGGCCATGTGCCTTTGCTCCAGAAGAGCTCCTCACCTTGCCAGTAAGGCACTGGGCAGGTCCAGCTTCATCCCCCTTCTAGTGGGGTACCCTACAGCAGAAGTGCTGAGGTGGTCAAATAGCACTTGGTGGTGTTTTCCTGGGAACAGGACAAACAGTGGGACTGGAGGGTGCAAACACCTGGCTGAAAGCTGGAGCTGACCACAGACCATAACAAACAGGGCAAAAGAGCAGGTCAGAGATGAAGATCAGTGGTGTAGGTTGAGCATGCCCTCAGCTGGGCAGCTCGGGGGGGTTAGGTTTGTGTCATTTGTCTTACAATTAGTTGTCAGAAGCATCTGCCTGGTCCTTGCCCTGATTGTCGTCAGGTAGTGATTTCATCTTGTTACCAAAACCCATGTCCCACTGGGCCTTGTGGCTGCCTCCTCCTGACCTAAGCTTAATCCCACACACAGAGTCCTGTGAACTGTCCCTGATATTGTTAGAACAGGCAAAACCCCTGCTTCAGTAATCAACTTACTTGAAAGTGAGCATTAAGCTTAAGTGGGAGAGCTGTGACTCAAAGCCTCCCCCTGCACCTCCCTGGTGGTGCCCAGAGCATTTGCTGGAGCACTGTGGCATTTCTGTGAGCCTTTTGTCAAGTGCAGAGCCTGCAGCTCGCCACCAGAGAGCTTCCTCCTGGCTCCATCACACTCTTGCAAAAACCCACACAAGCCAACAAACAAAAATCCCAGCACAAGGTCTTTGTCCACAACGGTTTGGGGCTTGTGGTCAGCGATAAAGGGGAAGACTTTGCCTTCACGCTGCTCCAGTGCAGCACGCCAGAGTGGGAAATGGCTCCGTTCAGCCCAGGTTACCTCTGATGACATGAACATTTAATGGTGGCCAGCAGTGTGAAGACCAGGGCTTTCCACTGAGCAAGGTAAATCCCAGAACCAGTCATTTGGTTGCAAAAGGGCTTTAAGGTCATTGAGTCCAACCATTCTCTAACTCTGCCAAGGCTGCTGCTAAACCTTGGCCCTCAGCACCACATCTCTGCCTCTTTGAAACATCTCCAGGGATGGGCATTCAACCACTAGGGAGCCTGAGAACCCTTCCAGTGGAGAAGTTTCTGCTAATGACCAACCTGAACCTCCCCTGGTGCACCCTGAGGCCATTTCCTCTTGGCCTGTTATGTGTTACTTTAGGAGAAGAGACCAACCCCAACCTCACTGCAACCTCCTTTCAGGGAGCTGTAGAGAGCGAGGTCTCCCCTCAGCCTCCTCTGCTCCACACTACCAGTTCCCTCACCTGCTCCTCCCCAGCCCTGTTTCCAGACCTTTCCCAGCTTGGTTACCCTCTGGACTCAGTCCAGCACCTCAGTGTCCTTCCTGTAGTGAGAGCCCCAAAACTGAAGCCAGTACTCAACCTTGCCAGGATAGAGGGTCACTGTCTGGCCAACAGGTAGATCTTCAATCCAGAGCCAGAAGCATCAGGCAGGTGCCCTCCACGATGCTTTGTGCTGCAGCACTTCTGGAAGAGACAGAAGACTAACCCAGCATAGTCTGCTGTGGCCCACAGACACTCAAAGGTTTCTGAGCTTCCAGATGAAGCTGATTTGTGCAGCCTGTCCCAGCTGGTTCTTCAACAGAACAAATGGTGGCAAGCTGAAATACCATTCCTCAGTGACTCAAAGCTGTGCCAGAGAGGGAATGGATTCTGCTGGGAGCTTGGAGTCAAAGCTTTGACTGAGATTATGGAAACCTACAGTGAAGGGCAACCAAGCTGGGGAAGGGTCTGGAGAACAGGGCTGGGGAGGAGCAGCTGAGGGAGCTGGGGATGTTCAGCCTGGAGCAGAGGAGGCTGAGGGGAGACTTCATTGCTCTCTACAGCTCCCTGAGAGGAGGTTGCAGTGAGTTGGAGTTGGTCTCTTCTCCCCAGTCTCAGGGGATACAAGAAGAGGAATGGCCTGAAATTGTGCCAGGGGAGGCTGAGGTTGGAGATGAGGAAAAATTCCTTTGCTGCAAGAGTGGTCAGGGACTGGCAGAGGCTGCCCAGGGAGGTGGTGGAGTCCCCATGCCTGGAGGTGTTCCAGAACACGTGGCCATGGCACTGTGGGACAGGGTTTGATGGCCATGGTGGGGTTGGGTTGCTGGTTGGACTGGATGCCCTCAGAGGGTTTTTCTATGCCAAACAGTTCCATGGTTCTATGAATTGCAGCATTAGGCTTTGCCTCCAACCCTCCTGTAAGGCAAGAATCACCCAGCCTGCTCCAGCCCCTGCCTGGCTCTCCAGAGTCCTGTCCACGGAGCGCCCAGGGTCCCTGTGGCAGCTGGCCCTGGGGACGTGTGCCAAGCCTCCTGCTGCCCTCCTGGTTGCAGGTGTCGGAGGTGGTGTCACCCGAGTGCCGTCTGTCCCTCAGCGGCTGGTTCCACGGCCCCGCCGCCGCCAGAGCCGTGCGCCGCAGCCCGGCCGCGCTGCCCCGGAGCCCGCACCTGCCCTGCGACGTGAGCACCGCCCTGCGCCGCTGCCCTGCGCCCCTCAGCGCTGCTGCTCTGCGCCCCCTCCCTGCAGCACCTGCCCTGCGACGTGAGCACCGCCCTGCGCCCCTGCCCTGCGCCCCTCAGCGCTGCTGCTCTGCGCCCCCTCCCTGCAGCACCTGCCCTGCGACGTGAGCACCGCCCTGCGCCGCTGCCCTGCACCCCTCAGCGCTGCTGCTCTGCGCCCCCTCCCTGCAGCACCTGCCCTGCGACGTGAGCACCGCCCTGCACCCTTCAGCGCTGCTGCCCTGCTTGCTTCGACCTTAGCCCCCAGGACTGCGCCCCTGCCTCCCCAGGGGCTCTCCCTGCCTTCTGAAGGGTCATGGAATCGTAGGTTAGGGTGGAAGGGACCTTAAAGAGCATCAGCTTGCCCAGGGAGGTGGTGGAAGCCTCCTGCCTGGAGGTGTTTGCAGCCAGGCTGGATGTGGCTGTGAGCAAGCTGCTGCGGTGTGAGGTGTCCCTGCCCATGGCAGGGGGTTGGAACTGGCTGAGCCTTGGGCTCCCTTCCAACCCTAACAGTTCCATGATTCTGTAATCTAGTTCCAGCCCACAGCCATGGGCCTCTAGAGACACCTTCTACTAGAGTAGGCTGCTCCAGGACCCATGGGGTTCTTCTTAGGGGACCTACAAGAAAGCTGGGGATGGAATTTTGACAAGGGCGTGTAGTGACAGGATGAGGAGTTAGAAGAGGGGAGATGTAGACTGGAGATGAGGAAGAAATTGTTGCCAGTGAGGGTGGGAGATGCTGGCACAGGTTCCCCAGGGAGGTTGTGGATGCCCCTTCCCTGTAGATGTTCAAGACCAGGCTGGATGAGGCCTCAAGCAGCCTGGGCTGGTGGAAGGTGTTAAAACTGGATGAGCTTCAAAGTCCCTTCCAACCCAACCTGTTCTCTACTGCTTACCTTTCTTGGCCTACAGCAGTGCACAGAATGCAGCAAATGCTTGTGGTGCAATGAAGCAGGGGAAGGAATTGTGTGGAAGTGGGGAGGAATGTAGCCCTTTGGCCAGCTGGGGAAGTGGGGGGGGAAAATTCCTTCCTACTTTCCCAAATCCAGCATTCAAAGCCCTTTTCCTTCCAGCATGAAATCTTGTATGAGTGGATCAACCAGGTTTATTTGGACATGGACTCCCAAGCTCAAATCCAGGAGGAGTTTGAGGAGCGCTCAGAAATCCTCCTGAAGGATTTTCTGAAGGTGAGCCCAGGGGTCCCTCTGAGGGGGTCTGCCAGGAGAGGTGACAGGGCTGGCAGGGACCAGCCAGGGAAGGGCCTTGCTCATTCAACTCTCAGCTAAACCACCTTCTAGCTCCCCTCCTTAGGGGAGAATGGTCAGATGACCTCCAGAGAGGATCCCACTCAGAGGTAGATCCCTTCTGCCTCCCTGGACAGCACTGCAGGAAGACTCACCAAAACCCAAGCACTTTGCTTCCAACATCCTTGTTGCCTGCAAAAGCAAAGCAGAAGGGTGGGAACACACATCATCCTTCCTGCTTCCTAGGCTTGTGGTGACCAGAGTGTCCTTTCGTGTCCCTCAAGCTCTTGCAGCACTTGGGAGTCTTGACCTGTGTGTGAAAAAAGACTCATCCAGAGAATCCCTTTGGTTGGAAGAGACAACTTTAAGATCATTAAGTCCAACCTCATCTACCAGGCTTCCTTCTCAGTGGTTTAGTCTGACTTGGAATGGTGATTTCCCTCTGCAGGCCTTCCCCAGGGCAGTGAAACTGCAGGCTGGCCCAGAGGAGCATTTGATACCTGTTGGCCACTGGCATGGTGCCCACCTAGCTCTGCCCTTCGGTTCCATAGTCCTTGGGTGCCTCAAGCAAGTTAGAGAAACACCAGGGTGCCTTGTCTGCCTCTAGCACACCAAGGGAGACCTGGGGGCTAAATGCCAACCTTTGGGCACTACCTTTCTCCTCTCCTAGAAAGAGAAATACCAACTGCTCTGTGAAGCCCTGGAGAGCAAAGACATCCAGTGGAGCAGCCGGGGGCCTGCCAATAAAAGGTGGGAGATGCCAGTGTCCATTGATCAGGCCAAGCAGGAGCTGCCATGAGGCTGTACTGGTTGGTGCTGCCCCCCATGGATGTGCTCCTAGTTGCTTCCCCACTGCTGCTACCTCTGCTGTCTTTCAGGCTCTATGAGGCAGCAGATGAGGACAGTCTGCCCGAGGGCCTGAAGAAGTTCCTGCAGTTCCTGCGCTCAGAGGCTTTGTTCTTGCTGCTCTCCAACTTCACTGGCCTGAAGCTGCACTTCCTGGCTCCCTCTGAGGAGGATGAAGATGATGGGGAAGGACAAGCAGCAGACAGTGCTGGGCACAGCAGTCCCAAAGCTGAGCAGGAGGAGGCTGGAGCAGGTGCTGATGGCAGCCCCCAGCAGCCTGACAGCGTGGCTGAAGCGCAGGATGGGGAGGCACAGAAGGGTGAGTCCAGCAGCAGGGGGAAAGGATTGAGCAGAACCAGGGCATTAGGGATGCTGGCAGCAGGATTCCCAGGCACTAGCATGGAGCTAGGATTTCATTGTGTACTGCAGCCAGCACAAGGAGGGGGAGCTGGAAGCATGTCGTGCTGGGGATCCAGTAGAAGTGGCCATCACAGGAGGAGCTGGAATAAAATCACAGAATCACAGAATGAGTTGGCCTCCTGCAGGCCCCAGGGGGTTTGCCTTCAGGGTCTGGGTTTCTAAGTCTCTGAAGTTCTGATCTGGGCACTTTCTTCCTTTTGATGAGGTTTCAGACAAAACTCTTACTTTGGATGAAGCAGGACTGTAACTACTGGCAGATTACTGGGCAGCTAATACCACCCTTCTCCTCACTTAACTCACTTGAAGGTAGCATTTTGAACAGGCCTAAGGGTAGCAGTTAAGGCATGGGTGAGGAGAAGGGTGGTCATCAGCAAGCCCCTGACAGCCTGAACAGCCCCCTGGATGTCAGCAATGGGACACCCTGGCTAGCAAAGATGAGATTCATTTGGGATTCATGGATTGGTGCTGTTGAGCAGCCTGCTCTAGCTTGAAGATGTCCCTGGGGCCTGCAGGAGGAAGCTTGGACTAGAGGACCTTGAAAGGTCCCTCCCAAGCCAAGGAGGAGCAGGAGCAGGGAACTCATTCTACCCCTGTGCTCCGCACCGGTTAGACCACCCCTTGAGTCCTGTGTCCAGTTCTGGGCTCCTCAGGTTAGGAAAGATGTTGAGCTGCTGGAAGGTGTCCAGAGAAGGGCAAGAAAGCTGGGGAGGGGTCTGGAGCACAGCCCTGGGAGGAGAGGCTGAGGGAGCTGGGCTTGCTTAGGCTGGAGAAGAGGAGGCTCAGGAGAGACCTTCTTGCTCTCCCCAACTCCCTGCAGGGAGGCTGTAGCCAGGTGGGGGTTGGTCTCTTCTCCCAGGCAAGCAGCCCCAGAACAAGAGGACACAGTCTCAAGCTGTGCCAGGGGAGGTTTAGGCTGGCTGTTAGGAAGAAGTTCTTCCCAGCAAGAGAGATTGGCCCTTGGGCTGTGCTGCCCAGGGAGGTGGTGGAGTCCCCATCCCTGGAGGTGTTCAGGAAGAGCCTGGATGGGGTGCTTGGTGCCATGGTTTAGTTGGTTAGATGGTGTTGGGTGGCAGGTTGGACTGGATGATCTCTGAGGTCTTTTCCAGCCTGGTTAATTCTGTTCTGTTCTAAATCATTCTGTGATTCTCTGAAAACTGAGTTAGAGCCATGAGGAAAAAAACCCAAACAAACCCAAAGGTTCCACAAGTTCTGTCATACCTCCTGGGCTGCACATGAAGAGTGAGTTTGGGGTGACAGCCGCCTTCTCCAAAGCTTCTGGCAGGGTCAGTGTACTTCCAGAGCTGATGGGTTGCTGGCTCCTGAGGTTCAGAGCTCCACTGTAAATCTGAAGGGGACAAAACAAAGACCTGGTTAAACCAAAGCACATCACATCTTGGACCTGTCAAAGGGCAAATCTTGGCCCCTCTCCTCCACACTGGTCACAGGATGTAACTTGGAGCTACCTCCAGAAAGCAATTAGCAGGAGGCAGACTGCCTCAGGGCAGTAGGGTTAGACCTAGATGATCTTCAAGGTCCCTTCCAACTCAAATCATTCTATGATTCCATGAAGTCTGGGGGTTTACATTGGCATCCCTTTAGCCTTTGCTGGGACCAGCAAGGACAGCTGCAGAGTGGTGTGGCAGTGCAGGGACTTGGCTCCTACATGCCTTGAGCTTTGCAGGGAGCAGCTGTTGCACAGCTTCACCCTTCTCCCTGGCCTCTTTGTCCCCTTTCCTAGGCTCAGGTTCCACCCCAATGTGCGCAGGGGAGCTGAGGCACTGGACCCATGGGCACTACACTCTGGTCCATGACACTCAAGCAACAGAGTTTGCTCTTGACCTGCTCTTCTACTGTGGCTGTGGAGGTAAGTGGGTGAAAGAGAGATGCCAGGCTCTCCTGAGGAGGTTTTTGTGACAGAGCCACTCGTGAGCGCTCAGCAGTGCTACAGCAGCCCCAAGGGCCTTGCTTTTACCCACACAGAACTCCATCCCAGCCCTGGCTGCTGCGTAAGCTCCGTTTTCAGTGCTCCTTGCACAAAGGGCTGGGCTCATGGCCTTGGGCTCCTTTCCGCCTGTTCCTGCTGGAGCCAGCAGGTGGCGCTGGGGCAGAGGGAAAGGCTGCAGCTGCCAGCCCTGCCCCGGCCCTGGGCACGGTGGAGGGGGCAGGTGGGCAAAGTGCCCACCGAAGTGAATGGAATGGACTAGAACAGAATTAACCAGGTTGGAAGAGACCTTTGAGATCACCAAGTCCAACCTGTCACCCAGCACCATCTGATCAACTAAACCATGGCACCAAGCACCCCATCCAGGCTCTTCCTGAACACCTCCAGGGATGGGGACTCCACCACCTCCCTGGGCAGCACATCCCAAGGGCCAACAACTCTCTCTGGGAAGAATTTTCTCCTCACCTCCAGCCTGAACCTCCCCTGGCACAGCTGGAGACTGTGTCCTCTTGTTCTGCTGCTGGGTGCCTGCCTGGCAGAAGAGACCAACCCCCACCTGGCTACAACCTCCCTTCAGGGAGTTGGAGAGAGCAAGAAGGTCTCTCCTGAGCCTCCTCTTCTCCAGGCTAAGCAACCCCAGCTCCCTCAGCCTCTCCTCCCAGGGCTGTGCTCCAAACCCATCTCTTCCTACCTCTCATCAAAAGGATTACTACACCTCCAAGTCACACATCCCAAGGCCTTCACAAGTTACCTGAGGCATGAGACCATCCCTCTGCTGGGTGCTGGGGAGGCCACACCTCAGGTGCTGGGTACAGCTTTGGGCCACTCACTCCAAGAAGGACACTGAGGTGCTGGAGCATGGCCAGAGAAAGGGAATGAAGCTGGGGAAGGGTCTGGAGAACAGGGCTGGGGAGGAGCAGCTGAGGGAGCTGGGGGTGCTTAGTGTGGAGAAGAGGAGACCAAGGGGAGACCTTCTCACTCTCTACAACTTCCTGAAAGGAGGCTGCAGTGAGATGGGGGTTGGTCTCTTCTCCCTGGTCTCAGGTGACAGAAGGAGAGGAACTGGCCTGAGATTGTGCCAGGGAGGCTGAGGTTGCATATTAGAAGAACCTTCCTCCCCCAGAGGGTTCTCAAAACACTAGAACAGGCTGCCCAGGGCGGTGGTGGAGTCCTCATCCCTGGAGGCATTGAAAAGCTGTGTTGATGTGGTTCTGAGGGCCATGGTTTAGTGGTGCCCTGGCAGTGCTGGGTTACTGGTTGGACTCAGTCATCTGTGAAGACCTTTCCCAGCCAAACCAATCCTGTGGGTCTGTGTCTGGGCATTTCAGGTGGCTGCTAGTTAGACAGCGGTGAGAACAAAAATCCAACCAAGGGTTTGGGGCCAGCACAGCACAGAATGCAGGGCTGAGAGCTTCTGGCACCTGCTGGTGGTTCTCCTGAAAGCCTTCTGCAGGCCTGCTGAGGCAGAACTGCTGCACAAGTGAGGAGCAGAGCAGCAAGCAGACAGAGCCTGGCTGTGGCAGAAGGCAAATCTGGTCCCTTTGCTTTGAGTCATGCCTGATACATGGAACAAAAAGAGGCTGGCATGAGGATTGTCCTGCACCCCAGGGACTGGGGAGTGGGATGGAAAAGCAGCAGCCCCAGGAGGGCTGTGTGGAACTTCCCAAGGGTCTTCATCTTGTTTTCAGACTGGGACCCAGCGTACGGCGGCTTCACGTCCTACATCGCCAAGGGTGAAGATGAAGAGGTGAGGACCTCAGCTGCAAGTGAGAGCCGTTTGTGGAGGCTGGAGAGCCACAACTACCCTGTGCCATAATGCTCAGGGAACCCTGAGGGCACTTGTACCACACTGGAGCCTTCCTGCCCGAGTGCTCCTGGGTGGAGCTCTGCCTTCACCTTCAGCTCACCACGAAGCTGAAGGGAGGTGGTGGAAGCCTCCTGCCTGGAGGTGTTTGCAGCCAGGCTGGATGTGGCTGTGAGCAAGCTGCTGCAGTGTGAGGTGTCCCTGGCCATGGCAGGGGTTGGAACTGGCTGAGCCTTGGGGTCCGTTCCAGCCCTGACAATCCTGTGAGTGTGTGACTCAGTTCCCAACAGGGCCTGGTGGCACTTGGGCAGCCTCAGAGGGCACAAGACTAGAGCAGGGGGGATGCTTTCCTGGGGAAATGCTGTTCACCAGGGTAACAGGCAGCAGCCCTTGACAGGGCCAGGCAGGCAGTCTGATCAGACAACCAGAGCCTTCAACTGGACCTTGATGTCTCATGAAAGCTGCAGGCTGAGGGAGATGACAAGGGAAATGGTGCCACAAATCAGCCTCCTTACACCAGAGCTTTGCTCTGACTGGTTCCTGAAACACTTCTCTTTGTTCCTCCCTTGGAATGGTATCCAAACTGAGGAGACAGGTGGAATTAGGCAGAACTGACTTCCTCCCTTGCTTTCCTGTCTTCTTCCAGCTCCTGACAGTGAACCCAGAGGAGAACTGCTTGGCCTTGGTGTACAGAGACAAAGAAACGATGAAGTTTGTGAAGTACATCAACCACCAGAGCCTGGCAGGCCAGAAGCAGCATCCCAGCAGGAGAGGGTTCTGGGATTTTTCCTTTGTCTACTACGAGTGATGGTGCCAGGGGGTGGCCAGTGTCACTCAGAACATGGTGGTGGGGAGGGGGCCAGCCTCCTGTCCAGCGCAGCTGGGCCCTGTCCCAGCACAGACACTTGGCTGCTGCTGACTTCAGCAGGCTGCACAGGAGCTGTACCCTACCTCAGGGAGGGGTCCAAGAGGAACCCAGTCTCAGGGGTGGCTGTTATCACACATCTCTGCCAGCCCCTCCAGCTGTTCTCTGGTGGAAGAGGAGTGCTGGGATGTGTCTCCAACCTATTGGGGTGCCAGTGACAACAGTGTGTTGCCCCCCCAGCTGCTGCCTGCTCTTTATGAAACAACAAAAGGAAACAAAAGATCAGCAAATGCTTCAGCCTCTGGTCTCGCAAGTTGGGTTACAAAACAGCCAAGATGCTTTCTGGGGCTTAGCTCTGCTCACTCCAGAAGGAAAGCAGCTGCCCTGGGAAGGAGGAGGTTTTTCCAGCTGCACAACTCTTGAGGAGTTGGGAAGGGAGACAGTGAGGCTGTAAAGCTGCTGGCAGTGAGGAGCTGGCACTGGAACAAGGAGCAGGACTTCATTATGCTGAATGCTGTGCAGACAGATTGAGATGCAACCTTTCCTCCAAAGAATTTACAAGCTGAGTAGACAAGAGACCTGCTCCTGTGTGCTCTTGCCTGTGGGATGGCTCTCTGCTCCTGATGGGAAAGGGCTGTGGCTCCAGCCTTGGAACAGGGGCAGGCAGGTGGTAACTTACTCTCTGCCTGGCTTGGCATCCTCAGGTGGGAGGAGGGTCCCCAACAGGCTCAGGTTAGTTTTGTCCTGGGATCTGCTGGGCTCCAACACAGCTTCTGTCACTGGAGCTCTTGCCAGGCAGCAGATGAATTTGAGTCACGTGGAGAGCAGTAGAAGGAAGGTGGTGAGCTGGGTGCAACCCCTCAGTCCCCGTGCAGGTAGGACTGGGGTGGATTGTTCCCCCAGGAGATGCAGCCCCTCCAAGAGGTGCTGTTGTGGGGCTGTTGCTGCTTTGGCAGGCTGCAGAACACGCTGCTGCAGGCTCAGCCCTGGCCTGCATCTGCTTGCCTGAGCCTTGTTTTGGCACTGGGGAGACACAGGTGTCCTCTGAGCTCACCCAAGCCAGGCAGTGCAAGCCATGGGCTTGCAGGGAGCTTGCACATTAATTCCTCCTACCTCTCCTGGGCTGGAAGAAGACAGCTTTGGATTGGAGTCAGCTCCTGCTCCAGTTGCAGGCCTGCTGTTGAAGACCAGCCCAGCAGTGAAAGACCCCAGGAGGGGAGCAGTAAGCTCAAGGTGAGGCTGGTAGTTGTTGTGCCATGAGTGCTCTGAGCTCCTCACGGGGCAGGAGGACATCCTTAGAGCCTGCCCTCAAGAAGACAGAGGAGCAAAGCCTTCCTTTGTGATCCTAACGTGCTGCTGCTTCCAAAGTGGAAGGCATCACAGCCCCTGCTGGTGCCAGAGCCAGGGGAGGACAGAGCCACTTAGCTGTACAACTTCAGTGGTGGTTCAGCCCTGGGCTGGGAGCAGGTGCTTGGTTCCAGCCTTTCACTCCTGCACTGGACAGCTGGAAGGTGGCTGTGCTGAGCTGCTCTTACAAGCCCTACAACCATCCTGTTCACACTCTGACCTGTCTCCCTAAGCTGGATTCTCTGTGCACCACTGAAACCTCCTTGCTTGGTTTCAGTCTCCCATGGCTACTGTTTTATGCAAAGAGAAAAGGATGATCTGGAGAGGAGAAGGCTCTGAGGAGACCTAACTGTAGCCTTCCAGGATCTGAAGGGGGCTACAGGAAAGCTGGGGAGGGTCCTCTGAGGGTGTCAGGGAGGGATAGGACTGGGGGGTGTGGAGCAAAACCAGAAGTGGGGAGATTCAGATTGGATGTGAGGAAGAAGTGGTTCCCCAGGAGGGTGGTGAGAGACTGGCACAGGTTGCCCAGGGAGGTGGTGGAAGCCTCATGCCTGGAGGGGTTGAAGGCCAGGCTGGATGTGGCTGTGAGCAAGCTGCTGTGGTGTGAGGTGTCCCTGCCCCTGGCAGGGGGTTGGGACTGGCTGAGCCTTGAGGTCCCTTCCAGCCCTGACAATTCTGTGATTCTATGAACCTAGAACCCATTGCCCAAGGAGCTTAATGCCCCAGGCCAGGTTAGAGGAAGCCTTGAGCAACCTGGGCTAGTGGAACTCCTGTGGCAGGGGGTTGGAACTAGATGATATTTAAGGCCCCTTCTAAACCCAAACCATGCTACGATTCTGTGGTGTTGCAGGAGAAAGAGACAAGTGATGGAACTTTCAAAGGAGAGAAAAAAGCAAAGCCAAGCCAAAAAGGAAAAGAATTCTTTGGGCAGCCTTGAGCCAAGGTGACAGCAGAGCTCTTCATGGCAAAGCTGGGAGTAAATCCATTCATTAAGGACACAAAGTTCCTTACCCTACTGCATTGTGAGCCTCCAAGAGTGCTGGGGAGCACTTGGAAGGGCCTCCCAAGAGACAGGGAAGCAGCTGCTGGGCTCTGCCAGCTTGCTGCTGGTTAATAATAAAGGCAGACCACAACAGAGGGCACAGCAGCCTCCTCTTGAGCCAGCCTCTAGCCACCTGAGCACACCCAGAGCCACCCTTCTGCCTCAGGCCACTGGCATGAAGCAATGCAAGGAGCCAGCTCTGCAGTTAGACTTCCAACCCGACACAGCTCTGCTCTCCCTCCCATCCTGCTCCATCCTGCAAGCCAAGGACAGGGCTGGTGCTGCGGGCACAGGGAAGGACTCTGCTCCCTAAAGCTTCAAAGGACAGGAGGTAGTGGAGGAGAGGGAGAGGTCTTCATTTAGACCTTGCCCAGAATGGGAGTCCTCCCCTGCAGATGGTGGTAGAAATCTCTGTGGACAAAGAGGTGCAGCTGAGTGCAAACTACTCTGGTCACTATGGCAGGGGATGTGAAGATAAACACACCCACAGGGGGAGTGAGCAGGGCAGCAGCAGGAGAACATTCTTTGGTGTGAGGGTGCTGGAAGCCTGGAGCGAGCTGCCCAGAGAGCTTCCAACCCCAGCTGGCCATTGTAACCCCGGGCAAGCTGCTGTGGGGACCCTGCTTTGGCAGGGGAAGTTGGACTGGATGATCTCCTGAGGTCCCTTCCAACTCCCCACCATGCTGGGATTGTGTGAAAGCAGCAAGAGAGCAGCTACAGAGTGTGGACAGCAGTGGGCAGACCCCACAGCCTTGTGCAGACCCCAAGCAGCTCAGCTGCAGAAGGACACTGCTGTCCCTCCAGCCCCAGAGCCTGCTGGTAGATGCAGACACCAGCCCTGAACTGCTGAGTTACACAAAAGCAGAGCAGAGAATCGTTTGGGTTGGAAAAGACCTCCAAAATCACTGAGTCCAACCAGCAACCCAACCCCACCATGGCCATTACACCACGTCCTCAAGGGCCATGGCCACAGGTTTCTTGAGCACCTCCAGGCATGGGCACTCCACCACCTCCCTGGGCAGCCTCTGCCAGGCCCTGACCACTCTTGCAGCACAGAAAGTTTTCCTCATCTCCAACCTAAGCCTCCCCTGGCACAGTTTCAGGCCATTCCCTCTCACTCCACCCTCCTGTTGTCAGGCTTTGGTGATGCTCAGTTTGCCAAGTAGCTGGAAACAGGAACAATGCAACTTGGAGCAAGATGAAAGGGTTCAGCTGCAGACTAGACTGAAGGAATGGGTTTGGCACTCATAAATATGCAGCAGGGAAGCTCTGAGGTGGGTACTCAGCCAATTAGTATTAATTAAGATGAGGAGCAACCCATGGGATGTGGAGAAATGGGAGCTAAAAAAGCCAGATAACCCCTGGTCAAGGGTCAGCTGCAGTTGTGGTTGGGTTTCTAAACTCCAGAGGGGAGCCTGGCTGAGGATTCTGGCCATCACATTTCCACAGAGCCCTCTCCTGCAGGCTGTGGGGTTCCCAGGCAGCACCGAGTGAGGATGGAACCCCCACGCTGCCTGGGGCTAGAAAATGGCTGCCAAGGGCTTTCCAGTCTGGTCAACAGCATTCAGTGCTGGAACCTTCCCTGCTGCAACAGTTGGACACTGCTCCAGGTGTCTGAGCCAGGTCTCTTATGGAGCCCAAGCAGAGCACAGAGTGAAGCACCTTGGGGTAGAAGCTCAAGGTGGAACCCCAAATTTCCTGGGGCTAGGAAATGGTGGCCAAGGGCTTTCAAGGTTGGCTAAACAGCATCCAGTGCTGGCACTCTCCCCTGCTGGAGCAGGTGGATGTTTTCAGCCATCTAAGCAGCCTTGCCAGTGGATTTTTAGCAACAGGCAGCTCTCCTAGGATGGTTTCAGAGGTCATTCTGTACCCGAGCAACAGCTCAAGCTGCTGGGAGCAGTTTCCCCACCCAGTACCAGAGGAAGGGGTCACCGGGTTGAATCACGGCAGCGGTGATTGCTGGCCACCAATCTCCTGGTGCAGGTTCAGCTCACATCAGCTGCCAGGAGCTGCTTTATCTCAGCAGCCAACTGCAAAGCTGCTGTCAGCTCAGCTTTGTTGTCAGAAACTCATCCAGGGGCAATGAGCCTTCATCAGCCTGTGACTGAAGGCCTTGCCCCTCACTAACGAGAGCAAAACAGAGCTGGGCCTGGGAGTGCCTGGTGTGTAGCCATAAAGAAATCAGGCTGCCAGGAGAGCTGCCTTCTGATCTGAGCCACTTTTCACCACAGGATGGGCTGTGCAAAAGGGAGCAAGCCTTAGGATGGTGACCATAAAGGGGCTGCAGCAATGGGAACAGGTACAGCAGGTGGCAGAGAGCCCAGCACCTCTGCCACGAGACTGTTCCATAAGCAACTCTCCAGCTTGCCTGCTTAAAACAGCATGGGTGGTGCCTCACCAGCCTTCCAGGGAGCTCCATTTGACTAACTAGCAGCAGCTTCAAAGGATTCAAAGTGAGCTCCTGCTGCAGATCTGAAGTGCCAGAGCCCTGTGCTTCTGGCAGTGCAGTTCTGTGTGCCAAAGGGGCTGAAGCAGTGGCAAGGAGCCACCTGGGGGACTAAGACACAGAGCACAAGGGTTACTTCCTACATTCAGCTGGTTGCACATCCACCACTCACTCTGCCATGAATCTGGGTGCTGCTGGCTTCAAGTCACAGAATCACAGAGCTGTCAGGGCTGGAAGGGACCTCAAGGCTCAGCCAGTTCCAACCCCCTGCCATGGGCAGGGACACCTCACACCACAGCAGCTTGCTCACAGCCACATCCAGCCTGGCTGCAAACACCTCCAGGCAGGAGGCTTCCACCACCTCCCTGCCAACCTGTGCCAGGCTCTCACCACCCTCCTGGGGAAGAACTTCTTCCTCACATCCAGTCTGGGTTCTGTGCTCTTTTCTGTGCCTTCTGAAGGTCAGCCACACAAGCAGCTGCTCACATGTCTCCCAGGAGCCAGGCATCTTCTTCATGGGGAAGAGCTTCTTCTTCACATCCAATCTGAATCTCCCCACTTCTAGTTTTGCTCCATCCCCCCAGTCCTATCAGTCCCTGACACCCTCAAAAGTCCCTCCTCAGCTTTCCTGTAGCCCCCTTCAGATACTGGAAGGCCACAAGAAGGTCTCCTTGGGGCCTTCAGTAGTGGCAAGTACAGGACAGAGCAAGTTCCCAGGAGTGGATACTCCTGGCAGCCCCAAGAAGCTCCCCACAGAGTGCATGGCCTCATCCTGCCCCCACTGCAAACACCACCCCACACAGTGGGAGATGGGATGAGTGATGCAGGCTCCAGCAGCACTGCAGCCCAACCTCCACCCTGTGCAGGGTATTTTTAGCTTCTGGATGATGATTTGCTTTGGCAAAGGTTCTAAAATGCTTTTAGATCTAAGATAGAGCCTTGCTGTAGTATTTTAATCCAATTCTAAGAGATCCCACAGTTAATAAAGAGGGCCTGAGCCAGGAGCCAAGGCATGTTTCAATACCTTTCTCCTTTTGATCCCGTTAAGCACTCCCAGCTCTTCATAAGCACCCAAGCTTGGCTGTGCAGCTTAGTGTTGGTGTTCCTGCTGTGCCCACCTCAGTGCCTGCAGGCTTTTCACAGCTGGAGCAGAGAAACATCAGCTGGAAGAGACACAGAATCAGAATCAATATGCTCTCTCCAACTTCCTGAAGGGAGGTTGCAGCCAGGTGGGGGTTGGTCTCTTCTCCCAGGCAAGCAGCACCAGAACAAGAGGACACAGTCTCAAGCTGCATCAGGGGTGGTTTAGGCTGGATGTTAGAAGTTCTTCCCAGCAAGAGAGACTGGCCCTTGGGCTGTGCTGCCCAGGGAGGTGGTGGAGTCCCCATCCCTGAAGGTGTTCAGGAAGAGCCTGGATGGGGTGCTTGGTGCCATGGGTTAGTTGATCAGGTGGTGCTGGGTGATCTCTGAGGTCTTTTCCAACCTGGGTAATTCTGTTCTATTCTAACTTGGAAGATCTGTCTGAGGAGGAAAGGCTGAGAGCCCTGGGGCTGTTCAGCCTGGAGAAGAGCAGCCTGAGAAGGGATCTTAGTAATGGTAATAAACCTGAGGGGTGGGTGTCAAGAGGAAGGGGCCAGGCTCTTTTCAGTGGTGTCCTGTGACAGGACAAGGGGCAATGGATACAACCTGGAACCCAGGAAGTTCAACCTCGACATGAGGAGAAACTTTTCACTGTGAGGGTGTTTGAGCCCTGCAGCAGGCTGCCCACAGAGGCTGTGGAGTCTCCTTCTCTGGAGGCTTTCAAGACCCACCTGGCTGTGTTCTTGTGTGACCTGCCCTGGGTGACCCTGCTTTGGCAGGGGGTTGGACTGAATGGTCTCTTGGGGTCCCCTTCCAATCCCCCCTGCTTCCTATCTCCCCACCTAAATGAGAGCAGGAGCAGTCAAACCAATCTGTATTTTAATGGGGGAAAAAAGCTGATGCCTTAACTACAAAATACATTAAAATACATAAATAAGTTAGGGTAAGAAAAATAACTGTGCCAAGGTTCCAGCTCTGTCCTGCACAAATCTATCTGCACCTCAGCTCTGCTACTCTCTTCCCAAAGCTTTGGCCTGCATATAAACAGCAGGAGGATGGGGCCAGGCTTTTCTCAGTGGTGCCCAGTGACAGGACAAGGGGGACTGGGCACCGACTTGAACAGCGGAAGTTCCATCTAAACATGGAGAGCAACTACTTTTAATTTAAGTGTGATGGAGCCCTGGAGCAGGCTGCCCAGAGAGAGAGTCCCAAACTCCAGAAACATTCCAGAGCCCCCTGGATGTGCTCCTGTCTGACCTTCTGTAGATGAACCTGCTCTGGCAGGGAGGGCGTTGGACTCAACAACCCCTGGAGGCCCCTTCCAACCCCTGTCGCTGTGTGATCTCCCCCCTGCTGGCTTCACTACAGCACTACCTTTGCAATGAGCTCCCTCTCCAGGGAAGGGAATGGAGTTCAGCACTGATTGTCACCGGGCCTCCTATCTATCCCCAGGTGGCAGTGCTGCCCCCGTGCCAGGCTGCTGCCCAAGCTGCTCTAGGAAGAGGCTGTCCCCACACGCATGATCCTGAAGAGCATGTTGAAGTTGTTGCTTCGGATGGCGTCCCGACAGGCACTGACCACCTGGCTCTTGGGTTTGCCAACTGGGGAGAGAGAGGAGGAGGAAGGGGGATGAGAAAACACTGCAGGTGCTAAGGAACAGGGAAGAAGACTTAGTTGATCCAGTCTCAAAAATCATAGACTCACAGACTGGTCTGGGTTGGAAGGGAGCTCCAAAGCCCACCCAGTCCAACCCCTGCAGTCAGCAGGGACATCCCCAACTAGATCAGGCTGCCCCAGAGCCCTGTGCAGCCTCACCTTGAGTATCACCTGGTTCATTCTACTCCACTCCACTCTACTCCACTCTACTCTCCAGGGATGGGGCCCAACCACCTCCCTGGGCAACCTGTCCCAGTGTTCCACCACCCTCATGGTGCAGAACTTGCTCCTAACACTCAACCTCAGTTTCCTGCTCTTATTTCCAACCATTGCCCCTGGTCCTGTCCCTGCAGGCCTTTGCAAGCAGTCCGTCTGCAGCCTTCTTGTAGCCCCTTCAGGTACTGGAAGGTTGTTATTAGGTCTCCCTGGAGCCTTATCTTCACCAGGCTGAACACCCCCAGCTCCCTCATCCTGTCCCCATAGCAGAGGTGCTCCAACCCCCTGATCATTTTCATGGCCTCCTCTGGACCCTCTCCATCAGGTCCACGTCCTTGCTGTGTTGTTGCTCAGCAAGAGCTGGCAGGAGGCAAGAGAATGAGGCCAGACTCTTGTCAGTGGTACCCAGTGATAGGGCAAGGGACACAAACTGTAACCCAGGAGGTTTCATCTGAACAGGAGGAGAAAATTCTTTGGAGTGAGGCTGCTGGAGGCCTGGAGCAGGCTGCCCAGAGAGGTTGGGGAGTCTCCTCCTCTGGAGAGGGTCCAACCCCACCTGCCCACTGTGATCCTGGGCAAGCTGCTGTGGGTGCCCTGCTTTAGCAGTGGAGTTGGACTGGGTGATCTGAGGAGGTCCCTTCCAGCCCCCACCCTGCTGGGATTCTGCTCATGGTCCTGTGAAACATATTTAAGACTGTGTCAAACAAAGCCAGCAGTTTCCATCCCATCCAGACAGCAGGAAACTGCTTTGAACTGCTCTAAAACTGTGATCCCAGACTCTGGACTCTCACAGTTGCCTGTCACAGGCTGACTGGACACTGAAAGCTTACTGCATCAAAGAACATTAGGAGGTAGGAAGGGACCTCGAAAGCTCATCCAGTCCAACCCCTCTGTCAGGGCAGGATCACCTAGAGCAGGTCACACAGGAACACATCTGGGCAGGTTTGGAATGTCTCCAGAAGAGGAGACTCCACAACCTCTCTGGGCAGCCTGCTCCAGTGTTTAACCACCCTCAGAGTGGAAGAGTTTTTCCTTATGCTCATGTGGAACCTCCTCTACTCCACCTTGCACCCACTGCCCCTTGTTCTATCACAGGGCACCTCTGAGAAGAGCCTAACTTAGTTTCAGGTCAGAAGGCCTGAGGTCACTTAACTAACTCCAAGACACCTCTGATGTTGTCCCCACTGGGGCCCCAGACTCCCCATCCCCTCCACAGCCACCTACTCACCACGTAGCTGCCCAGCCCTCTGGATGGCCTGGTTGACAGCTCTGAGGTTGTTGAGGAGCTCTGTGTGGTTGTTGCAGCGGATTTTGTACTGACTGATCAAATCCCTGTTGAGATCATACAGCTCCATGTACCTTGCCTTCATGTTCTTCCTGGGGGGAGGCAGACAACCACTCCAGTTATTGGCATCCCTGGGGACAGGGTCAGTCAGTCCCGCTAGCTTGGTGTCAAGGTGTAGCAATATGAGGTTGTGGTGGCTACCATGGTCACCTGCATGTCTGCCAGCCACAGGACAAACAGACTTGGGAATTAGAATTAACCAGGTTGGAAGAGACCTTTGAGATCACGGAGTCCAACCTCTCACCCAGCACCATCTGATCAACTAAACCATGGCACCAAGCACCCCATCCAGGCTCTTCCTGAACACCTCCAGGGATGGGGACTCCACCACCTCCCTGGGCAGCACAGCCCAAGGGCCAATCTCTCTTGCTGGGAAGAATTTCTTCCTAACATCCAGCCTGAACCTCCCCTGGCACAGCTTGAGACTGTGTCCTCTTGTTCTGCTGCTGGGTGCCTGGGAGAAGAGACCAACCCCCACCTGGCTACAACCTCCCTGCAGGGAGTTGGAGAGAGCAAGAAGGTCTCCCCTGAGCCTCCTCTTCTCCAGCCTAAGCAAGCCCAGCTCCCTCAGCCTCTCCTCCCAGGGCTGTGCTCCAGACCCCTCCCCAGCTTTCTTGCCCTTCTCTGGACACCTTCCAGCAGCTCAACATCTTTCCTAACCTGAGGAGCCCAGGACTGGACACAGGACTCAAGGGGTGGCCTCAGCAGTGCTGAGCACAGGGCACAATGACCTCCCTGCTCCTGCTGGCCACACTGTTCCTGATGCAGGACAGGATGCCCTTGGCCTTCTTGTCCCCCTGGGCACACTGCTGGCTCCTGTTCAGCTGCTCTCAACCAGTCCCCCCAGGTCCCTTTCTGCCTGGCTGCTCTCAGCCACTCTGACCCCAGCCTGTAGCACTGCCTGGGGCTGCTGTGGCCAAAGTGCAGAACGTGGCACTGGGATGTGTTCAATCTCCTGCCCTTGGACTCTGCCCATCTGTGCAGCCTGGCAAGGTCCCTCTGCAGAGCTCTCCTACCCTCTAACAGATCAACTCCTGCCCCCAGCTTGCTGTCATCTGCAAACATACTGCTGATGGACTCAATGCCCTCATCCAGATCATCAATAAGGATATTGAACAGGATGGGGCTCAGCACTGATCCCTGGGGGACACCACTGGTGCCTGGCTGCCAGCTGGCTGTGGCACCATTCACCACCACTCTCTGGGCTCAGCCTCCAGCCAGTTCCTAGCCCAGCTCAGAGTGCTGCTGTCCTGAATGAACAGCTGCCCTCTGGCAATAAGACCACCACTGCCTGCAGGACCCAGCACAGGCAACCCCACAGACTCCCCTCTCCTGAGCCTTGTGGCCAATGTGTTGGCCTAGCACTTAGATGTGTTGGATCTTGCTGGGTCTGGATGTGTTGGTTTGCCCAAATGCATGACTTATTGCAAGTTCCTTCATCCAGCAGGCCAAAGAGGAGATGCCACTTTCCCCAGTGAGAGCGGCAGGGCTCTGTGTTAGCTCAGACCTCTTCACTGCTGCTCTGGACAGTCCAGATAGGACCCCAGCAGAACACTGAGTGAAAGTACTGACACCTAAAATTTCCTTCTTGCTGTTCTCAAGAGCTCACACACCTGGCAGCTTCCACTGCTGCTTCCCTTCAGGGAGCTTTCCTAAGGTATCTCACCAGCTCTGGAGGCTGATTCACCCCACTGGCTCTACCCAAGTCCCTACCCTTGGCTTTGCACCTTCCCCAGACTGGTTTGCCACCTGAAGAACAAGACAAGGCTTAAGGAGAGCTCATGATTGAGAACACCTAGAATGGCTTAGGGTTGGAAGGGACCTTAGCATCACAGCTTCCCCCACTGCCCCTTGTGCTGGCATTGGGCAGCCCCCAGCGGAGCCTGGCTCCATCCCCTGGGCACCCACCCTGCACATCCTTATCACCAGCAATGAGGTCACCCCTTGGGCTCCTCCTCTCCAAGCTACAGAGCCCTCAGCTCCCTCAGGCTCTCCTCCTTAGGCAGATGTTCCACTCTCTTCATCATTTTTATGCCTCTGCACTGGACTTTCCAGGAGTTCCCTAAGGTCCTTCCTGACCTGAGGGGCCCAGAACTGGACACAATATTCCAGATGTGGCCTCAGCAGGGCTGAGTAGAGGGGCAGGAGAACCTCTCTGGACCTCCTCACCACAGCCCTTCTAATCCAGCCCAGGCTGCCCTTGGCCTTCTTGGCCACCAGAGCACACTGCTGGCTCGTGGTCAGCCTCCCATCCCCCAGCACCCCCGGGTCCTTTTCCCCTTCCCCGCTCTGCAGCAGCTCAGTCCCCAGCCTCTCCTGCTCCATGGGACCATTTACTCCAAACTCTCTGCCATGGCAGGGACACCTGTCTCATTTACACAATATTCTTACCCTGAAAGCTTGCACTAGATGATCCCTGAGGTCCCTCCCAACCTGGCATTCTATGAAAGAGGAAAGAACTCAAATCTCTCTGTGCTGGGTTAGGAACTAGCTGGAGGGCTGAGCCCAGAGAGTGGTGGTGGAGTCCCCATCCCTGGAGGTGCTCAGGAAGAGCCTGGATGGGGTGCTTGGTGCCATGGGTTAGTTGATCAGATGGTGCTGGGTGATAGGTTGGACTCCGTGATCTCAAAGGTCTCTTCCAACGTGGTTAATTCTGTTCTGTTATAGTCTATTCTCTCAACTAGACTTGCCTGGGACCAAGCAAACTACCAAGTCTGCATCAAGAGTTGTAAGTGGCATCCCCTACAGGACACCAATGGGGTTATAGAATCACAGAATTGTCAGGGCTGGAAGGGACCTCAAGGCTCAGCCAGCTCCAACCAACCCCCTGCCATGGGCAGGGACACCTCACACCGCAGCAGGTTGCTCACAGCCACATCCATCCTGGCTGCAAACACCTCCAGGCAGGAGGCTTCCACCACCTCCCTGGGCAGCCTGTCCCAGGCTCTCACCACCCTCCTGGGGAAGAGCTTCTTTCTAACATCCAGTCTGGGTTCTGTGCTCTTTCCTGTGCCCTCCAAAGGCCAAGCACAGAGGCAGCTGCTCACATGTCTCCCAGGAGCCGTGCATCCTCTGCCTGCACCAGCATGCTGCGGATGAGGTTGGAATGTTCAGCCATGGCAGCAGTGAGCCTCTGATTGACTGCATGGTGTTCATCCACCTGTCCAAGGCAAACAGCAGTGAGAAAGGGCCCCTGGCACTCTGAGCACTCAACAGCTCTTCAAACCAAGCCTTGGCATAGCCCAGTTGGAAAGAAAAGGACTGGAGGCCACGAGGATGCTGAAGGGACTGGAGACTGCCTGGTGAGGAGAGGCTGAGAGCCCTGGGGCTGTTTGGTCTGGAGAGGAGAAGGCTGAGAGGGATCTGATCAACATCTATAAATATCTAAGGGCTGGGGGTCAGGAAGGGACAGGGACAGCCTGTGCTCACTTGTGCCCTGTGATAGGACAAGGGGCAGTGGATGGGAACTCCAGCACAGGAGGTTCCACCTCAACATGAGGAGGAACTTCTTGACTGTGAGGGTCCCAGAGCCCTGGAGCAGGCTGCCCAGAGAGGTTGTGGAGTCTCCTTCTCTGGAGCCTTCCCAGCCCTGTCTGGATGCATTCCTGTGTGATGTGCACTATGGTCCTGCTCTGGCAGGGGGGTGGACTGGATGATCTCCATAGGTCCCTTCCAGCCCCTCACATCCTGTGAGCCTTTGAACAGCCCAACTTAACCCACCAGCACCCCTGGGGTCAGACTCCTTGCCCTCAGACCCTGGCTGCCCCAGCAGTACTCTGTCCCAGGCTGATGCACACCTAGCACCCACACCCCTAGCTCAACCTCCCACACAACATATTCACCCCACTCTCAACAATCCACTGCTGGAGACCAGAGGCCTCTTGTGCAGAGCAAAGAAAATCCAGCAAGCTGAGGGTGTCCCCTTTGTCCTTTGCACAGCAAGCCATCAGCACTGGCTGCCCTCCACAAGGATGCTTCCACAAGCAGCTCAAAGATCCTCCATTGGTCCCTCTCATCCCCCCAGGGACTGCTTAGCTGTCCCTTCAGCAGCACCTGCTGCCTCCTCACCTTGACCAGGACTTTTCTCAGCTCCTCAAAGTATGCAGGGAAATCTGCTTCCACCTGCAGATCTTTGATGGCCAGAAAGGAAGCCATGGACTGGATGATGTCACCAGCTAGGTCAATATCATCTGTGTTGATGGAAATCTGTCAAGAGAGGGAAGAAAGCACTTCAGGGCTCTTCCATGCCTAAGGACTCTCTGCAACAGTTACCCAGCCCCAAGCAGTTTATTCTATCCAGAAATAAAACTGTTGCCCCAGCAGCCTCTGTGGCTTCCAGTGGATGAGGAGACACTGATGTCACTAGATGACTAGAATAGAACAGAACAGAAGAGAACAGAAGGGATAGGGATAGGCATAGGGATAGGCATAGGGATAGGGATAGGGATAGGGATAGAATTAACCAGGTTGGAAGAGACCTTTGAGATCATCAAGTCCAACCTATCACCCAACAGAGACACTGTGGCCAGTTCTGGGCACCCTGCTTCAAGGAGGACAGGGACTTGCTGGAGAGGGGGACAGCAAAGGGCTACAAAGATGCTGAGGGGCCTGGAACATCTCTCTTGTGAGGAAAGACTGAGAGAATTTGGGCTGTTTAGTCTAAAAAGGAAGAGAGTGAGGATCTCAACAGTGCTGATCAAGGGTGGGGGCCAGGAGGGTGCCACCAGGCTTCTTTCAGTGGTGCCCAATGACAGGACAAGGGGTAACAGGCACAGACTGGAACAACAGGGGAAGTTGAAGCTGGAGGTGAGGAGAAAGTTCTTCCCAGAGTTGTTGGCCCTTGGGATGTGCTGCCCAGGGAGGTGGTGGAGTCCCCATCCCTGGAGGTGTTTAGGAGGAGACTGGATGGGGTGCTTGGTGCCATGGGTTAGTTGATCAGATGGTGGTGGGTGATAGGTTGGACTGGATGATCTCTGAGGTCTTTTCCAACCTGGTTAATTCTGTTCTATTCTATTACCAGGCCCTGGGATTTTCCCCTCCAGCAATAAACAGAGCCCAAAACATCCCTAGATGTTTAGGCCTCTTCAGCCACCCTTCCCTTGTGCTGCACAACCCTAAGCTCCCCCAGAGTGTAATGCAGTGGCTGCTCCCCCTGTGCCCACGAGGTACTCACCTCTCCCCCAGGCTTGATTTTGACGCAGAGCTGCCCCGCGTTGCGCAGGGAGGTGAAGCAGAGCAGGAGGGGAGGGCTCTGGAGCTCCGCGGCCTCTGGCAGCAGGAAGCTCTGGTTCAGCCACATCACGATCTTGCAAAACGAAAGAGGTGGAGCATCAGCCGCGGGGCAGCCTGCAGAGCCACTCGGCCTCCTCCCGCCTGCTGTGCGCCCAGGAGCTCTGCTCAGACCACAGACCTGTGCCAGGGACCTGCTAGCGAGGGGACAGTTGAGTCCCTGCTCCCAGTCTGAATTTTCCCAAGCAAAGCAAAGTCAACACTCAGAGACCACAGCCCAAGGCCTGGAAACTGGAGAAAGCTGGGAAAGAAGCTCGGCTGTACTGCAAGAAGTTAAAGAGAAGTGTCCTTTCATCTCATCGATGGATCTTCTCAGTGCTTATCAATGCCCAAAGGGCTCTTCAGTGGTGCCCAGTGACAGGACAAGGGGCAACAGGTCTCTTCCAACCTGGCCTATTCTACTCTATCCTACTCTTATCTGGAGAGATTCCAAACCCACCCAGTCATTGTGCCCCTGGGCAAGCTGCTGTGGATGCTGGGCAGGGCTGGGGCAGGCAAGGGCTGGGGCAGGCAAGGGCTGGGGCAGGCAAGGGCTGGGGCAGGGGCAGGCAGGGCTGGGGCAGGGGCAGGCAGGGCTGGGGCAGGGGCAGGGGCAGGCAGGGCTGGGGCAGGGGCAGGGGCAGGCAGGGCTGGGGCAGGGGCAGGCAGGGCTGGGGCAGGGACAGGCAGGGCTGGGGCAGGGACAGGCAGGGCTGGGGCAGGGACAGGCAGGGCTGGGGCAGGGGCAGGCTGGGGCACTCACCCTCTGTGGCCTCTCGTTGGTGGCACAGTTGACAAAGCTGAGGGGCTCGGGGGCTGAGTCTGGGCTGCTCAGGGCATACATAGCGAAGCGGGGCAGCTGTTTGGTCAGCTCAAAGACATGGAATTGTGTGCTGGGAGCAATGCAAAGGGAAAACAGGCAGTTACTAACACACCAGGGACTGGCCTGCTGCAGCAGTTCCTGGTGCTACTGCCACCAGCAGCTTCCAGCCACGCCATCAGCTGCTGACCGTCTCCCAGGAACACACTGGGGATTCCAGGCTGAGCACACCTGAAGGCTGAACGATTCCTCCCCACTGCTCACATTTGCCATAATCCTTCCCATGGAATATATTCTCCAGGCTAACAGACAGCATCCCAGAATCACTGAGGTTGGAAATGACCTCTGAGATCAAGTCCAACCTTCGACCCAACACCTCCATGACCACCAAAGCATGGCCTGAACTGCCACAGCTGCTCGGTCTTTGAACGCCTCCAGGGATGGTAACTCCACCACCTCCCAGGGCAGCCTGTTCCACTGCCTGACCACTCCTGCAGCAAAGAAATTCTTCCTAATACCCAGCTTAAACCTCCCCTGGTGCAGCTTGAATCACAGAATTGTAAGGGCTGGAAGGGACCTCAAGGCTCAGCCAGTCCCAATCCCCTGCCATGGGCAGGGACACCTCACACTGCAGCAGCTTGCTCACAGCCACATCCAGCCTGGCTGCAAACACCTCCAGGCAGGAGGCTTCCACCACCTCCCTGGGCAACCTGTGCCAGGCTCTCACCACCCTCCTGGGGAACAACTTCTTCCTGACATCCAATCTGAATCTCCCCACTTCTGGTTTTGCTCCATGCCCCCCAGTCCTATCACTGCCTGAGACAGAATGGCTGCTTCCTGGTCCCACAGTTAGCTCTGGAAAGCAGCAGAGATGGCAAGGCAGAACTCACCTGTTCCTGTAACCCACAAAGGCTTTGATGTGCAAATCCACAGGGACATCTTTGGGTGGAGTGAGGGGAACACGAAGACAGCCTGAGAGGTTCTGGAGGCTGGGGTGGACAACGTGGCTCTCCCCTTCAAAGATGCCCTCAGCGAAGATGAGCACAGCGCGGATGATCGTGTCTGAGCAGGGGGCAGGGGGAGAGCAGCAGAGAATCATGGAATCAATGAGGCTGGAAGAGACCTCAAGGATCATCAAGTCCAACCTGTCACCCAACACCTCATGACTACTAAACCATGGCTCCAAGTGCCACATCCAAACCCCTCCTGAACACCTCCAGGGATGGGGACTCCACCACCTCCCTGGGCAGCACATCCCAAGGGCCAACAACTCTCTCTGGGAAGAACTTTCTCCTCACCTCCAGCCTGAACCTCCCCTGGCACAGCTGGAGACTGTGTCCTCTTGTTCTGCTGCTGGCCTGGGAGAAGAGACCAACCCCCACCTGGCTACAACCTCCCTGCAGGGAGTTGGAGAAAGGAAGGTAATTAAAAGGGTGAAAACAAGAAGGTCTCCCTGTGAGCCTCCTCTTCTCCAGCCTAAGCAAGCCCAGCTCCCTCAGCCTCTCCTCCCAGGGCTGTGCTCCAGACCCCTCCCCAGCTTTCTTGCCCTTCTCTGGACACCTTCCAGCAGCTCAACATCTTTCCTAACCTGAGGGGCCCAGAACTGGACACAGGACTCAACCTGGGGTGGCCTCAGCAGTGCTGAGCACAGGGCACAATGACCTCCCTGCTCCTGCTGGCCACACTGTTCCTGATGCAGGACAGGATGCCCTTGGCCTTCTTGGCCCCCTGGGCACACTGCTGGCTCCTGTTCAGCTGCTCTCAACCAGTCCCCCCAGGTCCTTCTCTGCCTGGCTGCTCTCAGCCACTCTGACCCCAGCCTGTAGCACTGCCTGGGGTTGGTGTGGCCAATGTGTAGAACCTGGCACTTGGATGTGTTCAATCTCTTGCCCTTGGACTCTGCCCATCTGTCCAGCCTGGCAAGGTCCCTCTGCAGAGCTCTCCTACCCTCTAACAGATAACTCCTGCCCTCAGGTTGCTGTCATCTGCATATTTACTGATGATGGACTCAATGCCCTCATCCAGATCATCAATAAGGATATTGAACAGGATGGGGCCCAGCACTGATCCCTGGGGGACACCACTGGTGCCTGGCTGCCAGCTGGCTGTGGCACCATTCACCACCACTCTCTGGGCTCAGCCTCCAACCAGTTCCTAACCCAGCTCAGAGTGCTGCTGTCCTGAATGAACAGCTGCCCTCTGGCAATAAGATCACCACTGCCTGCAGGACCCAGCACAGCCAACCTCACAGACTCCCCTCTCCTGAGCCTCTTCAAATGCCCCAGATTGCCATCAGTACCACATCTGGACCTGCCAGCAGCCTCAGCAAATGCTCAGGTGGTGCTCAGGGGATTTGTGCTCTCTTGGGATAGTTCCAGCTTTGCATTTCAAGCCAGCTGAGGCCCAGCTGCATTCCTGCAGCACCTTCACTACCAGGTTGATGTTCAGAGCCAACAGAAGGAGCAGTTGCAGGGATCAGCAAGAGAAAAAGCTTAACTGCTTTGGAAAAGAAGACAGAACAAGAAAGCAGCTGCACCAAAGCCCTCTCCCCGAGGCCCATCAAAGGGACACAGCTCCGCTCAGAGCTCTGTGGAAGGAGAGCAACCACCCAGGGGAAACTGCAGAGAGCAAAGGGCAGACAGGCAAATCAGCACCTAATCCAGAGCAGTGTTTGCATGGATTTGCATGAAAAGGCTGGCACTGGCTGGAGGTTAGCACTCACCGTTGCTGGTGGAAATGCACAGCTCCACGTGGGCAGACTGGCTGTCAGAGCCCAGGTTAACTGAGAGGGTTGTCAGGAGCTGGGTGTTTGCTGGGATCACTCCCCTCTGCCCAGCAGCTTCCTTCAGCTGAGTGCTCACTTCAGCCTGTTGCAGAACACACACAGAACCATAGAATCAACAAGGTTGCAAAATACCTCAGAGATCACCAAGTCCAACCTGTCACCCAGCACCTCATGACTACTAAACCATGGCACCAAGTGCCACATCCAGTCCCCTCTTAAAAACCTCCAGGGATGGGGACTCCACCACCTCCCTGGGCAGCACAGCCCAATGACCAACAACTCTCTCTGGGAAGAACTTTCTCCTCACCTCCAGCCTGAACCTCCCCTGGCACAGCTTGAAACTGTGTCCTCTTGTTCTGCTGCTGGGTGCCTGGGAGAAGAGACCAACCCCCACCTGGCTACAGCCTCCCTGCAGGGAGTTGGAGAGATCAAGAAGGTCTCCCTGAGCCTCCTCTTCTCCAGCCTAAGCAAGCCCAGCTCCCTCAGCCTCTCCTCCCAGGGCTGTGCTCCAGACCCCTCCCCAGCTTTCTTGCCCTTCTCTGGACACCTTCCTGCAGCTCAACCTCTTTCCTCACCTGAGGAGCCCAGAACTGGACACAGGACTCAAGGGGTGGCCTCAGCAGTGCTGAGCACAGGGCACAATGACCTCCCTGCTCCTGCTGGCCACACTGTTCCTGATGCAGGACAGGATGCCCTTGGCCTTCTTGGCCCCCTGGGCACACTGCTGGCTCCTGTTCAGCTGCTCTCAACCAGTCCCCCCAGGTCCCTCTCTGTCTGGGAGCTCTCAGCCACTCTGACCCCAGCCTGTAGCACTGCCTGGGGTTGCTGTGGCCAGTGTGTAGATCCCCGGAAGGATGAGGGGAGACTGTTTACAAAGGCCTGCAGTGCCAGGACCAGGGGCAACAGCTTCAAACTAAAGAAGGGCAGATTTAAATTGGATATCAGGAAGAAGTTCTTCACTATCAGGGTGGTGGAACACTGGCACAGGTTGCCCAGGGAGGTGGTTGAGGCCCCATCCCTGGAGATACTCAAGGTGAAGCTTATCAAGGCCCCGAGCAAGCTGATCTAGTTGGGCATGTCCCTACTGAGTGCAGGGAGGTCAGACTGGATGACCTTTGGAGGTCCCTCCCAGCCTGGACCATTCTATGCTTCTGTAAGAGCTTCTCCCCTCTGTGGAGCTCCCAGTGCTCCCTACTCACGCCTTGACGTGCGCAGTCTCCTGGGAGATGCGGATGAGGGTGCGGGACCACAGGCGCTCCCGGCCTGCTGGATCTCCTGCAGGTTGCGCTCCACGTGCGGCAGCTCCGAGATGCCTTCAGTCTCGGCTGCCAGCTGCTCTGCCTGCTGCAGACTGTTCCTGATGCAGGCCAGGATGCTCTTGGCCTTCTTGGCCCCCTGGGCACCCTGCTGGCTCCTGTTCAGCCTACTCTCAACCAGTCCCCCCAGGTCCCTCTCTGCCTGGCTGCTCTCAGCCACTCTGACCCCAGCCTGTAGCACTGCCTGGGCTTGTCAAGCAGCCTACAAAACACACACAGCAGTCATCTCTCTTGCCTTGCATTACAGCAGGTCCCAAGCCCTTCACACAGCCATGAAGAGAAGCTGGAGGAGGTAGAGGGCAGGGGACCTTTGTGCTAGGTTTGTTGAAGTGCTTCCCTGTTGGGGGAGCTCAGCTCTGTGGCCAAACCTTCCTTCAGGAAAGCACTTCCCATGATCCAGTTTGAGGCACAAGCTTAGCTAATCCCATGCTCTTGCTACAGTGGTCATTTCCTGTCCAAATGGGAGTCTGCTCTTTCCCCAGGCTGCTTTTTTAAAGCTCTCTATTTCTGCACTTTCACCAAGCCACAGGTAAGCTTCCTATACCCTGCTAGTGCCCCCAGCCCTTACCTAATTTCCTGAGCCACATCCAATTTCCTGGCCCCCTCCTCCCACCGCCCCTTTCCCCCTCCCTCCATCCCTCCTGGCCCTCTCCCCCAAGCTGGTTTATGCATTGAAAAAGCCAATTTGCAGTCATAAGCCAAAGCAGAGGGCTGAAAAGAATCCAGCTCCCAACAGCACTGCTCTGGCAAGACAAAGGAGGAAGGGAAATGTCACTTCATAAAACACTAAAAAGCAAGCTCTGAATGTGCCCAAGGAGCAGGCCAGAGGCAGAAGGAGCAATCTCCAGCAGCCAGTCTGGCTGCAGCCTAACAGGTTACACTCTGGCTTGCCTGGACTGCCCCATGACTGCTCCCCAGGTGGATTTATAGCCACAGGAAGGTGTCTCTTGGCCCTGCTCAAGCAGTACCTTTGCATTCTCCTCATAGTTTCTCAATTCCAGCAGCAGGTTTTGTTTCTTTTGACTGAGCTCTCTGATCAGATCCTGCTCAGCACTTGTGTCCATCAGGTTTCCTTTCATCTCTTCACCTCCTGGCAAGTAGCCTCGGACTGTAGGGAAAGAAAACAGAGCCGGGCTCAGCAAAGCCTTTGATTGCCTCCCCCAAGCCTCAGTGTCTGTAACAAGAGTCTCCTGTCTGGTTCTGGTTCTTCAGCTGGGACCATTCAGCTGAAAACCTGAGAACTGATTTACAGCCACACAGGCTCTTGACATTCCTGGTGATCAGGACAGGAAGGTGAATTTCCAGCTTGCCCTTAAGCTGCCTTCACTGACCAGACAAGTGCAGGACCCAGGCCTTCAGTGAGAGGATTCCCACTGTAATCATCCTCTCAGGGGCCTAGGCAAGTGTGCAATCATGCACAAAGAACACAATGTGTGCCTGGATTTCCAGAGCTGGTCAGAGGAGTTGTTACTGTCTGGAAGTGACAAGTCACCATCAATCAGCCATCACAAGATCTACCCACACGAGCTTCTCCCCACTCCAAGGGATACTTTGCCTCAAGGGGTGAGACCTGTTTCCCAGCAGCCCAGTGGAGAGCTGCTATGGAAGGATCTTGTGGTGGTTTGGGCTGGGTGCCCTCTGCTGCATGGCACACTTCCTGTGTCCAGGAGTCCAGCCCAGTGGGTGGACACAAGAAAACCGTGTATCTCCTACCACAATCCCCTGCACCGCTATAAGACCTTGCGTGGGGTCCGCCTCTTTCTCTTTCTTCCCTCGCCGGCGCCCGGTAACTGGGGGAGACGTCTCCCGGCCTTGGGCCTGGCTAGGCCCAAGGCCAGGGGGATGGGCGGTCTCAGGCCTGGCCAGCTGAGACTAGCCTAGCGGGGGGGGGGGGGAGAACGAGCCCTGGGGGTCTTGGGCCCACCCTCAGGTGGGGATGGGGTTCATCCGGGTGTGTGTTGCGGTTACTTCTCTCACTGTTTCTGGTTTCTTTTGTGCACCTTCACTTCTTCTATTTAAACTTTTCCATCACTTTTGCAATCCGTTTGTTGGAGTCGTCATTTTGCCCGTGGTGGGGAGGGTGGCTATCTCAACCCACTACATTTTTGGCGCCCAACGTGGGGCTGGTTGGTGTGGCGACCTGCAGATCGGATTGCAAATGATGGATAGTTTAAATTTAGTTCTGGGCGTCGGGTTTCGGTTTGGGAAGGTCGGGGGGGCTCAAGCTTTGCTGCCGGGGCGATCGTGTGGGTTCTTGTGGATCGCAGGGGGACACCTGGTGTGTCGGGGGTTGCCGCTTAAGAACGCGGGACCTGCCCCTCCCCCACCCTTTCCTCTCCGCGGGCGGTGGAAGCGGCGGGGGTGAGGCGGGGGAGGGGCAGCGGCGAGCAGGTCAGATGAGGTCCGTCTCGCTGCAAGGATGGAGCCAGCTGCAGCGGGCGGGCGGGCGAGATAGCCCCCGAGACCCAGGAGGGGCGAACGGGGACCCCAGCTGGAAAGCCGTTTTCAAAGGCTCTGAGAACGCGCTCGTGGCTTTCGCTGGGGAAGCTGTTGGAGTGCCCGAGGGGTGGAGGTGATTTTGATCCTGTACCGCGGCGGTAGAGGCGGCCGGGCTCTGCTGTGTGCTGAGTGGCCGCGGTAGCGGACGCCGGCCGGCGCTCGGGCTGCAGTGGGCTTGGCTCTAATCTCCCCCATGTTTTTCGGACAGTACCGAAAAATGGCGCCGAGCACCTGGCTCCGCCTCCCTGCCTCTCAGTTGGGCTGTGGCGCAGCCCCTCCCTCTTCCGGGGGGGGTGTGCAGCCGGACATTGCTACGCCTCGGTACGTGAACGCCCGGTGTGGGGGGCGAAGTACCCTGATAGGCGTTTGGGTAGCCTGGACCGCGGTCGGAGGCGGTCGGTTTGCGGCACCCTGGGGATCGGAAAAGCAGTCGTGGAGCCGGATTGTTCCGACTGGCTTGCCCCAGGGGTGGAGATATGCCGCTGAGCAAAACGTGAACAAGAAGAAGAGCTTGGCTGAGAGGTTGTGAGGCTTTTCCAGGTGGCCAGGATGTCCAACGGATCCATGGAGAACCTGCACTGCAGAAGAGTGAGCTCTGCATCGCTGGGAGGTTCCACTGGATGAGAGAGGAAGAACTGGACTGGACTGATGCTTGAGCCTGAGAGAGACTGTTTGGACGCCCAGAAGAAGATATGGACCCTGCCGGACGCGTCATCAGGGATTTCTAATATGATGATGTGTTTGGGTGCAGGGGCTGTGGTATGAGATAAGGGGTGGCGTGTGGTGGTTTGGGCTGGGTGCCCTCTGCTGCATGGCACACTTCCTGTGTCCAGGAGTCCAGCCCAGTGGGTGGACACAGGAAAACCGTGTATCTCCTACCACAATCCCCTGCACCGCTATAAGACCTTGCGTGGGGTCCGCCTCTTTCTCTTTCTTCCCTCGCCGCCGCCCGGTAACTGGGGGAGACGTCTCCCGGCCTTGGGCCTGGCTAGGCCCAAGGCCAGGGGGATGGGCGGTCTCAGGCCTGGCCAGCTGAGACTAGCCTAGCAGGGGGGGGAGAACGAGCCCTGGGGGTCTTGGGCCCACCCTCAGGTGGGGATGGGGTTCATCCGGGTGTGTGTTGCGGTTACTTCTCTCACTGTTTCTGGTTTCTTTTGTGCACCTTCACTTCTTCTATTTAAACTTTTCCATCACTTTTGCAATCCGTTTGTTGGAGTCGTCATTTTGCCCGTGGTGGGGAGGGTGGCTATCTCAACCCACTACAGATCTCTGTCTGCCTGTGAAGACAGAAAAGCTTTTTCCACTTGAATATGAGGAGAAAGTTCTTTGGTGTGAGGCTGCTGGAGGCCTGGAGCAGGTTGTTGCCCAGAGAGGTTGTGGAGTCTCCTGCTCTGGAGAGCTTCCAAACCCCCCTAGCCATTGTGCTCCTGGGCAAGCTGCTGTGGGTGCCCAGCTTTAGCAGGGGTTGGACTGGATGACCTGCAGAGGTCCCTTCCAGCTCCCACCATGCTGGGATTTCTGAGCTGAAAAGATGATGTAAGACAGAGTAGGCTGAACATGAGCCAGCAGTGTGCACAGGGGGCCAAGAAGGCCAAGGGCATCCTGGCCTGCATCAGGAACAGTGTGGCCAGCAGGAGCAGGGAGGTCATTGTGCCCTGTGCTCAGCACTGCTGAGGCCACCCCTTGAGTCCTGTGTCCAGTTCTGGGCTCCTCAGGTGAGGAAAGAGGTTGAGCTGCTGGAAGGTGTCCAGAGAAGGGCAAGAAAGCTGGGGAGGGGTCTGGAGCACAGCCCTGGGAGGAGAGGCTGAGGGAGCTGGGCTTGCTTAGCCTGGGGAAGAGGAGGCTCAGGGAGACCTTCTTGATCTCTCCAACTCCCTGAAGGGAGGCTGTAGCCAGGTGGGGGTTGGTCTCTTCTGCCAGGCACCCAGCAGCAGAACAAGAGGACACAGTCTCAGGCTGTGCCAGGGGAGGTTCAGGCTGGAGGTGAGGAGAAAGTTCTTCCCAGAGAGAGTTGTTGGCCCTCGGGATGTGCTGCCCAGGGAGGTGGTGGAGTCCCCATCCCTGGAGGTGTTCAAGCGGGGACTGGATGTGGCACTTGGAGCCATGGTTTAGTAGCCATGAGGTGTTGGGTGACAGGTTGGACCTGATGATCTCTGAGGTCTTTTGCAACCTTATTGATTCACTGATTTGCTATGGATTTCCAGTTTGCTCTAGGGCTGTGTGCTCTGACTGCAGCTGACAATCAAACCCAGGGACAGAAGTCTTCTACCTGCAAAAAGACAATGCTGCCTGACTCTGTAAGCCCCAGAAAACGAGTTACAGGAACTTGAGAAGCTTTCAGCATGCACTGTGTCCTCTGATGAAGGGACCTGCTTTAGTATTTCTGGGTGAATCAATCCTTTAAAATGAGAGGAGGATGGAAAACACTCTGAAACCAAAGAGCACCTTGTGTGGAAGGGTGGTGGCCCCACACAACTCTAACAACAAGGACCATGGGAATGCATTGTCCATAAAACACAACCACAGGGTATGGCTATGGAGCTCCACCTAATGGCATCCCCATCACGCCAAGCTGGACACTTCAGAAAGGGATGATGATGACAATCTTCAGTGATGTTAACCTACACAGCTCTGCCAGGACAAAGTATCTTCAAAGAACTGTGCTCAGTCACAGTATTACAGAATGGGTTGGGTTGGAAGGGACCTTAAAGATCATCCAGTTCCAACCCCCTGCCATGGGCAGGGACACCTCCCACCAGCCCAGGCTGTTCAAGGCCTCATCCAAATCTGGCCTTGAACACCTCCAGAGAGGGGACATCCAGGACCTCCCTGGGCAACCTGTGCCAGTGTCTCCCCACCCTCCCTGCCAAGAATTCCTTCCTCCTCCCCAGTCTCAACCTCCCCTCTTCCAACTCAATGCCATTGTCTCTCATCCTGTCAGTGCAAGCCCTTGTCAAAAGTCCCTCCCCAGCACTTCCACAGCTCCCCTCAGGTACTGGAAGGCTGCTCTAAGGTCTCCTTGGAGCCTTCCCTTGTCCAGCCCTAAGATTGCCCTCTCCTGTAAGCTTGAGAAAAAGGTTTAAATGCTGGAGCCCAAGTGCAGCAAGTCCCTGCAGCCTGTGACTAAGGCAGAGAGCAAACCCTCAGCTGTTTAACAAGGACAGGCTTTCACTCCCAGTGGGCTGTGCCAGACCTGCCTGTCTCCAGCCACCGACGCCAAGCAGTCAGATTATCATGCCAGTGCCTCTCCTGAAGCCTGTACATTCACTCTGAGCTCACTTAAACCATCAGTGATTTGTTGCCACTCAGAGGCACTGGGCCTGACTTCTTGAATGCATGGTGGGCTGAACCCACGAGCTCCCTAGGCCCAGGACAGCACTTTCCAGGAAACAAAGCGCTGGTAACAGCTGAAAATCACAGAGCTGTCAGGGCTGGAAGGGACCTCAAGGCTCAGCCAGCTCCAACCCCCTGTCACGGGCAGGGACACCTCACACTACAGCAGGTTGCTCACAGCCACATCCAGCCTGGCTGCAAACACCTCCAGGCAGGAGGCTTCCACCACCTCCCTGGGCAAACATGACTAATTAAAAACTATTCATCTTTAGAAGAAAACCAAAGCACACACACCCCACATACACACCCCACACACCCCCACCTGTGCTCTCTGAACACCTTTACCCTGTGTGTGAAGGCTGTAAAGAGACCCAGGAATTATCACAGATAGGGAAACCCATTCCCTACAGATTCATCTCTAATAACGCTGCCTGAAGAAGCAGAGTCTGTACTGCACACATCTCTCTCTGCATTAACAGGATGCAACCTCTCCCATCAGGCAAATGCACCTGGATGTTTCCTGGAGCAGAGTGAAACAGGCTGGTTATCACAGAGGAGGGTACTGCTCCAGACCCTGCTTGCACACAGTGCAGCTCAAAACCCCCTCTCGCTCTGGCTAAAGCAAAGGGACTTCAGCCCAGGAAAACGCCTCTGGAACCAAAACAGCCTGTGCCTGATACTGCTGCTGTGCATTAAATGAGCCTCCTGAGCAATGCTCTTACCTTCACCATCAACTGAGCAACAGATTAACTGGGTGCTCCCATCCATTCTGTAATCCCCCTCCACCACTCCTGCAATGGAGGAGGAAAAGTTGTCCTTAAAGATGACCTCTCCGGTTCGGTCACTGCGGGCATCGACCTGCAACAACAAAGAGTTCCAAGGCACAGCACGAGCAGCAAAGCTGACTCCAAGCTCTCTGTCCTGCCAAGCTCTGAGCTCCTCACCAAAGCCAGCTCTGTTCACAGAGCTTGCAGGTGAACTCGCAGCTCTGCTGCTCGCTGGGAAGGAACGCCGTCAAGAAATGGCCACCAGACAGCGCCAGCTAGAAGGAACTGCTCCTCAGAGAGGCTTCCCTAAGCTGCAAGCAAGAGGAAGGAAAGAAGGGGCCTGCCAGCCTGCCCCAGGAAGGTCAGACTGAGAATGCAGCAGTGATGGGACTGAACCAGAAAGAGTCTCAGTGCAGCGTTTCCAACCTCCCCTCTTTGCTGCAGCCCTTGCGTGGTGAATTGTTTTTGCACACAAACACCACAGCCTTCAATTGTCTTTGGAGGAGTGAGGAGGCTCAGCTCCAGTGCAGTGTCCTTCCCAAAGCACAGCCCCACCACTGCTCCCCCTCGGGGCTCCCCCCTCAGAGCCACAAACAGAACAGAGACTGCCAGTGGCAAAACAAGACCAGAAAAAGGAGCAAAGCAAGGAGAGGTTCTGTCTGCCAGTGTTCCACACCTAACCCAACAGAAGTTACAACATAGCTGGGCTCTAGGCTGCCAGCTTGATACCAAGTTAATTAAACTCCCCCAAGCTAATGAGAGATGTGAAGGATGGAAAAAAGCAGAGCTTTACAAAACCAAAAGCTGGCAAGCTGTGTCTGGGAGAGCTTTGGCAGCTAGAGCAGTCATGACTGGCAAAGGGGAATACCAAGCAACAGGCTTCAGAGCCTGAGCTGGGCAGAAAAAGGCTTCACACAGAATTCAGCAGGGCTTGTTAACCCTGCCCCAGCCAGCAGCGATGCTGCTCTGGCTCTTCCATGACTGCTTGCTCCTCCCTGCAGGCTGAGAACACTCAGGAAGCAACCAGGGGAACTTTGAAGCATGTGCTCAACCATAGAATCAATAAGGTTGGAAAAGACCTCAAGGATCAAGTCCAACCTGTCACCCAACACCTCATGACTACTAAACCATGGCTCCAAGTGCCACATCCAATCAATACAATACAATACAATACACCAGGTTGGAAGAGACCTTCAAGATCATCGCGTCCAACCCATCAAACAATCCAACCCACCCAACAACTAGACCATACAGCCAAGCACCCCATCAAGTCTTCTCCTGAACACCTCCTGTGAAGGTGACTCCACCACCTCCACGGGTAGCCGATTCCAATGGGCAATCACTCTCTCCGTGTAGAACTTCTTCCTAACATCCAGCCTAAACCTGCCCTGGCGCAGCCTGAGACTGTGTCCTCTTGTTCTGGTGCTGGATGCCTGGGAGAAGAGGCCAACCTCTGCCTGGCTACAACCTCCCTTCAGGTAGTTGTAGAGAGCAATAAGGTCACCCCTCAGTCTCCTCTTCTCCAGGCTAAGCAACCCCAGCCTTTCCTCATAGGGCTTGTGTTCCAAACCCCTCACCAGCTTTGTTGCCCTTCTCTGGACACGTTCCAGCAAGTCAACATCCTTCCTAAACTGAGGGGCCCAGAACTGGACACAGTACTCAAGGTGTGGCCTAACCAGTGCAGTGTCCAGGGGCACAATGACCTCCCTGCTCCTGCTGGCCACACTGTTCCTGATGCAAGCCAGGATGCCACTGGCCTTCCTGGCTGCCTGGGCACACTGCAGGCTCATGTTCAGCCTACAATCAACCAGTACCCCCAGGTCCCTCTCTGCCTGGCCACTCTCCAGCCACTCTGACCCCAGCCTGTAGCACTGCCTGGGGTTGTTGTGGCCAATGTGCAGAACCCGGCACTTGGATGTGCTAAATCTCATACCATTGAACTCTGCCCATCTGTCCAGCCTGTCGAGGTCCCTCTGCAAAGCCTCTCTGCCCTCCAGCAGATCAACTGCTGCCCCCAGCTTGGTGTCATCTGCAAATTTACTGATGATGGACTCAATGCCCTCATCCAGATCATCAATAAAGATGTTGAAGAGCATGGGGCCCAGTACTGATCCCTGGGGCACACCACTAGTGACAGGCCGCCAGCTGGATGTGGCGCCATTCACCGCCACTCTCTGGGCTCAGCCCCCAGCCAGTTCCTAACACAACGCAGTGTGATCCTGTCCAAGCCATGGGCTGCCAGCTTGGCCAGGAGTTTGCTGTGGGGGACTGTGTCAAAGGCCTTGCTGAGGTCCAGGTAGACCACATCCACAGGCCTCCCCACATCCACCAGGCGGGTCACCTGATCATAGAAGGAGATCAGGTTGGTCAGGCAGGACCTGCCCCTCCTAAATCCATGCTGGCTAGGCCTGAGCCCCTGGCCATCCTGTAAGTGCTGTGTGATCGCACTCGAGATGACCTGCTCCATAATCTTGCCTGGCACTGAGGTCAGGCTGACAGGCCTATAATTCCCTGGCTCATCCAACCGGCCCTTCTTGTGGATGGGCACCCTCTTGAACACCTCCAGGGATGGGGACTCCACCACCTCCCTGGGCAGCACAGCCCAAGGGCCAACAACTCTCTCTGGGAAGAACTTTCTCCTCACCTCCAGCCTGAACCTCCCCTGGCACAGCTGGAGACTGTGTCCTCTTGCTCTGGTGCTGCTTGCCTGGGAGAAGAGACCAAGCCCCACCTGGCTACAACCTCCCTGCAGGGAGTTGGAGAGAGCAAGAAGGTCTCCCCTGAGCCTCCTCTTCTCCAGCCTAAGCAAGCCCAGCTCCCTCAGCCTCTCCTCCCAGGGCTGTGCTCCAGACCCCTCCCCAGCTTTCTTGCCCTTCTCTGGACACCTTCCAGCAGCTCAACATCTTTCCTAACCTGAGGAGCCCAGAACTGGACACAGGACTCAAGGGGTGGCCTCAGCAGTGCTGAGCACAGGGCACAATGACCTCCCTGCTCCTGCTGGCCACACTGTTCCTGATGCAGGACAGGATGCCCTTGGCCTTCTTGGCACCTGTGCACCCTGCTGGCTCCTGTTCAGCCTACTCTCAACCAGTCCCCCCAGGTCCCTCTCTGCCTGGCTGCTCTCAGCCACTCTGACCCCAGCCTGCAGCACTGCCTGGGGCTGCTGTGGCCAGTGTGTAGAACCTGGCACTTGGATGTGTTCAATCTCCTGCCCTTGGACTCTGCCCATCTGTGCAGCCTGGCAAGGTCCCTCTGCAGAGCTCTCCTACCCTCTAACAGATAACTCCTGCCCCCAGCTTGCTGCCATCTGCAAGCTTACTGATGATGGACTCAGTGCCCTCATCCAGATCATCAATAAGGATATTGAACAGGATGGGGCCCAGCCCTGATCCCTGGGGGACACCACTGGTGCCTGGCTGCCAGCTGGAGGTGGCACCATTCACCACCACTCTCTGGGCTCAGCCTCCAGCCAGTTCCTAGCCCAGCTCAGAGTGCTGCTGTCCAAGCCAGGGGCTGACAGCTTGGCCAGCAGTTTGCTGTGGGGGACAGTGTCAAAGGCCTTGCTGGAGTCCAGGCAGATTACATGGCTGGAAAGAGACACTCAAGAGATCTAGGCTGTGGCAGGTGATCTCTGCCACCACTGAATTGGTTTGGGTGAAAAAGACCTTTAAGGTCACTGACTCCAAACTCTCTCTAACTCTGCCAAGGCTGGTGCTAAACCATGGTCCCCAGCCTTGCATCTCTGTGTGTTCTAAACACTTCCAGGGATGAGGACTCAGCCACCATCCTGGACAGCCTCTACCAGTGGTTGAGAAGCCATTCAGTGAACAGATTTCTTCCAATATCCAACCTAAACCTCCCCTGCTACAACATAATTTGTTATTAGGGATAAGAGACCAACTCCCACCTGGATCCAACCTCCTTGCAGGGAGTTGTAGAGAGTCAGCTCTCCCCTTAGCCTCCTTTCCTCCAGACTAAACAACCCTCAGCTGCTCCTCACCAGACTTGTGCTCCAGACCCTTCATCAGCTTCACTGCTCTTCTCTGCATCTGCTTCAGCACCTCAATGTCCTTCTTGGAGTGAGGGGCTGAAAACTGAACCCAGGATTTGAGTTCTACTTCACCAGTGCCCAGTACAGGGCACAATCCCTTCCCTGGGTCCTGCTGGCCACACTATTTCTGACCCAGGTCATGATACTGGTGGCCTTCTTGGCGACCTGAGCACACTGCTGGCTCATCTTCAGCTGCTGTTGACCAGCACCCCCAGATGTTTTTCTACCAGGCAGCTTGCAGCCACTCTGCCCCAAGCCTGGGGCATTCCTGGGGTTGTAGAGACCCAAGTGAAGTACCCAGCACTTGGCCTTGTTGAACCTCATCCCACTGGCCTTGGCCCATCCATCCAGCCTGGCCAGATGCCGCTGCACAGCCTTCTTACCCTCCAGCACATTACACAGAAACAGCTCACCACACCCTAGCCACTGACTCTGAGCTAAGCAGAGGGAGCAGCTTCCCTCTGATCTTGCCCTTGGCACAGGATTCACCAGCCAGACCAGGTTTGCTGCAGTCATCCTTTGGCACTCAGTTTTCAACAGCCTTTTGAATTCTGGGCTGTTCTCCTTCAGCCAGCTCCACAGCCTCCTTCAAACACAGCTTCCAGGTGCACAGGCTCCTCATTCTCCCCCCAGGGACCCACTCACCTTCCCATTGGACCAGCCAGTGATCAGCTCACACACCCCATCAGAGTTCAGGTCGAAGGCGTGTATGCTCATGGCATGGTTCTTAGACTGAGGACAGAAAACAAAGAGCAATTTTAGGCTTGGCTGTGGTCTCTGAATTGCACATGCAAGACACTGGAGTGGGAGAGTACAGAGAGGAACACCAAACCATAGAATGGCTTAGGCTGAAAGGGACCTCAGAGATCATCTACTCCAACCCCCCTGCCATGGGCAGGGACACCTCTCGACTAGCACGGGTTGTTCGAGGCCTCATCCAGCCTGGCCTTGAACACCTCCAGGGAGGAGGCATCCACAATGTCCCTAGGCAACTTATTCCAGAGCCTCACCACCCCTGTAGTGAAAAACTTCTCCCTCAGCTCCAGTCTAACCCTGCTTGTCCTCAGATTCAAACCATTTCCCCTTGTCCTGTCTCTAGACACCCTCATGAAGAGTCCCTCTGCAGCCTTCCCTTAGGCTCCCTCTTGACAGGAAGTTTGAGCATCACCAAGGTCACAGAGGTCTGAAACTCTGCACTACAAATCTAGTCCACTGCCCTAAAAGCACTGACCTTCCCTTCCAACACATTCTCATCCAAGCAGATGATTAGAACTCACAGCCACCATGCAAAATAGAATACAATTAACCAGGTTGGAAGAGACCTTTGAGATCATCCCAGCACCATCTGATCAACTAACCCATGGCACCAAGCACCCCATCCAGGCTCTTCCTGAACACCTCCAGGGATGGGGACTCCACCACCTCCCTGGGCAGCACAGCCCAAGGGCCAATCTCTCTTGCTGGGAAGAACTTCTTCCTAACATCCAGCCTAAAGATCTCCAGAGAAGGAGACTCCACAACCTCTCTGTACAGCCTGGTCCAGGGCCCCAGCATCCTTGCAGTACAGAAGAGGTGGGACTTCCTGGGTTCCAGTTTGTGCCCACTGCCCCTCATCCTGTCACTGGGTATGACGGGAAAGAGACTGGCTCCATCCTCCTGACAGCCACCCTGCGGATATTTGCACACATTCATCAGATCTCCTCTCAGTCTTCTCCAAACTAGAGAGCCCCAGGTCTCAGCTTTTCCTCCTCAGACAGATGTTCCAATACCCTCATCTTCCTCACAGCCTCTGTTGGGCACTCTCTAGTAGATCCCTGTCCCTCTAGAACTGGGAGCCCAGAACTGGACACAATACTCCAGACATGGTCTACCGAGGGCTGCGTAGAGGGCTAAGAGAACCTCTCCTGACCTGCTGGACACACTCCTCAGATAACATCTGAACAACCTGAGCTTAGGTACCAGATGTGCCAGCAGCTTTCAGTGCTGATGTTCCAACACTGGACTGATCCTCAAGCATCAGTACTGGGCCCAGTCTTGTTTAACATCTTCATCAGTGACATGGACAGTGGCATTGAGGTGCCCTCAGCAAGTTCTCCAACAGCACCAAGCTGTGTGGTGCAGCAGACACACTGGAGGGAAGGGATCCATCCAGAGGGACTGGACAGGCTGGAGAGGGGGCCAGGCCAACCTCATGAAGTTCAACAAGACCAAGTGCAGGGTCCTGCAGCTGGGTCTGGGCAATCTCAGGCACTGATCCAGGCTGGGCAGCAACTGGCTGAAGAGCAGCCGTGAAGAAAAGGCTTTGGGGCTGCTGGTGGATGAGAAGCTCAACAGGAGCCAGCAGTGAGCACTTGCAGCCCAGAAAGCCAACCAGAGTCTGGGCTGCAGCAGCAGAAGTGTGGCCAGCAGGGCCAGGGAGGGGATTCTGCCCCTCTGCTCAGACCACAGCTGGAGCTCTGTGTCCAGTTCTGGAGCCCCTAGTACAGGAAAGGCATGGATGTGATGGAAGGTGTCCAGAGAAGGGCCACAAGGAGGAGCAGAAGGCTGGAGCTGCTCTGCTGTGAGGACCGACTGAGAGAGTTGGGGCTGTGCAGTCTGGAGAGAAAAAGGCTCCAAGGAGACCTCATTGTGGCCTTCCAGGATCTGAAGAGGGCTACAGGAAAGCTGGGGAGGGACTTTTGAGGGTGTCAGGGAGGGATAGGACTGGGGAGGATGGAGCAAAACCAGAAGTGGGGAGATTCAGATTGGATGTGAGGAAGAAGTTCTTCCCCATGAGGGTGGTGAGAGCCTGGCACAGGTTGCCCAGGGAGGTGGTGGAAGCCTCCTGCCTGGAGGTGTTTGCAGCCAGGCTGAATGTGGCTGTGAGCAAGCTGTTGTGCTGTGAGGTGTCCCTGCCCATGGCAGGGGGTTGGAACTGGCTGAGCCTTGAGGTCCCTTCCAGCCCTGACAGCTCTGTGGCTCTGTGACTCACCTTGATCCTCCAGTAGCGAGCGGTCCTGTCGTACACTCCCACGGTGCCATTGGAGAGAGCATAGCCAAAGCGGCTGCCACTCATGGGGCTAAGTGCTGTAATTGTCTGGGGGAAAGGGAAGAGAAAGAGGACACAGGAGTGAAACCTTCTGCACCTTCAGGTAAGAGACAACAAGCAGTGCAACCTGTGCTACAACCTGTGCAACACTGCCACTGTAAGTTAAGTTCCTGGTAGGAAGTGTTTATGCCAAGGGAAGGAACTGCCTGTGAAGCTGGGTTCAGAATCACACCCAAGGCCTTGCAGGATTTCCTGACACCAGCTTGTGGAGATGCACTTCAGGAGGCTGTAGAGCTGCCCTCAGACTGGATGCTTTGGCCATGTATCACCTACCACAAGCAGCAACACAGCTGCTGGTAGGGGTACTGATTGACAGCCAGCTGAACATGGTGAGGCACAAGGAACAAGCAAGCAGAAGGTCAGAGTGGCTGAGAGCAGCCAGGCAGAAAGGGACCTGGGGGACTGGTTGACAGCAGCTGAACAGGAGCCAGCAGGGTGCCCAGGGGGACAAGAAGGCCAAGGGCATCCTGGCCTGCATCAGGAACAGTGTGGCCAGCAGGAGCAGGGAGGTCATTGTGCCCTGTGCTCAGCACTGCTGAGGCCACCCCTTGAGTCCTGTGTCCAGTTCTGGGCTCCTCAGGTGAGGAAAGAGGTTGAGCTGCTGGAAGGTGTCCAGAAGGGCAAGAAAGCTGGGGAGGGGTCTGGAGCACAGCCCTGGGAGGAGAGGCTGAGGGAGCTGGGCTTGCTTAGGCTGGAGAAGAGGAGGCTCAGGGGAGACCTTCTTGCTCTCTCCAACTCCCTGAAGGGAGGCTGTAGCCAGGTGGGGGTTGGTCTCTTCTCCCAGGCAAGCAGCACCAGAACAAGAGGACACAGTCTCAAGCTGTGCCAGGGGAGGTTCAGGCTGGAGGTTAGAAAGAAGTTCTTCCCAGCAAGAGAGATTGGCCCTTGGGCTGTGCTGCCCAGGGAGGTGGTAGAGTCCCCATCCCTGGAGGAAGAGCCTGGATGGGGTGCTTGGTGCCATGGTTTAGTTGATCAGATGGTGCTGGGTGATAGGTTGGACCTGATGATCTCTGAGGTCTATTCCAACCTGGTTAATTCTGTTCTGTTCTCTTCTTTCCCAAGTATCAAAACCCTCTGAACTGTGAGCATCCAGCAGGGAGACAAGATCCCAGGGACAGTTAGGAACTCTCAAAGGTAACAATAACCTCTTCAACCCCCATCCATAAGCTCAGGATCACAGCACTCCACCACTTCAGTTTCACCACACTGACAAAAGACAGAAAATGGAAACCACTCAAGCCCTCCAGACAAACACAGTGGAAAAGAAGAACCGCCAAGCTGGTGAGGGCCTTGAGCACAAGCCCTACAAGGAGAGGCTGAGGGAACTGGGCCTGTTTAGTCTTCACAAGAGGAGGCTGGAGGGGAGACCTCATTGCTCTCTACAGACCCCTGGAAGGAGGTTGGAGCCAGGTGGGAGTTGGTGTCTTCTGACATGCAGGACAAGAGGCAAACAGCCTCAAGTTGTGCCAGGGGAGGTTTGGGTTGGGTATCAGGAAAAATTTCATCCCAGCAAGGGTTCTCAGGCCCTGGCCCAGGCTGCCCAGGGAGGTGGTGGAGTCACCAGCCCTGGAGGTGTTTAAAAGCTGCCTGGATGTGGTGCTGAGGGAGCTGGCTTAGTGGTGGTGGCTCAGCAGCAGTGGTGGCAGTGTGAGCCCTGGGGGAATGGTTGGACTGGATGATCTCAAAAGGTCTCTTCCAACCTCAATAGTTGTTTGACTCTCTAAAGACACTGCTCCCTGAATTTCCCTCCCTAAAATGCCAGGTTGAGATGTGGCTGTGTCCTTTTAAATTACACCAGGCAGACTGCAAGAGACCTCTGCAGGGGTGAATTTAAAGCAGTTTGCCTGTGGATCTGGAAACAGAGACCTCCAGCTCTCCTTGAACTAGAAATCCCAAGCTGGCTCTGCACTGCCTGCTCTACAGACAGCAGAACATTCCTGCAGGCCCAGGGCTAATTCCAACTACAGCAACAGCTTCCTCTCCCACAACACTGCCCAGATTTGCCTTTTATAGCTCTCCCTAAGTGGTTTAATAGTTAACTAAGCCCTTTAGTCCCAATCTGGGCAGTGGGGAGACCTCAGCTCTTCAAGGACAAAGGTCTGCAAGGAGTCCTTACTCTAGCCTGGCCCCAGAAGCACCAGGACAAAACTAAGAAAACTCCTTAAGTGTATTTTAGTCCCCTCCAAACAACCAACATTTAACAGTGGGGATCTTCTCATCTGCAGTACTGTGTCCAGTTCTGGGCTCCCCAGTCCAAGGACAGGAAATTACAAGAGAGGGCACAGCAAAGGGCTACAAAGATGCTGAGGGACTGGAACATCTCTCCTGTGAGGAAGGGTTGAGGGACTTTGGGCTGCTTAGCCTGGAGAAGACTTGCAGGGGAGAATCTCATGAATGCTTATCAATATCTAAAGGGTGGGAGGTCAAACTTTTTTCAGTGGTGCCCAGGGACAGGACAAGAGGCAATGAACCTGAACACAGGAAGTTCCACCTTAAACATGAGGAGGAACTTCTTCATGTTGAGGGTGGTGGAGCACGGACCAGGCTGGCCAGAGAGGTGGTGGAGTCTCCATCTTTGGAGTCATTCAAAGCCTGCCTGGACACTTTCCTGTGCAACCTGCTCTAGGGGAACCTAGGGGTTGGACTGCACGATCTCCAGGGGTCCCTTCCAAACCAGTTCTTAAGCTGAAGTGCAACACCCACACTTTTTATTCATCCCTCTAAACCCATCTACCCCATGCTTCAGGCACTTCAGGCCTGTGTATACAGCCAGTGTGTCTCCAATTGCAACACAAACCTCCAGCTCTGCCCTGGACAACTTCCTTCAACCCTGCCATGCACTGCACACACACAGGAGCAAGTTACCTCACCATTAATTGTGTCAACTCACTGGAGGGAAACTGCAGAAGATACTCTTTTGCTCACAAGGGTCTAAGAGTACACAAACAAGTCACCTTAATCACCTTGGGGGCAATCACTGTGCACCTAAAGGATGGCCAAGGGCTCAGGCCCAGCCAGCATGGATTCAGGAAGGGCAGGTCCTGCCTCACCAACCTGATCTCCTTCTGTGCCCAGGTGACTGCCTGGTGGATGTGGGGCAGGCTGTGGATGTAGTCTGCCTGGACTCCAGCAAGGCCTTTGACACCATCCCCCACAGCAAACTGCTGGCCAAGCTGTCAGCCCCTGGCTTGGACAGGAGCACTCTGAGCTGGGCTAGGAACTGGCTGGAGGCTGAGCCCAGAGAGTGGTGGTGAATGGTGCCACCTCCAGCTGGCAGCCAGGTACCAGTGGTGTCCCCAGGGATCAGGGCTGGGCCCCATCCGGTTCAGTATCTTTATTGATGATCGGGAGGAGGGCACTGAGTCCATCATCAGTAAGCTTGCAGATGACAGCAAGCTGGGGGCAGGAGTTATCTGTTAGAGGGTAGGAGAGCTCTGCAGAGGGACCTTGCCAGGCTGCACAGATGGGCAGAGTCCAAGGGCAGGAGATTGAACACATCCAAGTGCCAGGTTCTACACACTGGCCACAGCAGCCCCAGGCAGTGCTGCAGGCTGGGGTCAGAGTGGCTGAGAGCAGCCAGGCAGAAAGGGACCTGGGGGGACTGGTTGACAGCAGCTGAACAGGAGCCAGCAGGGTGCACAGGGGGACAAGAAGGCCAAGGGCATCCTGGCCTGCATCAGGAACAGTGTGGCCAGCAGGAGCAGGGAGGTCATTGTGCCCTGTGCTCAGCACTGCTGAGGCCACCCCTTGAGTCCTGTGTCCAGTTCTGGGCTCCTCAGGTGAGGAAAGAGGTTGAGCTGCTGGAAGGTGTCCAGAGAAGGGCAAGAAAGCTGGGGAGGGGTCTGGAGCACAGCCCTGGGAGGAGAGGCTGAGGGAGCTGGGCTTGCTTAGGCTGGAGAAGAGGAGGCTCAGGAGAGACCTTCTTGCTCTCCCCAACTCCCTGAAGGGAGGCTGTAGTCAGGTGGGGGTTGGTCTCTTCTCCCAGGCACCCAGCACCAGAACAAGAGGACACAGTCTCCAGCTGTGCCAGGGGAGGTTCAGGCTGGAGGTGAGGAAGAAGTTCTTCCCAGCAAGAGAGATTGGCCCTTGGGATGTGCTGCCCAGGGAGGTGGTGGAGTCCCCATCCCTGGAGGTGTTCAAGAGGGGACTGGAAGTGGCACTTGGAGCCATGGTTTAGTAGCCATGAGCTGTTGGTGACAGGTTGGACTTGATGATCCTCGAGGTCTTTTCCAACCTTATTGATTCTGTGATTCAGACAAGGAATAGTTAATTCTCCTCAGCCTAGTGAATGGTTTGCAAGCAAACAAAGGCAAACCTCTCCCTACATAAGACACAAACTCTCACTGATTCAGTCCTTAGTAGGTACTGTGCCAAATACTTCAGTAACCAATTTAACAACACAATAGCTCTGAACCAGAGGAACCAGAGAAGCTTTCCAGTAGCCAATACTTTGAGCTCCATCTGTAATTACCATGAGCTAGAAGCAACTTACCTCTGTCTCAGACATTTCTGCCATGATCTCATCCTCCTTAAACACCCGGATGTCAAAATCTTCAGAACCCACAAGAAGCTAGGAGAGGAAAATAAAGTCTAGCTTACAAATAGTTAGGAAATGAACAGGACAAGAGTGCAAGAGCCTAGAGGGCAAACAAATAATCTAAGGCCAGCAGTGAGGAGGTTTTTAAGAGCTGCATGGAAAGTTGCAAGGGGAAAAAGGGGCAACCTCTGCCAAGAGATTTCAGAAGTCTCCTCTTGATCAAGGATTAGCAATATTCCATCAGGAGGAGGACACAGAGCTGTTGGAGCGAGGCCAGAGGAGGGCCACAAAGATGATCCAAGGGCTGGAGCACCTCTGCTGTGTGGACAGGCTGAGGAAGCTGAGGGTGTTCAGCCTGGAGAAGACTCCAGGGGAACCTTACAGCTGCCTTCCAATACCTGAAGGGAACCCGCAGGAAGGCTGGGGAGGAGTTCCCATAAGGGTGTCTAGCAACAAGACAAGGGGGAATGGTTTGAAGCTGAGGGAGGGCAGGGTTAGACTGGAGCTGAGGAAGAAGTTGGTGAGACAATGGAACAGGTCTGCTCAGAGGTTGTGGATGCCTCTTCCCTGGAGGTGTTCAAGGACAGATTGGAGGAAGCCTTGAGCAGCCAAGTCTAGCCGAGAGGCATCCCTGGCCATGGCAGGGAGGCTGCAGTAGATGATCTCCAGGGTCCCTTCCAGCCATTCTGTGATTCCATGGACACCTCTTTTTGTTAAGCTGGGCTCTACACAAGCCTACTGAAATTACCTGGGGTGGGGATGGGAAAAAGATACTTTGGAACATCAGGGCTGTGCTCTTGTCTCACTGTAAAAGCCTTCAGTGCTGTAACTGACAACTGCCAACCATAGAGATCAGAACCACAAGGCTGCCTGTGGAGGAGCAGACCTGCAGCTGGGTTCTGACTCGTACTGCACAAGTTCAGAGAAGCAGCAACTCCCTGCTGGCAGCCTGTGAGCAGACAGCCAGGCACAACAACTGATGATCACAGGCATCTCATTCCATTTCAGGTAAATCAGAATACAGCTAGCAACTGCTTCATCACAGCAAGGCAGGAAAGGCTCCAGCTACTCCTGGTTTGACAGACTCTGAGCAAGGGCAGAGACCAGTGCTGCTCCCCAAGCCAAGGGCTGAGCATCTGTGTATGTCTTTGCTGGACCAGAGTCTGAAAAAGGCACAACTTGCACACAGGAATCACCTCCTGTGAACATACATCAGTCAGATTGGATAACCCAGTTGGGCTGGACTGGGGCACATGCCTTGTGAGGACAGGCTGAGAGCCCTGGGGATTTTCAGTCTGGAAAAGAGAAGACTTAGAGGGGATTTAATAAATGTTTATCAATATCTGAGGGCTGGGGGTCAGGAAGGAGGGGAGAGGCTCTGCTCACTTGCTCCCTGGGATAGGACAAGGAGCAATGGATGTAAGCTGCAGCACAGGAGGTTCCACCTCAACACAAGGGGGAACTTCTTCACTGCGATGGTCACAGAGCACTGGAACAGGCTGCCCAGAGAGATTGTGGAGTCTCCTCCTCTGGAGACTTTCAAGCCCTGTCTGGATGTGTTCCTGTGTGACCTGAGCTGGATTTTATGGTCCTGCTCTGGCAGGGGGCTTGGACTCAATGATCTCTTTGGGTCCCTTCCAACCCCTGGCATCCTGTGAGCCTGTGAACCCACGTGGGCTTTGTCACGATTTCACTACAAGCCCATGAGAACAGCTGAGTCCTCCTGGCAATGGTTCCATACCTCATTTCTGCCATCCCCATCGAAGTCACACAGTGCCAGGGAACAAACATTGTCTCCAGTAACCTGAAATGGGAAATGGGAAATCCCTCAGTGCTGATGGAAGCTGGCAGAAAACAAACTGCTCTGATGACTCCAGCTGCAGCACAGCAGTTGGAAGGGCCAACATTCAAGCAACATGACCAAAATAGAGCATAAGGTCTGCTCCCTCACTGGAGGGGTTCAAGGTCGGGTTGGATGAGGCAGTGAGAGCTAGCAGCCCAGAAGGCAAATCACATCCTGGGCTGCATCAAAAGGTGTGTGGCCAGCAGAGCCAGAGAGGTGGTTCTGCCACTTTGCTCTGTTCTGGTGAGGCCTCACCTGGATTACTGTGTACAGCTCTGGAGCCCTCAACACAGGAAGGACCTGGACCTGATGGAGCAGGTCCAGAGGAGGGCCATGAAAGTGATCAGGGGGTTGGAGCACGAGGACAGGCTGAGGGAGCTGGGGGTGTCCAGCCTGGAAAAGAGGAGGCTCCAGGGAGACCTAAGAACAACCTTCCAGTACCTGAAGGGGGCTACAAGAAGGCTGCAGAGGAACTGTTTCCAAAGGCCTGCAGTGACAGGACCAGGGCCAATGGTTTGAAATGAGAGAAGAGGAAATTAAGATTGGGTGTTAGGAACAAGCTCTGCACCGTGAGGGTGGTGGAACACTGGCACAGGTTGCCCAAGGAGGTGGTTGAGGCCTCATCCCTGGAGATATTCAAGGTGAGCCTCAATGAGGCCCTGGGCAACCTGATCTAGTTGGGGCTGTCCCTGCTGACTGCAGGGAGGCCAGACTGGATGAGCTTTGGAGGTCCCTTCCAGCCCAGACCATTCTGTGATGCCATGAGGCCTTGAGCAACCTGGGCTAGTGGGAGGCATCCCTGCCAATGGCAGGGGGTTGGAACCAGATGATCTTTAAGGTCCCTTCTAACCCAAAGCACTCTATGAATCTATGACAAATTAAGGTCAGCAACCAATGAAAAGAAAAATAATCTATCAGTAGGACTTAGTGCCACTGTAAGAACACCAGAAGTGTGACAGGCAGCCTTACTGTCCAAAACCGGTCCTTTCCTTCATGATCAAAGCCCTGCAGGGCACAGTTTCCACCAATAATAGCAAGTGGAGAGGAAAAATCCCCCAGCTTTCCAAGGACTATTGCATGGGCTCCATCTGAAACCTAGAGAGGAACAGCAAAGGAGAAAGAGTCAGCAGAAGGTGAGACATCAGGGGACACAAATCAAAAGGAGAGCTTGCATCGTCACCACCATGGGCCCAGGGATTAAGTTTCCTCTTGCGAGGGGATGTGTGGCATTGAAACTGCCTGCCACATGCACCCAGCACAGGCAGAGTCTGCTTCTGAAGAGACATGAGGAGAGGAAATGTGCTGAAGCTGGGCCAGGGGAGGGCTGGGTTGGAGATGAGGAAAGATTTCTTTGCTGGAAGAGTGGTGAGGGGTTGGGACAGGCTGCCCAGGGAGGTGGTGGAGTCCCCATGCCTGGAAGGGTTCAGGAAGCTGTAGATGTGGTGCTGCAGGATAGGGCTTAGTGGTCATGGTGGCTGGGTTGTGGGTGGGCTTGACCTCAAAGGTCTCAATGACTCTGTGATTCTATCTTAACTATCCCAGATATTCTAAAGGCAAAAACGTTCTGCATGCAGCAACACAACTGATGCAGAGAAGAGAAGCAGAATTCAGCAACAGATGTCCAAATGTGAGGTTCAGAAGGAAAAGAAAACTATGAAGATACTAAAAAATACCAGACAAATTAACTGAGAGTTAATTAAGAACAACAGGGAGCTATAGAGGTGCTGAGGGGCCTGGAGCATCTCTGTGAGGAGCACAGGCTGAGAGCCCTGGGGCTGTTGAGCTGGAGAAGAGCAGCCCCAGAGGGGAGCTGAGCAATGCTCAGCAAGAGCTGAAGGGTGCGGGGCAAGAGGTTGGGGCCAGACTCTGCTCAGTGAATAGACTAGAACAGAATTAACCAGGTTGGAAGAGACCACAGAGATCATCAAGTCCAACCTATCACCCAGCACCATCTGATCAACTAAACCATGGCTCCAGGGGCCACATCCAGTCTCCTCCTAAACACCTCCAGGGATGGGGACTCCACCACCTCCCTGGGCAGCACAGCCCAAGGGCCAATCTCTCTTGCTGGGAAGAACTTCTTCCTAACATTCAGCCTAAACCTCCCCTGGCACAGCTTGAGACTGTGTCCTCTTGTTCTGGGGCTGCTTGCCTGGGAGAAGAGACCAACCCCCACCTGGCTACAACCTCCCTTCAGGGAGTTGGAGAGAGCAAGAAGGTCTCCCCTGAGCCTCCTCTTCTCCAGGCTAAGCAAGCCCAGCTCCCTCAGCCTCTCCTCCCAGGGCTGTGCTCCAGACCCCTCCCCAGCTTTCTTGCCCTTCTCTGGACACCTTCCAGCAGCTCAACATCTTTCCTCACCTGAGGGGCCCAGAACTGGACACAGGACTCAAGGGGTGGCCTCAGCAGTGCTGAGCACAGGGTACAATGACCTCCCTGCTCCTGCTGGCCACACTGTTCCTGATGCGGGACAGGATGCCCTTGGCCTTCTTGGCCCCCTGGGCACACTGCTGGCTCCTGTTCAGCCTACTCTCAACCAGTCCCCCCAGGTCCCTCTCTGCCTGGCTGCTCTCAGCCACTCTGACCCCAGCCTGTAGCACTGCCTGGGGCTGCTGTGGCCAATGTGTAGAACCTGGCACTTGGATGTGTTCAATCTCCTGCCCTTGGACTCTGCCCATCTGTGCAGCCTGGCAAGGTCCCTCTGCAGAGCTCTCCTACCCTCTAACAGATCAACTCCTGCCCCCAGCTTGCTGTCATCTGCAAGCTTACTGATGATGGACTCAATGCCCTCCTCCCGATCATCAATAAAGATAGTGAACAGGATGGGGCCCAGCACTGACCCCTGGGGGACACCACTGGTGCCTGGCTGCCAGCTGGAGGTGGCACCATTCACCACCACTCTCTGGGCAGTGGTGCCCAGGGACAGGACAAGGGGCAATGGGCACAAACTGGAACCCAGGAGGTTCCATCTAAACAGGAAGAGAAACTTCCTTGGTGTGAGGGTGCTGAAGCCCAGAGCAGGCTGCCCAGAGACGCTGTTGAGTCTCCTTCTCCAGAGAGCTTCCAAATTCCCCTGGCCATTGTGATCCTGGACAAGCAGCTGTGGGTGCCCTGCTTTAGCAAAGGGTTGGACTGGGTGATCTGCAAAGGTCCCTTCCAACCCACCCAGCCCCCTTCCCTTACCTCTCTGTAGAACAGATCTGAGTTGTTATGTACGTCGTACGCCAACAAATTGGTCTGAGTTCCAACCAGGAGGCAATCATAACCCAGCTGAGGGTTCAGCACTCCTGAGGTCAGACAAGTGATGCCCTGGTTTATGTTGAGAAGGGAAATCTCTGAGTCTTGGGTACTCTGCACCATCCGGTTTGCACTGGTCCTCTGCCCTCGGGCATGAGGATTGTGAATAAACACCTGTGAACACCAAGATGTAAATGTCATCACAAGCATTCTGTGCTGGCACACACACCACAGACCACTACTTGGGTAACAACTGGGATGGGAAAGAAGAGCATTCACTCAACCCAAGTGAAGACAAAAAGACTAAGAGGGCTTTTGCTGACAAAACTGTTCTGACAGTTATCCTACAATCCTGGGATGGTTTAGGTTGGAAGGGACCTCAGAGATCATCTGCTCCAACACCCCTGCCATAGCAAGGGACACCTCTCAACTAGAATCAGCTGCTCAAGGCCTCATCCAGCCTGGCCTTGAACACCCCTGGGGAGCAGGCATCCACAACCTCCCTGGGAAGCCTATTGCAGTGTCTCACCCCCTCATATTGAAGAACGTCTTCATAGACTCATAGAATCAACAAGGTTGGAAGAGACCTCAGAGATCATCAAGTCCAACCTGTCACCCAACACCTCATGACCACTAAACCATGGCTCCAAGTGCCACATCCAATCCCCTCTTGAACACCTCCAGGGATGGGGACTCCACCACCTCCCTGGGCAGCACAGCCCAAGGGCCAACAACTCTCTCTGGGAAGAACCTCCCCTGGCACAGCTTGAGACTGGGTTCCTCAGCTCCAGTCTAACCCTGCTCTCCCTCAGCTTCAAACCATTCCCCCTTGTCCTGTCTCTGGACAGCCTCAGGAGTAGTCCCTCTGCAGCCTTCCTGTAGGATCCCTTCAGGTACTGGAAGGCAGCTCTAAGGTCCCCCTGGAGTCTTCTCTTCTCTAAGGCTGAACTGACCCAGGTCCCTCAGCCTCTCCTCACAGCAGAGGTGCTCCAGTGCACGAACAAACACATTCTGCACAGGCTCTTAAGGCTCAGTATGAGATATTTCCACATTAAAGAAAACCAAACACCAAAACCTACTGCTGAAAGAAGAAGAATCTTTGCATGGTACAATTGAAACTGAAGTGGCTGGGCAGCCAGCTGCGGTGCTACCTCCCACACCGAGGATGCCAAGTTACACAGCCACGGGAATGAACGGAGCTGTTTCAGCGAGAGGCACAGCACAGCCTTCTCCTTACTCAGGAAGGAATTAGGTATTGCAAGCAAATACAAATCTCTTCTGCTGCCTTCAAGGACTTCAGGTTGCCCAGGAGGTGGTGGAAGCCTCATCCCTGGAGGTGTTTGCAGCCAGGCTGGATGTGGCTGTGAGCAGCCTGCTGTAGTGTGAGGTGTCCCTGCCCATGGCAGGGGGTTGGAGCTGGATGAGCCTTGAGGTCCCTTCCAGCCCTGACAGCTCTCTGATTGAAAAGCTACAGTTCCACCAAGATGCTGCTCTCTGATGGGCACAGCCTGAGATGTGAGGCATGTTGAAATCCAGAGTCTATGACAGACACATGGCCAGTTCACAGGATGTTAGGGGTTGGAAGGGACCTCTGAAGATCATTGAGTCCAACCCCCTGCCAGAGCAGAACCACGGAATCCAGCACAGATAGCACAGAAATGCATCCACATGGGTCTTGAAAGTCTCTAGGGAAGGAGATGCCACAACCCCTCTGGTCAGCCTCGTCCAGTGCTCTGTGACCCTCACAGACAAGAAGTTCTTCCTCATGTTGAGGTGGAATCTCCTGTGCTGTAGTTTATATCCACTGCCCCTTGTCCTGTCCCAGGGTGCTATGGAGGGTGTCCCCTCCCTCTTGACCCCCAGTCCTCAGATATTTATAAACACTGATTAAATCCCCTCTCAGCCTTCTTCTCTCCAGACTGAACAGCCCCAGGACTCTCAGCCTCTCCTCACAAGGAGGGGCTCCAGTCCCTTCATCACCCTCAGAGCCCTCCATTGGATTCTCTCCAGCAGATCCCTGTCCCTCTTCAACTGGGGAGCCCAGAACTGGACACAACATTCCAGGTGAGGTCTCACCAGGACAGAGTAGAAGGGGAGGAGAACCTCCCTTGAACTGCTGGACACGCTTAATGCATCCCAGGATGCCATTGGCCTTCTGGGCCACAAGAGCACATTGCTGAGCCAGAGAACATCCAAGGCAGATAGAAAATCTACGCATGGATGCTGTTCCTCTCAGCAGCTTAAGCCAATCTGACTGCTAGCTCCATGAAGTGGCAGGAAAACCCCAGCAGAGCTGTGCCATCCTTGTTGTTCGCTTCTGGAAATGGCAACTGACAAGCCTTCAGAGGGGGAAAAAACCAAAAACCAACCCAAAAAATAGGGTGTCTAAAGAAAGTTGGTGTAGGAAACTTCAAAGATGATGCAGGCAGAATAGAATAGAATTAACTAGGTTGGAAAAGACCTCAGAGATCATCCAATCCAACCTATCACCCAGCACCATCTAATCAACTAAACCATGGCTCCAAGTGCCTCAGCCAGGCTCTTCCTACATACCTCCAGGGATGGGGACTCCACCACCTCCCTGGGCAGCACATCCCAAGGGCCAACAACTCTCTCTGGGAAGAACTTTCTCCTCACCTCCAGCCTAAACCTCCCCTGGCACAGCTTGAGACTGTGTCCTCTTGTGCTGGTGCTGCTTGCCTGGGAGAGGAGACCAACCCCCACCTGGCTACAACCTCCCTTCAGGGAGTTGGAGAGAGCAAGAAGGTCTCCCTGAGCCTCCTCTTCTGCAGGCTAAGCAAGCCCAGCTCCCTCAGCCTCTCCTCCCAGGGCTGTGCTCCAGACCCCTCCCCAGCTTTCTTGCCCTTCTCTGGACACCTTCCAGCAGCTCAACCTCTTTCCTCACCTGAGGAGCCCAGAACTGGACACAGGACTCAAGGGGTGGCCTCAGCAGTGCTGAGCACAGGGCACAATGACCTCCCTGCTCCTGCTGACCACACTGTTCCTGATGCAGGCCAGGATGCCCTTGGCCTTCTTGTCCCCCTGGGCACCCTGCTGGCTCCTGTTCAGCTGCTGTCAACCAGTCCCCCCAGGTCCCTTTCTGCCTGGCTGCTCTCAGCCACTCTGACCCCAGCCTGTAGCACTGCCTGGGGTTGCTGTGGCTAATGTGTAGCACCTGGCACTTGGATGTGTTCAATCTCCTGCCCTTGGACTCCAAACAGAAACAAAACAGCAACTAACAGGTGCTCAGAGTAAGAAAGGGGGAAAAAGCAACCCAAATTCAGCCACAATCTACAAACAAATTAGATCCAGCTGGTAACAGTGCTGCCAAAACCTCCAAACATTTAGGGCAATTATGCTGCTACCCATGGGTTAGTTGATCAGATGGTGCTGGGTGATAGGTTGGACTCGATGATCTCAAAGGTCTCTTCCAACCTGGTCTATTCTATTCTACTCCATCTGTAACCTCCATCCCTAGGTGAACACCATGAAGAGAGCCTTGTGATAAATAAGATTTTATTCTCACTAACCAATACTCAGTCGCTGAAATGGCTTGGGGCAGACAGAGGATCACAGGATATTATGTTTAATAGCCTGGCTGGTTTGGGTTTTTTTTCAGTGGCTTTAAACAGCTACCTGTGGACAAATCCTTGTTCTATGCTGTTCCCAAAGGCTCCAGAAGAAAGTGCGTGCTGGGAAACATCACAGCTGAACCATGGTGGTATTTACAGTAACCTAAACAGCTCTGTGGGGTTATGCTTTAGGCCACTGAGTCTAGCGATGAGAATGCTCCGGGAGACCTCATTGTGGCCTTCCAGGATCTGAAGGGGGCTACAAGAAAGCTGGGGAGGGACTTTTGAGGGTGTCAGGGAGTGATACGACTGGGGGGATGGAACAGAACTAGAAATGGGGAGATTTGGATTAGACATTAGGAAGAAGTTCTTCCCCAGGAGGGTGGTGAGAGCCTGGCACAGGTTGCCCAGGGAGGTGGTGGAAGCCTCCTGCCTGGAGGTGTTTGCAGCCAGGCTGGAGGTGGCTGTGAGCAACCTGCTGTAGTGTGAGGTGTCCCTGCCCATGGCAGGGGGTTGGGGCTGGCTGAGCCTTGAGCTCCCTTCCAGCCCTGAGAGTTCTGTGATTCTATGTTTTGTTTATCTGCTGGGACATACTCAAGCCTCGTTTGTTTCTATTTCAATCTCAATGGGAGCTCACAAGACCGTTCGCTCTCCTAGCTTCACTTGGGGAAGCTTCAGCACCGTTATCAGCACCAGGGGCTCGCTGCTGGAAGCAAATCCAGCAGGATAAAACCCCTCAGGCACCCTAAAATCCCCTTGCCAACTCCAAAACGGGGCAGATTCCTTAGCGGCTGGGGCTGCCAGCTCTGCCCTGCGGCCAGCTCCCCGTTGTCACGGAGCACACAGCGGCTGGGGGCAGCTCCCCGGGGCCAGCTCCGGCCCCTCGCAGAGGACAGCAGCGAGCCCGACCGCCTTCCTCGAAACGCCTCACACCCGGGGGAGGCTGGCAAGCGGTAACCACGGGGGTCAGCCGGCACCGGGGCTGCGAGCCCCGCCGCAGCCCCATGAGCTCCAGGCTCCCTCCCCTGACAGCGCTCGGGGCTCCCCCGCGCCCCCTCCCTGCAGGCTCCGGCAGCCAAGCAGTGCTTTTCCGCTGAGCTCCGCCGACACAAGGCACACCCCCGCCGCCGCCCGGCCCCGGGAGGGGAGGGGAGGCGAGGCGGGCCGCCCCGTTACCTTGCCCGCCTGCGTGGCGGCCGCCAGGCAGGGGTGGGTCCCGTCGTACCGGCCCAGCGCCACCATGCGGGGCAGGATCTTGTGGTTGAGCTTCAGCGTGAACACAGGCACCAGCATGACGGCGGCGGCGGCAGGAGCGGAGGCGACCAGACCCCGCCGCTGGACTCGGGCTCCGCCGCGGCCCACCACGGCCCGCGCGCGCACGACGCCGTGACGTCAGAGAGCGGGGCGGGGCCTGCTGCACCACCCGGCGCGGCCGCGGGGGGAGCTGTGCAGGACCGGGGGCAGCGGGGAGCTGGGGTGGGGTTGGGGGGGCTGGGGGATCTGTTGTGGAGTTGGGGGGGCTGGGGGAGCTGGGCTGTGGAGTTGGGGGGGGGGAGCTGGGGGAGCTGGGCTGTGGAGTTGGGGGTCTGGGGGAGCTGGGCTGTGGAGTTGGGGGTCTGGGGGAGCTGGGCTGTGGAGTTGGGGGGGCTGGGGGAGCTGGGCTGTGGAGTTGGGGGGCTGGGGGAGCTGGGCTGTGGAGTTGGGGGTCTGGGGGAGCTGGGCTGTGGAGTTGGGGGGCTGGGGAGCTGGGCTGTGGAGTTGGGGGGCTGGGGGAGCTGCCGTGTGGAGCTGGGGGTGCTGGGGTGACGGGGAGCTGGGATTTGGAATTGGGGGACTGAGGCATGGGGGTTAGGCAGCTGGGGTGTGGGACTGGAGAGAGCTGGGGGAACTGGGGGAGATGGAGTGTGAGATTGGGGAGAGCTGGGGGGACTGGGGGAGCTGGAGTGTAGGACTGGGGTGTGGGACTGGGGGAGCTGGAGGAAGCTTGGGGGCGCTGGGTGGGGGACTGGGATAGCTGAGGTGTGGAACTGGGGCGACTGGGGACGCTAGACTGGTTGACTGGGAGGACTGAGCCTGGCGCCAGCCTGCCTGTGGGGTCAGCACCCCGCTGGGGCCAGGCAGCGCCTGCTGCCCCCAGTCCCTGTGCCTCACCCCTTGCTGCCCCTTCCAGCTGCCACCTTCCACGTTACTCACACTCCACTGGCAGCTCTTGGTTGTAAACCAGGAGCCTCTGGAACTGGGAAGCAGCAAACCAGCGAAGCCAAGCCGTTGTTAAACCCCTTGTGCTGCCTGGGACAAAGCAGCCTCAAAGCAGTGGTGGTGCTGGTTGCTGAGCTTAGTCACCGCTTTGGCTGGGAGCCGTGAGGGCACTGGGAGGAGGCTGGGAACCAAAGAGAGGGAGAGTGAAGGGCAAACCTCCACCAAGCCACTGGATAAGCACAACAATGGTCCCCATCCCAGCGTGGATTTTGGTACCCAGGTCCTTAGGGGCGCCCAGGGTCCCCTCTCCCCACAGCAACCACTCCATGCGCATCTGCAGGCTGCCTCAGGGTCATGACTTTAGGAATTCTTTCACTGTTTGGGGCCTAAGGAATTGTTTTAATACCATAGAATCATGGAATTGGTTTGGTTGGCAAAGCCTTCTAAGATCATCAGGTCCAACTGTCAGCCTAACCCCATCATGGCCATCAAACCATGGCCACATGTTCTTGAACACCTCCAGGCATGGAGGTGACTCCACCAACTCCCTGGGCAGCCTCTGCCAATCCCTGACCACTCTTGCAGCAAAGAGAATTTTCCTCATCTCCAACCTAAGCCTCCCCTGGCACAATTTCAGGCCATTTCCTCTCCTATCACCTGAGACTAGGGAGCAGAGCCCAACCCCAACCTCACTGCAGCCTCCTTTGAGGGAGCTGTAGAGAGCATGAGGTGTCCCCTCAGCCTTCCCCAGCATGAACACCCCCAGTTCCCTCAGCTGCTCCTCAACAGCCCTGATCTCCAGACCCCCAGCTGTGTTGTATAACCTTCATGGGTGCCATGACCCCACCACTCTCTCCAACCGGTGCCTGAACCCAGCACCACGTGCTCACCCTCATTCCAACAAGTCTGGAACGGGCTGCAGTGGGACAAAAGTCCTTCCCTGCAGGGACCACTGGATTGAGGGAACCATTCCTTATTTCAGGAAAGCTGGCAGGCACATCCTGCTTTGGCATTTGCTTGTGCAGTGCTCCTGCCCTGCATGCGAAGGAGGGCCCTGCAAGGGGACCGTGCAGCCGCCGATGGCACACCTCCCCTGCTTCCTCTCTCTCTCTCGGCTTGTTTTTACCAGCTTTTCCTGGCAGCTCTCTCAATGTGCCATTGTACTTGTGGGGAACAAGGAGGCAATCACACACAGCATGGCAAAAAGGGTTTGGTTCTTTGCCCCTTTGCGGAAATTCTTTGCAGTGTGGGTGGGGAGGCACTGGCACAGGTTGCCCAGGGAGGTTGTGGCTGCCCCTCCCTGGAGGTGCTTAGAGTCAGGCCGGATGAGGCCTTGAACAAGCTGGGCTGGTGGGAGGTGTCCCTGCCCATGGCAGGGAGGTTGGAACTGGATGATTTTCAAGGTCCTTTCCAAGCCAAACCGTTCTGTGATCTGCTTTGGGTGAGCACAGGTCTTGGTGCCAGCCCTTGCAGTGGATTTCCCCTCCTGGGTGCTGGTTTGGGAACTGGAGCACAAAGTCAGGGCACCAGCATGAGCTCCAGCAGGCAAAGAGGTATTGCTCAAGCCCTGCAAACACTGCTGTGCTCCCAGGGAAAATACCCAGCTCCCTTCCCAGCATTGCTCTGCAAACCAGACTGAACAAAGCAGGGCAAGATAAGACTTTGGAGACCCTTTTCAAGCTGGTTAAATTGTAAATAGATGAAAAAGCCAATTTTTCAATAAAAAAAAAAGATGGTGAAGGGTCTGGAGAACAAATTTTACCAGAGGCTTAGGGAGCTGGGGGTGTTCAGTGCAGAGAGGAGGAGGCTGAGGGAGCTGGGGGTGTTTAGCCTGGGGAAGAGGAGGCTGAGGGAGACCTCAGTGCTCTCTGCAGCTCCCTGACAGGAGGTTGCAGTGAGCTGGGGGTTGGTCTCTTCTCCCTAGTCTCAGGTGACAGAAGGAGAGGAAATGGCCTGAAATTGTGCCAGGGGAGGCTGAGGTTGGAGATGAGGAAAATTCTCAAGAATTCTGCAAGAGTGGTCAGGGATTGGCAGAGGCTGCCCAGGGAGGTGGTGGAGTGCCCACGCCTGGAGGTGTCCAAGAAGGGTGTGGCCATGGCACTGTGGGACAGGGCTTGATGGCCATGGTGGGTTTGGTTGATGGTTGCACGATCTTGCATGATCTTAGAGGCCTTTTCCAATGAAACAGCCCCAGGAGTCTAGGATTCTAAATATGGATGATCTGGGCTGTAAATATTCTTTTGCATCTACAATTACAGCGTTGGGTTTGGTGTGTCTGCAGCAGGTTAAATTACACTGCCTCTCACAGCTGCCACTGAAGCTGCCTCTGAAGCTCTTAAAAGTCACATCCTGGCTTGGAGTTTTCCTTTCCCTTCACTTGAAAGGTCAATTGCCCATCCCAGATGAGCAATATCCAGCCCTGAGTTTGCTGATCATCCCCACACACATCACAGCCATCCACCAGTACTCAGGACAGGGCTCCTTCCCTTTCCCACTTTTACAGGGAGGCAAATCCCACTCGATTCATGTTGAGGTTCCCCAGGAGCTGCTGTAGGGCTGAGCTCGGTGTGGCTGTACTCAAAGGGTTGCTCAACTGCATCAGCAGAGCAGGGGTTTCAATACCCAGTAAGAGGTCATCACCATCCACCTTACTGCATGACCCTGGAGAGTTCATCCAGACCAGTCCCCCAGCACTCAGCAGGGCCACAGGTTGCTCAGAGCCCCACACCTTGCCTGCCATGGTTCCAGGGATGGAGCATCTGCACCTCTCTGGGCACCCTGGGCCAAGCTCTCACCACCATCAGTGTCAAACTTTTCTCCTTTCTCTCCAGTCTGAAGCTGCCTCTTTGAGTTCAAACCATCACCCCTTGTCACAACAGACCCTGCTTAGAAGTCTGTCCCCAGCTTCCTTAGAGACCCCTTGAAGCACTGCAAGGCCACCAGAAGGTCTCCCTGGAGCCTTCTCCTCTCCAGGCTGAACCCCAACTCTCTCAGCCTGGCCTCACAGCAGAGGGCTTCCAGCCCTCCCAGCAGTGCTGTGGCCTCCTCTGGTCCTGCTCAAGAGGTCCATGTCCTTCTTGTCGTTCAAATACTGTACTCTGATGTAACATAGAGGGGATGGACTCAATGGGCTTTATGGTTTCCTTCCAACTTGAGATATCTGATATAACCTAATATAACAGCATAACATCCTATGATCTCATCAAAGCCTGCTTGGCACCAGGTCCTGGCTTTCTAGGCAGGTTCCATGGAGAACTTGGCTGTGACAAGCACCACAGCTACAAGGATTGTCACCTACCCAGGAGCTCTTTCCTGACACAATGCTTCAAATCTACCCCCAAATCCCCCAGAGTCCTTCTCTGCCTGGCGGGGGAGCCTCCTGCGCAGTCTCCCCTGAGCAAGATGATTAACCCTGAGGAGCACTTCTTTGAGGAAATGCTGGCCAACAAAACAACCCAGTCCTTCTGGATGGGGATGGAAAGAGCTGCTGTGCTGTGCTGTGCTGTGCTGTGCTACCTCCTGCCTCCCCCTGAGAGCAGATCCCACTGCTTTTGGTGGGGGAGGTAGGAGTCAGCACAGCAGCTCCATGAATCATTCCTGGGATAGACAACCATGATCCCTGGATCTCAGGAACACGCTTATGAAGACATCAAGGAAAGGTTCACATCCTTTTATTTCACACCTTCATACCGAGGGGGAGGTTGGAGGGGGGAGGTTGGTGTTTTCCTTGCGAGCTCAGGCAAGTGCCTACTCGACATCCCAAGGGATTACTCATCCCCTCTCTTTCTTGGCTTCTAATTAGCAACTAAAGGGGAATGAAATAATTAAATATGCCCAAGGTAACGATACTTGGAAGCTTCAGGTCACGTTTCAGCCTGGGGGGAAAGCGAGTAGTTGGAGCGGGTAAGTTTGAAGTCTGTGGGAACCTTGAGAGACACAAAAGGGAAAGATGCAGAGGGAAGGGGAAAAAAAAAGAAGAAGAAGAAGGGGAAAAAAAGAAGAAACCCAACAAAGAAAAAGAAAATAATCCAAATTGTGCACTGGGAAAGCATTAGATTAGTGACTCAAAGTGATGAGCCTAGAGTTAAGGTGATGCTTAAAGCCTGTCTGTGCAGGTGCTGGGCAAAGGGGGGGGACACACAACTTGAATCTCCCTTTCTCAAGAGGGTCTGCAGGGATCAGGGGTGGGGGGCAGCCCCTGACCCATCAATACTCTGCTCTCAACAGGTGGCAGGTGGGGGGGGGACAAGGTAAAGTTGAACTCTCTTAATTCCCAGCAAAAGCTTGGTTGGTCCTCACCCCTTCCTCCCCTTGGGGGTTGCAATTCTGCCCTTGTTAGCCCTCGAAGTAATTCCCATTAACATTTATGAGAATTTCATGATCAAAAGAGGCATCAGCCCTTTCATCTTTCCAGACGTGCCCCAACACACACCAACCGGCCCCAAAACCCCAAACAGCCAGCAGGGAGCTGCAGCCTTGTGCCGGGGTCCCTGGAGCTGCACAGCCCAGGGCCGGCTGGGGTTAGGGGGCTTGGAAAGCTGCAGGCTCCTACTGGACCCATCTGCACGGCACCAGTTGAGCATCTCTTCCCCTCCCTGCCTTCTAAGAACAAACAATTAGCACATTCCCCACCCTCCCCACACCGTTTGTTCCAAGGGGAAGCTAATATTGATAGCTCATTTCCAGATAAGAAATCCGGAATGAATTCCAAGCCCTTGCCCGGGGCTCTAGGACGAGCTGGCGGCTGAGCCGGGTTCAGAAGCTGGCATCTGGGAGCCGCAGCCCTGGCGCAGCCGGCTGGGTTGCAAGGCGGCTCCCCGGCAGCCCACATCAAAGCCTTCAGCAGGGTTGTGAAAGCCTTGCAGGTCTGCAGGCCGTGCAGCTCCTGCTTAACGAACAGCAGCTCAGCCCCTGCCCAGCCAACAGCGGGAATGGAGGTATAGCAGCAGGGGTTTGGCAGCAAAGCAGCAGCTGCTGAGGAAGCAGCAAGGAGGGAAAGCAGATGACATGGTAGTTAAATACTGGAACAAGTTGCCCAGAGGTGGTGGAGGATCCATCCCTGGAGACATTCAAGGTCAAACTCGATGGGGCCCTGAGCAATCTGATGCTGGAGATGTCCCTGTGGACTGCAGGGGAGTTGGACAAGATGACCTTGGAGGGTCCCTTCCAACTGATGCATTGTGTGATTCTATTCCACGGAGCTCTGTGTCCAGTTCTGGAGCCTCTGTGCCAGGAAGGATCTGGAGGTGCTGGAAGGTGTCCAGAGAAGGGCCACGAGGAGGAGCAGAGGGCTGGAGCTGCTCTACTATGAGGACAGACTGAGGGAGTTGGGGCTGTTCAGTCTGGAGAGGAGAAGGCTCTGAGGAGACCTTCTGGTGGCCTTCCAGGATCTGAAGGGGACTACAAGAAAGCTGGGGAGGGACTTCTGAGGGTGTCAGGGAGTGATAGGACTGGGGGGGATGGAACAGAACTAGAAATGGAGAGATTCAGATTGGATGTGAGAAAGAACTTGTTGCCCATGAGGGTGGTGAGAGCCTGGCACAGGTTGCCCAGGGAGGTGGTGGCAGCCTCATCCTTGGAGGATTTTTGCAGCCAGGCTGGATGTGGCTGTGAGCAACCTGCTGTGGTGTGAGGTGTCCCTGCCCATGGCAGGGGGTTGGAACTGGCTGAGCCTTGAGGTCCCTTCCAGCCCTGACAATTCTATGACCCTGTAAGGAGCTGAGCTCACATCTGCCACTGAGAGCAGAACTGGAGCCTTTGCTCCACTGCTCTCTGGGAAGACAGAGAGCACTCACCCCACCGATCCGGTTTCGCTCCCGAGTGGTTTCCAGGGCTCTGCCTGCGCAGATGTGGAGCGGCTGGGAACGGCTTCCCGGGGCAGGCGAGGGGTGATTCATCCTCTTTCTCCTCTGCCACAGGGCTGGCAAGCACTGGCAAAACAAACCCACGTCAGCCCCCATTTCCCGTGCTTCAAACACTTGTTTATCATCAGCAAACAATTACCCCAGGTGCCTGTCAAACCCCAGCCCAGCCTGCTCTCCAGGCAGGGATGGCTCCCATGCCTTCCTCCTGCCTTTTGGTGTGCTGGTGCTCCCTGGGTGCCAGGGAGGATCCAGAACTCCCATTATTTCCTGTTTCACAGAATTGTCAGGGCTGGAAGGGACCTCAAGGCTCAGCCAGTCCCAACCCCCTGCCATGGGCAGGGACACCTCACACTACAGCAGGTTGCTCACAGCCACCTCCAGCCTGGCTGCAAACACCTCCGGGCAGGAGGCTTCCACCACCTCCCTGGGCAACCTGTGCCAGTCTCTCACCACCCTCCTGGGGAAGAACTTCTTCCTCGCATCCAACATGAATCTCCACATTTCTAGTTTTGCTCCACCTCCCCCCAGTCCTATCCCTCCCTGACACCCTCAAAAGTCCCTCCCCAGCTTTCTTGTAGCCCCCTTCTGATGCAGGAAGGCTGCTCTAAGGTCTCCTTAGAGCCTTCTCCACACTGAACAATCCAACTCTCAGTCTGTCTTCATAGGAGAGGTGCTCCAGCCCTGGAAGGTGTCCAGAGAAGGGCAAGAAAGCTGGGAAGGGGTCTGGAGCACAGCCCTGGGAGGAGAGGCTGAGGGAGCTGGGCTTGCTTAGCCTGCAGAAGAGGAGGCTCAGAGGAGACCTTCTTGCTCTCTCCAACTCCCTGAAGGGAGGTTGTAGCCAGGTGGGGGTTGGTCTCTTCTGCCAGGCACCCAGCACCAGAACAAGAGGACACAGTCTCAAGCTGTGCCAGGGGAGGTTCAGGCTGGAGGTTAGGAAGAAGTTCTTCCCAGCAAGAGAGATTGGCCCTTGGGATGTGCTGCCCAGGGAGGTGGTGGAGTCCCCATCCCTGGAGGTGTTCAGGAAGAGCCTGGATGGGGTGCTTGGTGCCATGGTTTAGTTGATCAGATGGTGCTGGGTGAGAGGTTGGACACAATGACCTCGAAGATCTCTTCCAATCTGGTTAATTCTATTCTATCAGTTTGAAACAGCATTCCCAGGTGGGTTATGGTCACTCAAGAACACTCCCAGGAGCAATCTGGAGGAGAAGGACTTGGGGGTGTTGGCTGATGAAAAACTCCCCAAGAGCCAGCAAAGGTTGCTGGCAGCCCAGAAAGCAGCCATGTGCTGGGCTGCACCCAAAGCAGTGTGACCAGCAGGTTGAGGGAGGTGATTCTGCCTCTGCTCTGCTCTGGTGAGACTCTGCCTGGAGCACTGCTTCCAGTCCTTGTAGCCCCCACAAGAAGGACATGAACCTGCTGGAGCTGGTCCAGAGGAAGCCACAAAGATGATCAGAGGGCTGGAGAACCTCCCCTGTGGGGGCAGGCTGAGAGAGTTGTGGTTGTTCAGCCTGGAGAAGAGAAGGCTCCAGGGAGACCTCAAAGCAGCCTTCCAGTACCCAAAAAGGGCTCCAGGAGAGCTGGGGAGGGACTGTTTACAAGGGCTGAGAGTGCCAGGATGAGGGAGGCTTTGAGCTGGAAGAGGGGAGGTTGAGACTGCAGATTAGGAAGAAATTCTTGGCAGTGAGGGTGGGAAGACACTGGCACAGGTTGCCCAGAGAGATTTTGGATGTCCCCTCCCTGGAGGTGTTCAAGGCCAGGTTGGATGAGGCCTTGAGCAAGCTGGGCTGGTGGGAGGTCCCCCTGCCCATGGCAGGGGGTTTGAACTAGAACATCTTTAAGGTGCAACCCAAACTATTCTGTAATTCTGATTGTCTGCACCCCCAGCAGCTGAGCCCTGGCTGGCCATGGCTCTCCTTCCTGCCCAGGGTCCAAGACAAGCAGGCAGCTTGAAAGGCAGAGCTGAGCTGCCCTCACTGCTGCCACAGTGTCAGGGCAACCAGGGTGCCCTGCACAGACAGGGTGCGATGGGGTATCAGCAGCCTACCCAGTGAGAGGCAGTGTACCTGCAGGATCTATCCACCAGGGTCTTAGTGCTGTACCCACACTGATTTTGCAGCTCCCTGGCACCCCTGCCCGTGATCCATAGCCACCTGAGCCACAGTGTTTCACCAGTGAAGCCCTGTGGCTGCATGGGACATTGTGTCTGGGCAAAGGATGGGCCACCAAACCCCGCTCCGCTTGGCAAGGCACAACGAGCCAGAGGCGAGTGCTTGGAGGAGATAGGTGCCCTTGGAGAGGGGAGAAGAGGACCTGCAGCTGTTTGCAGGGTCCCCTGAAGGGGATGTGCTGGGGTGGCTCCAGAAAGTCACAGGCAAACGGAGGTAGAAGCAGGTTCCTCACGTGCTGTAGTGTGACCATGGGTGACTGGTGCCATGCATCTTTCAGCGTGGAGTCAGGGCAGAAGACCTGTGCCAGGTCACCTCCTCAGGATCCAGCGGCTGCTGCTCCCTCCTCGCCTGCCTGACACCAGCCTTGAGTCACTGCCAGCCACGGGCACCATCCTGTGGCTTTCAGCAAATGACTTTCCTCACCCCAGGCATCAGAAGCACTCTTCAAGGGACAAAGTGACTCTACCACATCTTCCTGAAGGTTTTTAGCCTCCTTTCTAGAGAGCCCCGTCTGTGCCATGCCCTGCAGAGCCATTACCCCTGCTCAGCCATCTCCATCGCACCAGCCAGTGTCATCTCTGGCTGTGCCTGGAGCTCTGGAGCATCCCACTGACTGACTCGCCTGTCTTAATCTGCCTGGCAATCTCGAGGTGATTACCACGGATCTGCCTGGGGACAGAGACAGAAATCCCACACCAGGGACATGACTGCCAAGGGGTGCAGCTCTGGCACGGATCCTGCCCACGGTGTTGGGCTCCAGGGAGCAGCATCAGGCTTGGTCATATGGTGGAGAACCCCCAGGGCTCTCTGAGGAAACATAGGGCAGGGGCCACAAGGCAAACTGGGGCTCACAGGGCCTTGTAACAGGGGGTGTTCAAGCAGAAGGAAGGTTGCCCTGTGGTCCCAGCTCTGCAGATCATCACCCCAGTTACAGGCTGCTCCTGGAGGTGGCCTGGCTGGCAGGTGTGCAATCGACAACCAGCCCTGTCCCAAAGAAACTGCAGAATGGACCAGGAGCAACATGAGACCTCCCAGAGCCCTGACTCCTCATCCTGCATCACTTGGAAGATGCTTTTGGTAACACTTGTACAAAGAAAGGAAGGAAAGAAGGGAAGAGGGGATGGGATCTGAGCTGGGGATAGGTGCTGGAGAGCTTTTCCTCCACTCCATCCTTTCATGGCAGAGATTGCACAGCACAGCCAATGTTGTTCAGTTCCCTCAGCTGGAGCGGGGACACCTCAGATGGGCTACTTCTCCCTGCATCTCTGGGCCACCACCAGGCAGGGATAGGAGTGATCTGCCAGCACTACAGCTTTGTTTGGGTGCCAGGTGATGCTGTGGTGGCATTGCTGCCCTCCGTGTATCCACTCCAACACTGCTTCCCTGGGCATATTCCTACACTATATGGACTGGTTATTCCAGGAGCAGAGCATGTGCAGGACGCTAAGGAGCTGTCCCCTCCTCTGCTGTGACACCCACAGCTCAGGGGGTCGTAGCCAGGGCTGGCAGGTGCCCACTTGCACGTGTGTTCCCTGGCACGTTTGCTCCTGCAGGGATGGCTGACAGCCTTGGCACACGTCTGCTCCCTGGCACCGTCCCCATTGTCACGCCCCAGTGCCTCAGCAGCAGCGTGACACTGACAGGGCCGCGGGGCTGGCACGCTGGGACACCAACGGGCCGCGGCTGGGGCGAGGAACGGGCGCAGCAGCTCTGCCTTCCTCCAGCTTTTAGGCACCCGTTTGCCACCCTGGCCTGGCTGGGGCGGAGGAGACGCCGAGTTGGGGTGCTGGCACCACTCCCCACCAGGTCACCCAACAAAATCTCGACGTGCCCAGGCAGATGGGTGGTAAAAATATTCCCTGACCCACTGCCGCGGCTGGATTAGCATCGCCCTCGACGCGCCGCCGCAGCCCGGCACCGCGGGCAAAAGCCCGGCCGGCACAAAACCCCAAAGCAGAGGAGTTTCACACCACACCGACACGGGGGCAGCACCCAAAAGCCCCAGGGGTGAGGAGGAAGGACGCTCCAGGGCTGCTGGTGCCTCCTGGCATGGGCCAGTCCCTCCCTGCACTCAGAATCTCAGAAAGCATCATTTCTACTATTTTTTTCCACTCTTTCCACCCTAAACCCTCCCTGCTCTTTCGAGTGGGTGGGTAAAACCCGCTGGAGGAGTTGTCCAGGGTGATGGCAGCTCGCCAGCCACCCTCCTCCCCTGCATGCCCGCCTAATGGCGCCGGGGAATTAACTCAAGAGGAGTGGGAGGGGGCACGGCGGCCGGGAAGGAGACAGAGCCCCAAGGTGCCATGCACGGCGCCGAGGGGACGTGGGTGCCACCGTCCTGGGGGCTGGGAGGGCATGGCAGTCTCCGGACTGGCCAGTCCAGCTTGTTGCTGCTCCTGCTTGAGGGGAGGGTGTCAGAGCCATGGGACAGGGGGCTGGGGCAGGGACCACATCCCCATCACCCCACTGGACCAGCTCCCCAACACCCACACTGGGCCAGCTGTGGGTTGAGGGGGTGGAGGGTTTTTTGTCCGTGGTGGCATCCCTGGGATCAACGAACCCCCTGAGATCTCACCCCAGGATCAATGTGCCACACCCCATCCCGAGACATATGAGGACTAGGCAGATTGATTTTGGCCAAAGGCTGGACTGTGGCGTCACCCCCGAGTGCAATCTTCTAGCCCCTAGACCCTGCGAACAGAGCCACACTCCTGAAGCAGGCGCCATCTGTGTGACGAGAGCTGGCCGTTCTCTGCTCCTCTCCCCCCAGCAGAAAAAAAAACCCACCACACCTCAGCAGAGAGCTGTGGTCACCCAGACAGCCCTCCCTGCTACCACCAGGACCTCGAGGAGGGGGACGTGGCAGCCCTAGGTCCCGCCCGGCCACCTCGGGAGTGAATCAGCAGCGCCCGGGGCATGAGCCGTGCGCAGGCTGCTAGGGGCGGGCGCTTTGCACTCGCTCTCTCCCGGCCAAGGATAAATACGAGGTGGCTGCGAGTGCTGCCAGAGCCGCTGTGCCCAGCGCCCGCAGCTTCCCGACAGCCGGCACCCAGACAAGGCAGACATGGACTCCCAGGACTGCCCCTGCGCCACGGGTAAGGCAGCGCTACCCTCGCCGCCGCTTCGGCAGCATCCCGCCGGGACCGTCGCCCCTGCGGCCTCCCCCCACCCCGTCCCGGCAGCACCCCGCTGGGAACGCCGACACTCCCGCTCAGCACCTTCCTCTGTCATTCCCTATGCCCCTAAGGCTGTGGGAGATGGAGTATCCCGGTGGGAACACCGACACTCCTGCTCACCACCTTCCTCCTCGGCTCTGGGGGCCTGCGGGATCATCCCGGTGGGAACACCGACATTCCTGCCCCAAAGCATCCCGGTGGGGACACTGATACTCCGGCTCACCATCTTCCTCTGTCATTCCCGATGCTCTTAAGGCTGTGGGAGCTGGAGCATCCCGGTGGGAACACAAACACTCCCTCCCACCCACCGGCCTCCTCAGCCATCCCTGATGCTCTCATGTCAGCCAGGCTGGCTGCCGAAATCCTCCCAGCTCGGGGGTGTCCCACCTGGAGCATGTCTCCAGGGAGCAGCTGGGAATGCCGTGCCCTCCCCACCGAGAGAGGTCGGTGGTGCAGGAGACCAAACGCTCGGGGCCGGTGGCAATGCTCCTGCCCTGCCCCCCCACCCCGGATCATCCCCACTGATCCCTGGGGGGATTTGAGTGATGCCCCTCTTAATCACCCTCTTCCCTCAACCATTTACCCGTTGTAGGTGGCACCTGCACCTGTGGGGACAACTGCAAGTGCAAAAACTGCAAATGCACATCTTGCAAAAAAGGTAAGGGGGGAGGGGGGAATCTGAGCCCCACGTGGGGATGGGGTGCAGGAACACTCGTGGGGTGTTTCACTGGACACTGATTCACATCAGGCTCAGTATGGGCACAACTGGGTTTGTTCCTCCCACGTTTCTTGGGTTTGTTCCCAAAGGAGCAGAGGGTGAATTCCACCCCACCTCGAGGTGATCCAACACCCCACCCCCAGGTAGAGCCCAAACCTCAGTGTAGCCTTCGCTGGCACCTCAGGCTCAGCACAAGGGGATGCCCCAGGAAGCAACTGGCAGCAGGATGCCTTCTGGCTTCTCCTGCTGCTGTCACCCCAGAGCAGAGCCATTGCAGGAGGGTTGGCACAGATCTGAGCTGAGGGGAGGCACCAGTGAGCCCTGGGGGTCCCTCACCCTCCTGCTGCCTCCCCAGTGCCAAGCCTGAATGCAAAAACACCCCAGGAGATGCCATCAGGGATGGGGATGCTGCTAAAAGAGGATGACATGGGGGTTGGTGGGTGGTCTCCAAACCCCACAGGATACCCCAAACCCCACCCTGAGACCCTCCCCCTCTGCCCCCCAGAACTTCCCTGACTTCTTTCTCTCTTCCCCCCACAGGCTGCTGCTCCTGCTGCCCGGCAGGATGTGCCAAGTGTGCACAGGGCTGCGTCTGCAAGGGCCCCCCTCTGCCAAGTGCAGCTGCTGCAAATAGGGACCCCTGGCAGCACACCTGGGGGGGCTGCACAGCTAGGGGGCCAAAGAAGAATAACCTTATTGTGTATGTTGGTTGTTTTTATATATATATGTGTCCAGATACCTTTAGTGTTTGTCCCACACAACGTCTAATAAGCTACATAATAAAGTTCTGTGTATATAAAGGTCTGCAAGGAGCCTGGCATGTCTTTTGGAGGGGGCAGTTCTCTACTGGGGGGCGCAGAAGGACAGTGTGTTTTGGGGAGTAAAGAGGGTCATGGCAAAGAGCCTTCTCCGTTCTTCCCATCTTGGCTCTTCCCAGCAGCTCTGACTCTTGTTCTAACACTTTGCCCTGCACAACAGGGTAATTTCTAGGGCTGTTTTTTTCCGCTCCCCACCCTGTTGTCACCCAAGGGCAAATCCCATGCTGGCTCCTCCGCCAGAAGTCCCCAGGGCTGCCGAGCAGCTGGTCCTGACAAGCCTTCCCCACCAGCCTAACAGCCGCTGCTGCCCTGCCCACTCCACGGGCAACGCTTCCATGGCAGCTGGGGTGGCAGGGGAACAGGTTTGGATTGCCTCCCAGCACCTTGGTTGAACTGCCTGGAAGAACCACTCAGCTCACATCCCAACATCTCCCCCAACCTCTGCCAGCCAGGCAGGGCACTCCTGAGGGGCATCCTGGGCGAGCTGGGTGCTGACAATAGGTGGTGATGACCACACTGAGGCGTGATGGGATGCAGTACCTGCCCTGTCCAGGAGGAGTTGTGATGGCCACACCGGGATGGGATGGGATGGGATGGGATGGGATGGGATGGGATGGGATGGGATGCTCATGGCAGAGTGCAATGTCTGCACCAGAGTACAGTGCTCACGATGGCATGTGATGCCCACAATGAGATATGATGCCCATGCCAGGGTGCAGTGCCTGTGATGGGTTGCAATGCTCACACCCAGAGTGCAGTGCCCACAATGGGAAGTGGTGCCCACAATGGGAATTGATGCCCACAATAAGGTGTGATGCCCATGCCAGGGTGCAATGCCTGCAATGAGATGGGATGCCTGTGATGGGTTGGGATGCCCGTGCCAGGGTGCAATGCCTACAATGTGATACCCATGCTGGGGTGCAATGCTCCCCCTGCCCATGTGCAGCCAGGACACTGTACCCCAGGTACCACATGGCACTCTGCTGCTTCCCAAGCCGCACAAAGTGTCCTACCTGTCTTCTCACTCTCCAAATGCAGCCTCTTATGGCCTCTTTTTAAACTGCATATCCTTACCTGACCTCTCCAGCCACTGCTGCCAGGATTCAGCCAGGGCTTTTGGCACAGCCAAGGGCACCCCTACCCACCAGCTTCTTGCAGTGACAATCCTCAGGGTTGTCCTCCTCATCACCCCATGCTTCTGACTGGGTGTGAAGCCGGTCCTGTGCCAGCTGAAGGTAGGGCATGGCAGGCAGGGTGCAGCACCAGCACTGGAGCTGCAATCTCAATCCCATTCTGCAAACAGCAGCCTAATCTTCATTCCTTCCTACCCAGAGAGATATCCAGCCATGCACAGCATTGGCACCCACAAGGGGGTGAAGGAGAGGTTGCTAATGGGATTTAGCCCCAAACATGTGGCTTAACCAATGGGGTTGAGCACCCTCCCGGTCTCGTTGCCATGGCAGGTTTACATCCAGCCTGACCCACAGCTCTGCCCTGTGCCTATCTCTGACAGCATCATGGACAGCAGCTATCAGATGCTGTCCCCTGCCTGCCGGGAAGCTGGGGGCAGATGGGGGTCCTGGCAGCCCAGCTCTCAGGCCCAAGTCCTGTGCTGAGCTTCCTTTACTCACTTTATGGCTGCTATAAAATCAGGACCTGGCACTCCTCTTACCTGGGCACAACCTCGGGATTAGCCCCTCCCCTGCCAACCCCAGGAAACTGGAGCACCAGCAGCACCGTGGGGAACCCCCTCAGCGCCCCTTTCCCTGCCGATGTGTGGCACATGCTCTTCAATCCCACGGCTCAGGGCAAATGCAGCTCATCCCTCCCTGTCCCGCTGCAGGGTGACTTAATCGCCCCGTGGAAACGCCACGACTGGGAAACTGATCCTTTTCCCAGCTCTTTTCCCATCCCAGCTCCCTGCGTGTGGTGCTGTTGGGGACGCTGTGTGCTGCCCCTTCCCGCTCACAGTGACTGGCTCTCAAGGCCACGTGCCCCGGGAGCTGGCACAGCCCCTCCATGCAAGAGGCATTTAGGATCCCTACATCCCAGCACTCTGGGGCTTCTCCTGCCTCCCCCCCCCCAGCCTTGCACTCTCCTCCTGCTTTTGGTATGGCCCCGTGGCAGGGTGCCCATCCTTATTCTGGGTGATGGAGGGCTCTCCTTTCCTCAGACAGGGGTTCAGCACAGCCTGTCCCTGCTGGAGAGGGGACAGCACTGCCCGGCAGCACCGCGCTGGGGGTGTCCAGGAAACGATTTCACAACCCCTGCTGACGTGCAGTTAAGAACAGCCGTGTGCCGTGGTGTCATCCCTCATCCCGTCCCACCCAGCCCAGTGCCTGCTGGCTTAGCCTCCTCATCACCCTCCCTCACTGCTGCCAGCCAAACGCTGCCAGGAGAATGCACCCTGTGCTCCTGCAAACGAGCACGAGCCGTTCCCTGGCACGACCTCCTGGGCCACCGACCTGCTCCTGCTCCCCAGGGCCAGCTCTGAGCTCAGGGTTGTCCCCTTTGCAACACCAACACCAGTACCAGCTGCAGGCACAGGGATACATTGGCCCTGTCCCAGTCATTGCTTTCTGTGCCAGGTGCCAAGTGTGAGTGGAGAAGTGGAAGCCAGTTGGCACCAAAACACCACTAAAGGGGGAAAACCCACTGGCACTGGGGGTGCTGGGAAGCTGTGATTCCCAGCAGTCCCTGGCTGCCCATGCCATGCTCTCATGTTGCATCACAGTGCTTTACACATACAGATACAACCTTCCCCCCACACCCCATGCTCAGCCTTCTTGAGGGGTCAGCTGAGCATCCCAGACCCCTGGGGGCTGCTCCAGGACCATTCTGCTCCCTGGTAGGATGCTTAGACTGTCCCATCCCTAGGGATAGCCACATGTATCCCATGGTGTCCCCAGCTGTGAGTGGCACAGCCACACAAGGGGCTGGGAAAGGCCAGGCGGCATCGTGGGGCTGTCCCAAATGCAAGGGAATTGATGGCAGTGCCATGCCAGCGCTGTCACCTTCCCTTAGCATCTCCCAGCATCTCGGTGCCCTGGGGATGCAGCACCCTGCCAAGGGGGTGGGTGGTAGAAAGGGGTGCAGGTGGGACTCCCCACCCCACTGGCTTCCCTGAAACAGGCGCGAACGGGCAGGGCCGTGACCCGGGCTGAACACGGCACGGGGCGAGAACGACTCCCTCGTGAGCACGGCCCAGCACGGGACGGCCCCATGGTGAGCGCGGCACCTCGGCACCGCCCCCGGTGAGCACGGCACGGCACAGCTCAGCACTGTCCCCGGCTGTGCACGGCCCTACGGTGAACACGGCCCCACGGCCCCGCGGCCCCGCCCCCTGGCTGAGCACGGCCCGGCACAGCACGGCACGGCTCCGTGGTGAGCACGGCCCCGCCGCAGCCGGTCCCGCCCCGCCGTGCGCAGCACCCAGCTCCGCCCCGCGCTTGCACCCCATAAGTACCGGGCCGTCGGCAGTTGCTCTTCACCGCTGCCGAGCAGAACTCTCCCGAGTCGATCTCTGCGGAGCAGAAGCAAGCCAAACCAAACCAAGCCGAGCCATGGACCCCCAGGACTGCACCTGTGCCGCCGGTAAGTGTGCCCGTCCGGTCCCGGCTGTGCCCGCCGGGTCCCGTCCCGTCCCGTCCCGTCCGGTCCCGGCTGTGCCCGTCCCGGCAGCTTGTGCCCGCCGGGTCCCGTCCCGTCCGGTCCCGGCTGTGCCCGTCCCGGCAGCTTGTGCCCGCCGGGTCCCGTCCCGTCCGGTCCCGGCTGTGCCCGTCCCGGCAGCTTGTGCCCGCCGGGTCCCGTCCCGTCCGGTCCCGGCTGTGCCCGTCCCGGCAGCTTGTGCCCGCCGGGTCCCGTCCCGTCCGGTCCCGGCTGTGCCCGTCCCGGCAGCTTGTGCCCGCCGGGTCCCGTCCCGTCCGGTCCCGGCTGTGCCCGTCCCGGCAGCTTGTGCCCACCGGGTCCCGTCCGGTCTACTCCCAGCTGACGACCCATCTCCCGCCCCAGGTGACTCCTGCTCCTGTGCCGGATCCTGCAAGTGCAAGAACTGCCGCTGCCAGAGCTGCCGCAAGAGTGAGTGGGGGACTCAGCTCGGGGGGTCCTGCCTGTCCTGAGGGGACTCCCTTCTTGCCCTGTTGGACTCCCTATGGAGACCACGTTGCATCACTATGGGGGTGCCCCAACCACTGCCCCATTGGGATCACAGCCCTGCCCACAACTGGGGGGTGGGTGGGGGTATTTTCCACTTCCCATAGGGTGCCTCTGCCTCAAGGGGTGTCCATCTCTTACTACTCCTTCTAACTCTTGTGTTGCCCCTCCAGGCTGCTGCTCCTGTTGCCCCGCCAGCTGCAGCAACTGTGCCAAGGGCTGCGTCTGCAAGGAGCCAGCCAGCAGCAAGTGCAGCTGCTGCCACTGAGCTGCTGGCCTCTGCCTGTAAATAGCTGCCATGCTTCGGGTCTGGGAGGGTGGGGGGCACAAAAAAAAGGCCTGGGTTTTTCATGTTTTGTATCTTCTGTACCAGAGGGGAGATTGGTTGGAAATAAAGGACTTTGGCTGGAGGTCCAAGTGCTGCTCTCAGACTGGGCTGGAGGCTGAGCCCTGTCACCACTCCTGATAGTGACAGATGTGGGAGGAGTCATCTTGGGGTGCGGGTGGGCTGCTTGCAAACACCCCTGTGGTCTTCCCTGAGGGGGATCTGCACCTTTCTGGGGGAGAAAAGCAGCTTCCTGCGGATGGACCTTGAGGTGTGGCTCTGGGTGTTTGTAAGGTGCTGGATGGTAGCGTGCTATAGGGGGCAGGGCAGGTGGTGGCAGGGGGGGGATCCAACTCCTTCCTGCCCTTCTCTACCTCTGTGGCAGGTATCTCTGCCCCACCCTGGAGCTTCCTCTGGGTGAAAACTTGTGGGAACAAGGATGGTAGGTGAGAGGGTGGTGTGGACTGTCAACTTGAGACCCTGAGCTGCTGCAAACCCCAGTGGGGACATGGCTGTCTCAGAGGCAGGGACAAACCCCTCCTAAGAACTTGTGCTTTGCAAACCCCAACCCATTTGGGGTTCCAAGAGCAGACCTATCCCCAAAGGGAGGCTTTCCCTGCAGCCTCCCAATGCCAGATACATCTTGCTACAGTGTCTCTGTTCTGCTCCAGGCATAAGCTCAGAGCACTCTTCTCCAGCCCATTGTTGGGGACAACCTTCATGGGAGCTGTGATGACCTCCAGGTGCAGGAGGGCGTATAGCCCTAGCCAGGAATAAGCCCTTTGTGGGTTAAATGCAGCTCTTGGTGGGTGGCTGCTGGCAGCGTGGGGTGGCCGTGGGAAGGTGTGTGGGTGGTGTTTTGCTTCCGGAAGTCTGCCAAGTGAAAGTTGCTTTTTAGGCACAGGAGCCCCTGCCCCTGGCTGAGGTGGCTGCCTTTGCCTGCCCCTACAAGTCCCTTGGGTGTGCCCCACCCTGGAGGCAGGTTCCCAGCCCTGCTCCCAGGTGTGGCACCCCACTGCCCTCATCCATCCCCTGCCTCTGTGGGCAGGGAGGGACATGGCTCAGCCTGGTAGGGATGTCCCCACCAGCCCTTGGTGGCACAGGATGAATTTTAAAAAGCAGCACACTGGGGCAACCCCTAAATGTGCATCTTTGGGTGCCCATGCAGCCCTATTTGCCAGGCTGGGTTGCATAAGATAGTGTGTCAGCAAGGGGAGAGCATGGCAATGCCAGTCCCCAGTCTCCAGGGATCATAGAACCACAGAATTGTTAGGATTGGAAGGGATCTCAAGGATCATTCAGTTCCAATCCCCTGCCGTGGGCAGGGACACCTCACACTAGAGCAGTTTGCTCAGAGCCACACCTAGCCCAGCCTTAAAAATCTCCAGGGATGAGGCTTCTACTACCTCCCTGGGCAATCTGTGCCAGACATCCAGAGGAGCTGCTCACCCGTTCCCCAGAGGTTTGCATGACTTCAGCATGTGGCTCTGCAGTGGGTGCCCAGCTTGCTCAGCACCAAGCCTCACCAGTGAGAAAAGCAACTGCCAGGTCAGCATCCATTTGCCTTTTAAATGTGCTGCCCCATTGCATCAGTGAGGCTTTTGCCTGAGCAGCCTCCCAGCACTGCCTGGTGCAACAGGATGTCAGTGCTGGAGATGAGGTTTAAGGGCCTGCCTTGCCCTAAATGCATTTCAGGCCCAATACATCTCATGGGAAGGCACCTTGCTGGAAAACCAGCCTGGTGGGGGGCTGATGGTCCTAGTGTTGAAGCCCAGAACAGCTGAGGGGCTGCAGGCTGAGCACTCCTCCTGCACCAGAAACAAAGCTGGGGCGTGGATGGGGTTTCCCCTCTCAGGAAGCACCCCAGGCATCAACAGCTCCCTGTTCCCTTGCCAGGGTGGTATGTGAGCATGCACCTCCATGCCCAGCTGCTGCCAGCCTCCTCTGCCTGCCTGTGGTCCTGATTGGGTGCTTGTATGCAGCAGCCCAAGAGCTGGGGACCCCCAGCCTCCCTATCCGTTCCAGCCTCCCCAGTGTGGTTTGGGGTGAGGAAAGCTGAGAGGCTGGTGGGATGGCTGCAGGCACCCATGCTGCCTGGGATGAGCCCAATGCCCGGCTCTGTTCATAGCTGCTCTGTGAAGGAGTTGGGGTCTCCTCGGAAGTGTCTTTGATGGAAACCCCTATTTTTTTTAATGAAGCAGGAGCTCCTCTCAGCCTGTGCATGGCTGTGGATAATGGGAGGGTGATGGGAATTAAGAGTTGATGAAGGAAGAGACTGCTGTGATTTATTTAGCCCCTTGGAACAGCTCCAGTTGTTTGGGGTGATCGTGTGTCTCCCCTGAGCATCCTGAGGAGACAGCGCAGGGATGTCCTGGGTGTACTCCCAGCTGGGCAGCTGGATGCAACACCCTGAGAGCTGGGCTCAGCACCACTCCTGGCTCTGCACGAACCCCAGGAGGCTGATCAGTCCCCATGGCCTTGAGTGGTGCTGGCACATGCCTGTGAGGAAGGAACAGGCACCCTGTGCAGAAAGCAAATGCACCGTGTGCAGAGGGGACATGCAGCCTGTGTGTGCACCCTGCAACCACCCCGTGTGCAGAGAGGACATGCACCCTGTGTGTGCACCCTGCAACCACCCCGTGTGCAGAGGGGACATGCAGCCTGTGTGTGCACCCTGCAACCACCCCGTGTGCAGAGGGGACATGCAGCCTGTGTGTGCACCCTGCGCAGAGGAGCTGTGCACCGTGTGCAGAGAGGACCAGCGCCCTGTGCGGAACAGACAAGTGTTGGGTGCAGAGAGGATACCAATCCTGTGCAGGTGGAACAGGCACCATGTACAGAGCTGATCTGCACCCAGTGCAGAGGGACAGACACCCTGTTCATAGGGGGTTTGCATGCTGCACAGAAGGGAACGGCATCCTGTACAGCGGGGAAAACACACCCAGTTCAGAGCAGATGTGCATCCAGCGCAGAGGGACAGGCACCCTGTTCAGAGGGCACAGGCACCCTGGGCACCCACTGCAGAGGGAAAATGCACCCAATTCAGAGCAGATGTACACCCAGGGCAGAGGGACAAGCAGCCAGTTCAGAGCCGATGTGCACCCAGGGCAGAGGTGCCAGGTGCCTCGGGCACCCGGTAGAGAGGGGAAATCTACTTTGTGCAGAGGTGACTGGCAGCCAGTGCAGTGGGAATGGGCACCCTGTGCACAACATGCAGGAAGACAGGAACCCAGCGCAGAAGGGACAGGCATCCTGTGCACCTTGTGAAGGGAGGAAGAGCACCCCGTGCAGAGAGGAAATACACCCAGTGCAGAGGGGACAGCTGCCCTGCGCAGGGGGTGCAGGCTCCCGGTACGGAGGGGACAGCACCCATAACGGATGGGACATGAGCCCAGTGTGAAGGGAACACGCTCCCAGTACGGAGGGGACAGATACCCTGCGCAGAAGAGAGAGCACCTCGTGCAGAGCAGACAGTACGGAGGGCGCACACACCCTGCGCAGAAGGGACACAGCACTCCGGTCAGGCTTCCGATGTCGAGGAGCCGCCCCCGCCCGCAGCCGCTTTCCCGGCGCCCCGAGCGCTTCCATGCGGATTTGCTGCCACCTGCCTGCCCGACCCCAGCAGCTCCGCTACCCGCCTGGCTCCGTTGGCCCTGCCTGTGCCCGGTCCCCCCTCCCCGTGGTCAATCTGTCCTCAAGTCCGGCCCGGGGGCACCGGCGCTCGCCCCCGGGCAGTCAAGTTGGTCACAACTTAGAGCCACCTTGGGAGGGTTTTTATGTGCCCGAAGTGATGCTTGTGACTGGGAAAAGGTGAAGTGAAGGGTGATGATTTATGAGGGCTTGAAAATCCCCCTGTATTCCTGGGCAAATCCATTCGGCTTTGAAAGGCTGTAGGAGATATTAGTGCTGCATCCACTTCTGATGCTGGTATGGTGAAATGGAGAACAGATCTTGTGAGGAGCAGCTGAGGGAGCTGGGGTTGTTCAGAGTGGAGAAAAGGAGGCTGAGGGGAGACTTCCTTCTTGAGACCAAGACCAAGTGACAGGACAAGAGCAAACCGCCTCCACTTGTGCCAGGGGAGGTTTAGGTTGGACATTACAAGAAACTTCTTCACTGAAAGGGTTCTCAAACACTGGAAGAGGCTCCCCAGGGAGGTGGTTGAATCCCCATCCCTGGATGTGGTTAAAAGATGCAGAGATGTGGTGCTGAGGAGTGCGGCTTAGCACCAGACTTGGCAGAGTTAGATAATGATTTGACTTGATAATCTTAAAAGTCTGTTCCAATCAAAACGATTCTATGAGATATCTGCAGCCAGACCGTGGTTCTGGGGGTTTCCTCAGCAGGGGGAATTTGGTGGGATATGGGGAGAACTGAGCAAAAAGGGAACAGGGGAATGGTAGAATAGGTCCCGAGGAAGACAAACAACACGACCAGCTGTGAAGGAAGGACTTTGGGCATTTGGTGACCTTTTAGAGCAGTGGCAGTCTTACACCAGCAGGCTGTCAGATGCGTCCTCATAGGGGTCTATGAAATTATCAGATCTGAGATCTCACCCTGCAAATCATGGGCCATCAGCAACATCTTGTTATAAATGACAAAACCAATTAAGATTTGATTAAAACCAATTTTATTTTGAAAAGAGCAATCTAAGGCAATAAAAGGGCAAGCAAACAATGCTGGGTGCGTGGGGAGTCTGCGCTCCACCAACACGCACACTAAGCACGATCTAGTTCCGCTTTAAATATTCTATTCCTAATCCATATTCATACAAAAAGGTGTGGCTAATCAATTTCACTCCTAAAATAGGGATCCTGGTGGTCGTTCTAGTGATGCAACTTTTCAGTTGGTCAGCAGCACGTCTCACACTGGTTGGTTACGTACAGGGTCCTTGTGATTGCTACTCTATTAGCTCTGTTGTTGCAAGTGTTACTCCCAGTTCTTGTTCCCATATTTCTTGCCAACAACCAAGTCTCTGGAATCGACTCTTCTCTTTGTACATCCTTGAGCAATTTATTATTGCTACATAGACTATTGTGACCGGTTTAGGCTGTGCCTTTAAAAGAAGGACACTTTCTGAACACTCTGGCCAAATGTTTTGGTATATGAATAAAAACAACGATATGCTAATCCAATTTCATTGGTGGAACCCGGCTGTAGGTTCTAGCTTGGTCCTTTAGTCGCGGGGGCAGTCAGTCTTCTTCTTCTAGCTTTCATCTGCTTCTCCGGCTGAGTTAGCTGTGGATTTCTTTTTGTGTGTGTGGGGGGAACCTTCCTACTCCACCACAACTATTTTTCACACAGGCTGTTAGCTTCCTCTATTTCACTGTACTATTCAGGCTTCTACATAAATATAATAAAGCCAACAAAATATAAACAATAATAGCAAAGGTGAATAATATAATAAAGAACATTTTATAATAAAAGAAAACATCCCTGTCTCACTTTTTAGTTCCATATTCTTATTTAGTCCATCCATACTTCTGCTTTAGAGTTATCTTAATCAAAAGCATCTGATTGACACGAATTATTACTCCACTCATCACAATGTGCTCTTAGGTTTGCGTCCACGTCCTGCCCCATGGCTATCACCTGTGTGCGTGTCCCCATGAGGGGACTGGATACAGCATGCATGTCTCAATACACCTCCAGGAGACCTTCCAGTGGTGATGGTGACAGCAAGCTGCTGGATGTGGGAGCGTTTGCTGGTGAATTCCTTACCCTCATTCTCCCTCTCAAGGAAGCAGCTATCGGATGGGGTTTGCCAGCACCAGTTAGCGGTGGCTATGAAGGGAGAGGGAGAATAGAGAGGGGAAACTCCGCGCACTCAATTTCTTGCTCTAGTTCTCGAATTTAGGTGCATAATCCTAAGCAGACAGGACGGAAGGGCAGCCTCGAACCCGGGGACTCTGTAGCTAACCGTCCCCGCCCCGTGTTGTCCGTGTTCGCCCCTCGGCGTGTCAATCAAGCCGTTGTCGAGAGAGGGCGGGAGCCAGCGGCTATGAGACCAATAAAAGTGCGAGTTGTGAGCAAGTGCAGAGGCTCGACCAATGGGAGTACGGGGACGGGAGGAAGAGCCACCAATGGGGGCCCGCGGCGCGGGCACGGTGGCGAGGCGGTCGGAGCGGCGTGCAGGTGAGGGCGCCGCGCGGGCGTGTCGTGTCTTCCTCTCCCGCTGCCTCTGTCCCCTTGGGTGGCCGCTGCGGCTCCTCACCTTTCCCCCTGCCGGCTCCTGTACCCTCGGCAGCTTCCTCACGGGATAGGACTTCCCCTTGTCTCCGCCGGGCGGGCCCTGCGGCTGAGGGGTTCCGGCAGGGCCTCCCATCGGGAGTGTTCCACCCGGGAGGCGGCTGCTGACCAGCCCCGCGTCGCGGCACGGTCTTCGGAGCTCCCGGACCAGGCCCTCAGCCGCAGCGCAGGCTGCAGCGGCAAGAGGCCGGTGGGAATGGTATGCAGGCCTCCCCGTGGGCCTTTCTGGGGCTCCTTGGTGCGGTTCGTGCCTGAAAAACAGCGGAGGTTAAAGCAGCAGGCAGTGCCGCTTCTGTGTGCGAGGACTAATTTCCTAATGTGGCTTTGTTTGTACTGCTTGGCACTGCGAAGCTCAGCTGCGGGAGGGGAGCTTAGCGTTTCACCAGGGTTGCCGTGCTGGTGCTTCGAGAAGCTCGTCGTTTGAATGGGGAGGTGGTCGGGAGGGTCTGTGTTATGTGGATGATTCGGCATCTCCGTTTCAACCTCAGTCCATGGGGTCTCCCCTTGCTGTGGTGGGCTCCTGACTGGGAGAAAAGCACTCGCTGCCAGGTATCTGGTGGTGGGAGTGTGTGAAAGGCTGGATGTTAGGAAGAAGTTCTTCCTAGCAAGAAAGAGTGGCCCTTGGGATGTGCTGCCCAGGGAGGTGGTGGAGTCCCCATCCCTGGAGGTGTTTAGGAAGAGCCTGGATGGGGTGCTTGGTGCCATGGGTTAGTTGATCAGATGGCGCTGGGTGACAGGTTGGACTTGATGATCTCAAAGGTCTTTCCCAACCTGGTCTGTTCTATTCTAATGTTCTCTACACTGTTCCTAGCTCAATTTCTGTTTCACAGCAGGTTTGGTTAAGCTTCTCTGGCCTTAGAATTGCCAGGCATTGCTTTAGTAACATAGAATGGTTTGGAAGGGACCTTAAGGATTATGTAGTTCCAACCCCAATATATACCTGGCAGGAGAAAGAAGATGTTTGAATGCAAAAGGGAAGCCTTATATGGCAGTTGGGGTTTGTCGTTTTCAGGTCAGCGAGTCTGATGCAGGACAGAGTAGCTTCAATTAAACACTTAATGAGAACCCCGCAGGCTACCCTTGAATGAGAATGATGACCAGTCCCTTCCCCTACTCCAGCTGTTGGATGCAGAACTCTGGGCTTGAACCTTAAGAATACGAGTTGCTAGCCCTTCCAAGGGAAGATTCTCTCCAATTTGTGCAAAGAAAAGCCACATCCTGTCTGCTTTGCTGCTGCTGTGTCTCTAAAAGAGGTTTACTCCCCCTTGGGAAAACTTTTAGGGGCTAAAAATAAAATGCTTGGAGGCTGGGATGATGCACCCAAGCCCCCAGTGTTCTCATGGTGATAATATCATAGGGGATTCCTTGTGTGAGGATCGGAGTTTTCATGTCAGGATTTTAAGATGCCAAACTAAATCTAAATGCTTTAATGAGGGTCAGCTTGCCACCCTGTGGAAGTCTGTGCCCTGCAGGTGCTGACAATAAGTGGGGAAGGAGGAGAGTGATGAGGTGGTGTGGTGGGCTATGCCTATCCTGGAAAAGAAAACCGGGGGGGGGAGGGCTTGTGAGAGTGATTTTGCCCTCCCTGGGGGGTGTTTTCTCCCCTGGGAAACTGACTTGGACTGTTCCACTTCCCCCCTCCTTGTCCAGCAGGGGTATAAGAGGGAGGAGAATTGCAGCCATTGCTCTCTTTCCTGCTGCATCCACACTTTGCAAAGGTTCTCTCTCGTATTTTTTCCTTTTCCTTCTCCCGTCCATCCTTGTTCCTTGCCCTTGTGCACCCTGCCTGTCATTGTTACATACGTAGACATATATACTGCTTAAAGGAGAGTTCTTTGCCTCTCTGCTTCCAAGCCAAACCCAGATTATTCCTTGGTGGATTTGCTCCCCTCCCCTCCTTTTTCTCTCTGTTGGGGAAGAGGATTCTCAGCCTTGCCCCCATCTGAGCTTTTAAGCCCCAGTTAAGGCTCAAACCGCCACACGTGGCAAAACTGCCAGTTGTGTCAGGACCTGAGACTACTGTGAGGAGCTTGGGTGGCAGAGAAAAGGGAGTGAGGGCAAATATCAGATAGCCTTTAGTGGAGGAAATAGTTTTAAATGCCCATTTGTTTCCAGGTTAATTAGTGGACAGGACAGAGAATGGTCACCTACCCTTTCTTGTCCTTTCGCACAGTGTAAGAGCAAAGAGCTCAATGTTAATTGCCTTTAAAATGTTGAAAAAACGTTTTAATCCATTTTTTAATGCAGGGAAAGAGCTCTTTGAGATCATAACCAGGCTGGATTTTACATCTCTGTCTGCAGGTGAGGTAAAGCGCAAAACACAGAGGGCTTGAAAGCCTTTGTGGGAGGCAGAGGAGCATTAATTGGTGGGTGTTGTACCAGAGGGAGCACCTGCTGTAGCTTGGAGCTTTTGGGTGTTCGGTTGAAACTGCCTTGTCCTGATTTCATGTGGTTTTAGTGTAGCCAGGGTATGGAAGCTTTCCCTTTGGTAGGTTTGAGTAGCCATCTGTTGCTGTGCTTTACATACTGGAGGGTGATCTGCTGGAAATGTGCAGCAGATACTTGAAGGGGGCCCACAAGATCAAACTGGCAAAGGTCCAGTTGGAACTGAAGCTGGCACCTCTGAAAGATAACAAAAAGCATTGTTACAAATATATTAGCGCTAAAAAGAGGACAAGAAGAACCTGCACTGCCTATTGGACCTGGAGGGGTACACAGTGTCTGAAGATGAGGAAAAGGCTGAGGTCCTGAACACCTTCTTTGCCTCAATCTTTAACAGCAGGGCAGGAGGAGTTCAGGACGAGTGGCCTCCTGAGCTGGGTGATGGGGTCAGGGAGCAGTGTAATGCCCCAGAAATCCATGAGGAATTGGTTCGGGACCTGATGAGCCACTTGGACACTCACAAGTCCATGGGGCCGGATGGGATCCATCCTAGGGTCCTGAGTGAGCTGCAGATGAGCTGCCAAGCCACTCTCCATCATTTTTCTCCAGTCCTGGCTGACCGGTGAGGTCCCAGATGACTGGGAACTGGCCAAGGTGATCCCCATCCACAAGAAGGGTCGGATGGAGGAACCTGGAAACTCCAGGCCTGGCAGCCTGACCTCAGTGCCAGGGAAAATGATGGAGCAGATTATCCTGGTGGCAATAACTGCGCACCTGCAGGATGGCCAAGGGCTCAGGCCCAGCCAGCATGGATTCAGGAAGGGCAGGTCCTGCCTCACCAACCTGATCTCCTTCCGTGCCCAGGTGACTGCCTGGTCGATGTGGGGCAGGCTGTGGATGTGTGCCTGGACTTCAGCAAGGCCTTTGACACCATCCCCCACAGCAAACTGCTGGCCAAGCTGTCAGCCCCTGGCTTGGACAGCAGCACTCTGAGCTGGGTTAGGAACTGGCTGGAGGCTGAGCCCAGAGAGTGGTGGTGAATGGTGCCACCTCCAGCTGGCAGCCAGGCACCAGTGGTGTCCCCCAGGGATCAGTGCTGGGCCCCATCTTTATTGATGATCTGGATGAGGGGATTGAGTCAGTCATCAGCAAATTTGCAGATGACATCAAGTTGGGAGCAGATGTTGGTCAGTTAGAGGGTAGGAGGGCCCTGCAGAGGGACCTCAACCAGCTGGACAGATGGGCAGAGTCCAACAGGATGGCATTCAACAAGTCCAAGTGCCGGGTGCTGCACTTTGGCCACAGCAACCCCAGGCAGAGCTACAGGCTGGGGTCAGAGTGGCTGAGAGCTCCCAGACAGAGAGGGACCTGGGGGGACTGGTTGACAGCAGCTGAACAGGAGCCAGCAGTATGGCCAGAGGGCCAAGAAGACCAAGAGCATCCTGGCCTGCATCAGGATCAGTGTGGCCAGCAGGAGCAGGGAGGTCATTGTGCCCTGTGCTCAGCACTGCTGAGGCCACCCCTTGAGTCCTGTGTCCAGTTCTGGGCTCCTCAGGTTAGGAAAGAGGTTGAGCTGCTGGAAGGTGTCCAGAGAAGGGCAAGAAAGCTGGGGAGGGGTCTGGAGCACAGCCCTGGGAGGAGAGGCTGAGGGAGCTGGGCTTGCTTAGCCTGCAGAAGAGGAGGCTCAGGGGAGACCTTCTTGCTCTCTCCAACTCCCTGAAGGGAGGCTGTAGCCAGGTGGGGCTTGGTCTCTTCTGCCAAGCAAGCAGCACCAGCACAAGAGGACACAGTCTCAAGCTGTGCCAGGGGAGGTTCAGGCTGGAGGTTAGGAAGAAGTTCTTCCCAGCAGGAGAGATTGGCCCTTGGGCTGTGCTGCCCAGGGAGGTGGTGGAGTCCCCATCCCTGGAGGTGTTCAGGAGGGGACTGGATGTGGCACTTGGTGCCATGGTCTAGTCATGAGGTCTGTGGTGACAGATTGGACTCGATGATCTTTGAGTTCTCTTCCAACCTTGGAGATACTGTGAAGAAAGCTGAGGAGGGTCTTTCTACAAGGGCTGGTAGTGACAAGACCTGGGGCAATGGAGTTAAGCTGGAAGAAGGGAGATTTAGACTGGAGATGAGGAATGAATTCTTGCCAGTGAGGGTGGTGAGGCACTGGAACAGGTTGCCCAGCGAGGTTGTGGATGTCCCTGGAAGTGTTCATGGCCAAGTTCGACGGGGCCTTGAGCAACCTGGGCTAGTGGAAGGTGTCCTTGCCCATGGAAGTGGGATTGGAACTAGATGATCTTTAAGGTCCCTTCCCACCCAAACCATTCTGTGATTCTATATTTGGGTTGTCCTTGGTCACTTCCACTTGTAGAGCATGGTAAACAAGGCAGGAAGAAGCTGCAAGAGTTGACCTCAATGGTGTGCCTCTTGTTGAGGCATCAGTAAGGTCAGTACTCCATTTCTGCTTTATATGTCCTGCTCTTAAAAAGAACATTTACATTCTTGGAAGGCAACTTATGTCAGAGTCTAACTAATAAATGTTCTGCTTTCTTTTACATAGAATTAACCAGGTAGGAGAAGACCTCAGAGATCAAGTCCAATCTATCACCCAACACCATCTGATCAACTAAACCATGGCACCAAGCACCCCATCCAGGCTCTTCCTAAACACCTCCAGGGATGGGGACTCCACCACCTCCCTGGGCAGCACAGCCCAGGGGCAAATCTCTCTTGCTGGGAAGAACTTCTTCCTAACCTCCAGCCTGAACCTCCCCTGGCACAGCCTGAAACTGTGTCCTCTTGTTCTACTGCTGGGAGAGGAGACCAACCCCCACCTGGCTACAACCTCCCTTCAGGGAGTTGGAGAGAGCAAGAAGGTCTCCCTGAGCCTCCTCTTCTGCAGGCTAAGCAAGCCCAGCTCCCTCAGCCTCTCCTCCCAGGGCTGTGCTCCAGACCCCTCCCCAGCTTTCTTGCCCTTCTCTGGACACCTTCCAGCAGCTCAACCTCTTTCCTAACCTGAGGAGCCCAGAACTGGACACAGGACTCAAGGGGTGGCCTCAGCAGTGCTGAGCACAGGGCACAATGACCTCCCTGCTCCTGCTGGCCACCCTGTTCCTGATGCAGACCGGGATGCCCTTGGCCTTCTTGGCCCCCTGGGCACACTGCTGGTTTGAAAAGACCTTTAGGATCATCAAGTCCAACCATTGTTTAGCTCTATACAATACAATACGCCAGGTTGAAAGAGACTCTACCAAGTGTGGTGCTAAACCATGTCCCTCAGCACCACATCTCAAGTGTCTTTTAAACACCTCCAGGGATGGTGACTCAAGCATCTTCTTGGGGAGCCTGTTCCAGTGTCTGAGAACCCTTCCAGGGTTTTTTGTAATGTCCAGCTTAAACCTTCCCTGGTGCCACTTGAGGCTGTTTCCTCTCATCACTTGTTACTGGAGAGACAAGTCAGACCTCCTGCTTCACTCTAACCTCCTTTCAGGGAGTTGTAGAGAGCAATGAGGTCTCCCCTCAGCCTACTTTTCTCAAGGCTACACACCCCTGGCTCCCTCAGCTGCTCCTCACCTGTTCTCCAGGCCCTGCCCCAGCTTTGTTGCTCTTTTTTGGACTTTCTCCACCACCTCAATGCCCTTCTTGGAGTGAGGGCATCATTTACAATCAATCTGATAGACTTAAGGAACATGTCATCATGTTCCAGTTTCTTTTTTTGGCTTAAATCCAGTCACCTTGTGCAATCTACATCATTTATTTGTGGCTTTAAGTGTTGGGGAAACATTAAACTGGGGGCTTTAATGGAACAGCAGCCTAATGCAGCAGCCTCTATTGATAAGTCATCAAAGCTGTTTTACAGAGGAGCCTTTTCAGACCCTGGCTTTTAGCCCAAGGTTGATCTGGTTTCACAGAAGTTAGTTGAATTTCTGCTGCATTTTCTTTCTGTTTTGTCTTAGTTGCTCCTTCCCCAGCAGGACAGAAGAATCTGACATGCTTACTGTGGCAGCAGTTTCCATCTTGCACAGCAGCACTCAGCCTGCAGTCTCCTGAATGCAGTAAATTCTGTCAGGCTGGAGACAAAGTTGTCTGTGCTGGGGCTCAGTCTAAACGTCTGAATTCTGTCACTGAGAGCTCTTCAGTGTTGAGCTGTGATTTCTAGGGCTTGGCTGTGATCACAGGTAGCCTAACTTGCTCCAAAACACAGACTTGAGTCTGTGTTTGCTGAGTTTAATTCAATGTCAGAGTTGTTGCACTTGTCCCACATCAGCAAGTTTATGGGACAGACCTTGTGTGGTATTGATGTGGTGTCTGGGGCTAGAAAGTGCTAATTTGGGAGCAGTTCTGTAGGGCACTGATCTCTGTGCTTTGGGTTTCAGTGGTCTGAGCACTCAGTGCTGTCTTACACTCCCAGCTTTTCATCTTGTGGGTAATGAAAAGAGGAGGCAGACCAGAGTGGGTCAAATCAAGTCTGTGCTCTTCTTGTGGTTGCTGTTCCTAGAGGATCTGATCAGTTTTTAACTGAGAGTGTGGCTGTTCTGGTCAGTGCCTGCCAAGAGAGGCAGCTTTGCCAGGGGTGCACCTGAGTTATCTCAAGCAAACACAGGAGGGATGTTCTGTGCTGCATTGCAGGGCATGAAACTGCTGATTCCCACTAGCAGCCCTCCCTCTTCCCTCCATCTCAGTGACATGCTAATCTGTTCAAACAAATCCACTCTCTGCTGTCTCACCTGATTAACAAGGCAGTGCAAATATGATTGCTGCCTCCCCCAGTAGCTCCCAGCTCTCCAGCAGTGGGTGGGGAGTGCTTGTGAAAGGCTCCATTCCTGGCTGGCTGGCTGTGAGGGTTTGTCCTGGCACCCAGGCAGCAGGGCTGGGTTTCTCTTTCTAATTGCATGTGGCTGAGTGAATCATCATGCAGTGCTTTTAAATGGCTTGGCTAGACAGACAGAAGCACTGCTGGTGCCACTGGTAGTTGGGGATGATAGTGAGACTGAGAATGTGGGGAATATTGGGCTATTACATTTGGGTTGGGGCTTGAAAATGTCCTGTTTACTGCTTGGGTACCAGATAAGTCTCCACTGAGTTTTACTTTTCAGTAAATAATGAAGAGCTGGCATTAATGCTTGAGATCTAGTTTGTCGTCTTTGATCCCAGGCACTTTGGGATAGAGTGAAAAGGCTGTGTTGAGTGTTTCTACTGGAGATTCCCCTGTCTGCAGCACCAGTCAGCAAAAAAATCTCTGTCATCTTCCCATGTGGCTTCACAGAGCTGCCAGGTGTTCATACACATCCAAGTGCCAGGTTCTACACACCGGCCACAGCAACCCTAGGCAGTGCTACAGGCTGGGGTCAGAGTGGCTGAGAGCAGCCAGGCAGAGAGGGACCTGGGGGGACTGGTTGATAGTAGGCTGGGGAGGTTTAGGGTGGATGTTAGGAAGAAGTTCTTCATAGAAAGAGAGATTGGCCCTTGGGCTGTGCTGCCCAGGGAGGTGGTGGAGTCCCCATCCCTGGAGGTGTTCAGGAAGAGCCTGGATGGGGTGCTTGGTGCCATGGTTTAGTTGATCAGATGGTGCTGGGTGAGAGGTTGGACTTGATGATCTCTGTGGTCTTTTCCAACCTGGTTAATTCTATTCTGTTGGTAGCAGGTGGCTGATTTAGCTGCAGGTCATGGATTGGGGTGTGAAGTTGAGGGTTTGGCTTGCATATTTCATTGATTGCAGCTACATGTTTTGTGGTTGGTTTGTTTTTTGCATCCATTCCTGTGCACCCTCTGAAAACATCAGGTTGGAATAGCATACACTTAATTCTTTCCACTTTGGGGCTTAATGACACATGGATTAGAATGTTTTAATAGATGGCTGCATACAGCTGTATGTGTATGGATATGCTTATAGAATCATAGAGGTCTTTTCCAACCTTAATGAGTCTAAGATCAGGTCCGACCTTCTACCCAGCACCTCCATGACCACTAGACCATGTCCCAAAGTGCCACATATATTTGATTCTTGAACACCTTCAGGGATGGGGACTCTACCACCTCCCTGAGCAGCACATCCCAAGGGCCAACAACTCTCTCTGGGAAGAACTTTCTCCTCACCTCCACCCTGAACCTCCCCTGGCACAGCTTGAGACTGTGTCCTCTTGTGCTGGTTAGGTGATAGAATGAGAGCAAAAGGCTTGAATTGTGCCAAGGGAGGTTTGGGTTGGAGATGAGGAAAAATTTCTTTACTGCAAGAGCAGTCAGGGATTGGCACAGGCTGCCCAGGGAGGTGGTGGAGTCCCTGTCCCTGGAAGTGTTCAAGAAGTGTCTAGCCATGGCACCTGGGGACATGGTTTAATGTCCAAGGTGGGGTTGGGCTGACAGTTGGACCTGGTGATCTCTGAGGGCTTTTCCAACCCGGACAACTCTACAGTTCTACAAAAGATCCATAGCTCAGCAAGGATTTTCCCTCTTCTCTGTGAAGGTTTCTGTGCACCTCGAGCAAAGCCTGCCACGGAGATGGATACAGATGACTTTGGAGAGCTGCTGCAGCAGGCAGAGCAGCTGGCAGCCGAGACTGAAGGCATCTCGGAGCTGCCGCACGTGGAGCGCAACCTGCAGGAGATCCAGCAGGCCGGGGAGCGCCTGTGGTCCCGCACCCTCATCCGCATCTCCCAGGAGACTGCGCACGTCAAGGCGTGAGTAGGGAGCACTGGGAGCTCCACAGAGGGGAGAAGCTCTTACAGAAGCATAGAATGGTCCAGGCTGGGAGAGACCTCCAAAGGTCATCCAGTCTGACCTCCCCTGCACTCAGTAGGGACATGCCCAACTAGATCAGCTTGCTCGGGGCCTTGATAAGCTTCACCTTGAGTATCTCCAGGGATGGGGCCTCAACCACCTCCCTGGGCAACCTGTGCCAGTGTTCCACCACCCTGATAGTGAAGAACTTCTTCCTGATATCCAATTTAAATCTGCCCTTCTTTAGTTTGAAGCTGTTGCCCCTGGTCCTGGCACTGCAGGCCTTTGTAAACAGTCTCCCCTCATCCTTCCGGGGATCTACACACTGGCCACAGCAACCCCAGGCAGTGCTACAGGCTGGGGTCAGAGTGGCTGAGAGCTCCCAGACAGAGAGGGACCTGGGGGGACTGGTTGAGAGCAGCTGAACAGGAGCCAGCAGTGTGCCCAGGGGGCCAAGAAGGCCAAGGGCATCCTGGCCTGCATCAGGAACAGTGTGGCCAGCAGGAGCAGGGAGGTCATTGTGCCCTGTGCTCAGCACTGCTGAGGCCACCCCTTGAGTCCTGTGTCCAGTTCTGGGCTCCTCAGGTGAGGAAAGAGGTTGAGCTGCTGGAAGGTGTCCAGAGAAGGGCAAGAAAGTTGGGGAGGGGTCTGGAGCACAGCCCTGGGAGGAGAGGCTGAGGGAGCTGGGCTTGCTTAGCCTGCAGAAGAGGAGGCTCAGGGAGACCTTGCTCTCTCCAACTCCCTGAAGGGAGGCTGTAGCCAGGTGGGGGTTGGTCTCCTCTCCCAGGCACCCAGCAGCAGAACAAGAGGACACAGTCTCAAGCTGTGGCAGGGGAGGTTTAGGCTGGAGGTGAGGAGAAAGTTCTTCCCAGAGAGAGTTGTTGGCCCTTGGGATGTGCTGCCCAGGGAGGTGGAGTCTCCTTCCCTGGAGGTGTTTAGGAGGAGCCTGGATGGGGTGCTTCGTGCCATGGGTTAGTTGATCAGATGGTGCTGGGTGATAGGCTGGACTGGATGATCTCAAAGGTCTCTTCCAGCCTGGTTAATTCTATTCTATTCCTGTTGGCTCCCTTCAGGTACTGAAAGGCTGCTATTAGGTCTCCCCAGAGCCGCCTCCTCTCCAAGCTGAACACTCCAGCTCCCTCAGCCTGTCCTTGTAGCAGAGGTGCTTTGATGGCTTTGGTTTCTATCCTGGGCAGTCTGGCTGGCAGGACACACCCTGGAGAAACAGAATGCCTGCAAAGCTGGGGTCTTCTTGTTTCCCCTTCACCTTTTCCATACCTACCAAAAGTCCCCCTCAGTAATGGAAGGATTTCTCTGAGGAGCTGCTATTCCTCTTTTCAGGCAGTACAGCCAAAAAGTGCAGTACCTTGCTCTGGCTGCTGCTGAAGACATTTACCAACATGCCATGGAATTTTTTTGTCTCTGGAAGGACTTGGCAGATGTGCAGCACTGCAGTGGAACAGCAGAGTTCAGCAGGGCTGAGGTGGTTAGATGGAGACAGAGGGCTGTTCAGTGTCTGGGTTTTTGTGCAGGTTTCATAACCCAGCTGGGAGCAGTGTCTGCACATGGCTGGCTGCTGACCTCAGTGTTGACAGTGAATCTGTGCTTGGGAGTTCTCTCCACTCAGTACCAATCTCATACCTGCACAACTTCTTTCATCCAGGTCTGTTCTGCTGGGCTCTAAAGGGCTTGATATACCTCACACCTCTCAGCGACTGGAGAGCCTAAGTGCAGCCACTACATTTGAGCCTCTTGAACCTGTGAAGGACACTGACATCCAGGTAGGGACATGCCTGATGTGTGAATTGCACTGCCCCTGTAGCAGCCACTCCTGTGTTGCGATCCAAAGCTCTGCAAAGGCTGCTGTGGAAATACTCTTGTTCTGTGCTCAGTTTGCTAGATGGAGGAGGTACAGAGGTGAGAGGCTGTTGTTGGTGATGAAAGAGGCTTGAGTTAGCCGCTCGGAAGTACTTCAGGTTCCAAACCTTTGTTGAAGTCAAGGGGAATTAGGTATGTCCTTACTGTCTTTGTGGGCCTTTCTTGGCCCTGCAAGCCTAAATTGCACAGGGGTACCTCTCCCTCAGAGTTTTGAGCTCTTTTTTTGTCTGGTTGGAAGAACACAAGTGGAACCACTTGGCAATTTTGAGGTGTTAGAATAGGGGGCATTTAACTCAACAAGCTCAAGAGGGGAGTACAGCTGCTGTCTTTCATCTCAGATCTCATAACCTTGTCCTGGTGGCAGACTGACTTTGCCACCTTCCAGATGCTTTACCAACCAGTGTGATTTAATCCTGTACATTTTCTTGTGGATCATCTCCCAGGTGTCTCAGGAATTCGTGTGACCCCATCTCTTTTTGCTTTATGCCAGCTGCCTGCCCTTTTAGAACATCTTCATGATGAAGAGGTCTCTGGTGTATTCATCACTCAGTTCAGGGCTGCTTATGGAATTAGTGTTAGGGTCTCAATTACTGGGTAATTATTTGGGAGCTTAGAGTCTCTCTCCCCACTGGCAGATGGCTGAGTTAGGGAGGGTTAAAAGAGTTGCAAGCTCTTTTTTCAAGGAAGCAGTGTGCCCTAAACTACTTAGCTTTGGGAAGGGAGGCTTGTGAAGTATGTTTTAAGTGGACAGGCCTTTAGTCTCATTCCAGTGTTAGGAACCCTGTGGTCTCCAGCTTCAGGCAGTTTTACTCAGTTTCCCTGTTCCCTAAAGGCTTTGCAGCCAGGTGTGTGCCCCTGGGGCCTGTGGCCAGGAGATCTTTCCTGGCAGTGTGAGCAGCACTGCTCCCTGTTGGGGCTGTGGATGCAGCAGGGTAAGTGAATGTGTGAGCTGACTGTGCAGAGCGCCTAATGTGCCCCCCAGAGGTGAGATTTCTTCTTGTGCCTTTGTGCCTCCTCGCCTTCTGGCGATTCCTGACACATTTGGCAATCTCTTCTCATCCTCCCCAGATGTTCCCCTGTCTTTCAGTGGGGAAAAATCAATGCATTCTGGAGACTTCATTCCATGATCATCAAGTGAGAGCTCTAAACCACTGCCATTCCTCACTTCCCATCTTGCCTCATTTTACTCTTTTTGCTCCCATTTCTGATGCTGTTGTATTTCTAACTGGTGATGTTAAACTTGCTGCATGTCCTCCTTGGCCCCATTCTGTCTAGATTTATTTTCAAGAACTCTTCCTTTTTTCTTTCTCTTTTAGTTTTGCTATTGCTGCTAATTCCACTTTGATTTCTGGTTTGGGGTTTTTTCCCCTTCCTACTGTAAGAGATTCCCAAGCCCAGAAGCAGTGGAGCTCTTGACACTTTGGGTATGAGATTTGTGACATGAGGAGAGTGGATGGGGCTGTGCAGTGTTGAGCTCTCACTGGTTACCTAACCAAAGCATGAAGGCTTTCTTCTTAATTAAATCCTATCTCAAGGCCTTACCATCTGATGTAAGAATTCTGGTGGTCTTATCAGTATATTTTCTCTTCAGTGTAAGCTTGTTTTTTTTTCCTGACCTGTGTCAATATTAGCATGATGTTGCTTTGGTTTTTCTCCTCTAAGAATCCACTTATTTCATTTAAAAAGGAAATGTTTCAGTGGGAATTTGTGGCAGTTGATATTATGGACTAAGCTTAATTATTTCCCCCTCACCAAACCAGTAATTTACAGGTGAGATTTTTAACTGGAAAAGCTTAAAGGATGTGGAAGGAGATATTTAAAATACCTTTCCACCTGAAACCAAGAGATTTTCAGCCATGCTTGAACAAATTGACCCCACCTCAAACACTGTGTGTCCCCAGCATAAGGAGGACATAGAACTGTTGGAATAGAATTAACCAGGTTGGAAGAGACCTGGAGGTCAGGAGGAAGTTCTTCCCAGCAAGAGAGATTGGCCATTGGGATGTGCTACCCAGGAGATGGAGTTACCATCCCTGGAGGTGTTTAGGAGGAGACTGGATGGGGTGCTTGGTGCCATGGTTCAGTTATCAGATGGTGCTGGGTGATAGGTTGGACTGGATGAGCTCAAAGGTCTTTTCAACCTGGTTAATTCTGTATTCTATGGGTGGCAGTCAGCACTGCAGAAAGAACTCCAGGAAGTATCCTGTTTCTTATACAGGCAGTGGAACACCTCAAGAACCAAAAGAAAAATCCAAGGGCATGAAGTTCTGTGATTCTGATGTGTGAGACATCCAGCAAGTGTTAAGAGAGTATAGGACCTCACCTTAGCAGAGGCCTCAGCCTGGGTTAACAAGCAAGAGGGACTTTCTGTACAGTACCTCTCTTAAAAGGCACTCTGTAGTGCTGACTGAAAAGCAGTGCACCAAATTGCAGCTCAATTAATTATCTGAATTATTTACCAGTAGTAAAATGCAGATTGCTTGCACATAAAGGGGTTGTGAGTCCAGGAAATGTCTCCCACTAGAGCAGTAGGCTGGGAAGATTATGAAAACAACAAGAAAATAATAGAGGCTTGCCATTAAATTGTAGGAATTTGTATTTTTCCTCTTTCAGTTCAAAGGCTGGGTTCTTAATTTGCCTGCAACACAACAAAGACTTCAGTGCAGCAAGTCCAGTTCCTGACCATTCTTGTGCCAAAGAGTTTATGGAGACCAAGGGTTTCTCCCCTGTCCAAAAGCCCTGTGCTGGCAAAACTCACAGAAGCAACCAGGTTGGGAAAGACCTCGCACATCCTCAAGTCCAACCTATTCTTTTCAGGGGAAGTGATTTCTTGATCTTGATGCCATCTTCAGCACATAGTTCTTCTCATAGGGGTGTTCAAAAGTCCCAGGTAAGGGCTGCTCATGCAGGCTGCAATCTCAGAGATGGAGTTTTTGTGTGTCAACAGAGTCAGTGTGGTGTGGGTTGGAAGGGACCTTGTAGGTCATCTAGTTCCACCTCCTCCTTCCATGGGCAGGGACATTAGATCAGGTTGCTCAGAGGCCTATCCAACTTGGCCTTGAACAGTCCCAGGGATGAGGTCTCCACATCTCTGGGCAACCTGGTCCAAAGCCTCTCAGTGAATATCTTCCTAATATCAGTTCAAACTCTAACTTATTCCACTTTAAAACCATTACCTCACAGCCAAGCACAGCACTCCCTCATCAGGAGTCCCCTCTCCAGCTTTCTTAGAGGCCACCAGAAGGCCTCCCTGGAGCCTTCTCTTGTCCAGGCTGACCAAGCCCAACTCTCTCAGCCTGGCCTCACAGCAGAGGGCTTCCAGCCCTGCCAGCATTGCTGTGGCCTCCTCTGGCCCTGCTCCAAGAGGTCCCTGGCTGTGTGTGCTGAGGACTCCAGAGCTGCCCCAGGACTGCAGGTGGGCCCTTAGCAGAGGGGCAGAATCCTCTCCCTCCACCTGCTGCTCTTGCATGTGTGGTGCTTGGTTCATTTCTGGGTGTCAGGGGAGTCAGTGCTGCTGTGGTTAAGCTGTGTGAGTACCCAGAAGGGGTTAGTTTGCAGGACCAAGGCTGGATTTACACCCACTAAGATCACAGAATCAATAAGGTTGGAAAAGACCTTGGAGATCACCAAGTCCAACCTGTCACCCAACACCTCATGGCTACTAAACCATGGCACCAAGTGCCACATCCAGTCCCCTCTTGAACACCTCCACCTTGTTGGACTCTGCCACACAGATCACACAGAATCACCAAGGTTGGAAGAGACCTCAAAGATCGAGTCCAACCTGTCCACAGACCTCATAACTTAAACCATGGCACCAAGTGCCACATTCAATCCCCCTTGAACGCCTCCAGGGATGGTGACTCCACTACCTCCCTGGGCAGCCCATTCCAATGGTGAACGACTCTGTGAAGAACTTTCTCCTCACCTCCAGCCTAAACCTCCCCTGGTGCAGCTTGAGACTGTGTCCTTTTGTTCTGGTGCTGGTTGCTAGAGTATCACAGTATGCCCATCTGTGCAGCCTGGCAAGGTCCCTCTGCAGAGCTCTCCTACCCTCTAACAGATAACTCCTGCCCTCAGCTTGCTGTCATCTGCAAACTTACTGATGATGGACTCAGTGCCCTCCTCCAGATCATCAATAAAAATATTGAACAGAGTGGGGCCCAGCCCTGATCCCTGGGGGACACCCCTGGTGCCTGGCTGCCAGCTGGATGTGGCACCATGTGGTTTGATTGCAGTGTACATTGTGCTTTACTGCATGCTTTATGCTTCAAGCATGTCATGATGCTGTAACATTAGATTTAACCCCATTTTTGTGCATGGTTTGAAATGTCTAAGCCCAAAGTCAAGGTGATACTGTTAAGAAGTGGATTTATTCTAACTTTCAAGGCCTGGCCCAGCTCTGTGACATGAATGCTAAAAATGGATATGAGCTGTCCTTGCATATAGCATTTAGCTGCTTAGAAAGGAGGAGGTGAAGTCCTGGCTCTATTACACTGGAGGAATTACCTCATTTGTACAAAAGCTTGGCCTTCTATTGTAGGCAGAAGGGAGCTGAGAGGTTACCAGAGCTTGGGTTTGATTTTTCTGGTGGAGGTGTTCATACTGGTATGCATTAAGAAGACTGTGACCAGCAGGTTGAGGGAGGTTCTCTTCCTCGTCTGCTCTGCCCTGGGGAGGCCACGTCTGGACTACTGGGTCCAGTTCTGGAATCCTCAGTTGAAGAGAGACAAGGAACTGCTTGGAGAGAGTCCAGTGGTGGCTGCAAAGATGCTGAGGGGCCTGGAGCATCTCCATGAGCAGGAAAGGCTGAGACTCCTGGGGCTGATTAGCCTGGAGAGGAGCAGCCCCAGAGGGGAGCTGATCAATGTTCAGAAAGAACGGAAGGGTGGGGAGCAAGAGGCTGGGGCCAGACTCTCTTCAGTTGTACCCATTGCACCTTTTCCTATTGCTGGGCACCAAGTGGAGCCCAGGAGGTTCCATCTGAACAGGAGGAGACACTTGTTTGGTGTGAGGCTGCTGGAGGCCTGGAGCAGCCTGCCCAGAGAGGTTGTGGAGTCTCCTGCTCTGGAGAGATGCCAACCCCACCTGAACATTGTGGTCCTGGGCAAGCTGCTGTGGGTGCCCCGCTGGTGCAGGGGGTTGGGCTTGGATGATCCCCAGAGTTGCCTTTCAACCCCTGCCGTGCACTGTGTGACTCTAGCTCTCTGGAGGTCCAGCTACAGGAGTAAGAGCTTTTATCTAAATGAGGGCAAGGAAGTTCGACTGAAATCTGGCCAAGTGGCAGCTGAGACAGACTGAAATGAAGCACCTGGGATGTTTTCAGAGCACTGTAAACAGGCAGCTTTGACTTCTTTCTACTTTAGTGTTGGCAGAAGCTGGGTGCCAGGGTGGTGGCCCCGGCAGGGCCTGTGCTGGCTGGGTGGCTCTGTGCGTGTGACTCGTGGTTTCAAGACCTTTCCCCTGACATCAAGCAGCAAAAGGGTTTGTTCATTCCAGCAGTCAGCTCTCCCTGCTATTTTGTGTCGCCATTCCTGATGTACTCCCTGGGATCTGCTGGAATAATTTCCAAGCCTGTGTAATCTGCTAGAGTGTAACTAAAATCAGAGTTTATAAATGGAAATGCTGACACAACCTTAAAGGGGCAGCCTCAAGTGCTGCTCACCAGCCATTGTTTGCATTAGCTTAGCCTGAAAATGCATTCATTTTTTCCCTTCCCCTTTGCAGATTTTTTTGTCCTCTCCCATTTGCCAAACATTGATTTCTCTTCCCCTCCTCCCCGCCCCCCCAAGTCCTTCAGTTGTAATGGAGCTTGAAATTAAGGTGGCTTTATTTTTCTGTCACTTCCTTGTTCACCCTAATCGATGGTGCCAGCACAGCTGCAGGGACCTTTTAACCATTGCAGAGCCAGGACAGGGAAGTCAAGAGGACAACCACCTTCTACTTTGCTTTTTGTGGGGGTAGTTTCTTTGTATTGCTGCAGCCTAAATGAGACAAATACCAGGAGCCAGCAGTGCCCTCATGCCAGCCCAGGAGACAGCTGCATGCAGGGCTGCAGCAAGAGTGTGCCCAGGAAGGGATTCTGCCCCTTTACTTGGCTCTTCTGAGACCTCACCTCCAATGCTGCATCCAGTTCTGGTGTCCCCAGCATGAGAAGGGCACAGAGCCTGTTGGAGTAAGTCCAGAGGAGGCCACGAAGATGATCCAAGGGCTGAAGCAGCTCTGCTGGGAGGACTGAGGGAGCTGGGGTCGTTCAGCCTGGAGAAGACTCAGAGGAGACCTCAGAGCTGCTTTACAACACCTGAAGAGGGACTTTTCCTAAGGGTGTCTAGAGACAGGACAGGGGGGATGGTTTGAAGCTGAGGGAGGGCAGGGTTAGACTGGATCTTAGGAAGGAGTTCTTCAGAATGAGGATGGGGGGACTCTGGAACAGGTTGCCCAGGCAGGTTGTGCATGCCTCCTGCCCAGGGGTGTTTGAAGCTAGGTTGGATGAGGCCTTGAGCAACCTGGTGTAGTTGAAAGGTGTCCCTGCCCATGGCAAGGAGGCTGGAGTAGATGATCTCTGAGGTCCCTTCCAGACTAAGGCATTCTGTGATTGTGGTCATGGTTCTTCAACAGCTGCAGAAATCTGATGCTCCAAAATTAGCTCCAAAAATATCTCTACAGGCATCTTTGGAAGTAATTTTTTCCTCCCATTGCCAGTGCATGCTGGTAAGGGGACCCTGCTGTCCTCTTTGCATGTGTTGCCTTGCTGACTTCACTCAGGATTTGGCCCTTAACCTACACATTCAGTCATGGAAATCAAGAATCTAAATATCCTGGTAATTAAATGTGGCCAGAGGCAGTTTTAACCCAGCTGAAGCAGGTGGTGATGTGGAGTGAGTCTTTTGACATGCAGCTGATGGACTTAAGGGATGTGGACATCAGATAAATTACAGAAACTTCCTCATCTCACTTCTGACATGTTTACATCAGGTACAAGCCTCATCCCTGGAGGCTTTTAAGGGCAGGGCTGGAGGTAGCTGTGAGCAACCTGCTCTGGTGTGTGGTGTCCCTGCCCATGGCAGGGGGTTGGAACTGGCTGAGCCTTGAGGTCCCTTCCAGCCCTGACAGTTCTATGGTTCTATATGTGAAAATTCTGCACAACCCCCTAAAGAGAGCCGCAGCCTGACTGTGGGTGGTGTCCTGCTGGGTGAGACTTGCAAAGGCTTCTGCAGCATGCAGCTGGGGGTTTTGTGGCCTTTCCAACACCAAGAGTCCCCAGGGCCCTTCTGAATGAATGGAATAGAATTAATCAGGTTGGAAGAGACCTCAGACATCCAGTCCAACCTCTCACCCAGCACCATCTGATCAACTAAACCATGGCACCAAGCACCCCATCCAGGCTCTTCCTGAACACCTCCAGGGATGGGGACTCCACCACCTCCCTGGGCAGCACATTCCAAGGGCTAATCTCTCTTGCTGGGAAGAACTTCTTCCTAACATCCAGCCTGAACCTCCCCTGGCACAGCTTGAGACTGTGTCCTCTTGTTCTGCTGCTGGGTGCCTGGGAGAGGAGACCAACCCCCACCTGGCTACAACCTCCCTTCAGGGAGTTGGAGAGAGCAAGAAGGTCTCCCCTGAGCCTCCTCTTCTGCAGGCTAAGCAAGCCCAGCTCCCTCAGCCTCTCCTCCCAGGGCTGTGCTCCAGACCCCTCCCCAGCTTTCTTGCCCTTCTCTGGACACCTTCCAGCAGCTCAACAGCTTTCCTACCCTGAGGAGCCCAGAACTGGACACAGGACTCAAGGGGTGGCCTCAGCAGTGCTGAGCCCAGGGCACAATGACCTCCCTGCTCCTGCTGGCCACACTGATCCTGATGCAGGCCAGGATGCCCTTGGCCTTCTTGTCCCCCTGGGCACCCTGCTGGCTCCTGTTCAGCTGCTGTCAACCAGTCCCCCCAGGTCCCTCTCTGCCTGGCTGCTCTCAGCCACTCTGACCCCAGCCTGTAGCACTGCCTGGGGCTGCTGTGGCCAATGTGTAGAACCTGGCACTTGGATGTGTTCAATCTCCTGCCCTTGGACTCTGCCCATCTGTGCAGCCTGGCAAGGTCCCTCTGCAGAGCTCTCCTACCCTCTGACAGATCAACTCCTGCCCCCAGCTTGCTGTCATCTGCAAGCTTACTGATGATGGACTCAATGCCCTCCTCCCGATCATCAATAAAGATAGTGAACAGGATGGGGCCCAGCACTGATCCCTGGGGGACACCACTGGTGCCTGGCTGCCAGCTGGAGGTGGTGTGATCTCTCTCTTTCATCAGCGGTAAACAAGGGAGTATGAAAGGGACATTTCAAAACTTTATGGTAATGCAAGGTCATGAGATGGAATAATGGAGAACTCTTGTTCTGGTAGCTGTGTTTATTGATCTATTTAAATTCTGCTGTGTGCTGGCACACTTCATATTTCCTGTCTGCTTAATCCAGATATGCTCTTTGCATCTCAAAGAAGTACAACTGTGGACTCCTAATCAGCATCTTTGAAGTGTCTGTCCTGAACATCTTAAAACAAACACCCGATTTGGAGGGGTAACACTTAATTCCACCCATTTCCTCTCCCCCCACCCCTTATCCTGAGTGGGGTTTCAGTCAGCATGGCTTTTCAGCTCTTTCTTCTGAAAAGGAGAAAGTAAAATAAAAATCAATTGCAACAGAAGGGGAACAAAAATAATTAGCATTGAATCACAGAAGTGTCAGGGTTGGAAGGGAGCTCAAGGATCAATCAGCTCCAACTCCCTGCCATGGGCAGGGACACCTCACACTGCAGCAGCTTGCTCATAGCCACATCCAGCCTGGCTGCAAACACCTCCAGGCAGGAGGCTTCCACCACCTCCCTGCCAACCTGTGCCAGGCTCTCACCACCCTCCTGGGGAACAACTTCTTCCTCACATCCAATCTGAATCTCCCCTCCTCTAGCTTGGATCCATCCCCCCCAGTCCTATCCCTCCCTGACACCCTCAAAAGTCCCTCCCCAGCTTTCTTGTAGCCCCCTTCAGATCCTGGAAGGCCACAAGAAGGTCTGCTTGGAGCCTTTTCCTCTCCAGACTGAACAGCCCCAACTCTCTCAGTCTGTCCAAACTTTTCTGCTGTGGGATAGAGTGGCTCGGAGCTGCCCTAGACACTACCTTTCTTCTTACTGCTCTCTGCCACTCCCTGAAAGGAGTTTGGAGTGAGGCAGGGGTTGGTCTGTGATACCAGGGAGAAGTGACAGACTGTGAGGAAATGGCCTGAAATTGTGCCAGGGGAGGTTTGGGTTGAGAGATGAGTTAAACATTTCTTTGCAAGAGTGGTCAGGGATTGGCAGAGGCTGCCCAGGGAGGTGATGGAGTCCCCATGCCTGGAGGTGTTCAGGAAACCTGTGGCTATGGCACTTGGGGACATGGTTTGATGGCCATGGTGGGGTTGGGTTGCTGGTTGGACTGGCTGATCTTTCAGGAATCATCCAACTCAAACAACCCAATGACTCTGTTTGCAGGGGTTTGTGAGGGTCTGTATTACTTCAGTGTTATTTTGAGCCTCCTTTCTCTGGTGGTGGTGCTGGGAGCCACCCAGGTAAATCACGCTTTCACAAGGTAGGTTTGCAACATGAGCAGGCTGGGCTGTCTGCCTGAGCTCCTGTGGCCACAAGCAGCAGGAAAGCCTGGATCTTTCCTTTCCAGCAAGGCTGTTGATCTAATCTATTAGAAAACCCAGCAGCTGCTGCAAGCTCTCAGCTCCCTCCCATCCTTTCAAGCCCCCCCCTCATTTTTCTCTGGTCTCTTGCAAGTGCTACTCCAATGATGAATTCCACCAGGCTTTATTACTAAACCATTTGGGTAATTTAGCAGCCTGGGAAAGGCCACAGGTCCATTGTTGTGCATGCCCTCCTCTCCACAGCAGTAATTAGCCAGTTTGACTCCACAGCCCAAATCTTAATCCTGGCCTTTATCAAGCTTTGATTTAAAACAGTCACTGACTAATAAGTGTGGAAAAGCATTTACCGGTGCCTGGGCATCAAACTGTGGATGGGTTTCAGCTTCCCCATGCAAAACAGCAGCTTGATGAAGATTTGGCAGTTTGCAGGAGAAATGTTTGGGGGTGTGTGGAGGCTTTTTAGCTTTCCTTTTGCAAAGTCAAAGTGAATTCTTCTGCCTGCCAAGATCTGCTCCTGAAAGAAAGTTGCAGCCTTTGGAGGTGGAACTAAGGGCACATGCATTTGCTTCACTCCTTTAGAGCTTTGGCACAGCTTCTGTCCTCACTGCCTCCTTTCTGGTTTCCTTCCTGTCCTTTGTTTCTCATCTTTCTTCTGATCTCACTTTCTGTGGTGTGTGTTGTGGTTTGGTGTTTTTTTCCTTACTCCAGTTGTATTTATTCCCTTTAGGTTTCCTGCTTTGGATTAATTTATTACCTCCTGCCCACTTTTCACTCTGATATGGGCTTGGACAATATTTTAGGGCATTTACTCACTTGGAGCTGAATGATTAAACTCTTATTTAAATGAAGAAGTTGTTGCAGGAATCACAGAATGGTAGGGGTTGGAAGGGGCCTCTGGAGAATGGACTCCAACCCCCTGCCAAGGCAGGCTCACCTAAAGTATTACAGTATTACAGTATTACCAAGGTTGGAAGAGACCTTGAAGATCATCGAGTCCAACCTGTAACCACAAATCTCACGACTAGACCATGGCACCAAGTGCCACATCCAGTCCCCTCTTGAATGCCTCCAGGGACGGCGACTCAACCACCTCCCCCGGGCAGCACATCCCAATGACAAATGACTCTCTCGGTGAAGAACTTTCTCCTCACCTCCAGCCTAAACTTCCCCTGTTGCAGCTTGAGACTGTGTCCCCTTGTTCTGGTGCTGGTTGCTAGGGAGAAGAGGCCAACCCCTTCCTGGCTACAACCACCCTTCAGGTAGTTGTAGAGAGCAATGAGGTCGCCCCTGAGCCTAAAGGAAACATAGGACAGGTCCAGGCAGGTTTTGAAAGTCTCAAGAGATGGAGACTCCACCACTTCTCTGGGCAGCCTGCTCCAGGGCTCCATCACCCTTATAAAAGTTCCTCCTCGTGTTTAGATGAAACTTCTTCTGTTCCAAGTTTAACCCAGTTCCCTCAGCTGCTCCTCACAAGACTGAGGAGACTGTCTGGTGGCCTTCCAGGATCTGAAGGGGGCTCCAAGAAAGCTGGGGAGGGACTTTTGAGGGTGTCAGGGAGGGATAGGACTGGGGGAGGTGGAGCAAAACCAGAAGTGGGGAGATTCAGATTGGATGTGAGGAAGAAGTTGTTCCCCAGGAGGGTGGTGAGAGCCTGGCACAGGTTGCCCAGGGAGGTGGTGGAAGCCTCCTGCCTGGAGGTGTTTGCAGCCAGGCTGGATGTGGCTGTGAGCAAGCTGCTGTAGTGTGAGGTGTCCCTGCCCCTGGCAGGGGGTTGGGACTGGCTGAGCCTTGAGGCCCCTTCCAGCCCTGACAACTATGATTCTGAGACTTCAGCTCTAGACCCTTCCCCAGCTTGAGAGCTAATAATGTCTTCCTCCATGTTAACTTTAAACACAGCTCTAGATGCTGTCAATATCCATATACAGAGTGAGTCAGTTTTTAATCCCATTAGGATTTTGGCCTTGCCATCTTCCTGTGGACATGAGCTCCACAATTCAATTGCAGGTTGTGTTAAAATTTATTTCCTTTTATTGGTTTGGAGCTTGGCAACAGCCATCCTTTCCTTGCTGCTTAGACCTTTCTGATCTGGTGTGTTGGATCTCTCCTTTCTGGAGCACTTATTTCACAGACTTGGAAACTTTCAGCTCTTGCTAATTTCTTTTTATACTGTCATCCATGCCTAAGGGGCTGCATCTCTTCTCACATGAAGGCTGGTCACACATCTGCCCTCTAGTTTTTTCTCTGGAGTGTGGCTGTCCAGCTTACAGAATTCCTACAGACTCACAGAATGGTTGGGGTTGGAAGGGACCTCTGGAGATCATCCAGTCCAACCCCCCTGCCAGAGCAGGTTCACTTAGAGCTGGTTGCACAGGACAGCATCCAGGTGGGCTTTGAACGGAGAGATGGAGACTCCACCACCTCTCTAGCGAGCCTGCTTCAGGGCTCTGTCACCCTTAAAGAAGTTCCTCCTCATGTTTAGGTGGTACATCTTGTGCTCCATTTTGTGTCCATTACCCCTTGTCCTGTCACTGGGCACCACTGAAAAAAGCCTGGTGCCATCCTCCTGACAGCTACCTTTGATCAGCATTGATAAGACACACACCCCACACACCACCACCCCCCCGGCTGCTCTTCTCCAGGCTAAAAAGCCCCAAGTCCCTCAGCCTTTCTTCATAGGAGAGATGTTCCAGTCCCATCAGCATCTTCACAGCCCTTTGCTGTATCCTCTCCATCACTTCCCTGTCCTTCTTGAACTGGGGAGCCCAGAACTGGATCCAGGACTCCAGGTGAGGCCTCACCAGGGCAGAGCAGACGTGCAGGAGAAACTCCCTCAACCTGCTGGTTGCACACTTATTGATGCACCCCAGAATACCACTGACTGCCTTGGCCTTGGTGGCACATTGCTAGGTCATGGTCATGCTGTTGTTCCCCAGGACTCCCACGTCTTTTTCCACAGAGCTGCTTTCCAGCAGGTCAGCCCCCAGTCTGTACTGGTGCAGGGGGTTATTGCTCCCCAGGTGCAGGACCCTACACTGGCTCCTTTCTGCTCATCTCTCCAGCCTGTCCAGATCATTCTGGATGGCAGCACAGCCTGCTGGAGTGGCAGCCACCCTCCCAGTTTGATGTTCCTGATGAAGTCCCATCACTGTTTGCCTTCTCTGGTGCTGAAGTGCAGCATAGCCAAGCTGGCTGTGAAATGCAGAAGCGGCAATCAGGGAAGGATTGGATTTTAATCTCTTAAGTGGGAGTGCACAGGTGGGACACCAAAGAGGATCATGCCAAATCTTTTTCTCTCAATGTGTTTGCAAGCCCAATAGGGTTCTTTTGGCCAAAAAAGACATTTCTAAGTAGAAGTGGGGGAGGAAAGGGGGGGGGGGGGAGCCCAACCCAACCACATTTCAAATGGATGAGTGGGAATCTGCATGCTATCTCCAGAGCCTCTCAGCAGTAGTTGATTTTGCCTACTATGGTTACAGAACTCCAAAGCATTCATTATTCCTTCTCCTGCCCTCAAGGCTTGTATAAGAAAATGGTTTGTTTCAGTTCTTTTCATGCTGTTGAATAGATACAAAGACCTGAAACCTTTAATGAATCTGAAATAAGCACCAATTCATTAGGCAAATACCCATGATTATCTTGACCAAAAGAGACCATCTTGAGGTCCTGGTGGAAGCTTCACCATGAGAGTGGTGAAGCCATGGAATGGGTTATCCAGGGAGGTGGTTGAGGCCCCGTCCCTGGAGGTGTTTGAGACCAGGCTGGACGAGGCTCTGGCCAGCCTGATCTAGTGTGGGGTGTCCCTGCCCATGGCAGGGGGGTTGGAACTAGATGATCCTTGTGGTCCCTTCCAACCCTGACTGATTCTATGATTCTAAGCTAAGTGGTGGAAGCTGGATGCACAGAGCCACCTCCCTGGGGAATCACACATTTGGATGTTGAGAAGTCGTTCTGCCCTTCCACTCTGGTGAGACCTCACCTGCAGTGCTGTGTCCAGCTATGGGGCCTCCCAGAGAGACATGGACCTGCTGGAGTGGGTCCAGAGGAGCCCACAAAGATGAGCAGAGGGTGGGGGACACCTCTCTTGTGAAGACAGGCTGGGTGAGGTGGGGCTGTTCAGAGAAGAGAAGGGGCTGCTGGAGAAGAGAAGGCTCCAGCGAGACCTTAGAGCTGCATTTCAGTATCTGAGGAGGACCTGCAGGATGGCTGGGGAGGGACTGTATGGAAGGGCCTGTGGGGATAGGATGAGGGGCAATGGTTTGAAGCTGGAGCAGGGCAGATTTAGGTTGGACAGTAGGAGGAAGCTCTTCACAATGGGGGTGGGGAGGCACTGGAACAGCTTGCTCAGGGATGTGACTGAGGCTCCATCCCTGGAGATCAGCCTTGGTGTGTCCCTGGGCAGCCTGCTCCAGTCGGTGGTGTCTCTGCTCACTGCAGGGGGGTTGGACAAGATGACCTTCAAGGGTCCCTTCCAACCTCATGAAATCTGTGAATCTGATCCCTGTTATTTCACAGACCTACTCTGTTCCTCCTTTTAATCCTTGTAGCTTGATTTAGTTCTTCAAGGTTAAAGCTTCATGCTGCTTTGGCGGGGGGATGGGCTCAATCTCTGGAGGTCCCTTCCAATCTCCCCTATTCTATGATTCTAAAACTGGCTTGTCCAGAGCATTTGCAGCCCATTTCTGATAGTAAGAAGCTTGATTGCTCAGCAGCTCCAGCCACTCAATATCACTTCACTTATTTTTGTTTTGCTGTGTGACTGGAGGTTAATGTTTTGGCTTTGTATTTGCTGGCAGGATGAAGTGCATGATAGGGCTGTGTATAATTAGGTGATGTGCTGTGCTAGATGTGCTTGTCAGTGGGTTGATACCGTTAGATACTTCAGTCTCTACCTTTTCTAATGTCCTCTTGATTGGTTTGTACTTTCCCCCCCCTTCTGGGGAGGGGGAAGTAAAAAGCAACAAACCAAAACTTAGTGCTTTTGGCTTTTAATAAGCTTTTGCTTTAGTGAATTGTGGAAATAGGCACTCAAGGTGGACACTCAGGGAGTAGCTGGGAAGGGATTATGCAATTGTTTTGGTTGGAAGAGACCTTTAAGATCATGGAGTCCAACCCTTGACCCAGCACTGTCAGGACACCACTAAACCATGGCCCTCAGCACCACATCTCCATGGCTTTGAAACCAGGGATGAGGACTCCACCACTGTCCTGGACAGCCTGGGCCAGAGCTTGACAATCCTTTGAGGGAAGAAATTGTTCCTCATGTCCAACCTAAACCTGCCCTGGGGCAACTTGAGGCTGTTTCCTCTTGCCTTATTCCTTGGCAGAAGAGACTAACCCCAACCTGCCTCCAGCCTCCTTGTGAGCTGAGGGCAAAGCTGGAGAAGAAAACACTGCAAACCTGTTTGGGTCAGGAGTGGATGGGGCTGCACTGAGGGCTTTGGCCAGGACATCATCAGCTAATCATGCAAAAATCTTTAGCCAAGGGTTGATCTGCAGCTCGTGTCCTGGTTTATATTCCTGTTTTCCTCTTGTTAGTCACCAGAGCAGAATTGTTGACTCCTTCCCTTCTTTCCTCTGGGTTGCTGTGTTTGCTTGCCTTTTCCCTTGCTTGCATAGAATCACAGAGTCGTGGAATGTCTCAGGCTGGAAGGGACCTCAGAGATCATCTACTCCAACCTCCTGTTGTGGGCAGGGACACCTTTCAACTACACCAGATTGCTCAAGGCCTTATCCAACCTGGCCTTGAATGCCTCCAGGGAGGGGACCTCCACAATCTCCATGGGCAGCCTATTCCAGCATCTCACCACTCTCTTACTGAAGAACTTCTTCCTCGGCTCCGGTCTAATCCTGCTCTCCCTCAGCTTCAAACCATTGCCCCTTGTCCCAGCCTTCCTTATAGGATCCCTTCAGGTATTGGAAGCCTTGGACATTTCCTTTCAGAGGGATCTTTCCAGCATAGAATCAATAACGTTGGGAAAAGACCTCAGAGATCATCAAGTCCAACCTGTCACCCAACACCTCATGACTACTTGTGATGGGTTAAGGCAGCCCCCTCCAAACCCTCCCCATCACGGGCAGAATAAAACAACTCAAAACAAAACGGATTGCAAAAGTGATGGAAAGTTTAAAGGAAAAGCAGTGAATCTTTACAGAAAGCCAAAAAGCAGAGTGACAACAGAAATCCCAAAACAGTCCCAAGATAATCCCATCCCCACCTGGGGGTACATCCAAGACCCCCAGGGCTCCTTCTTCCCCCCTCCCCACTGCTAGGCTAGTCTCAGCTGGCCAGATCTGAGACTGCCCATCCCCCGTGGCCTTGGGCCTAGCCAGGCCCATGGCCGGGAGACAACAACTCCCCCATTACCGGGCGACGGCGAGGAAGAAAGAGGAGGTGCTTAGACCTCGCACTAGATCTTATAGTGGTGCAGAGAATTATGGTAGAAATACCCAATTTCCTGTGTCCACCCACTGGGCTGGACCTCTGGACACAGGAAGCAGGGGGCACCCAGCCCAAACTGCAACACTACTAAACCATGGCTCCAAGTGCCACATCCAGTCCCCTCTTGAACACCTCCAGGGATGGGGACTCCACCACCTCCCTGGGCAGCACATCCCAAGGGTCGACAACTCTCTCTGGGAAGAACTTTCTCCTCACCTCCAGCCTGAACCTCCCCTGGTGCAGTTTGTGTGTAAGATGTGTTGCACTGAAAGCTGTCAGAAGGCAGCTAGGAACCTCTAGGCCTTCTCCTGCCCCTTTTAGTGGTAGGTCCACAGAGTCACTAGGGGTAGTCCTCCCTGCATAAAGAATCCAAAGCTTGTTTTGAAGGCTGGGTGGCTCTTGCTGATATTTAGGAAGGAAACATTCCATGTGAGTCCCTCCACCCCCAGCAGTGCCTGAAGTGGCATGCCTCTTAAGAGAGCATTAGCAGGAAAAATGAAGCAAGTGTTGCTTTTCAACCAGAAGTTCTCTCTGTAATAAATACCCCCAGCTAAGTTTGTGGAGAGAGAACCTCCTGCTGCTGCAGAACAGATTCCTTCTTCCCTCAGGAAAATGATCTTCAGGGATTGAATCTGCACTCTGTCTGAAAAGGCAGGATTTAGTTCTTGGTCTCAATAGCACCTCTGCTACAATGACAGGGAGAATAGGAAGCTCTTGGGAGACCTAATAGCAGTCTTCCAGTACCTGAAGGGGCTACAAGAAGGAGGGAGAGAGACTGTTTACAAAGGTCTGCAGTGCCAGGACCAGGGGCAATGGCTTCAAACTAGAGAAGGGCAGATTTAGACTGGATGTTAGGAACAAGTTCTGCACCATGAGGGTGGTGGAACACTGGCACAGGTTGCCCAGGGAGGTGGTTGAGGCCTCATCCTAGGAGATATTCAAGGTTAGGCACCACAAGGCTCTGGGCAACCTGATGTAGTGGAGGATGTCCCTGCTGACTGCAGGAGGGGTGGACTGGATGAACTTTGGAGGTCCCTCCCAACCCAGACCATTCTATGATTCTGTGAACTGTCTTCTCTTCCCTAAAGGTTTGCTCTCACAAGATAATGTTTTTCCCCCATCAAACTCTCCTGCATTCCTTGCCTTTTAAGAAGTGCCTGTACCATTTTCTTTCTCCCTCTCTCTCATCTGAAACACTAATTTCCAGCCAGTCTGTTCTGTATCAGTGAGGCAGCCTGGCAACAGATCGGCTCCACGCCGCAGTTCCTGTAAGCAAGGTGGGAAGCACAATTCAAAGACTTGCCCTTGCAGAGAAGGCTCTGCAGAACATGCTGCATGTGGGAAGTGCCCCTGTGGATCCAGAGAAGCTTCATCTTGCTGCCTCAGAGGAGTTTCTAAATCCAGTGATTTTATGCAGCCCTTCGAGGTGGATCCTCATGCTTTTAGTCGCAGGAGTAGGGACGTGATGGTGCCCTTGTACTTGACACTGGTGAGGCTACCCCTTCAATACTGGGTTCAGTTTTGGGCCCCTCACTCCAAGAAGGACATTGAGGTGGTGGAGCATGCCCAGGGAAGGGTCTGGAGAACAGGGCTAGTGAGGAACAGCTGAGGGACCTAGGGGTGTTTAGTGCTGGGCCCCTCAGGTTAGGAAAGATGTTGAGCTGCTGGAAGGTGTCCAGAGAAGGGCAAGAAAGCTGGGGAGGGGTCTGGAGCACAGCCCTGGGAGGAGAGGCTGAGGGAGCTGGGCTTGCTTAGCCTGCAGAAGAGGAGGCTCAGGGGAGACCTTCTTGCTCTCTCCAACTCCCTGAAGGCAGGCTGTAGCCAGGTGGGGGTAGGTCTCTTTTTTCCCAGGCACCCAGCACCAGAACAAGAGGACACAGTCTCAAGCTGTGCCAGGGGAGGTTTAGGCTGGATGTTAGGAAGAAATTCTTCCCAGCAAGAGAGATTGGCCCTTGGGCTGTGCTGCCCAGGGAGGTGGTGGAGTCCCCATCCCTGGAGGTGTTCAGGAAGAGCCTGGATGGGGTGCTTGGTGCCATGGTTTAGTTGATCAGATGGTGCTGGGTGATAGGTCGGACTTGGTGATCTCACAGGTCTCTTCCAGCCTGGTTAATTCTATTCTAAGAGGCTGAGGGGAGACCTCATTGCTTTCTACAGCTCCCTGAAAGGAGACTGGAGTGAGGTGGGAGTTGGTCTCTTCTCCCTAGCATCAATAGAACAAGAGGATATGGCCTGAAATTGTGCCAGGGGAGGGTTGGAGATGAGGAAAGCTTTCTTTGCTGCAAGAGTGGTCAGGGATTGGAACAGGCTGCCCAGGGAGGTGGGGGAATCACCTGGAGGTGTTCAAGAAACCTATGGCTGTGGCACTTTGGGACATGGTATAATGGCTATGGTGGTGTTGGGCTTGATGATCTTAGAGGGCTTTCCCAACCTAAACAATTCTGTGATTCCCTGGTTGTCATCTACAGGGAAGAACACAGCCTTGGTCCTTGGGTATGCAGATCCAGAGTTTGTCTTGTTTCAAACTGAGTGGTTCTGGCTGTCTCAAACCGAGGAAGAGGGTTTAATCTTCCCCTCCAAAGCCTGTACTCTTTATATTAACATGCAGTGGAGAAGACAGTCTTTGCCTGGACCATGGCCATGTGTACCTCAGTTTGTAGAAGCTAGTATTGAACAGTGGTTTTTCCTCTGCTACTTTCTTTATACCAATCTTACCATGAAAACTTTGGAATTAGAGTCAGCTCCTGAAGCGGGAGAAGGTTGGCCGCTGCTTGAAATGGAAGTGGTTTTTACTGGGGTTGATTTCTAAGCTGATTAATTGTTTTGAAGTGAGTTTAACAGGCAGAGACTGTTCAACCTAGCTGCATGTACCACTGAGGGGTGTAGGTAGCCAGGCAGGGCTGTGCCCTCACATCAGCGAGGCTCTTTTCCTGGTGTCAAAGGCAATTCGTGCTTGATTTCATCCTTTCTCTACCTGAGGTTCCAAAGAGAGAAACTGAACACTCTCCTGCCCAGTATCCTCTTCCTGTCTGCCTGATGGAAAGTGCATGCAGCAGACAGTGAAATTGGGTGGCCTCACCTGTGACTGAAGGGAAGGGCTTGTTGTTTCTCTCCCAATCTCTTTTTTTTTCAGCACGAGTTGCAAGTTATTTTTGTCAGCTGAATGTGTAGTTAAGGCAGTTCCTTGGGAAGCTAAGCAGTTCTGTTGAGCGTGTGAATTCGTGGAGGCTTTTGGTTTTGGGGAGGTAGGACCACAGAGTTTAAGCATAACTCCAGATCTTAGCCTTCTGTTTGACTCCCTTTGTTCCCCAGCTTGAAACAAACCCTTGCCACAGTTGTAGCACCAGATCTTTGGCTTTGCTGTGTAGCATAAACTAATTGTATATCAAACAAACAGAGAGCTTCCAGAACAAAGCAGGAGTGATGTTGTGACCGGTTTAGGCTGTGCCTTTAAGAGAAGGACACTATCAGTACCTTCATCCTCTGATGGAGAGGCTGAAATAGAGAAGGACTTGGAGGTGTCAATTGGTGATAAACTCCTCATGAGTCAGCAAGGGTCACTGGCGGCCCAGCAGGCAGCTGTGTGCTGGGCTGCATCCCAAGCAGGAAGAGCAGCAGGCCAGAGAGGGGATTCTGCCCCTCTGCACTGCTGAGACCCCACCACCATGGACTGTATCCAGTTCTGGAGCCTACAGCATAAGAGGGACATGGAGCTGCTGGAGAGGCCATGAAGATGATCAGAGGGCTGGAGAAACTCCTCTGTGGGGACAGGCTGGGAAAGCTGGGGCTGTTCAGCCTGGAGAAGAGAAGGCTCCAGGGAGACCTTAGAGCAGCCTTCCAGTATCTGAAGGGGCTCCAGGAGACCTGGGGAGGGACTTTTGACAGGCTGGGCGTGACAGGACAAGGTGGGGCAGTGGCTTTGAGCTGGAAAAGGGGAGATTGAGACTGGAGATGAGGAAGAAATTCTTGGCAGTGAGGGTGGTGAGACACTAGCACAGGTTGCCCAGGGAGGCTGTGGATGCCCCCTCACTGGAGGTGCTCAAGGCCAGGCTGGATGAGGCCTTCAGCAACCTGATCTAGTGGGAGGTGTCTCTGCCCATGGCAGAGGATTAGAACTGGATGATCTTCAAGATCTCTTCCAACCCAAACCATGCTATGGATCTGTGGAGGTATGAAGGCGCTGCCCTTGCCAGCGCTCTGTGAAGGCAGGGCAGTGGGGTCATGCATTTAGCTTTCATTGATGGGCATAGCTTCACTGTCTGGAGCTTGTGTAGTCAGGCTGTCAGTCTCACAGCTCGTCCTGTTGAACTCTTCTGGCTTTCCAGGGCCATCACAAGTATAAATGATTCAAGTTCAGTTCTACCCTTCAAAGTGTTTGGATTAAATCAGTGATGGCTTCGAACTGAAAGAGGGAGTTTTACACTAGAGAGAAGGAAGAAATCTTTGACACTGAGGGTGGGGAGAGCCTGGCCCAGGTTGCCCAGAGAGGTGGGAGCTGCCCCATCCCTGTAACCGTTCCAGGTCAGGCTGTTTGGGGCTGTGAGCAACGTGCTCTGGTTGCAGATGTCCCTGCTGAGTGCAGTGGGGCTGGACTACGTGACCTTGAAAGGTCCCTTCCCACCCAAACCATCCATGATTCTAGGATACACCATGGTACATTCTGATGCAGTTATCTTGTCTGTGGGATCATCAGAGCTGCCTTTTGCATTAATGCCAAGGATTTATTTGTCAGTTCTGATAGCCTAGCAAAACTCAAACTGTTAAGGAAGAGCTGTTCTTCCTTGTTGCTTGGGTTTGGGTTTTGTCTGTTTTTATCCTCCATCTCTTGAAGGACCTGCCTAGGTGCTACTGGGAGCAGCTGCTGCACTGCTGCACCAGCTCTCGCTACCAGTAGGAGAAGCAAAGCTTCACAGATGCTGTACAGACTTCTCTGGTCAGCACTTAGATGTGTCCATTACCAAAAACCACTGCCTTAGTGATTCTTAGATTGTTGAACTCAGATTGTTGATCTCTTTACTCATGATCTGGAGGAGGGCTTTGAGTCTATCATCAGTAAGTTTGCAGATGACAGCAAGCTGGGGGCAGGAGTTGATCTGTTAGAGGGTAGGAGAGCTCTGCAGAGGGACCTTGCCAGGCTGCACAGATGGGCAGAGTCCAAGGGCAGGAGATTGAACACATCCAAGTGCCAGGTGCTGCACTTTGGCCACAGCAACCCCAGGCAGTGCTACAGGCTGGGGTCAGAGTGGCTGAGAGCAGCCAGGCAGAGAGGGACCTGGGGGGACTGGTTGAGAGCAGCTGAACAGGAGCCAGCAGTGTGCCCAGGGGGACAAGAAGGCCAAGGGCATCCTGTCCTGCATCAGGAACAGTGTGGCCAGCAGGAGCAGGGAGGTCATTGTACCCTGTGCTCAGCACTGCTGAGGCCACCCCTTGAGTCCTGTGTCCAGTTCTGGGCTCCTCAGGTGAGAAAAGCTGTTGAGCTGCTGGAAGGTGTCCAGAGAAGGGCAAGAAAGCTGGGGAGGGGTCTGGAGCACAGCCCTGGGAGGAGAGGCTGAGGGAGCTGGGCTTGCTTAGGCTGAAGAGGAGGCTCAGGGGAGACCTTCTTGCTCTCTCCAACTCCCTGAAGGGAGGTTGTAGCCAGGTGGGGGTAGGTCTCTTTTTTCCCAGGTACCCAGCACCAGAACAAGAGCACACAGTCTCAAGCTGTGCCAGGGGAAGTTTAGGCTGGAGGAGAAAGTTCTTCCCAGCAAGAGTTGTTGGCCCTTGGGCTGTGCTGCCCAGGGAGGTGGTGGAGTCCCCATCCCTGGAGGTGTTCAAGAGGGGACTGGATGTGGCACTTGGAGCCATGGTTTAGTAGCCATGAGGTGTTGGGTGACAGGTTGGACTTGATGATCCTTGAGGTCTTTTCCAACCTTATTGATTCTGTGATTCAATTTTAAGACTTTGGAGCTGTCTTTTCATCTCTTTAGGAGCACAATTCCACTGACAGGCCCAGGATATAGGAACCACAGGGAAATGAAGGCTGAAATAGGAGCAGATTCTGTTAATCAGTATTGAGTGTAACTGTGGGGATCTCAGGAGTGGAATATCCAGTAGAGCTGCAGCTCAATGGATTGAGTTGTGAGTGTGCAGCCAGGTAGGGGATTGGCAGTGCATGGCTGTGTACCTTCTACCTCCACTTATAGCAGCTTCTCTCTCCTTGAGTGTTGCAGAGTTTAAAAGGTACATTTGAAAGCTTGACTCAAGTTCAAAAGTAGGGGCTGGGCTGGGCAGGTCGGCACAGGGAATGACTGAATGGGAACATGTCTGTCCTCCAGTCTCATAATCACAGCTCCTGGAGATGTGTGTTTGGATCAAAGCAAATGTGAGAGCTAAGGATGTGAGACTTTGGATTTATCATAGAATCCTAGAATGGCTTAGGTTGGAAGGGACCTTAGACATCATCTACTCCAACCTCCCAGTCATGGGCCAGGACACCTCTCATGTAGCCTTGGCTGCTCAAGGCCTCATCCAGTCTGGCCCTGAACAGTTCCAGTGTGTCACCACCCATAGAATCACAGAATGCTTTAGGTTGAAAGGGACCTCAGAGATCATCCATTCTGTGGCAGGGACACCTCACAACTACACTCACCCGCTCAAGACCTTTTCCAACCTGGCCTTGAGCAGCATGAGGGAGGAGGCATCCATGACCCCTGTGGGCAACCCATTTCCAAGTCTCACCATCCCTGTACTGAAGAACTTCTTCCTAAAATCCAGTCCAAACCTACTCTCACTCAACTTAAAACCATTCCTTCTTGACCTGTCACTAGACACCCTTATGAAAAGTCCCTCTGCAGCCTTCCTGCAGGATCCCTTCAGGCACTGGAAGGCAGCTCTAAGGTCCCCCTGGAGTCTTCTCCAGGCTGAACAACCCCAGCTCCCTCAGTCTGTCCTCATAGCAGAGGTGCTCCTTCAGTGCTTGCTGACTGAGAGCAGCACGCTCCCAGCAGCAGCCCTGCTGTCAGATGTGCTGTGGCTGAGCAGGGAATTAGTTGTTTGGTGCTTGTTGGTTTTGGTGTGTTGGCTTTTTTTTTCCCCTTGAGAGGTTCCACAGGACAGAAGGAAGATGGGAATCTGTCTTAGAAACTTTGAAAGCAAGCAGCTGAAATGTGTTCCAAGAGTCTTTTGGAGCAGGAGTGCCAGTTTAAATATTTATGCAGTGTTTTATTGCCCTGATTCAAATATTGAATAGTGCCTGACCCTTGAATGCTTGGCTCCTTGCCTGACTGGCACCTCACGAAGGGTGTATTTGCTTTAGAAAACAGCCTTCTGTGGCAGCTGCTTTTCAGCACAGGAAATCAGGAAAGCTGCATTTGGATCCAATTTTTGGTCAGGATTTTCATGCTTGACTTTGGAGTTCAAGAAAAATTCTTCCCCCAACAGAAATATCTTCACCTGAGAAAGAACAACCGACCACTGTCTTGCCCCAGGATTGGGAGGGTCTGCAGGGCAGCCTTGCACTGATACCTTCCTTTGGACTGTTTCCTCAGACCTCCATGGCCCACAGTCCTGATCACTAATCAGCATTTAAATGGCCTCCACCTTAGAATCATAGAAGTGTCAGGGCTGGAAGGGGCCTCAAGGCTCAGCCAGTTCCAACCCCCTGCCATGGGCAGGGACACCTCACACTACAGCAGCTTGCTCACAGCCATATCCAGCCTGGCTGCAAACACCTCCAGGCAGGAGGCTTCCACCACCTCCCTGGGCAACCTGTGCCAGGCTCTCACCACCCTCCTGGGGAACAACTTCTTCCTCACATCCAATCTGAATCTCCCCACTTCTAGTTCTGTTCCATGCCCCCCAGTCCTATCCCTCCCTGACACCCTCAAAAGTCCCTCCCCAGCTTTCTTGTAGCCCCCTTCAGATCCTGGAAGGCCACCAGAAGGCCTCCTCAGAGCCTTCTCCTCTCCAGACTGAACGGCCCCAACTCTCTCAGTCTGTCTCCAGAGCAGAGCAGCTCCAGCCCTCTGCTCCTCCTCGTGGCCCTTCTCTGGACACCTTCCAACACCTCCAGATCCTTCCTGGCACAGAGGCTCCAGAACTGGACACAGCTCCAGCTGTGGTCTCACTGGAGTGGAGTAGAGGGGGGAGCATCACCTCCCTTGACCTGCTGGCTGTGTTACCTTCCCTTCCACAGGTAGCAGACCTTGTGAAAAAGGCAGAATCACAGAATGATAGAGGTTGGAAGGGACCTCTGAAGATCACTGAGTCCAACCCTGCCGGCCGGAGCAGGATCAACTAGAGGAGGTCAGTCAGGAATGCATCCAGATGGGTCCCAAAAGTCTTCAGAGAAGGAGACTCCACAACCTCTCTGGGCAGCCTGCTCCAGGCCTCCAGCACCCTTACAGTAAAGAAGGCTTTCCTCATGTCGAGGTTGAACTTCCTGGGTTTCAGGTTGTATCCATTGCCCCTTGTCCTGTCACGGGACACCACTGAAAAGAGCCTGGCCCCTTCCTCTTGACACCCACGCTTCACCTGTTTATAAATATTGCTCAGATCCCTTCTCAGCCTTCTCTTCTCCAGGCTGAACAGCCCCAGGGCTCTCAGCCTTTCCTCCTTAGACAGAGCTTCCAGTCCCTTCATCCTCATAGTCTCTGTTGGACACTCCTCAGTATGTCCCTGTCCCTTTTGAACTGGGGAGCCCAGAACTGGACAGAGTACTTCAGATGTGGTCTCACCAGGGCAGAGTAGAGAGAGAGGGAGAACACCCCCATCAGTAGTTTCTGGTTTGGCAGTGCTCAGAAGCAGAGGTCTTGGCTGCCCCTGTGGAATGCTGACAGCAGAGCTCCTTGCCCCACCTGAGACAAGAAGCTGAAGCTGTGCTACAAACACTGCTGAAAGCATCCACCTGCAGAGGCTGGCACTGGTCTGGGTTGGAGATCTTCAGCTTCTCTGAGATCAAAGAATCCTGTGGAGGAGGAGAGGTTGGAGACAAGTTTGTCTTGAATCTCTTTGGGTACAAATTAGAACACAGGAGGTTTCACTCGAGCTTAAGGACAAAATTCTTTACTTTTGGGGTGCAGGAGCCCTGGAGCAGGCTGCCCAGAGGGGTTGTGGAGTCTCCTTCTCTGGAGAGCTCCAAACCCTCCCTGGCCATTGTGATCCTAGGTAAGCTGCTTTAGCAGGAGGTGTGTCTGGATGATCTCCAGAGGTCCCTTCCAAGCCCTGCCATGCTGGGGTGCTATGATGCAGAAAGTGTGTGAAGTAGCAAAACCTAATGATCAAAGGTCTGGCCGATTGCTGGACTCATATCCAGCTCCTGAGTGTGGATCATCCACCCATGAACTGCTCTCTGGTCTGTGAGGACTTGGGTGTTTCTGTTCTTTGACTGTGGAGCCTGCAGCTTTGGGTCCTTTTGCAGAGCTCAGCCTCAGGGTGCAGAGGGCCTGACTCCTTCCAAATACCAGCAAAAAAGTCTTTCCAAGCTCCCTGCCTTGCTGTGTGCTTGTTTACAGCTGAAAGCCCAGGGGTACAAGATAGGTTTAGCAAATAAAGGTCTGGGCTCTGTGGAGGGATTTCTGCAGCAATCATTCTCTGTTGCCCTCTGTGTGTTTGCAGGCTCTGAGAAGAAAATGGAGAAGCTGGTTGGCTTGTTTGCCCAAGCTATTACCCTGGCTTAACCACTCCATGATGAAGTTCCCTTTCACTACTCAACTTACTAAGCTGTGGAGATAAAAAAATGATCCATTTGATTGGGTTTGTCTTCTTGTTTTCACATTCAGGTTTCACAGGATTGGATCAGTGGTTGCCACCATTTCTTCCAGAAAAACAAACTTACCCTGAACCTTTCTGATGGCACAGGTTGCATAAGGTGGGAAAGGACCCTCCAAGGTTATCTTGTCCACCCCCTCTGCAGTCAGCAGGGACATCTCCAACTAGAGCAGGCTGCTCAGGGCCCCATCAAGTCTGATCTTGAATGTCTCCATGGATGGGGCCTCCACCACATCTCTGGGCAGCTTGCTCCAGTGTTTCATTGCCCTCACTGGGAAGAACTCCCTCCTGATGTCCAACTTAAATCTGCCCTCCTCCAGTTTCATACCATTGCCTGTTACCACCGGCCCTTCTAAACACTCCCTCCCCAGCCTTCCTGTAGGTCCCTTTCAGATAATGAAATGCAACTTTAAGGTCTCCCTGGATCCTTCTCTTCTCCAGGCTGAAGAGCCCCAGTTCTCCCTGCCTGTCCCCATAGGAAAGGTGCTCTGGTCCTCTGATCTCTGTGGCACTCCTCTGGACCTGCTCCAGCGGGTCCATGTCTCTCTTGTGTTAGGGTCTCCAGAGCTGGACACAGCATTCCAGGTGAGGTCTCCCCATAGCAGCAGAGCACAATCACCTCTCTATGCTGCTTTTGATGCAGCCCAGGCTGCCATTGGCCTGCAAGTGCCCATTCCTAGCTCCTGTCCAACTTCTCACCCACCAGCACCTCCAGGTCCTTCTCTGTAGGGCTGCTCTCACTCTCATCAGCTCCCAGCCTGTGTTGATGTTGAGGATTGCCTCCACCCCCGTGCAGGGCCTTGCACTTTACCCTATTGAACCTCATGAGATTCTCCTCAGCCACCTCTCCAGCCTGTCCAGGACCCTTTGGATGCCATCCTGTCCTTTGTTCTTGCCAACCACACGTGTACCTGCTCTGCCTGGCTGTGACCTGTGGGGTTTTCCCGCTGTTCAGCAGCAGAGCAGTGGCTCAGGAGGGGAAGCAGGAGGCAACTCAATTTAAAGCCCTTGATCTATTACAGAGCAACACTGCCTGATGCTCCTGCTTCCCAGGGGGTGGCCAAGCCTCCCACTCTGCAGAACTCACCTTTGGCTTCCCTTGAGCAGACTGATAGAACACACCGAGGAGGGACATCCAGGGCTGATGCTGTGCTGGCAGCTAAAACCTACCAATTGGATGAAACCCTAAACTTCAGTCTCCTTTGATGTGCTTCTGGTTTGTTTCCTTTGGACCTAGATGCTTTTTGGAGATAAGGTTGGAGCCAGGCCCCTGATCTGCAGTTGCTTGGGGCTTAGCTGTTTGAGTTTGCTTTGTTTTGCTGCTCTTACCTGTTGCCCTGCTTGATTAATTTGTGGCTGAACTTCTGTCCTTTTCTTTTTCCCCATTCTTGACATTTTTATTTGGCCCTGTTGAAACAAAATATTGTGCAAGTCCAGAGGACCAATTAGGTCTGGACTTGAAGATAAATGTTTGGTGGCTGTGAAATAATGCACACATCATTTCTTGCTCCCAAGATTGTTTTCTTTATGTCTACATTTATTTATTTTTATTATTTAGAGCTGAGCTTGACAAAGCAGAATGAGGCCACAGGCAGATCTAAAGGGTGCATTGTAATTTTTACTGTAATCCTGAAGTATTGATTGCTGACTTTATTGGGAGGCTTAAGGCACAGCCATTTCCTTAGTTAGTGTTTGAATGGCCATTAAAACATTGGCTGGGTGCCAGCACCTTGAAATCTTGCATTTGATAATATAATTTGGTTTGCATTTAAAAAAGAGAAAAGATAAATAGGCAAGTCTGGAGTTTCCTGGTGGTTGGTGATTTGTTAACCTTTGAATGCTGCAGTGAACCTCTGAAGCAGGAGGCTTGGAAAAGACAGAGAGAGGGAGGCAGGAATCTGGATGTTTTGCGGTTTGTGCCTCTGCAAGTGTTCCACTTTATGTCTTTGAGATGCTAAGGGCTTGCTGAGCTGCTGAGGGACACTTGTGCAGGCAGGGTAATATTGCTGACTCTTTGATGTATTGTTTGGAAACTTAGCATTGTCTGCTCTACAGAATCACAGAATGCATCAAGTTGGAAGGGACCTTCAAAGGTCATCTTGTCCAATTCCCCTGCACTGAGCAGGGACAGCTCTAACTACATCAGGTTGTTCAGGGCCCTATCAAGTTTGACCTTGATGTCTCCAGGGATGGGGCCTCCACTACCTCTGTGGGCAGCCTGGTCCAGGTCTCAACAACTCCTTTAGGGAAGGAGTTGTTCATAATGTCCAACCTAAACCCCCTGGGGCAACTTGAGACTGTTTCCTCTTGGCCTCGGGAGAAGAGACTGAGCCCCACCAAGGACATGAGAATGAACACATCCAAGTGCCAGGTTCTACACATTGGCCACACCAACCCCAGGCAGTGCTACAGGCTGGGGTCAGAGTGGCTGAGAGCAGCCAGGCAGAGAGGGACCTGGGGGGACTGGTTGAGAGTAGGCTGAACAGGAGCCAGCAGTGTGCACAGGGGGACAAGAAGGCCAAGGGCATCTTGGCCTGCATCAGGAACAGTGTGGCCAGCAGGAGCAGGGAGGTCATTGTGCCCTGGGCTCAGCACTGCTGAGGCCACCCCTTGAGTCCTGTGTCCAGTTCTGGGCTCCTCAGGTGAGAAAAGCTGTTGAGCTGCTGGAAGGTGACCAGAGAAGGGCAAGAAAGCTGGGGAGGGGTCTGGAGCACAGCCCTGGGAGGAGAGGCTGAGGGAGCTGGGCTTGCTTAGGCTGGAGAAGAGGAGGCTCAGGAGAGACCTTCTTGCTCTCTCCAACTCCCTGAAGGGAGGTTGTAGCCAGGTGGGGCTTGGTCTCCTCTCCCAGGCACCCAGCAGCAGAGCAAGAGGACACAGTCTCATGCTGTGCCAGGGGAGGTTTAGGCTGGAGGTGAGGAGAAAGTTCTTCCCAGAGAGAGTTGTTGGCCCTTGGGCTGTGCTGCCCAGGGAGGTGGTGGAGGCCCCATCCCTGGAGGTGTTCAAAAAGGCATTGGATGTGGCACTTCTGTTATCATCCAGTTCCAACCCACTGCCATGGGCAGGGACACTTTTCACCAGCCCAGCTTGCTCAAGGCCTCATCCAGTCTGGTCTTGAACAGCTCCAGGGAGGAGACATCCACAACCTCCCGAGTCTCCCCACCCTCACTGCCAAGAATTTCTTCCTCATCTCCAGTCTCAATCTCCCCTTTTCCAGCTCAAAGCCATTATTCCTCGTCCTGTCGCTTCCAGCCCTCGTCAAGAGTCCCTCCTCAGCTCTCCTGGAGCCACCTTCAGGTACTGGAAAGCCGCTCTAAGATCTCCCTGGAGGCTTGAAAGTCCCTTCCACCCCAAACCAGTCTGTGATTCTAGGATGATTTTGAAGCCTTCATGTCTGTGGCATGATCTTTGCTCACCTCACTTAATCAGAGTTCAGCTTCCAAAGGTAGAACAGAAAGGATGTGACTGTATAGCAATTTAATTTGCACTGTGGCAACAACTATTTATAGGCTTTAAATAATTGCAATGCCAATTTAAGTTGCCCTGTTCCACTTTTTTAGATCCTAGCAGCTGCAAGAAATGATAAACTCTTCTCTCTCCAGGAGGGTGAATTAATAGGTGTCCCAGTAGGCCTGGAAGGGCCAGGACTTGATTGCATTCCTCGAATGCTTAACACCTAAGGCTCTCAAATTAGATAGCAAAGAGTATCTGTTGAAAGAACATGTGGACCTGCAAGAAAGACCCTTGCTGATAATGGAGGACCCTGGGGAAAATGCATTTTGGGTTGTATTAAGCCTCAGCAGCTGGAAGATAATTTTGGGGTTTTTTTTAGCAAATATTAATGGCATTTTCTTAAATAAAAGGAATTCAAATGCTCTTCATCTTTGCCTCCAGCCTGTCATTCCAGTAACTACAGGCAGGAATTGATGTTAGGTGGAAGACCCTAGTTCAGTAATAGCATGGGAATAATATGTTATATCAGCATTGATCAGCAACTGATATTGTTATATAAAAATAGCTGTTGATGTCTGATCATCATACTACTAAAGCTTGTGGGCCACAAGGAAGCATTTGCCTAATGGAGAGTACATGGAGAGTGGTTTGACCCTGACTGCAAAAAAGGTCATAGAATCAACAAGGCTGGAAAAGACCTTAGAGATCATCGAGTCCAAACTGTCACTCAACACTCCATGGCTACTAAACCATGGCTCCAAGTGCCACATCCAGTCCCCTCTTGAACACCTCCAGGGATGGGGACTCCACCACCTCCCTGGGCAGCACATCCCAAGGGCCAACAACTCTCTCTGGGAAGAACTTTCTCCTCACCTCCAGCCTGAACCTCCCCTGGCACAGCTTGAGACTGTGTCCTCTTGTTCTGGTGCTGCTTGCCTGGCAGAAGAGACCTGGGTTGAGAAGGTTGCCTGTCTGCAACCTCCCTTCAGGAAGTTGTAGAGAGCAATAAGGTCTCCCCTGAGCCTCCTCTTCTCCAGGCTAATCCAAGGATCCAAGCTGGGGGAGGGGAGATTTAGATTAGATGTGAGGAAGAAGTTGTTCCCCAGGAAGGTGGTGAGAGACTGGCACAGGTTGCCCAGGGAGGTGGTGGAAGCCTTGTCCCTGGAGGTTTTTAAGGCCAGGCTGGATGTGGCTATGAGCAAGCTGCTGTAGTGGAAGGTGTCCCTGCCCATGGCAGGGGCTTGGAACTAAATGATCCTTGGGGACCCTTCCAACCCTGACAATTCTGTGAAACACAGCAGCAGCTTGTGGTGCTGTACCCAGTGAGAGGTGAGGTGCTTGGCCCGGTGTCTGTCACACAGTGTGGGGCAGGTGCAGGACAGACAGGAGGCAGCTCTGTTTGGCTTGGTGACCAAAGTTAAGACAGCTACATTGCTGGGTGTCCTCTCCTGAGTGCTACACATTGTGTGTTTGCTGCTCTTCATTAGTGAAATGTGTGTCCTGGAACCCTCTCTGCCTTCTCTGGGCGTCTGCTGGAAGGAGCTTCTGCAGCAAGGCTATCTCATAATGTGTGTGTCCAAGCCTGCAGTGCTGCAAGATCTCTGGTGATGACTGGAGCCTCTTCTGATCAGTGTTGGTGGGGGGGGAAAGATCCATATTGGATGGGTCTATTTTTCATGTGCAGGTAGATTACATGATGCTAATGGCTCAGCAAAGTAATTTGACAGGAGAATTCAGTGACAAAACAAGGCCCACGAAAGCTGCCCTGGGAGCTTTGTGCTTGTTCAGAGATGCTTCAAGGGCAGGAGCTGATTGTGTGTATCCAACAGCAAACAAGTGAGCACACAGGTAGGGAGGGGAAAAAAACTGGAAGAAGTAATTGATTTTGAGCAAGTGGAGCAGGGCAGCCCTCACACTTCTGCAGTGACAGTGGGGACGGGCACCTGGGCTCTTGGTACCCATCGAAGTTCTGTCTGGGATAGAAAGTAAGTTCTGGGTTACTTTCTGCGGTGCACTTGCAATATGTGCAGTAGCAAGGGCTGAGGGAATATCACAGTGTGGTTGGGGTAGGAAGGGACCTTTGGAAATTGTCAAGTCCAACCTCCCTGCCAAGGGAGGTTCACCTAGAGAAGGTCACACAGGAACACGTCTGGGTGGGTTTGGAATGTCTCCAAAGACAGAGACTCCATCACCTCTCTGGGCAGCCAATTCCAAGGCTGTTTCACCCTTAAATTAAAGAAGTTCCTCCTTGTGTGTAGATGGGACTTCTGATGTTCCAGCTTGTGCCTGTTACCCCTTGTCCTGTCACTGGGCACCACTGAAGAAAGCCTGGTGCCATCCTCCTGACACCCACCCTTGAAGTGTTGAATAGCACTGATGTGTGTTTGTTTAAACTGCTAAATCAATCTTTAGATGCTTTAGGCTGGCCACTACTGATCTAGCTCATGTTTAAAGTAGTGACCTGTCGCTGTATAGGGTTCGGGGTAAGGAAGGTGACGGTCTGTGCGACAAGAATCAAACACAAGCAGAGTACACAGAAGGCCAAAAAGCAAGCCAGCAAAAGACCCTGTTTATTCCAGCACAGAACTCATATATTGTGTGTAGTGTCAGTGTGGCTGCCTGCAATTGGTTAATGAACTTTTCTCAAGACTCTCATGGGTCAGCGATAGCATTGCTATAGTTACTTGTTAAGTTAGTGCAGGTGGCCTCCCATCTTATCTTGTGGTTTCTCATTCCCACTCAGTCTGTCCGGGGAGTTTCCAGATTCTCATGGGAGCTCAGCGATGTTTTCTCACCAGAGCTCTTCCAAGGGTTCACAGATACATCACAGTCCCCCACAGTGACCTTTATCTGAAAGTCCCTTTGTCCTTTGGCTAGCTCTCCAAGTCAGCCTCTGTCCCTTCTTGGGGATCTCTTTATTGAGGCACTTGCAAAGGTTCTTTTTTCTGTGGCAGGCTAATCTGTGTTTTGTATGGCTGTGCACGTTGCATTGAGTGACAGCTGCCTCTGTCCCTTCACTTGAATGAATCCTTGCTTCTCTTCTAACCTGGTGGTTTCTAACTTGGTTTTCAGTTTTGGATGACTTGGCTGGGCAAGTAAGGGAGAAGGTGGTGATGAGGGTCTCCTCCCTTCTTGTTTCCAGATCTCTGTACCAAGCTTATGTTCTTGATTCTGATCTTTCTCCAGACATTTGCTTCCACTAGGCAGTGTCTGACTAGTCACAGCTAGCTGACATGGAATAGGTTGCCCAGGGAGGTGGTGGAGTCACTGCCCCATGAGGTGTTCAAGAACCCTGTGGACGTGGCACTTGGGACATGGTTTAAGGGCCATGGTGGTGTTGGGTTGATGGTTGGACTCCACAATCTTAGAGATCTTTTGCAACCAAAGCAATGTATGGCTTTAAGACACACAGCCTTGTTGATCCTTCATCATCATGACTGAGCTCTGGGATTTGCTCCCTTTCAGTTCTTTTCCTTCTGGCTCTTGTCATTTGCTCAGTCCTCACCAGTGTCTTAGCAGAGTACTGGGGGTGATAGCTCAGAAGCAGGTGATGGTAGTACTTCTTGACATAAAAAGGGTAGAGGAGTACAGGTCCTTGGGAAAGGCACATGAGCACCAAAGAAACTAAATCACTGGCTTCAGGTTTCTGGTTTTGCTAGCCCCGATGAAGCCCCTCTGTAGCTTTAAGAAGTGGTGTGTTTTGAAGGGCTTGAAGGGCAGGGCAAGCTCTTCATGCCTTTGACACTTTTATTTCCTCTGCTGGAAGCTGTATCCTCATGATTGTCTAATGTAAGATGACAAGCAGGGAGAGTCGGGCAGAAAAATGAAGTAATAAAATTCCAAATAGCTTGATTTAGTCCACCAAGGACAGATATAGATATAGATATAGATATTTGCTTGTCTTCCACTTCTGTCAGTCCTGCATAGAAATGGGGCTGGGAGGAGACTTGGTGGTAACCCATCTATGAATATGGACAGCTTCTTAATCATTAGGCTGCTAATAAACCATGCTGTGTGTGAGGAGGCTGCACCAGGACTGGAGGAATCCAGTTGTTGGCTGTTCCATGATCCCCTTGAATGCTGCATTTGCACTCCCCCAGGAAAGGGAGAGGAGAACAAACAACATGTGACAGATGTTAGTCATGTCACTTAATGCAGGACTGAAAGGCACTTGGATACTAATGTAATGAGCCCAGTGTAAAGGCCTGAATAGAGTAGACCTGACTTCTAATTAAGCCTGCTGAGATGCCAGTCCTGATTTCAGCTATACTTCCACTGAGGAAAATCCAAGGATGGTTTGACAAAGGAGATGTGCACCACTGTGATGGATTTTAGCTGTCATGCTTGTGGGTATTCATTTCCCATGCAGGCCAGTAGCTCCAGTGCCAATTTCTTCAGAGCTGGTAGCCATAATCAAAGGAAAAGCATAAATCCAGCTCCTTGGCTAAGGGAAACCTGAAATGCCATCCTCACCCTGCCTCTTCACTGCTAATTACGGAACTGTATGGTATCCCATCCTATCCAAACATCCCTGTGCTGCTTAGGATTCAGCAGCTCATCTTACATCCGTTGCTTGTGTTTGTTGCCTCTTGGCACCTCTTGGTTTCATACTGGGAGCTGTCTGGATTCCTTGGGCAGAGAGCTGAGCACAATCTTCTTTCTCTGAATTGGGATGCTGCTGGAGGCCTACAGTTTACAACCAACATGCAGGGTGGCCCCCATCTGCCTGGATTTCAGAGGGGGAGGCCCAGGACACCCTTTTGGGTGTTTTGAAACACAAAATGGTAGGGGCTGGAAGGGACCTCCAGAGGTCGAATCCAGTTCCTCCTGCCAAAGCAGAATCACGCAGGGCAGGTCACACAGGAATGCATCCAGATAGGTCTTGAAAGTCTCTAGAGAAAGAGATTCTACAACTTCTCTGGGCAGCATGCCCTAGGGCTTCAGCACCCTCATACCAAAGAGGTTTCTCCTCGTGTTGAATGGAACTTTCTTGGTTTCAGTGTACATCCATTGTTCCTTGTCCTATCCTACATGCACCTATCTTCACCTGCCTGCTGCTGGTGAGCAGGTTGGGAGCCACAGCTTCACAGGTGTGTGCCCAGTTGGGCCCTGGGCTGGAAACAGAGGAAGGCAAAAGATGGTGCTGAAGCTGCTGTCAGGTCCCTGTGGCTGCACAGATTGAATTGGTGTGGAAATTAAGAGTAGGAGCTTGATTCTGCCTATCACAGAACGGCAAGGGTTGGAAGAGACCTCTGGAGATGGAGACCAACCCCCTTGCCAGAGCAAGATCCCCTAGTGGAGGTCACGGAGGTGGGTTTTGAATGTCTCCAGAGGAGACTCCACCAGCTCTGTGAGTAGTCTGTGCCACTCTTCTTGCAGTCATGCAGTCCGGTCCCAGCCGCTGATACAGCCCTGGAGAAACAAAGGTTAAAGCACAGAACTCTTCCTGCCTTGGTGTGAGAGAGCCTGTGTGCCTGCCTGGTGCCTTTTGGGCTTCATGTATTGGAGGGTTGGGAGACATTTAGTGAGAAGCAGAACCCTGATAATTGCATTCTGGTGAATCCTGGCAGAGGGGTCACGATTGCTGTGAGCTGGTGCTTTGTGGCTTCCGCCAGTGAGGCATTCGTTGCTGGCCTCTGTCAAAGCCTGCTCTTAAGGCAGGGCCCTCCCCTGGGTTGCAGGCAGCAGTAGGATTCAGAAGAGAGGAGAGAAGGGCTTGGTGGTTCACAGCCATTAATGTGGTGTGAGGTTAACTTCCCTGTGTTTGGGCTGGCCAAGGGTGTGTGTGGGCTGTTTAGGCTGGAGAAGAGAAGGTTGAGAGGGGATCTTGTTCATCATAGAATTGTCAGGATTGGAAGGGATAGAATAGAATTAACCAGGTTGGAAAAGACCTTTGAGATCATCCAGTCCAACCTATCACCCAGCACCATCTGATCAACTAAACCATGGCACCAAGCACCCCGTCCAGGCTCTTCCTAAACACCTCCAGGGATGGGGACTCCACCACCTCCCTGGGCAGCACATCCCAAGGGCCAATCTCTCTTGCTGGGAAGAACTTCTAACATCCAGCCTAAACCACCCCTGATGCAGCTTGAGATTGTGTCCTCTTGTTCTGGTATAATCCAGTATCAAGCCTCATCCAGTTCCAACCCCTCTGCCATGGGCAGGGACACCTCACACTAGAGCAGGTTGCTCACAGCCACATCCAGCCTGCCCTTAAACCTCCACCACCTCCCTGGGCAGCCTGTGCCAGTCTCTCACCACCCTCATGGGGAACAACTTCACATCCAATCTGAATCTCCCCATTTCGAGTGTTGCTCCACCCCCTCCAGTCCTATCCCTATCCCAAATCTTAAAAAGTCACAGTATCACAGTATCACAGTATAACCAAGGTTGGAAGAGACCCCAAGGATCATCAAGTCCAACCTGTCCCAACAGACCTCACATCTAGACCATGGCACCAAGTGCCATGTCCAATCTCCCCTTGAACACCTCCAGGGACGGCGACTCCACCACCTCCCTGGAAGTCCCTCAGCATGTGTTTGTAAATAGCTGAGGGGTGGGTGTCAGGAAGGTGCCAGGCTCTTTTCAGTAGTGTCCTGTGATAAGACAAGTGGCAATGGATACAACCTGTGAAGGAAAACTCTGCTGTGAGGGTGCTGGAGCCCTGGAGCAGGCTGCCCAGAGAGGTTGTGGAGTCTCCTTCTCTGGAGACTTTCAAGACCCATCTGGATGCACTCCTGTGTGACCTGCCCTGGGTGACCCTGCTCAAGCAGGGGGGTTGGCCTCGATCTCCAGAGGTCCCTTCCAATCCCCACCACTCTGTCAAACTATGAACTCAGTTCTTTGTGAAGCTGAGATCAGAAATTCAGCAGCTAGAAAGGAGAATGGTGGGATGGGAATGTAGCTATCAGTGACCATCCAGTTTATAATAGTCTGTGTGGCTGAGAGGGTTTTGCCCTCCACAGCACGCAGGTGAGTTACCCAAGAGCTGTTTTACAACTGGGGCCGAGCTGCTTCCCCAGTGACTCACCTCCCAGGGAGAGCCAGGCTGAATTTGATGCTGGCAATCGTCTGCAGGAGGAATTGACATTCAGGGCTGGCATATGAAAAACCCGCGGTTAGCATTCTGAATTAGAAATTAACATCTTCTCTACGTAGTTACAGAGGCATGCTGTACCAAAAAAAGGGAAAAAGGCTTTCCAGACAGGCTTTAATGGCACCAAAAAAGCAGGAACCACCACGGCTACCCCCATTTCCTCTCTTGAAAAATTCACGTGAAACGCTCCTCAAATTCTGCGCAAAAAGAGCTGTTTGGCTTCCAGTTTGGGGCTTGTTCTGAGGGGGTTGTTTGTTTGTGTATTGATTTCTGTGTTGTTTTTCAAGGTGCTCATTCCTTTCCACTGCTGAAAGATGGAGAAGTGGTTTGCATATTCATGGCCACACGGCCAATTGTGCAAATAATCTGCCGGTAGATATTTAACAACGGCCCTGGGTAAATGGACACTTGTTGCGCTTTGTTGAAGCGATTACATCTCAATTAGCAGCTCGATGGGTAATACCCTGGCTTCTTTGTGAGGGAGGCTTTAATTAAAACCGCTTCCTGCTCTCTCTCCTCTTGGATAAATAGGGGCCGGGGGTGGTGGTGGTGGTTCAGTGACACTCTGTCTGATTGCCCGAGTTTTCCCCATTCATTCCCACAAATGATGCCCTTAATCAGGGCGGTGGGGGGCGGTGGCTGGCAGGGGCGGCACCGGCAGCCTCGATGCTGATCCTCTCTGCCTAGCTGCGCTTCCCCCTGCTTGGGATCCTCGCTCTTCTAACTGGGCAGGATTTCTCCGGCTTTTCCTTTTTGTTGAGCTCAAAAAGCAGTGCTCAAAAAATTTACATATATCAGAATCTATCTGCTTGGAACAGACCTCCAAGCTCATCCAGTCCAACCCTCTACCCAGCACTGAAGGGCCAGTGCTGAATCATGTCCCTGAGTGCCAGGTCCATGGGCTGTTTGGACACCCCCAGGGATGGTGACTCCACCACTGCCCTGGGCAGACCATTTCAATGTTTGAGAACACTTTCAGTGACGAAAGATTTCCTAACATCCAGCCTGAACCTCCCCTGGCACAGCTTGAAACCATTTCCTTTGGTCTTGTTGCTTGACAGGAAGGAGAAGAGGCTGCCCCCTCCTCACTTCAGTCACCCTTCAGGGAGCTGTAGAGAACAATGAGGTCTCCTCTCAGCCTTCTCCAGGCTGAACAACCCCAGCTCCCTCAGATGCTGCTCCAGGCCTTTCTCCAGCCTCATTGCCCTTCTCTGGACAGGCTCCAGCACCTCAATGTCCTACCTGGAGCGAGGGGCCCAGAACTGAACACAGTACTGAGTTGTGGCCTCACCAGTGATGAGCGCAGGGGGCGGTCACCTCCCTGTCCCTGCTGGCCACCATATTTCTAATCCAAGCCAATCTTCTCCCAGGCAAGCAGCACCAGCACAAGAGGACACAGTCTCAAGCTGCATCAGGGGTGGTTTAGGCTGGATGTTAGGAAGAAGTTCTTCCCAGCAAGAGAGATTGGCCCTTGGGCTGTGCTGCCCAGGGAGGTGGTGGAGTCCCCATCCCTGGAGGTGTTTAGGAAGAGCCTGGATGAGGCACTTGGTGCCATAGTTTAGTTGATCAGATGGTGCTGGGTGATAGGTTGGACTGGATGATCTCTGAGGTCTTTTCCAACCTGGTTCTTCTGCCTGTTCTCCTCCTGTTCCTCCTTCCTGTTCTCCTTGCCACAACCTGCTTGAATCAGCCTCCTCCATCCCTCTGAAGGGAGAGGCTGAGCACGCAGAGCTGAAGCAGAGGCAGCACGCTGGGTGTGCTAGCCTTTCCTTCTGAAGAGTCATTAATGCTGGATCATCACCCTGCCAGCCTTGCAGGGAGGCAGGGAGCTGATGCTTTAAGGCACTCTCCAGCCCCAGTATGACAGTGCAAAATTGCTGCTGCTACAGCACAGAGAAGAAAAGATTTTGGGGGAAGGAGCTCCCTAGCGCTGTTTGAACTCACTGCCAGTGGTATCTTTTGCTGCCTAATGCTAGCCCACCAGAGCAGGCAGAGATGTAGGACTTCAAAAAGGAGCTAATAGAGCAGCAGGGATGCTATTATGTTCTTCCCCTTACCTCTGTCCAGTGCAGGACGGTGGAAGAAAGGGAGAGATAACACAGCAGACCAACATGCTTTACCGAATGTAAGGTGGGCACAGTCTGATGTCTGTAGTTACGGTGCAGGAATATCCTTTAACCCAGAGGTGCAGCTGTACCCAGGAGGGAAGGAGGTCACTGTGGACACCCAGAGATGGAGAAAGGGAGCGATCCTGCCTATTCCAGTAGCTTCTGCCTCATCTTTGCTTCATCATTCTCTTAGGAGTATGATGCTTTCCATTCAAAAGGAGAGCTTGCAGTTTTCCTCTGCTCTGGCCCAGCAGCCCTGAAGAGTTCTCTCCCTTCTCTTCCCACGGTCACATTTGAGCACAGGAGTGACTGATGCCTGAGCTGACTTAGCACTCCATGAAATTGCCAGAGGAACAGATAAGCAGCTCCGACATCTTAGCTGGGTTAGCACTCAAGAGTTGCTTACACTAAACAGGGGTGAGGAGTCGTGCTGCTATCCCTGAAGCTGCTGCTTAAAAACCCCTAGGTAAGGGAAGACAGTGCTGTGCTGAGCCTCACTGGGAAAGCTTCCTCTGCAACATCCCGAGCTGGCAATGCAGTATGTAAACCAGAACTATCTATATCTAAAGCCTGGGCTGCTCTGTAATGTGTAGCTCTGCAGTTGGGAGCAGCTTCTGCGGTAACATTACACGGCCAGGAAATTACAGAGGGATGTCTGTTGATAAAAGCAGCATCTTTGAAGCTGTGGCTGGCAGCTCTGGGCAGATCAGCACACTCCTGAGATCCCTGATGAGGCTACAGCCTGTCCAAGGAGCTGACTGACTCTGCAGGTGCTGTTAGCTGCTTTAAGGTTTGGCTAGAAAGCAGAAGCTTGGTGCATCCTCTGTGCTCCTGGCTCTGCATCACCAGTGGGTTATGCAAACTGGAGGTAAGCAGGGGGAGAAGCCACCCAAAACTGGGGCAGGGTTTGTGTGCACTGTGAGTGGCAAGCTGAGCACAGCTGTGGGGTCACCACCAGGCATGGATGCCTAGAAATGTTGCAGTATCCTGAGGAATGCTACTTAAACGATCCCTGTGATTCCTTTTACTCCTGTAGGAGACTTCACTCCCACTCTTGGGTGTAGCTGGTGCTGGTCAATGCTTTTCCCTGCAGTGCAACTGACTGCAGCTTTCCCCTAGGAACATGGGCTGGTGGGGACATGTCTTGTCCACTCATGAGACTCTTAGCAGGAGAATTCAAGGGTTCAGTGCAGTGTTCATTTGACCCCAAGCAGGGAGGTTGAAGGAAAAAGTCACTCCTAGGATCAAATTTGCTAGTTTCAAAGCCACAATATACTGCCTTTAAGAGACTACTTGGCTGCTTCTGTATTGAGCAAGGTGCCAAGTGATGCTTTTGGGGTAGGTAAACCCAAGTCACAGAGCACCTTCTACAGAGCTCTTAATGGGAGCTGCTCCCAAACCAGGGAGTACAATGCTAATTCAGAGACTCCTTTTTTTGCTTCCCCCTATCTCTCTGTAAAACATCCTGCACCATTTTTACTGGTACTTTGTGTCCAGCCCGTACCTCTGCAGTGTTGTTTTAATTAAAGCAGAAGTGGAAATAACAAATTGGTGGGATTGGTGGTGATTCTGCAGCTCTATCAATGTTAATGCCCACTCAAATGCTCTCCTGATAGCTTTCTGTGCTTCATTAAATTAAACATAAGACATCCTGAGGCTTGGAGCTTTGTGTGCCTCTGTGTGTGTGTTTGCAAATAATACCGGGGCGGGGGATGAGCAGAATTACTGAGTTGTGAAATGCAGCAGGGCTGACAAAGAAACACCTTGGAATCTGGGAGTGTCACCAGCAGCTTGCAGCTCGTGTTGGCACCATGGGTTAAATGGGCACTGAAGGGCCAGAGGAAGTCGCCGCTGCTGGTGTTCTGTGAACCCCTTCTTCACCGCCGCACCTTTGCAGATTAGCAGAGTTCTGATTTCTTTGGTGCTTCTAATTTTTTTTTTTTCTTTCTTTAAGATGGGGGTGGTCCCTTTCTCGATTTTTCTCTGGCTTTCTGCACTGTAATGATGGCACCATCACCTGACTGCTGGAATATACTGGCCTGACTTTAATCATCGGGTGACTGGCTCTTAGCATGGCTTCATCACTGCCGTTCGCCATCCTCTCTCAGAACTGGCACTGCATTGCATTGTTTTTCTGCTGGGGACAATGAAAGACACAAGCTAGGGCTTCATGGAGTTGTGGATTTGGATGGTGAAGTGCGACTTCACGAATCAAATCCCCTTTATTTGTAAGCAGCATCTTTGGATTTGGTAGGCAAGGTTGGAACTAAAACCAGGCTTGCAAAGTGGCGTACGGAGGGAGCAGAAGTTAGGCTAGGGTTGTGTTAATACCAGGGCTGCATTTCTGTAGTGCTAGTGAGGGATGTATGCTAACAAATAACCTCTTCAAAGATATATAAAAAGCCCCAAAACCATGTTTAATGTAAATAGTATCTTTTAACTGCTGAACAGCCAAGCCCAGCAAGACAATAGAGAATCAAAGCCCTCCTATGAACGAACACTGACACCAATTAACACACAGTAAAATGATCTGACTGTACAAGTTGTTTCAGCAGCTCTGCAGGGCTAAAATGGCAGAAGCTTTCTGTTGCTGTATAGGAATCAAACTGCCATTTATTCCAGCCTCATGGTATGTGCAAATTCATGCAGCTCAGTTAAGGGAATAGCTTCACAACTGGTGTTAGTCTGTGGCTGGAGTGCTGCATCACAATGCAGCAAATGCATTTTCCACATTAAGCAAACATGACAGCTGAAACGATTATTAACCATGCAATATGTCGGAAGTCATCAAAAATTCACATCAGAGTAATTGCAGTGGCTCAGGGAGAAGGGGGAAAAAAATAGTAGCATCTCTCTCTCCTCTCGCCTGCCTGCCTCCTCACCCCCTCCTAATTCTTACATGGTACAGTCCGTTAACAATAAAATATCCTTCTGTAACCTATAAACTGTTACTCCCATCAGTTACTGGTTTCAGACTGATGCTTTCCCTAGAATTTAAATAAAGCACCACTGGAGAAGGAAGGGGAAAATATCAATAAATTAAATAATCTCTCTAGATGCTTGCCAGTGAGTGGTGTTGAGCTGTGGAAAGCAGCTGCTTTCTTATTGTCTTGCTGGACTCTTGACTGTCTCAGCCATCTCAGGACTTGCAGGTTTGATTTCATTTTCTTTCTGAAAGCTGAGCAAAACTTGAGCGTTCATGCCGAGAGAGCTGGGTAAGCCTAAACTGCCAGGCAGCTGGAGCGGGGCAGCTAGCGCCAGCAGCACCAGCAGGTTTGTAACTCCTCAGTCCTGAGATCTACAGGTAGGGATGTGATGTCTTACGAATCTCTGAAGCTGAAGGTAAGAGAGGTTGCTTTGCTAAGAGAGCGCTCTCCTTCAGCTGGCGGCCGGGGAGGTTTTTCTTTGTGTGGCGGCTGCAGGTTGTTTGAATTGGTCGGTGAGTAATTAAAGAGAACAGGTGGGTAGTTCTGCAGGAATCCTCCGTTGCTCACACAGCAGAAACCTGGAGCTCCGTTGCCTTTACCTTCTCATACCCTTCTCTAAGAGCAGCTGTTGGGTGGGGCAGTCCAACCTCTGCTTTGGGCTTCTGTCGTGCTGCCTTTTGAAAAGACCCTCTTGACGTTGCTGACTTTGCCTTTCATTTTCAGCAGAAATACAGTGGCAGAACTTTCTCTCAATGCTTTTATTCCTGTTTTCTCTCCCCTAGGCTATGAAATGGCTACAGAAGTATTTAAAGCAAATGAACAAAATATGCTACTTTATTATATGATGATTTTTCTCCTTTAAATGTTATTGCTGTGCAAAGATCTTGGTCCACTCCGATTCCTCTGTTCCTTCAGGGGCACTTAGGATTTATTTAGAAGAGACACTAAACTTTCCTTGTTTGGGTTTGTTTTTTTTTCATTTTTATTCTGAAGGAAGGATTTCAAATGGGGAATGAAAAGAAAAATAAGCTAGAAAATGTTTCAGGTTCTCCCCCCCAAGAAAAAAAGAAACTAAGATGCTTGGGGATTTGCTTTTTATTGTTTGGTGTCTTAAAAGAGGTGGTGAAGTCTATTTGCTTAGTCAACTGGAGTTTGCAGCCTAGACCCCACCTCTCTTTCAAGTGCCTGGGATATGCTCTGAAAGGGGTTAAGCCAGTAAAATCATAGTAAAAGGAAGCAGTGGGGGGAATTAACATTTATACAAATGTGGTGGCCGTGGCTGGCTGGGTGGGTGGCAGCTGATTTAATCCTCTCTGATCGAGGGACTCGGAGGCTGCGTGCAAGCTGGGAGCTCCTGCCTGCCTGTGCTATGGGGGCAAAAGTATGAAGTGGGTTGCTTTCCCCCCTTTCCTTTCGTTTCTCTGCGTGGAGAAAAGCAGGTTAATGAATTGTGCAGTGCCAGGGTGATGCTTGGGCTCTTGCAGCAGAGAAGGACTTGCCTCTTTAGGGGCTCCCTCCCCAAATGTTAAGGTGCCTATGTGCCATCTTCTGCGCTTTTCCCATTGTCAACTGAGCAGTGCTCAGCAGGGGAGACACAGGGAAAACTGGCGCAGCACGGCCAAAAAGTTACCTCTTTTAAACAAGATTATACCTGTGTTAAGGAAGGGGGAGGGGGAGAGAGAGGAGGGAGTCTTGCCATCAAAGCAGATCAGCAAGAAATCCCAAGTCCAAGACAATGAAATGTGTGGTTTGCATGTGTTAAAAGATGGAGGAAGCCATCTCCACTGACCCTGCATGGGAGATGGCTCAATTAGCTTCACAGTTGGTACAACGTGGCAAATTATTTTCCTTTGTCTGAAGTGGGTGGGAGAGAGAGTTCAGCTAAGCTCCAGAAAACGAACCTGTGGTGAAAAAAACAGAACCAAGACTGAGCTGCAGCAATAAATGATTAGCTGGAGGTCTCTCAGAGAAGATTTTTTTTTTTTTTTTGCCCCCCCTATTTTATTTTTTTCCATGCTTGTGATATCTGTTGGCAGCATCTGGCCTTGGCATTTCATTTCCATTGAGGTCCGAAGGCTGTGCGTGCCTCGTTAATGCGCCGCGCAAAGCCGAGCTCGCACCGCTGCTGAGTTCCTTCGTGAGGGTGGAGTAGAGCTTTGAGGAGGAAAAATGGAAACCTTTTGTCTCCAGTGGATCCTTGTTCAGCTCCTGCCCCAAGTCTGGAAAGTTTAAACCTCCAGGTTTCTTCCCTGATAGGAGAAAAAAGGATCAAGTGTTTGTCAGGAGCCTCTCAGCTGTTGCAGCAGAGAATTTTTCAGACGTGCCTCTCTCGCCCAGCTTCGTCATGTCTTAGCAGTTAGAAATGGGATAATTAGGCAGATTCTTGACTTCTGCCTTTTTGGGGGTTTTATTATTATTATTATTATTATTTTAATGATCTGTAATTAATAATTCATAGGGAATGTAAATAATTAACTTTGTGAAACGTGTCAGGAAGGTTAGGAAGGAAGAAGCCTTTCTACAGAGGACGGCGTGTTTAAATCGAGGATTCCAAGATGTCGTGACAGGGGGAGCTCCAAATTGCTTGCTGCAATATTGATGTTTATTCCAACGACTCTGCTGCCATGTTGAAAAAAAAAAGCCTGTTCAGGTGAACAGAGGAGCTATGGTTTATTTGCAAATACTCAGGGAGAATGGGCTGGCTAATTGGGGTTTATTTCTGTAACTCAGCTGGATGATTTTGCCAAATCATCTCCTGTCATTTAAGAGGGTTGGACTTCAAATTTGCTCAATTCCTTGAAATTTCAGGTTGTATTTGGGGGGGGGGGGGAGGGAAAGGAGTTTGTATCCTTCACGCTACACTCTTGGCTCTTTCATTGTAGCCTTAGCCAGCCCCTATCAGCAAAATAAAGTAGGCTTGACTTGGGGAAGGTTTTTCTTTCCCCACTTGTGTTTTTTTTTTTTCTGGGAGGCTTCAAATTGCAGTAGAAATATTCCAGGAAGCCCCTATTGTGGAGGTGCAGCCCCAAGGAAAGCCACCTATGCTGGGGTTTGGGCTCTGCATCCCGGTGGAACTTGGTGGCGTTTGCAGCGCTGACAGGGTTTTGATGTCTCTGAACCAGGCGTTGTCCCTTCGAGGCAGCGAGCGTTTGCTGCATGCATCACTTTGTGTCTGAAATACAGATGGAGGCTGGAAGGTTTTTGCTTGGTGCTGCTCTTAAGTGAAGCAGAAAGCTAACCAGTACTGCTGAGGAACGTTCAGGAAGGCAGTGTATGGGCTTTCTGCTGTGGGATGGGGGGCACAGCAGCCCCCATCCTTCTGCTTTGAGTCGGCCTGAGAGGAGGGAGAGTGTCAGGCTCAGCGTTGCCAGCCTCACTACTTGATCCAGAGAAGGTAAAGAGAACCAATTCTTTTCATTCCTCTCTGTTGTTTTGTTGGGTTTTTTTACATGCAGTTGAAGGTATTCAAGTGCTTTATGCCTCTGAAATTGTGAAGGAAGACACTTGGCTTTCCAAAAAAGCCTGAGACCACCACCCCTGTGTCTCACAGACAGCCAGGCAGAGGGATAAAGCACTTAGAAGGGTGGTGGAGAGCAAAGGATCACACCAGCACTTGCAGAGGTGGGTTAGAGGAGGCTGGCTGGCAATGACCAGCAGGTTTGTTTCCATGATTTATCCTTCTTGCTGGTCTGCCTTTTCAGGCTGGGAAATACTTGATGGACTGATGGGGGAGAGCAGCTGGGCTTTGGGATGCGTTGCTGAGCTGAATTTTGTGCTGCCAGGTTCAGTGGGTTATTCTGTCTGCCTGTGTCTTGATGGACAATTAGCTCAGCCACAGACACTGCAAGCTCATCCTGCACCTCCTGTATGCCTTATGCCTTTCTTTTCCAACTGCTCCCTTAATAGCTAGGGTTTTATTTCTGTGGTGTTGGGAGAAAAGCCTATCCCCCTGTGCCAGGGCTTGGACAGTCCTCTTCCCTCAGCTCTCCCTGTTTTCATTGTGGCTGGTTTCTCGGCTTACACCATCTCAGGAGACTCCCTCGCCGGCTCTCAGTACTGCAAACCGAGGTGTGGTCCTGCAATGGCAACCCCGTGCCTCATCCCTGCCATGCAAGGAGGTGCCACAGGCAGGAACTCACTCTGCTTGGTTTATTTGTCACTGCTATTTGAAGCCTGGCTTCTCGTTAGAGAGGGGGCAAGCACACGCAGCACCTTCTCTCCAGGAAACGTGGAGCAACCACGGTGCTAAAATGGCAGCGGAAGAAGGAAGAAAATGGCATCACCGGTGACGTTAGCTTCCATGGCCGGACATGAGGGCGTCCTGCCTGCTGCAGGGATGTTTTCAGCAAGAGGTATTACCTCACTGCAGTCTTGGGTATGGCTGCAGGATGAACTGAAATCATTGAAAGCTGGAGGTTTTGCTCAGGGTTGCCTTGAGAAGCGTGGCAAGGGGGCGGCTGGCGGAGCCAGGGGTGGGGTGATCGGCGATGGGGCTTTGTTTGTAGGCTAGGCTGGCGCTGTGGCTCTCAAGCCTGTTGGAGAGCCCTCCTCGTTTATCAAAACTGAAGGCCAAAGAGGAGCCACATCCCCCAGTTTTGCTCTGGTTGGGAATCTCCTGCTGTGTCTCTTACTCCTGTAGCGTTGTGGTTTTCAGCCGGGCTGCCGATCCAAGGGCACTGATAGCCAAGGGGACAGGCTGGAGCCGCTCGTCGTGGCGCTGAGCAGAGCCCTGCACCAAGGTCATGCCTCTGCGCTGAGAAATCTTGAGAAAACCAGGTAGCCAAGAGCTCAGATGTCAGGTTGGGTGGTTCTTTCAGCTCTACACTGCTGCCCTTGCTGATGGTGAAGCCAAAGGAGATGGGTTTGCCATGAGTCCTGCTGGCTTGATCTGTGCAGAGAGCTTCCCTCTCTTGAGAAGCTGTGTTCTGGGGGAGGTGACATTGTATTTAGCTGTGGTTTTCTGTGACATTTAGGGTTCTTTATCTTTCATAAGACAAAGAGAAATGCTGCCTGAATTAATATCAAGTGTGATGTACCAGTGTCAGCCAGCTGAACAAGCTCCTTCTGGTGGCTCTTGAGGAACATTTCCTACTGCCATCATAGGCTGGCAAGAGTCTGTCCACCTTCTTTCTCCAGTGCAGATATTTCGTTTTCTTATTCTTTTCCATCCTTCTGTTCTTTGCGTGACCTCAAAGCAGGTTTAGGTTAGTCAAGACTTTCTGTCTTGCTGTCACACAAATTTCCTGGCTGCTTTGTAGCTTGGTAGGACATGGGATTCTCATTGAACAGCTCCCAGTTGCCTCATAGGGAGAAAGAAATGAATTTGTGCTTGGGGAGGAAAAGGGGGTCAGTAGAGAAGGTAGCACTGTGGCTTGCACTGGGCTTGTGTGGCATTAGCAGTTGCTGTCAGAACTGCTCTGTGCAGGAGGCTGATAATTGTCTGTGGAAGAGAACCTCGTTCTGAGCAGCTTTGCTGCAAAAATCGAGATTAAAAGAGGCATTTTCTTTGTTCTATCTTATGAAAGGATTTGTGACTGAAGGAAAAAAGCACTCTGCAGCCACTCCTAACAGCATTCTCAGGCAATCTGCAGCCCAACATGACATGGCAAAGATGTTTGGGGTTTTGTAAAGCCTTTGAATAAGAGACTAATCTGTGTAATTGAAGTTATTTTGGGTTCCCTCTGATGAAAGGGAAAGACATAACGAAATAGTATGGATAATTACTAATATTTCTAATAACTAGCTCCAGTGTGGCTGTAATCCATAAATTATATGTGTTGCAAGGGTTGATCTGTTTGGGTGGCTTTTTATGAGCAAGTGTCCTACTTCACTCAATTCAGTCGTCACATTTGGGTTACATCCTGCAGATTTCTCTGATGCTGGAAAAATCTTAGTTCCTGGGAAGGCTGCAGTGAATTTCTGTGTTCTGTCAGGGTTTCAGCCACTCATCAGCACAATCTGAAGTGAAATCTGAGTGCTTGAAAGCCTGAAGTCGCTGAGCATCCAGAGTCGAATTATAAGAAACTGAAATTGATCAGAATCATGTTTCGTGACAGCAGCAATGGTCTCTGCATGCAGAACAACCATAGCATCAATAAGGTTGGAAAAGACCTCAAGGATCATCAAGTCCTCACCCAACACCTCATGGCTACTAAACCATGGCACCAAGTGCCACATCCAGTCCCCTCTTGAACACCTCCAGGGATGGGGACTCCACCACCTCCCTGGGCAGCACAGCCCAAGGGCCGACAACTCTCTCTGGGAAGAACTTTCTCCTCACCACCAGCCTAAACCTCCCCTGGCACAGCTTGAGACTGTGTCCTCTTGTGCTGGTGCTGCTTGCCTGGGAGAGGAGACCAACCCCCACCTGGCTTCAACCACCTTTCAGGTAGTTGTAGACAGCAAGAGAGAGCTTGATTTTGGGCTGATGTGAGTGCCTGACACAATATTCCAGCAGGAAGATTGACCTGTGGTATTCCAGCACCATAAGGCTGTGCTTACTATATGTATTTCATGGGGCTGGAGCACCTCTGCTGCGAGGACAGGCTGAGGGAGCTGGGGGTGTTCAGCCTGGAGAAGAGGAGGCTCCAGGGACACCTAATAGCAGCCTGACAGTACCTGAAGGGGGCTACAAGAAGGCTGCAGAGGAACTGTTTGCAGAGGCCTGCAGTGATAGGACAAGGGGCAATGGTTGGAAGTGAGAGGAGATTTAGATTGGATGTTTGGAACAAGTTCTGGACCATGAGGGTGGTGGAACACTGGAACAGGTTGCCCAGGGAGGCAGGTGGGCCCCATCCCTGGAGTTCTTCAAGGTGAGACCTGACAAGGCTCTGGGCTACCTGGTCTAGTGGAGGATGTCCCTGCTGACCGCAGGGGGTTTGGACTAGATGAGCTTTGAAGGTCCCTTTCAACCCAAACCATTCTATGATTCTAAACCTTGCTTATATTGGCTGCTCGTACTCTCCTTGATGGCCACACATTTGAGAGGACTGCAGTTGGATGTGGGGTAAGATGGTGCCTGTCAGTGCTGGGGTGTGGTTTGGTGTTCACTGCTGGTTTGAGATCAGCCTTCTGTGCTTAGTGGCTGGGGTCTCCTGGTTGAAGCAGGAGCTAAGAGGTATCACAGAATGTCAGGGGTTGAAGGGGACCTCGAAAGATCATCAAGTCCAACTGTCCTGCCAGAGCAGAATCACACATCCAGGTGGGTTTTGAATGTCCTCAGAGGAGGAGATTCTACAACCTCTCTGGGCAGCCTGTTCCAGTGCTGTCACCCTCACAGTGAGAAAGTTTTTCCTTTCACTCACACGGAACCTCCTCTGCTCCAGCTTGCACCCGTTGCCCTTTGTCCTATCATTGGGCACCACTGAGCAGAGCCTGGCTCCATCTTCCCAACACTGCCCTGCACATTGTTATCAGCAGGAGTGAGGTCACCCCTCAGGCTCTTCTGCTCCAAGCTGCAGAGCCCCAGTTCCCTCAGCCTGTCCTCAGCAGGGAGACGTTCCACCGCCTTCAGCAGCTTTGTGGCGCTGCGCTGGACTCTCTCAAGCAGCAGCTCCCTGAGGTCCTTCTTGAACTGAGCCTCAGTATTCCAGATGTGGCCTCAGCAGGGTAGGGTAGAGGAGGGTATTTGTATTTCTACCCTCAGAGGCTGTGTGTCAGTGGAGTACATTTCCAGTCTTCCCTTGCCAGATCCAAAGGGTCTCAGCAAGAGTCAAAGAGTGTGCACCATCTGCCCCTGCTTCTGCTGGGGGCTGATCTGTGATTTCCTGAGGCGCTCTTGCTGCGACAGTTTGCGTTTCTCCTGTCACGGCTGGAAGGAGTAATGATATTTATCCAACACAGCACAATCCGACGTGCCCGGATCAGCTCTGCAGATGAGCCTGTGAGAGCTGCCTGAGCTGCGCAGCCCCGACAGATGCAAGGCCCTCCAACAGGCCGAGCCGGCTTGCCGCGGTGCCGGCGCTGACCCTAAGGCTCTGCCGCGCCGCTTAAAGGCTGCTGCAGGGCTCAGCATCACCTCCCTGGCACGCTGAGGGTGGGGCCGGGAAGCCCTGGGCCTGCTCCATCACGTGTCTCTAGGGAAGGTTGCTGCTCTGTGCCTTCCCAGTGCACACAACCTGGCAAAGAAGGCGAGGGGGCAAACGGTGGCAGCCCTTAAGGTAAACATAATCAAGATTACCCTTCTGGTAGGCAGCCAAATGGTAGTGAGAGAAGCATAACCAGAAAACAGCTGTCAGTGGTGGGATGGGATGGGATGGAATGGAATGGAATGGAATGGAATGGAATGGAATGGAATGGAATGGAATGGAATGGAATGGACCAGGTTGGAAAGACCTTTGAGATCATTGAGTCCAACCTATCACCCAACACCATCTAATCAACTAAACTATGGCACCAAGCACCCCATCCAGTCTCTTCCTTGCCTGGGAGAAGGGACCAACCCCCACCTGGCTACAACCTTCCTTCGGGTAGTTGTAGAGAGCAATAAGGTCACCCCTGAGCCTCCTCAGGGATTGAAAAAGCCATCATGTGCAGCAGGGGCTGTTAGGGTGGCAGTGGGTTCCAGGTAGTTTTGTGTCAGACAGAGAGAACAGAGAGTTTGGAAGGGCCTGTGGTGATAGGATGAGGCTTTGAGGCTAGGGCAGGGTGGGTTTAGGTTGGACATCAGGAGGAAGTTCTTCATGATGAAGGTGGTGGAACACTGGAACAGGTTGCCCAGGGAGGTGGTGGAGGCCCCATCCCTGGAGACATTCAAGATCAGACTTGATATGGCCCTGGACAGCCTACTCTAGTTGGAGGTGCCCCCGCTGACTGCAGGGGAGTTGGACAAGATGACCTTTGAGGCTCCCTTCCAACCCTGGGCAATCTGTGGTAATGGCCAAGAGGGCAGTGCCAGGGTGCACAACTCTGGGAGTGTCCTCAGGCATGTCCATGTTTGCAGCAGGATTGTGTTTAGCAAACAATTGCTGGCAGAGATAGTAAAGCCAGGTGCTTCACCTGGAACTGCTGCTCCCACCCCACTAACCTGCTGGGCCTTTGCAGGATTCACTGGATCTCCTGGAAACCCAGCACTTGGGCATATTTTAATCAAAGAGCAATTGCCTTGAAATGGCCCCAAATTGTTCATTTCATTTTCTTCTTTCTTCCCCTGCCAGTGCAGAAGCAAGCAGTGCTGTCAACATCCAGGGCCCTCAGTATGCTGTTTGGCAGTGTTCTCCTCCTCTTGACAGCTTGAATACTAAGATCAAGTATTAAAAGTATGGTCTGGCTGATGGAAGTAATTAAGAGACTTCTGTCAGCCAGGAGAGAGTTTACTAAACTAATTTGCTGCAGTAAATGGAAGAGACTTTCAATCTCCTGTCAAAAAGAGCCCAGCAGTGCATGCTCTTTCCTACCCATAAGGAAGTAGCTCCTGGAACACTTTCTTGCTGAAATTCAGGTTGGAGCAAGGCAAGGTGCTGGTTCCTGTCACATAAGCCTGTAGCAGGCAGTGGTTGCCTGAGATGAGAGTGGAGCAAGGAATGTGGTGAGAACAGGGAGATGGCATAGCCTCCCAGGGTCCTATTCCTCCTCTGCTGGAGATGCTTTCATACATTCATAGAATGGGTTGAGTTGGAAGGGACCTTAAAGGTCATCCGGTTCCAATCCTCTGCCGTGGGCAGGGACACCTCCCACCAGCCCAGGCTGCTCAAGGCTTCATGCAGCCTGGCCTTCAACACCTCCAGGGAGGGGGCAGCCACAGCCTCCCTGGGCAACCTGTGCCAGTGTCTCACCACCCTCACTGCCAAGAATTTCTTCCTCATCTCCAGTCTCAATCTCCCCACTTCCAGCTCAAAGCCATTGCCCCTTGTCCTGTCACTGCAAGCCCTTGTTGAAAGTCCCTCTGCAGTCTTGTTGTTGGCCCCCTTCAGGTACTGGAAGGCTGCTCTAAGGTCTCCCTGAGGCCTTTTCTTCTCCAGGCTGAACAGCCCCAAGTCTCAAAGCCTGCTCTTCTGCAAACTGAGTGTGGCTGGATTTCAGCAGAGAGGAGAGTGGAGGTCAGGCTGGAATCCAAGGGGAAGAGATCCAAGAGGAGTTCGGGAAAGATACTGAGAGTCAGTATATGTGCAAGAGTAATTCAAGGAGGAGGTGTTCAAGAAACTTGTGGCCATGGCACTGTGGGCCCATGGTGTGATGGCCACGGTGGTGTGGGGTTGATGGCCTGGATGATCTTTGAGGGCTTTTCCGACCCAAACAATTTAATGATTCTAGCTGGGACTAGTTTAAAAATGGGAACCTGAAGGTGGGAGAGTGCCTGTGCCCATGTTTCACAAAATACCATCTCATCAGATAGCTTAAAAATCCTCTGTGGGAAGCATTCAGCAGAGAACTTTGCGATGGAGAAGGGTTGTGCTGCTTCCCTTCCAGGCTAGACGCAGGCAGAGAATGCGTGGGAGTCCCTCAGTAACGGAGAGGAAAATGAAATGCCACTCACTGAAGCAGCCTGGCATGCTCTGCCATTAGGGTTCTGTGAGCTCTTTGTGTCGACCTGCCATGGGGAAATAAGAGAAATTGTCATTTTCAGCCAAAATCCAGGCTGCGCTGGGACCCCTGCAGTGGCAGAGCTGAAGGTGAGGATTTCTCCTCCCAGGCGTTAGCGGTGCCCGCCTTAGCTGCTCCTCTCTCTGCCATCTGGTGCTGCCAAATAGCCCTTTGTCTCCTCACAGCATCTCTGCTCTCCTGCCTCTCTCTGGGTACTGCCTCTGAAGCGATGTCGTACAAGCAGCAGCAGCATCTCCCCCAGGAGGGCAGCTGCTGCCAGCCGGGCCCTGCGCTCCTGGTGCGCGCCCAAGGCTTGCGGCAAAGTCAAACCCTGCCTCCGGGGCTGCAGGAAGCTTTTTAAGGGCAGGTGGAAGTCACTGAGCAGGACCAGCACTCTTCAAGGTGCAGGCTTAAGAGACAGGTGAATCTTTAAAGCTCTTGAGTGGCTTGGGATTTCTGAGGGGCAAAATTCGCTAGGGGAAAGCAGCTCTCTTCTGTCTTTCCACCCGTCCTTGGTCCAGAGAGCTTTGCCTGTTCTTCCAGCAAGTGGACAGTGGTGTCTGTTTAACTAGATCTGTGAAAGCCCAGCGGCCAGGGCCCAGAGTATGATGCGCCACTAGAGGGCAATGCCCTAAACCCAGGCAATAAATGCTCTTAAGAGCAACCAGGCACTTCCCACTTACAGAATCATTAAGGTTGGGTAAGTCCTCTAAGATCACCCAGTCCAACCATCAACCCAACACCACTGTGGCCATCAAACCATGTCCCAAAGTGCCATGGCCACACCTTTCTTGAACACCTCCAGGGATGGTGACTGTACCACCTCCCTGGGCAGCCTGTTCCAATCCCTGGCCACTCTTGGCAGCAAAGTTTTTCCTCATCTCCCCACCTAAATCTCCCCTGGCACAATTTCAGGCCATCTCCTCTCATCCTTTCTCCTGACACTAGGGAGAAGAGGCCAACCCCCAGCTCACTGCAACCTCCTTTCAGGGAGCTATAGAGAGCAATGAGATCATTTTGGCCTCCAGAGCCTAGGGTGACAACCCTTAGAGCTCCTGTTTGACCTAACAAAGTAGAAGCAGTCTCCTGAGCAGCATCAGCTGCTGATTCTCCCTCTTCTGAGGGTTAACAATTAGCCTGTAATTAACTAGTGCAGCTATTGTCAGGCTACAGTCACAATGTTTAGCACAAGGCATAGGGCAACCTCTTTAAAAATGTTTCTCTCCTCTGTGAGGCATTACAGATATTATTTGGAAGGGGTGAGGATTTTCCTGTGCTGAAGGAGTGGTTGGAGATTGAGAAAGACAATTAGCATCCCTAATTGGCATTGGGTGTAATGTAATCCCTTCAATGGACCTGGTGAACTCGCTGGGAGCTTTCATTAAGTGAGGTACTCAGCCTGGATTTACAGACTTGGAGGGCAGCTCAAGCACATCTTAAATCACTCTGCTGATTACCAGCGATGCTGGGGTCCTTTCTAAGCAGTTACCTGCTCGGCTCAGCACACACAGCCCTGCCAGGAGGCTTACAAATATCTAAGGGGTGGGTGTCAGGAAGAGGGGAGCAAGCTCTTCTCAGCAGTCCCCAGTGACGGGACAAGAGGTCATGGACATTAAGTTGAACCTAGGAAGCTCCATCTGAACATAAGGGGGAACTTTACTCTGTGGAGCACTGGAACAGGCTGCCCAGAGAGGTGGTGGAGTCACTGTCTCTGGAGGCCTTCAAAGCCCACCTGGACACGTTCCTATGTGATCTGTTTTAGGTGATCCTGCTGTGGCAGGGGGTTAGGATTGATGGTCTTCACAGGTCTATTCCAAGCCTTGCAGTTCTGTGAAGAAGACCCAGGGCAGTTAAGGCAGGACTTGTATCTCCCAGGGCTTTCAGGAGCCCACTCCTCCCAGAGCAAGCAGGGAGCCAGGACACCCAGGAGCTCTGTGAGCCACAGTGCCTGGCTGGGTGTGCTCAGCACCTCCCATCGCATCCAGGGAGGTGCAGGGCTGTGTCTTGGAGCCAAGGTGGCTTTTTTTCTTTTTGCCTGTGGAGTTAGCAGCGTTGTCAGGATACAACAAGCACTGCAGTGTTCTCTGCAGCAGCAGAAATGGGGCTGTCCCTCCTGCTGCTCTCTTGGGGTGTGCTTTGAAGGTCTAGAAGCACTGCTGCTTATAGTTCCAGAGAATTGGCCTCCACTCAAGGTTGGAGGTGGGGAAATAACAAAGAACTTTGCCCTCCCGACGTCCTTCCACCCATGCAGGCACAGCCACACCTTACAAAGCCACATCTCCATCTCTGAGACTGGGTCTTGGCCCAGTTAGGTGACTGCAGCAGTCCTTGTCTGCGTGGCAGCTGCTGTAATAGTTGGTCCCCAGACGTGTGCAAGGATCTGGATTTAGCATCCCCCTTCCAGACTGGAACTGTGCTTTCTCTGCAGGCATTGTCTAAAAATAAAGTGGGCCATGGTGGAATGAAGAACAGGCTATGGAGAAGAGGCTGCTCCCTTCCTTCTCTAAGTCAAGGGCTGCTTCCGAGGGGACCACGTTGCAAGTCTGTCTCTGAGCATGGCAGTTGGTTCTGTCTGCTGCACAGAATGGGGTCACGTTCTCATCTCTAGCTGGGGGCAGTCACAGGCTGTCCTGTACCTCTAACGCTTGTTCTACGTATTTCAGAAGAGATGTAGTGCCCTTCATGGCACGTGCCTGTGCTGGGCAGCAGGAGGACAGGCAGCACACCTATGTGGCAGTGTTCTGAGTCTCTCATCTCCAGGCTAAGCAACCCCAGCTCCCTCAGCCTCTCCTCACAGGGCTTGTGCTCCAGACGAATAGAATAGAATAGAATAGAATAGAATAGAATAGAATAGAATAGAATAGAATAGAATAGAACAGAACAGAACAGAATAGAATTAACCAGGTTGGAAAAGACCTTTGAGATCATCCAGTCCAACCTATCACCCAGCACCATCTGATCAACTAAACCATGGCACCAAGCACCCCATCTAGGCTCTTCCTGAACACCTCCAGGGATGGGGACTCCACCACCGCCCTGGGCAGCACATCCCAAGGGCCAATCTCTCTTGCTGGGAAGAACTTCCTCCTAACCTCCAGCCTGAACCTCCCCTGGCACAGCTTGAGACTGTGTCCTCTTATTCTGGTGCTGGGTGCCTGGCAGAAGAGACCAACCCCCAGCTGGCTACAGCCTCCCTTCAGGGAGTTGGAGAGAGCAAGAAGGTCTCTCCTGAGCCTCCTCTTCTCCAGCCTAAGCAAGCCCAGCTCCCTCAGCCTCTCCTCCCAGGGCTGTGCTCCAGACCCCTCCCCAGCTTTGTTGCCCTTCTCTGGACACCTTCCAGCAGCTCAGTTGATTAGATGGTGCTGGGTGATAGGTTGGACTTGGTGATCTCAAAGGTGTTTCCCAACCTGGTCTGGTCTATTCCATTCCATTCCATTCCATTCCATTCCATTCCATTCCATTCCATTCCATTCCATTCCATTCCATTCCATTCCATTCCATTCCATTCCATTCCATTCTGTGAGATTTACTGGAAGAGTGCAAATTCAATCCCCAGTTCCTAGGCATTGTTTCTTGTCCCCTCCAGCTGGCTGCACGGAGAGAGGCTGTGGTAAACTTTGCCTGCATGCTCTCCCAACTGGTTTAGTTATTTCCATCCTTCCTCCAGTGACTATTTTAAGGCTGCTTTTCACAGCTCCTATTGGGCCTCAAGGACTCTGCTCCTGCCTAAAGCTGCCAAGACAAAACCTTTCCTATTATACTTTTTTTCTGCAGCACACTCAAGTCCAACAATCTTATCTTGGCTTATCGCTCCTGCCAGCGTTCCCCCTGGCTGCCTTGAATGGAGAGCAAGGGAAGTAGTTGCTGGGACACAGAGATAAAAGAGAATAGAAGCAGGACATTTCTCTAGTATTTAATGCATATTGAACCAGGGGATTAATGCATTTCCATTTTCACGTTGCTCTGTGTTGGCATCTTCTTGTACCTCTGGTGAGGTGACCTTTAAACTGCTCAGGAGTGGAATGAGAGAGTTCTGAGCACTGTTCAGAGTTGAAAGAGCTGAGGACTAAAGGTGCTGGAACTAGATGATCCTTGAGGTCCCTTCCAACCCTGACAATTCTATGATTCTGCTCAGAGAAGATCAGAGGGCTGGAACACCTGCCCTGTAGGGAGAGGCTGAGAGAGTTAGGGTTGTTCATCCTGGAGAAGAGAAAGCTCTGGGGAGATCTTAGAGCAGCCTTGCAGCAGCTGAAGGGGATTGCAGGATTGCTGGGGAGGGACTTTTGACAAGGGCTGGGAGTGACAGGACAAGAGCAAAGGGATTGAAGCTTGAGGAGGAGAGATTTAAACTGGAGATGAGGAAGAAATTCTTGACAGTGAGGGTGGGGAGACACTGGAACAGGTTGCCCAGGGAGGTTGTGGATGTCTTCTCCCTGGAGGTGTTCAAAGCCAGGCTGGATGAGACCTTGAGCAACCTGGAACTGTGGAAGGTGTCCCTGTCCATGGCAGGGGGCTGGAATTAGCTGATCTTGAAGGTCCCTTCTCTGAATCGCTGATCTATGTTAGTGTGAGGCTGACTTTTGTTGTTGACTGAAGCTCTGTGTCTGCTTTTCTGCAGGGATTCCTGAAGAATGAAAAAGACAATGCTCTGCTTTCAGCCATCGAAGAGTCTCGGAAGAGGGTGAGTTGGAAGCAAGCCCCATTTGTTCCCTTTCAAATGAAGAAAGGAGAGTCCTAAAGGGATTAATAAATTAGTTATTTGATAAACTAAGGGGTGTAGGAGAGCTGTATTAATAATGTAGAGAAATGGGATGTTAGGAAACATTTAGGATTGCCAGAAGCAATCCTCATCAGTTGTGTTACAGCCACAATGTTTTGTGGGGTGAGGAGGTCCAGTGTTCAACCCATTTGAGCAGAGAGTCTGTTGTGTGTAAGGCAAAGGCACAGCAAACTCCCTCCAACCCTCTCTGCATGGCTGCTGCCTTCTCTAGAGGTGCCCATGCTGAGGACAAGAGATTTGTTTCCTTCCTTGCTCTGAGGGATGCCTTGTGTACTGCCTTCTGCAATGGTGGCACTCAGGCTATTTCCTGTCACTGTTTCTCCAGGTGAGCTCTTGAAGTATGTGTGGCCACAGAGGTGTTGCAAGGGTGAGAGAATTGGGCTCAGGCTGAGACAGGTGGAGTTGTTCAGCCTTGAGAAGAGAAGACTTTGGGAGACCTTACAGCATTTGAAGGGGCCTCCAGGAGAGCTGGAGAGGCAGTCTGCCAAGTCATGCAGTGACAGGATGAGGGGTAATAGCTTCAGACTGGAAGAAGCTCAATTTGGATTAGACATTAGGAAGTTTTTCCCCATGAGGGTGATGAGGCACTGGAAAAGGTTGCCCAGAGAAGTTCTGGAGGCTTCAAGCTTGGAAGTGGTCAAAGTCAGGTTGGAGGAGGCCTTAAGCAATCTACTAGTAAGTGTCCCTGCTTATGGCAGAGGGGTTGGAACAAAATTATCAACCCAAACCATTCTATGAGTCTATGAAGGTTAAATTCTCATTTCTGTAGAGGAGCTAGAATGAGACCTGTGTCCCACCATGGAAGTCTAAAGCTAATGTTTATAATAAAACAAAGACATACAGAGCTCATGCTCTACTTCATAGAATGGTTTGGGTTGGAAGGGACCTTCAAAATCAGCTAGTTCCAACCCCCAAGGCATGGGCAGGGACACCTTCCACCATTCCAGGTTGCTCAAGGTCTCATCCAACCTGGCCTTGAACACCTACAGGGAGGGGGATCCACAACCTCTCTGGGCAACCTGTTCCAGTGTCTCCCCACCCTCACTGTCAAGAATTTCTTCCTCACCTCCAGTCTCAATCTCTCCTCCTCAAGCTTCAATCCCTTTGCTCTTGTCCTGTCACTCCCAGCTCTCCTGTAGCCCCCTTCAGGTACTGGAAGGCTGCTCTAAGCCTCCCCAGAGCCTTCTCCATGCTGAAGAACCCCAGTTTTCCCAGCCTGTCCCCATAGGGGAGGTGCTCCAGCTTCATGGTCATCTTTGTTGTGAGCACACACAACATTTAAATGTTTGCCAAATGTCACTGCCTCTTACCAACTCATTTAAGGAACTCATTAAGGGAAAGGCTTTTGCCCCTTAATTGATGATATCCCAACAGTGAGCTGTAACGAGATGAAAGAGTTACTCAGCCAAGCCAGACATTTAATTGTGTACACTGCAGCACAAAGCTATGGGAAAGACAGAGTGGAGCAAAGGAAAAGCAAAGGAGCAAAGCAGAATCCAACGGCATGAGATTGAAGACATCTAAGTGCCGGGTTCTGCACATTGGCCACACCAACCCCAGGCAGTGCTACAGGCTGGGGTCAGAGTGGCTGGAGAGCGGCCAGGCAGAGAGGGACCTGGGGGTAATGGTTGATTGTGGGCTGAACATGAGCCTGCAGTGTGCCCAGGCAGCCAAGAAGGCCAAGGGCATCCTGGCCTGCATCAGGAAGAGTGTGGCCAGCAGGAGCAGGGAGGTCATTGTGCCCTGTGCTCAGCACTGCTGAGGCCACCCCTTGAGTCCTGTGTCCAGTTCTGGGCCCCTCAGGTTAGGAAGGATGTTGACTTGCTGGAAGGTGTCCAGAGAAGGGCAATGAAGTTGGTGAGGGGTCTGGAGCACAGCCCTGGGAGGAGAGGCTGAGGGAGCTGGGCTTGCTTAGCCTGGAGAAGAGGAGACTGAGGGGTGACCTTATTGCTCTCTACAACTACCTGAAGGGAGGTTGTAGCCAGGCGGAGGTTGGTCTCTTCTCCCAGGCAGCCAGTATCAGAACAAGAGGACACAGTCTCAGGCTGTGCCAGGGCATGTTTAGGCTGGATCTTAGGAAGAAGTTCTATACAGAGAGAGTGGTTGCCCATTGGAATGGGCTGCCCAGGGAGGTGGTGGAGTCACCATCCCTGGAGGTGTTCAGGAGGAGACTCGGTGGGGTGCTTGGTGCCATGGTTTAGTTGTTTAGGTGGGTTGGATTGGTTGATGGGTTGGATGTGATGATCTTGAAGGTCTCTTTCAACCCGGTGTGTATTGTATTGTATTGTATTGTATTGTATTGTATTGTATTGTATTGTATTGTATTAAAGGGAAAGAAATGAGATATCACAGGAGGTTTTGCTTAAACTTAAGGAGAAACTTCTTTACTTTAGGGTGCTGGAGCCCTGCAGCAGGCTGCCCAGAGAGGTTGTGGAGTCTCCTTCTCTGGACATCTCCCCAAACCTGCCTGGACATGTTCCTATGTGACCTGCCCTAGGTGGTCCTGCTTTGCAGGAGGGTTGGCCTCTGTCTCTGGAGGTCCATTCCAACCCTTACCATTCTGTGAATAGCAGAGGTGGGCTGGTTGGTGCTTCTGTATGTTCCTAAGGTCCTCTTTCTCTTCTTCACCAACAGACTTTTGCTATGGCTGAGGAGTATCACCGAGAATCAATGCTGGTTGAATGGGAACAGGTGAAACAAAGGATTCTTCATACTTTGCTTGCATCAGGAGAAGATGCCCTTGATTTCACCCAGGAAAATGAGGTAACTCTGTCTTTCTCAGCACTGTGTGTAGCCAGACACAGCACATGCACAGCTGGCACTCCAGCACCGCTGAAACCACCTCTGGATTGTGCTGTAGCTACAGATGGCTGAAAATGAGAAGTACCAAGCCTCTGAGTCCACAATGCCTGTGCCTAGCAGAATGCATTGACTAGCAGAACACCAGACCTTTCTGATTGGTTTTTTGCCTGATGGGTACAGGCAGTGGAGCTGCTGAAGCTGTTTTCAGCAACATCTGTGCAAGCTGGAAACTTAGTCAGGCTAACACATCTTAGGTCACTATAGCCAGGGGGCAGAAAGCACAGAGGGGTAAGCTTCACCTTCAGGAAACCTTTGCAGCGTGCACTAATGAGAACAGGCGGTTTCTCAGATACAGCTGTGCTGACACACAACAGAGCTCTGGGAGTGTCTCAGAGCATTGGCTTTCCCTTATCACTCTGTGCTAAGCCAGGATTTAGGGTTTTTCTTAGGAGGCTGACAAAGTCTCTCAGGTTTCTTGGCAAAATCAAATGAATATTAATCACAAAAAGAAAAAGAGAGAAGTCTGCTTTCCTTTTTACCTTGCTGTCTCATGCAGTGCAGATTAAAGTTTTGTGCTGCTTAAGACCTGTAGTGTTGAACAATTCCAGCTTAATCTGGTAGCCACCAAATCCCTCAGACAACACTGACCCTGTGTTTGACATGAAAAGGCATTGACCAACAACTTAAAATATTCCTTATCTTCTGTTTCCACTTGAAACTTTACAGTTTGGTCTCTTCAAATGCTCCACTTACACAAGTAAAGTAGAGTTACATAAGTTTGGATGAGGTCTTAAGCAACCTGGTCTAGTGAAACACATCCCTGCCCATGGTAGGGGACTGGAGCTAGATGATCTTCAGGTCCCTTCCATCTCAAGCCATTCTATGAGTTAGTGGTGACCTGGCAGTGTTGGGTTGGACTCAATTATCTTAAAGTTCTCTTCCATCCAAAGCCGTTCCAAGATCCTATAGTGAGCCTTAAGCAACTTAGCAGGAGGTGTTCCAGCCCCTGGCAGGGGGTTGGAACTAGATGATCTTTAAGGTCCCTTCCAACCCGAACCTTGCTATGAATCTATGAACTCCACCCCACTGAGCTTCAGGAGGCATCAGACACCATCTGAGATCCCTGGAGCACAAAGTTACATCACAGCCCCTGCATGATGCTCCACGACAACTGTAACCTTGAGAGAAGAGACAGAGGTGGGGGTGGGGGGAGGGTGTGTGCAGGAACAGAAGTTGCTGTGCTTTCAGGTCAGAAAACAGGCCCAATTTTTGTGTAGCCATGTTCCCAAAACCCCCATTTTGAATAAAAAACTAAATTCTTGTTCACTGGAATGACTTCTAAAGCTGCACAGCACACTGGAATAAAATGGGGAAAGCCCTTGGTGTTAATGGGCTATGACCTGTGTAGGGATTTGGAAATAATTAAAGCTGTTAATGAAATGTCCCTTTATGATGACTGTTCTTTTAAATATAGGTTAATCCCAGGCAGCATACATCTTTTTATAGAAGCTGTCTTCCCCAGAAAGTGTTTCACTGCCACTTTGCTGTGACTTCTCAGAAGGTTGTCCAGCTTTCCAATATTAGCAGTGCTGAATAATGGAGGCTAAAATCATTTCAGGCTAGGAGCAGCCAGCCCATTATTTTAGGCTGTGAGTCTGGAGGCTTGGCAGCTGTCCCAATAAGCTTCTAACATCTTTGATTTCAGTGTGACTTACTGGTGTGGGGTTTTCCTTTCAAAGTGGGGGGCATTCACTGTAAGCAGGAGCAATTTAATAAGGTAAAACCCCTTTGTGATCTTTCAGTGTCAAATAGACTCTACCTCCACTGCGTGCCAGGCATCAAATTGATGGGAGGGAGGAGGGGAAGGGGGGAAAAAACCCCACCACCCTCTCAATGTTTTTTATGAATGACTCAATAGCCACTCTCACTTGGTAATATTCCACTCAGTTTCAAAGCACTCCTAGTATCAGGCTGTCATTTCAAGAGCATTTAAAATCCTTGATATATTCTAGTCTTAGCCTCAAGAAGTCAAAGGTCTGAGAGGTTTGAAGTGCATCTGCTGTGTTAAAAGCCTGTTATCTAACCTCCCCACAGCAGGTTGTTCTTCTAAAGCCTTGTTCCAGTCAAATAAATTTTTTGTGTGCCTGTGACACAAACAGACACAGCCTGTAGAATCTAGCAGAGGTTTAATTGATATCCTCTGGAGATGGAGAATCAACTGAAAAGGCACAGATCCAAACGCAGCAGGGGCCGAGCTGCCTGCCAGCCAGCTCTCAAGCTTTGGGCAAGCTCATTCGGGCAGACTGAAATACCAACACATTATACATGGAAATCAGACCAATTAACAGGCAAAGCATGCAAAGAACCTAGAGCAGGACTTGCCCTTGGGGTTTGCTGCTCCCCTTGGCCTCCAGCCTGGCTCAGTGATCTCCGGAGGTTCCTTCCAACTCCTACTGTTCTGTGATTCTAAGGCTAAAACAGAGCTAATAAAAAGGTGCTGCTTGGGGGGACAGGGAGGAAAGCCTGAGTTTGGTTTTCATGGTATCAAACACTCTCAAGGTGTTTGTTCTGTGTCTCGTTCCACTGGGTACAAGGTGTTTCTTTTGTCCTTTTATTCCATGGTTTTCTTCTTTCCACTCCTGCTGTGGAGCAATCTGCTCCCACAGTGGCAGAGACACTCTCAGTTTCTGTACTGTCCCTTCTGCGTCATGTCTTCATAGCTCTTAAATCCCAGGGAGTGCAAGCTGCTTTCCGCCCCACTGCTGCTCCTCAGTGGATTTTGATGGTGCTTCTCCAGCTCAGTCTCTCCCCCTGCCTAGTTAATTCACCACAGCCACTGGCCAAGCCATTTGGAGTGATGACAAAATGTCTGCCCAGACTTCTGCTGAGGAATGTGCATATGCATATGAGGCTGATGAATAATGCATCTTCCTGGGTGTGAGGTCTGCTGTGGAAGGGAGGCTGAGTGCATCTGAAGCAGGACTCCTTGCAAAAGCAGCATGGGTAGGCTAAATGAATCGGAAAGGTACAAACGTGCCTGCAGCTTGCACAAGTGGCTCCTGTGCAGAATGAATATCCCAGCATTGAAAAAGGATGTGGGAAGACCTAAAAATTAAGGGCAGGGTTGATAAAAGTAGCACAGGGTGTCTAGCACTATCAAACTGGAGAATGTTAGGGGTTCGAAGGGACCTCTAGAAATCATTGAGTCCAACCCCTCTGCCAAAGCAGTGTCATGTAGGGTAGGTCACACAGGAACACATCCAGGTGGGTTTTTGAAGGTTTCCAGAGAAGGAGATGCAGAAGGATTGAAGCTGTATCAGACTAGAGGTGCAGAAAGAGGCAGGGGAGGGTTTTGTGTACACTTGCACTTCTGCAGTGCTCTGTGCATTACCCACTTCTCTGGTTTTCCTTTTGCTGCTCCAGTTGAGCTGAAAGACCTGACCTGAAACACGTTTCAGCTGTTTTCAAACCTTTCATAATCCTTTTCTTGCTTGAAAACTTGACAAGTTCTGACTTGCCACCAAAGGATCTCTTCCCAGATCCCTCCCCTTAGGTTATAGGGGATGTCTCTTGAAGTGCTGGTGAACAGCTACAGAAGGATTGCCTGTGCAGTGCTCCATGGCTGCAGTCCAGGGTAAGGAGTGGAAATGTCCTTCCCCATGCTGACTCACTGCTTAGCTTGCCTCTGAAAATTGCCTTTTAGCACAGCCATGAGTGAGCTCATGCCTTTGTAAAGTTTAATATTCAAAGAGGAAGCCAGAATGCCAGGGGGAGATGGGAAAAATAGGAAGTAAGCCAAGAGCCATGGCAGCAAACCTAGGAAAGAAGTGAAAGAAAAGACAAATTCTGGAATTCCTGCTTTATTTCTTTATTTATTGTTTGCTGAAGGACCAAGTTGGGCATTCAAAGAATTGGATTTCAGTGTGGGAATTCTCATCTGTGGCAGACAGGTAATAAGTGATCCTCTAAGCACACTGGTTAGGGTGCAGTTGAAATGGGGGAGAGGGGAAGAGGAGGGGAAAGAAGAAGGGGAAGAGAAGGAGAAGGGAAAAGGGGAAGAGAAAGGGAAGGGAAATGCCAGCTGAACCCCCAGAGCAGTTATTTCTTCATTTCAGGTGAGCACTCCTGAGTTCAGCCCTGTACCTGTGGGGTTTAACCCATCAGCCGTGCAGCTCTCTGGAGCGGCAGCCACATGGATGCTCTTCAGTGCTGTAGAGCCTCACTCAGCCAGAGAGAAAGGAGCCAGATTCCCAAAGCAAAGCCCCAGCCCTTATGTTTCTGGTGTTTGGGCACTGGGTGAGAAGTGACACTTAAGTCACAATGTACTCTTCTTCACTTGTTTTAGGAGATGAAACCTCATCAGTAATTAATGAGCGGCGTCCATAATTGAGTGTTGCTTTAAATAACTGCGATTCATCTGGCCCAGCAGAGGGGGAAGGCTGCAGAGCTCTTGTTTCTGCCACCATCCTGTCTGTTTCCCAGGAAACCTGCTTTAACAGCTGCTTTGTTCTTTAGAACAAAGAACTTGTCGGGTTTTTAGGTGGCTTTAAAGGAATTTGTGTCAGATGATTTGGCACTGAAAGGGAAATGCAAATGCTTCTGACTGTCAGGATCCAGTCGGAGTGGAGTGACTGTGGAGAAGATTTTTTTGCTTGGTGGAAGTTCAGGGGCAAAAAGAAAAAATTGTTTTCTTTTGGGTTGGTTTTGGTTTTGTGGGTTGTTTTTAAGGCATTTATACTGCCTGAATGTATCTTAGCAGGTTCCATAATCAGGTTGGGTAGAGTTTAACTAGCCCTATTCCTGAGGAGTTAATGCAGGGATAAACTAATTCCAGCCATTTAAAAGGCTTGTCCAACTTTATCTTTGCTACAGATTCACAGGTGACATCTCGTCGGAAGCGACCCTGAAAGGTCATCTGTGCAACCCCCCTGCTGTGAGCAGGGACACCTCCAACTAGAGCAGGCTACCCAAGGCCACCTTAGTTCCATTATATTTCACTACATTGAGGACAAACATAAGTGAGTGGGTTTTACTCTGTAATCAGCTGTTGTGTGCTCCACAGAAAGTGATCACAGAGATGGTGGAATCATAGAATGGTCTGGGTTGGAAGGGACCTCCAAAGGTCATCCAGTCCAACCCCCTGAAGTCAGCAGGGACATCCTCCACTACATCAGGTTGCCCAGAGCCCTGTCGAGCCTCACCTTGAGTATTTCCAGGGATGGGGCCTCAACCACCTCCCTGGGCAACCTGTTCTGGTGTCTCACCACCCTAATGGTGCAGAACTTGTTCCTAACATCCAATCTAAATCTGCTCTGCTCTAGTTTGGAACCATTGTTCATAGTCCTATCACTACAGGCCTTTGAAAACAGTCCCTCTCCATCCTTCTTGTAGGCCCCCCTCATGTACCTACAGGAAGGCTGAGGAGGGGCTGTTTAGAAGGGTCTGTGGTGATAGGATGAGGGACAGTGGTTTGAAACTGGAGCAGGGCAGATTTAGGTTGGACATGAGGAGGAAGTTCTGCACAGTGAGGGTGGTGAGACACTGGAAGAGGTTGCCTGAGGATGTCATTGAGGCCCCATGCGTGGAGACACTCAAGGTCAAACATGATGTAGCCCTGATCAGCCTGTTGGAGATGTCCCTGCTGAGTGCAGGGGGGTTGGACAGGGTGACCTTTGAGGATCCCTTCCAACCATTCAGCATTCTGTGATTCTGTGAATATCCATGGAGCTGAGCTGTGCAGGAACAAAACAAGGCATAGCAAGGCCCCTTCTCAGTGCTGCTCAGCTGCCTTCAATGCTTAGCTTAGGTGCTTCACATCCTCTTTTCCTGGTGGCAGTAAACAACCAGCTTGGGTCCTCCTGACTGCCCGAGCCAGACACCTCAGTGAGCTGAGCAGGGCTTGTGTGGAGAGGTGACTTGTTATCAGGCTGCTACACCTTGGAGAGTCAGATGAGCTTTTGGGTTCAAAGTCTGACATTCAAAGGCTCTTGCTTCAGTTTCAGAGCTGAAAGCACACTTGCTTTTTTGAAGCCTTGTCTGCTCCTCTTGGCTTGCCCCAACTATGTCAGCTGGCTTCCTAATAAATATTAGGCTGCTTTCCTGAGCTTGTCTTGCTTTTATCTTCAGACCATCATGGCTGCAACTGTGTTTATGAAGCAGCTGATATTGAGGGACTGCTTGCTTCAAAAGGATCTGCCTTTAAAATGATTACACTTCACTGTTCAAACCCAGGACTTGCGGTACTGATGCTGAAATGAAGAATTACACTTTTAGGGAGGAGGAAACTTTGGAGAGTACCTCTCCCATGCTTGACTGGGAGACTTCTTTCCTCCAGTGGTGGACATTCAAGTTATACTGAACACATGCTTGTGATTTGTAGTAGGGACCTTAAGGGTCAGCAAGTTCCAAGCCCTCTGCCATGGGCAGAGACACCTTCCACTAAACCAGGTTGCTCAAGGCCTCATCCAACCTGGCTTTGAACACCTGCAGGAGGAGAACAGCTTTATGCAGCATCAGACTAGTGTATCATAGTAGATTTTGAGTGCTGTGATTCCATCAGCTGCCCGTTATTTGTCAACATTTTATTTGTGTTGCAGTGAATAGAGGGACTGGATTTCAACAGTGTTCTGCTTCTCTGCTCTACCCTGAAAATATCTCAATCCTGGCAGAGCTCTTTGGGTAGAAGGATCACACAGTCGTAAACTGATTCGGGTTGGAGGGCACCTTAAAGATGATCTAGTTCCAAACCCCCTGCCACGGGCTGGGTCACCTCCTACTAAACCAGGTTGCTCAAGGCCCCACCTAAGCTGGCTTTGAACATTTGCAGGCTTGGAGCCTCCACAACTTCCCTGAGCAACCTGTTCCAGTCCCTCACCACCCAAATGGGGAAGAATTTCTTCCTAATGATTTTTTTTTTGTCAGGTTAGGATATTGCTAGTATATTGCTAGTGTCCTTCCTCCTGCAGCAGCCCACCAGTGGGGCACTTTTCAGCACATAACTGAATACTGCAGCCCCATTTTGTGTCTGTTGTGGTACTGGGACAAAACTGGAGTGTCAGATATGCTGGCCTGGATCCATTTGAGCTGTCCCTTGAATTCTGTGTCCTTGCTGTGATGGAGGTTCAGACTGAGATGCTTCCCAGCAAGACAATTAGCAGCCTTTCAAGAAACAAAAGGAAGGAATCCAAATGTTAAGATGCTATCACGAGGCATAGATGTCCTGATTCTAGAGAGCTAATGGTTTGGTTGGGCACTGAAGGAGGAGGATTTCTGTCACTTGAGAAAGTTTCAGCTATACTGGGAAGATAATGGGAACACTGCAGTGAAAGTGTGTGCTTGAAACCATGCATTTCCCTCTCTTCCGAGCGCAGAACCCTGCTCTTAGTTCTGTCAGGAAGATGGTTTGGCTGTTGTTGTTTAGGAGTGGATATACTGGGGGAAGCTGAGCTTGAGAGCGGCCCAGCAGAAAAGAACTTGGGAGTGCAGGTGGATGAGAAACTGGATGTGAGCCAACAGTGTGAGCTTGCAGCCCAGAAGGCCAATGGCAGCCTGGAGAGAGGGGATCCTGCCCCTCTGATCTGCTGAGACCTCTCCTGCAGTGCTGCATCCAGCACTGGGGCCCTCAACAAAGGAAGGACCTGGATGTGATGGAGGGGGTCCAGAGGAGGGCCACAGAGATGATCAGAGGGGTGGAGCACCTCTCTTATGAGAACAGGCCAAGGGAGTTCAGCCTGGAGAAGAGGAGGCTCCAGGAAGACCTAATAGCACTTCCAGTACCTGAAAGGGGCTACGAGAAGTCTGCAGAGGGACTGTTTCCAGAGACCTGCAGTGATAGGACCAGGGGCAATGGTTTGAAACGAGAGCAGAGCAGATTCATATTGGATGTTAGGAATAAGTTCTATACCATGTGGGTGGTGGAAAATTGCAGCAGGCTGCCCAGGGAGGTATTGAGGCCCCATCCCTGGAGATATTCAGGGTGAGGCACTGAGCAACCTGATTTGGTGGTGGTATGCCCAGGTGGCCAAGACGGCCAAGGGCATCCTGGCCTGCATCAGGAAGAGTGTGGCCAGCAGGAGCAGGGAGGTCATTGTGCCCTGTGCTCAGCACTGCTGAGGCCACCCCTTGAGTCCTGTGTCCAGTTCTGGGCCCCTCAGGTTAGGAAAGAGGTTGAGCTGCTGGAAGGTGACCAGAGAAGGGCAAGAAAGCTGGGGAGGGGTCTGGAGCACAGCCCTGGGAGGAGAGGCTGAGGAAGCTGGGCTTGCTTAGGCTGGAGAAGAGGAGGCTCAGGGGAGACCTTCTTGCTCTCTCCAACTCCTTGAAGGGAGGTTGTAGGCAGGTGGGGGTTGGTCTCTTCTGCCAGGCAAGCAGCACCAGCACAAGAGGACACAGTCTCAAGCTGTGGCAGGGGAGGTTCAGGCTGGATGTTAGGAAGAAGTTCTTCCCAGAGAGAGTTGTTGGCCCTTGGGCTGTGTTGCCCAGGGAGGTGGTGGAGTCCCCATCCCTGGAGGTGTTCAAGAGGGGTTTGGATGTGGCACTTGGAGCCATGGTTTAGTAGTCATGAGGTGTTGGGTGACAGGTTGGACTTGATGATCTCTGAGGTCTCTTCCAACCTTATTGATTCTGTGATTCTATGAATTCTATGATTCTGTCCGTGCTGCCTGCAGAGGAGATTGGACTGGATGACCTTTGGAGGTGCAACCCAAACCCTTCTATGATTCTGTGTTGTTGGTGAAGCCTTTGCAGTAATTCTGGACCTCACACCTCCATGTTCTCTTCTCATTACACAGCCCAGCTATGGAGGGGAGTCAGGACCTCCAGGTCGCAGCTCTCTGGACAGCGTGGAGATGGCCTATGCTCGTCAGGTGAGTGGAGCTCAGACAACAGGGTGGAATGGTGTCTTCTGCCAGAGAGAGAGAGAAGAAAGATCTGTGAGTGTGAAGTGTAAGAAGATCTGCTAAAAAACATGGAAATGTTTTACCCTTCTCTCCCCACCCAGTTAGTTAAAGTTAAACCTTTGAAGTAAAATGCCTGGAGTTAAAATGCAAATGGAAAGCACAGGGATTTAGTCTGATTGTTAGGGGTGTGCTCCTAAACCTGCCTGTCACTGGAATTCCTTGTCAACAGGAGATCCTGAACTGCACTGTGGAAGTACTTTAATCATTTCATTTAAGGGGGATGGAGCACTGGAACAGGCCACCCAAAGAAATGGTGGAGTCTCCCATCTCTGGAGAGATTCTAGACCTGCATGGATGTGTTCCTGTGTGACCTTCTCTAGGTGAATCAGAGAATTGTTTGGGGTGGAAAACACCTCTAAGGTCATCAAGTCCAACCATTTAACTAACACCACTCTGGCCATTAAACCATGGCCCCAGGTGCCATGGCCACACATTTCTTGAACACCTCCTGGCATGGGGACTCCACCACCTCCCTGGGCAGCCTCTGCCAATCCCTGACCACTCTTGCAGCAAAGAGAATTTTCCTCATCTCCAACCTCAGCCTCCACTGGCACAATTTCAGGCCATTTCCTCTCCTTCTGTCCCATGAGGATCAGGAGAAGAGACCAACCCCAACTCACTGCAACCTCCTTTCAGGGAGCTGTGGAGAGCAATGAGGTCTCCCCTCAGCCTCCTCTACTCCAAGCTAAACACCCCCAGTTCCCTCAGCTGCTCCTCACCAGCCCTGTTCTCCAGATACTTCCCCAGCTTTGTTACCCTTCTCTGGATCTGCTCCAGCCCCTCAGTGTTCTCTTTCTAGTGAGGGGCCCAAAACTCAACTCAGGATTCAAGGTGCAGCCTCACCAGTGCCCAGTACAGGGGCACCATCACTTCCCTGGTCCTGCTGGCCACATTATTGCTGTTCCAGGCCAGGAGGTCTGGCACAAGTGGCACTCACCCCAAAGATGAAACCCCAAGCTGGTGTCCACAGCTTGCTCCCAGCTGCCACCGCCTGCATCCTCCCAGATCACCCATTTCAGGGTAGGGTGTCCCACCCAGCTCACCCGAGGACGATGTGCTGCTTACCGATCGTAGCTGATAGCACCAGGTAAGACACAGTGGTCCAGAAGATGGCCATCAAGGTGCCAACTGAAACCTCTTCTGATGAAGACTTTGTGTTCCCTTTATTCTCAGATGTGGAGGGTTGTTCATGTTGATGTCTTAGTCACTTTGCTGCAGTGGACACACAGGAAGTCTTAATCCTGACCTTTGTCAAAGTCTATCCCATTTTAATGGCATCACTTCTGAGCTGCTTTAGTGCCTCAGCTAGGCATTAATAAGGTCTGCCAGCATGAGACTTCTTCTGAAAGTGTTGAGGGAAAACTGAAAAACCTTCCCACACCCAATTTGTTACTTTTGTTGCTGGAGATGATCTGTTTATCAGCACTGCTGGAAACAAAGTGAAAGGGAAGGGCTTGGGTTTTCCAAATGGAAATGTGTGAGAGGAGGCAGACAAAGCCTTGCCTAATTTGCACACAATTATTGTTATTGTCTGCCTTGGCTCAGGCTTAGCTGAGCCAGGGAGCAGCTCTTGCATCAGCTTTTCTCTGTCTGCCTCCAGTTGTGGTAACTGTGAAATGAATCACAGAGTAATGTGCGTTGTTGTGCTGGTGCCTCCAACTCTTCGTTTAGTGGTTATTAATAGTATGTTAACTGGCTTCATATCTACTGTACTATGCCTGCAGTTGAGGGGCTTATAGTGTAATTACCAAGCTGGGTGGTGTGGTTGGTAAGGCTGAAGGACAGGATGCCATCCAGAAGTACCTGGAAGGGCTGGGGAGGTGGCTGAGCAGATTCTCAATAAAGCCAAGTGCAAGCCCTGTGCCTAGGTAGGGGCAATCCTCAGTATCAGCACAGGCTGGGGGATGATGAGATGGAGAACAGCCCTGCAGGGAAGGACGTGGGGAGGAGCTGTTTAGAAGGGCCTGTGGTGATAGGCAGTGGTTTGAAACTGGAGCAAAGGAGATGTAGTTTGGACATTAGGAGGAAGTTCTTCACAGAGAGGGTGGGGAGGCACTGGAACAGGTTGCCCAGGGCTGTGGTGGAGGCCCCATCCCTGGAGCCATTCGAGATCAGACTCGATGTGGCCATGGGCAGCCTACTCTGCCTGCAGGGGGTTTGGACAAGATGCCCTTTGAGGGTTCCTTTCAACCCAATGCAATCTGTGACTCTGTAATTAGGAAGAATTTCTTCCTAATGTTTAATCCAAATCCAATTTCTCCTAGTTTGAAGCCATTACCCCTCCTCCTGTCACTCCATGCCTTGGTGAAGAGTCCCTCTCCAGCTTTCCTGTAGCCCCCTTCAAAGAAGTTGGCTGATGTAGGAGTGAGACAGAAGGGGCTTTCTGGAGATGCTCTCTTCTTGAATCCTGGTTCACGTTTTGCTGCTGTGGCTGGGGAGGAGGAAGAGGAGTGCTGGGATCTGTGTAGTGTTAAATTGTGCTTCCTCTCTATGTCTTTCAGATTTATATCTACAATGAGAAGATAGTGAATGGACATCTACAGCCTAACCTGGTGGACCTTTGTGCTGCTGTGGCAGAACTGGATGATAAGGTACCAGCAGTGAGTTAACAAAGGGAAGTGCCTTTAATCTGGTTTGATTAACAGCCTGCTGACATTGGTGGAGAACTGCTGCCATTGTCAACAAAAATCCCACAAAGCCAGTCCTGGAATCTTCTCTGCAATAGCAGGGTCCATCTGTGATGAACCTGGCCATGGTGCAGATCTCTTAACACAGAGGAAGAAAAGATTTCACTGTGGTGCCCCATCATGAGCCCCATCAGGGAGAAATTATCTCTTTAAGTTTTAAAGGCTTCTGTTGTGTTTGGTTTTCAGAATCTGTTTTCCTAATACCCTTTGAATGTGTTTAGCTGCAGGTGGAGGAGTCTTCAGTTAGACCCTGCTAGTGAAGTAGGCTTCCACAGCAAAGAGTAAAGGCCCTAGGACTGACTTTAAAGCAGTCATCTGCCTGCCTTTCCTTTGGTTCCCTCTTTCCCGTCCCACTCATTTAATTGTGTTAGCTTGATCCACCACAGAATCAAAGGTACAAACCTTTGAGAAATAGTTGGAGGAGAGTAACTGCAGGAGAGTCAAGTCATGAAAACACTGTGCAAATGGGGAGAGCAAAAAGCTGCTCAGAAGCTGAGGGGTGATCTGAACTGCAGCTGTGCCTCTTGGCTTCAGACACTTCTGTTCATTTTGCTGGGACCAGTGTGGTGATTGGGCTGCTTTGAAGCACCAAGATCAAACACCTGCCCTAGCTGGAGCTAACAGTGCTGTTCCTGCTTAGTATTTCACTGTTTCTGCAGGGATCCTTCAGTCCTGGAGACACAGGTACTGTCTCATCCTTAGCAATCAGCAGACCTGGGTGGCTTCCAGCATGGTTTTTCAGACCTGAGTCTTTGCTCAAGGGATCCTTTAGCTATTTCTCATCACAGCTGCCAGAGCAATTGCTTATAGATTCATAGAACAGCCTCATGGAATTGTTTAGGGTGGAAAAGCCCTTCCAGATTATCAAGTCAAGCTGTTGACACAGCACTAGCAGGTCACCACTAAACTGTGTCACTCAGCACCACATCTCCATGTTTTTTCAAACCTTCCAGGGGTGGGGCCTCCACCACTGCTCTGAGCTGATTATTCCAGGCCTTGGCAACCCTTCTGGGGAAGAAATTGTTTCTTGTGTGCAACCTAAACCTCTCTTGGCCCAACTTGAGGCTGATTCCTCTTGTCCTTTCGCTTGTTCCTTGGGAGAAGAGACCAACCTCTGCCTCACTCCAAAATCTCAGGGAGTTGTGGAGAGCAAGAAGGTCTCCCTTCAGCCTCCTTTTCTCCAGGCTAAGCAAGCCCAATTCCCTTAGCTGCTCCTCACAAGACTTGTGCTCTAGACTCACTTGCTGCATGGACAGAGAGCTGCTGATGTGGTGGTGTTTGCTGGGTGGGAAGCGGGGAAGGAATCAGAGCACCGAGTCCTCAGCCTAGCACTGAAAATCATTGTTGATCCTGGGTGACAGTTGCAGGTCCAATACTTGCAGCCACCTTCTTGCACAAGAATTCTGCAGAGAAGCCTGGATTCTGCAGGAATTCTGCAGGACAGAAGTGATTTCCCCTTCTGCATGACAGCATCCAGTATCTCCATGCCCATCTCTCCAGGGGTAGTCCAACCAGACAATAACTCTCGTGGTTCTACGCTGTTCTTCAGCATCCAAACATCACACAAGACTGAGCAAGGTTAGTTTGCTCAGCTCTCTTCTAATTGCTTTTGCCTGGCATGGTTTGTTTACAGAACATCTCTGAGATGTGGGCCATGGTGAAACAAATGACTGATGTTACCCTGGTCCCTGCTAGTGACGCCTTGAAGGTCCGGACCAACATGGAGGTGCGCATGGAGTTCGTGAGGCAGGCTCTGAACTACCTGGAGCAAAGGTAAGGGGGCTGCTTTGGGAAGCCCAGTTTTATTTACCAGAGTTCCCTCCTAATAAGCCAGGATGACTTTGTAATGCACACAAACGTATTACCAAGTCAGCTACCTCTTCCTCCTTCACATGTGTCAGTTCTGCAGGGCTCAGAGCAGCCACTTGAGGAAAAAAAGCTCTTTTAGTTCAAAACTCTTCTGGTTGAAAAGATCTGGGATCCATAGGGAGGTTGTTTAGAAGATGCAAAGACCTTTTATTCTTTCTTCTGTGCTGCCCTTATCACTCAGACAGATCTAGAATAGTTATGTGAGGATCTTTCACTTGTGGAAAGAGTCCTCTTTCCTCTCTGCCAAAAGAGAATGGCCCCTTTTCCAGACTCCCTTTCTGCCTGCTGTCAGGAGCTCGTGCTGGGAGGACATGAGGACAGCACTGGGGACAAAACTGGTGCAGTGAGTCAGGTTCTGACTGCACCATTGGCACACTTCAGTTTTGTAAAAATTGAAGGTGGTGAAGCTGAGACATCTAGCAATGATTTTCAGACCCTCTCAGGGCAATGAAAGCTCCTTGTCCAGGGAAACAGTTGGGAAATGGCAAGCTCTGGAGCAGCCCAAAGCTTAGCAGGGTATGATGAGGCAGGGACTCTATCTGAAAGGAGGTTGCAGTGAGCTGGGGGTTGGTCTCTTCTCCTTAGTCTCAGGTGATAGAACAAGAGGAATTGGCCTGAAATTGTGCCAGGGCAGGCTGAGCTTGGATATCAGGAAAAATTTCTTGGCTGCAAGAGTGGTCAGGGACAGGCTGCCCAGGGAGGTGGTGGAGTCACCATCCCTGGAGGTGTTCAAGAAAGGTGTGGCTATGGCACTTGGGGCCGTGGTTTGATGTCCATGGTGGGGTTGGGTTGCTGGTTGGACTGGATGACCTCAGAGCCTTGAGCAGCCAAGTCTAGTTGAGAGGTGTCCCTGCCCGTGGCAGGGTGGTTGGAGTAGATGATCTCTGAGGGTCCCTTCTGATCTAAGCCATTCTAGGATTCCTTCTGCTTAAGTCCATGGTCCTTAGGCTTGTATTTTTCCACAGGGCTGAGAGGAGAGACAGGCAGATCTGTGGGGGTCTTTAGTGACAGGATTCAGAGCCCAAGCACCAGGATGAAAAGGCTTTTTGCCAGTTATCTAATTGAGTGTGACTTAGGAGAACCTAATGAGAGGAACCTCACAATAGAGAGCTGAACCTGGAGCAGGCCACCACACACTCCAAAGGTGGTGTCTCTTGAGGCTGGTGAACACAAAAATCTTCTTGCTGATTTGACAGAATGTTTGGGCCTTGTTTTGTTGTGAGGCTGGTGAGGGCACATCAAGGTCATTTGCTGGAAGTGGCTAATTGAGTTGGATCTGGAGGGCCCTGGGTGTTTCTGCAGCCAGTCTGTTTCAAGCTGCACAAGTTTTGCTTTGCTTCTGTTTGTTTTTTTTTTCCCAGTTACAAAAATTACACCTTTGTGACAGTCTTTGGCAACTTGCACCAGGCTCAGCTGGGTGGAGTCCCTGGCACCTACCAGCTAGTCCGCAGCTTCCTCAACATCAAACTCCCTGCACCTGTCCCTGGCCTCCAGGTATGTCCATCACTTTCATCACCTAGGAGCTTCAACAAGTGCCAGGTCCTGCACCTGGGTCACAGCAACCCCCAAGCAGTGCTCCAGGCTTGGGGCAGTGTGGCTGGAAAGCTGCTGGCAGAAAGGGACCTGAAGGTGCTAATGGACAAGCAGCTGAATAGGAGCCAGCAGTATGCCCAGGTGGCCAAGAGAGCCAAAGGCATCGTGGCTGGGATCAGCAATGCTGTGTGCAGCAGGAGCAGGGAGGGGACTGTGCCCTGGCACTCAGCTCTGGTGTGGCCACACCTGGAGTGTTGTGTCCTGCTTTGGGCACCTCAACATGAGAGAGCTGTGGAGGAGCTGCAGCCAGGGCAGAAGAGGGCAAGGAAGCTGTGAAGGGCCTGGAGAATAAATCTGATGAAGAGCCACTGAAGGAGCTGGGGCTGGTTGGTGAGAAACAGAGGAGGTGAGGGGAGACCTCAAGGCTCCCTACAGCTACCTGAAAGGAGGTTGTGGAGAGGCTGCTGCTGGTCTCTTCTCACAGAGCTGAAATGTGGGCAAGCAGAAGAGACTCATCTGCTACTACTAGGATGTGGAGGACAAAAACCTCCCTCAGAGCTTCAACTTTTGCTGCTAGGGTGTGGAGGACAAAAACCTCAACAGCTCTGCTTCTGTAACACAAAGGGAAAGCTTTCACCTAAATCAGTTTGTGGGTATAAGGGCAAAAGTAATCAGTAAGGTACATGGTAAAGAAAATGAATTGAAATGTGCTGCTTTTTCAACCCCAAATGTGATTGCTTCTCTCTTTTCAGGATGGTGAGGTGGAAGGCCATCCTGTTTGGGCTCTGATTTACTACTGCATGCGCTGTGGCGATTTGACTGCAGCCATGCATGTGGTGAAACGGGCCCAGCACCAGCTGGGAGAGTTCAAAACCTGGTTCCAGGAGTACATGCACAGTAAAGATAAAAGGTAATGGGGAAGTAGGAAGGATCTTTGAGGGGGTGGGAATTGCTCTGGAGTAGTGAAATAATCAGTGGCTTGGTAGAAATACGAAAAGGTCAGATCTCCTCTGGTGGTGATGACTGCCCCTGTGTTCATAATCACCTACCTAAATCACATGGAAGAGGCTTGCATCTTGTACTTTGTGGCTTTGAAATCTAGAAATCTCTATAAAGAAAGAGTTCACAGAACCCCACCATGGTGAGGGTTTGGAAGGGACCTCTGGAGACCACCTAGTCCAACCCCTGCTAAAGCAGGGCACCCACAGCAGCCTGCCCAGGAGCACAATGGCCAGGGGGCGCTGGAATCCCTCCAGACAAGGAGACTCCACAACCTCCCTGGGCAGCCTTCAGCACCCGCACACCAAACAAGTTTCTCCTCATGCTCAAGTAGAACTTCCTGGGTTCCAGTTTGTGTTCATTGCCCCTTGTGCTGTCCCTGTGCAGCACTGACAAGAGTCTGGAGAAATCCTCTTGCCCCCCAGCCTTTAGCTCTTGCTGAGCATTGCTCAGATCCCCTCTGGGGCTGCTCTTCTCCGGGCTCAACAGCCCCAGGGCTCTCAGCCTTTGCTCCTCACAGAGATGCTCCAGGCCCCTGTTTTAAATAGCTCTAGTTTGAAAATATGCAAACATTTACATTCCAAAAAGAATGCAGTGGTGCAGCTTTGCTTTTTCACCCTGGGATCTGCCCTCTCTAGCCATAAGACCCCACATCAAATAAATCAGATTTAGTCCACTGTCCTGAATCCTCTGTCCCTTTATTTCCCCAGTCACTGATTTTAGCTGAATTTCCTTTGGGGAACAATTTCATCTACCCTTCTCTCCATAGGAATGTGACACACTGAAAGCAAAGCAGTGTTTGCTGGAGGCCTTTAGAGTCATGTGTTCACTCTCACATCTTCCCACTGCTTGTTCTCCTCTTCCAGTCTTTGATGTCCACGACTCAATAGAGGCCACAGGTCAAACAACTGATGATGTGCTTGCAAGTTAGTGATGTGAACTCTGCTGTGGTGGTTTGGGTTTATCTTTCTGCTTGCAATGAATTTCAAACAAGCACATTGTCACCTCTTGAACTGTGAGCCACCAGTGTGCTCAGGTAGCCAAGGCGGCCAACAGCACCCTGGCTTGGATCAGCAATTGTGTGGCCAGCAGGGGCAGAGCAGTGATTGCCCTCATGTCCTGGGCACTGGTGAGGCCACACCTCAAATACTGGGTTCTGTTCTAGGCCCCTCACTCCAAGAAGGACACTGAGGCGCTGGAGCAGGTCCAGAGAAGGGCAATGAAGTTGGTGAAGGGTCTGGAGAACAGAGCTGGTGAGGAGCAGCTGAGGGAACTGGGGATGTTCAGCCTGGAAACAAAGAGGCTGAGGGGAGAGCTCATTGCTCTCTGCAACTCCCTTGAAAGGAGGTTGGAGCCAGGTGAGGGTCAGTCTGTTCTCCCAAGGGACAACTGACAGGACAAGGGGAAATGATCTCAAGTTGCCCCAGGGAAGGTTTAGGTTGGACATGAGGAACAATTTCTTCCCTGAAAGGGTTTTCAAGGCCTGGAACAGGCTGCTCAGGCAAGTGGTTGAATCATCACCCCTGGAGCAGTTTCAAAGCCATGTAGATGTGATGCTGAGGGCCATGTTTGAGTGGTGACCTGGCAGTGCTGGGTTAATGATTGGTCTCAATTATCTTAAAGGTTTTTTCCAGCCTAAACAATTCTGTGATTCAATAGCTTTGCTTCCCTCAGGGAGATGGCACCATGCACCTACTGGCTGAAACTGAGGGAAACTGAGGGCCCAGGTGGAAGCCCCATCCCTGGAAGTTTTTAAGGCCAGGCTGGATGTGGCTCTGGGCAGCCTGATGTAGTGGAGGGTGTCCCTGCCTAAGGCAGGGGGTTTGGAACTGGATGTTCCTTGACGTCCTTCCAACCCTGACAATTCTGTCATTCTGTGATCCTCACCTCCTAAGCCCTGCTCTCCAAACCCCTCACCAGCTTCATTGCCCTGGTGGTAGAGATGAAAGTCTCTCTCCTAAAAGACTTCGTGCTACAACCACCTGCTCACTTGTTAGTGACTAACCCAGAGCTCCAAAGACTCTGTGAGCTCCCTGTATCTGGAATGATGAGTGGCAGAGTCAGACAAGAAGAGCTCATCCACCTTAATATTCATCCATCTGTTGCATGATTTGGTTTTTGTTTTCCCTGCAGTGGATAGTTGAGGATGGTCCTCCAGAACATTGATGAGATGTTGAAATTTGTGTGGGCAAAATTGTTACCTACAAGATGTAAAGCATGAGAAATATTGGCCAGTGCTTATGGTCACTGTAGGCTCATGGAATGGTTTGGGATGGAAGAGAACTTTGAAGATCATTGAGTCCAGACTGATAACCCAACACTGCTAGCTCACCACTAACTCACAGAATGGCTTGAAGTGGAAAGGACCTGAAAGATCATCTAGCCCAAACAGCCCTGCCATGGGCAGGGACACCTCCTATTAGATCAGGTTGCTCAGGCCTGTCAGCCTGACCTCAGTGCCAGGAAAAGTGATGGAGCGGATCATCTTGAGTGCAATCACACAGCACCTGAAGGATGGCCAAGGGCTCAGGCCCAGCTAGCATGGATTCAGGAAGGGCAGGTCCTGCCTCACCAACCTGATCTCCTTCCATGCCCAGGTGACTGCCTGGTCGATGTGGGGCAGGCTGTGGATGTGGTCTGCCTGGACTCCAGCAAGGCCTTTGACACTGTCCCCCACAGCAAACTCCTGGCCAAGCTGTCAGCCCCTGGCTTGGACAGCAGCACTCTGAGCTGGGCTAGGAACTGGCTGGAGGCTGAGCCCAGAGAGTGGTGGTGAATGGTGCCACCTCCAGCTGGCAGCCAGGCACCAGTGGTGTCCCCTAGGGATCAGTGCTGGGCCCCATCCTGTTCAATATCTTTATTGATGATCTGGATGAGGGCATTGAGTCCATCATCAGTAAATTTGTGGACGACACCAAGCTGGGGGCAGGAGTTATCTGTTAGAGGGTAGGAGAGCTCTGCAGAGGGACCTTGCCAGGCTGCACAGATGGGCAGAGTCCAAGGGCAGGAGATTGAACACATCCAAGTGCCAGGTTCTACACACTGGCCACAGCAGCCCCAGGCAGTGCTGCAGGCTGGGGTCAGAGTGGCTGAGAGCAGCCAGGCAGAAAGGGACCTGGGGGGACTGGTTGAGAGTAAGCTGAACAGGAGCCAGCAGTGTGCCCAGGCAGCCAAGAAGGCCAAGGGCATCCTGTCCTGCATCAGGGACAGTGTGGCCAGCAGGAGCAGGGAGGTCATTGTGCCCTGTGCTCAGTACTGCTGAGGCCACCCCTTGAGTCCTGTGTCCAGTTCTGGGCTCCTCAGGTTAGGAAAGAGGTTGAGCTGCTGGAAGGTGTCCAGAGAAGGGCAAGAAAGCTGGGGAGGGGTCTGGAGCACAGCCCTGTGAGGAGAGGCTGAGGGAGCTGGGCTTGCTTAGCCTGCAGAAGAGGAGGCTCAGGGGAGACCTTCTTGCTCTCTCCACCTCCCTGAAGGGAGGCTGTAGCCAGGTGGGGGTTGGTCTCTTCTGCCAGGCACCCAGCAGCAGAACAAGAGGACACAGTCTCAAGCTGTGGCAGGGGAGGTTTAGGCTGGATGTTAGGAAGAAATTCTTCCCAGCAAGAGAGATTGGCCCTTGGGCTGTGCTGCCCAGGGAGGTGGTGGAGTCCCCATCCCTGGAGGTGTTCAGGAAGAGCCTGGATGGGGTGCTTGGTGCCATGGTTTAGTCGATCAGATGGTGCTGGGTGATAGGTTGGACTGGATGATCTCAAAGGTCTTTTCCAACCTGCTTAATTCTATTCTGTTCTGTTCTATTCTATTCCTGCTGAACCTGCAGTCTTGTTTTTTCCTGCTTAGGCTGTCTCCTGCCACTGAAAACAAGCTGAGGCTGCACTACAGACGGGCTCTGAGGAACAACACAGACCCCTACAAGAGGGCTGTCTACTGCATCATCGGCCGCTGCGACGTCACCGACAACCAGAGCGAGGTCGCCGATAAGACAGAGGATTACCTTTGGATCAAAGTAGGTGTGGGGGCTTGGGCCTTGTGGTGAGTTGGATTTGGGGGTGGTTCTCAGAGGGTTGGGTGCTGTTGGTTTTGTTAATGGGGTTAAATTTCTGCACTGCTCTGCTAACCTCCCTGCTTCTGGGTTGGGTGTGTTTGGCATCAGTGCCTGCGGCTTGACCTTGCCGATAGAGGGAAAGCAGAGTCCCGTCTGGGGACACTTGTCTTTGAGAAGGGTCACATGTTTCATCTGACACTGGTCTTTGTCAGCTGTTTTTGCTGAGGATCCTTTGTGTTTTCCTTCTGGCTGAAATGTTGGTGGCAGCTGGCAGAAGATGCTCTCAGTCATAGAATCACAGAATTGTCAGGGCTGGAAGGGACCTCAAGGCTCAGCCAGTCCCAACCCCTGCCATGGGCAGGGACACCTCACACTACAGCAGGCTGCTCACAGCCACATCCAGCCTGGCCTTCAAAACCTCCAGGCAGGAGGCTTCCACCACCTCCCTGGGCAACCTGTGCCAGGCTCTCACCACCCTCCTGGGGAACAACTTCTTCCTCACATCCAATCTGATTCTCCCCACTTCTAGTTTTGCTCCATCCCCCCCAGTCCTATCCCTCCCTAACACCCTCAGAAGTCCCTCCTCAGCTTTCTTGTGGCTCCCTTCAGATACTGGAAGGTCACAATAAGATCTCCTTGCAGCCTTCTCTTCTGCAAACAGAACAGCCCCAACTCCATCTGTCTGTCCTCACAGGGGAGGTGCTTCAGCCCTCTGCTCCTCCTCGAGACCCTTCTCTACATTCCAAAGTCCTCGTGGTTGATACTGATCAGTACCCATTTCTCTCCCTTTTATCAGCAAGAGGGAGTAGAGTGATGTGTTTGTAAAGACTGAATAAAAGAACTACTGGTCTTCATTATTGATTAGTGATTCATCAGACTGCCAGTGTCACAGCTGGAAGGTGTGGACAGATACAGAAGGACCCCTGGGTTATACCTGCCTGGATTTTTGCTGTTGCTGCAGCAGAGATCTTTTGCTTCCCGGAAGTGGTGGACCTGATGTTCTGCCTAGAGGCAGTTTCTAGTTGGTCAAATCTTAGGGGAGGCTCCAGATAGAACAGATACCTTCTGAGTGCATCCCTTGTGCAAGGTGAAGTTGAAATGTGTGTGCTGCTTCTTTTGGGTGTGTTTTTCAGCTGAACCAAGTCTGTTTTGATGACAGCAGTGCAAGTTCCCCCAAGACCGACTAACATTGTCCCAGTTCCAGAAGCAGCTGCTGGAAGACTATGGTAAGAAAACACAGCAAGGTGTGGCCTCTGCTTTTCTGCTTTGAGCATTTTCCAGCTGTTACTGCACAAACCCCAGGCTACCCAGAAAATTTTGTAGCTCTCCACTAGTGCCTGGCACCTTCAGGGTGGTTATGGGCAGCCTAACGGCAGACTTCAGTAAGATGGCAGGGCATGGCATGGCATGGCATAGAATGGACCAGGTTGGAAAAGACCTTTGAGATCATCCAGACCAATCTATCACCCAGCACCATCTGATCAACTAAACCATGGCACCAAGCACCCCATCCAGGCTCTTCCTGAACACCTCCAGGGATGGGGACTCCACCACCTCCCTGGGCAGCACAGCCCAAGGGCCAATCTCTCTTGCTGGGAAGAACTTCTTCCTAACCTCCAGCCTGAACCTCCCCTGGCACAGCTTGAGACTGTGTCCTCTTGTTCTGCTGCTGGGTGCCTGGCAGAAGAGACCAATCCCCACCTGGCTACAGCCTCCCTTCAGGGAGTTGGAGAGAGCAAGAAGGTCTCCCCTGAGCCTCCTCTTCTGCAGTCTAAGCAAGCCCAGCTCCCTCAGCCTCTCCTCGTAGATGTGATGAATGAATCCTGTGTGTTCCCAGCAGTCCAGAGAGGGAACATTCATCTATGGTCATAGCATGGTTTCAGTTGGAAGGGACCTCAGAGATCATCTACCCCATCCTCCCAGCCATGGGCAGGGTTCAACTAGGCTCAGTTGCTCAAGACCTCGTCCAATTTGTCCTTGAAGACCTCCAGGGTTGGGGCATGGGCCTGGCTTGATGGGCAACCTGTTTCAGAGTCTTACCATCCAGTACAACTGAAGAACTTCTTCCTAAGATCCAGTCTAACCCTGCTGTCTCTCAGGTTAAATCCATTCCCCTTTGTCCTGTCCCTAGACACCCTTATGAAAAATCCCTCTTCAGCTTTCCTGCAGGATCCCTTCAGGAACTGGAGGTCTCTGAGGTGTGAGAGGCGATGGTTTGTTGCCCCATCAAGAGGTCCATGGGCCAGTACACAAAGGGTGGCTACCAGGAGGATGGAGACTCCCTTTTTACATGGAGTCCCCTGGAAAAGACAAGGGGTGATGGGGACAAGTTCCTGCTGGGGAGATTCCCATTGGACACCAGAAGAAAATGTTTTCCCGTGAGCACAGGCAGACAGTGGAATCATCTCCCAGGGAAGCAGTTTTCAGACTCAGCTTGCCAGGGTGCTGGGCCAGCTCATTGCAACTCCACCATCACCTAGAAAGCTTGGCCCAGATGATCCTTGGGGTGCCTTCCAACCTGGCACTCAGTGCTTTCGTGAGGTGATGGTTTGTTGCCTGACAAGAACTTGTTGGAGCAACTTGATTCTCTTTCCCTTCTTGAATCCATCTTCATGCTGTGCTCTGTGATGATTAAATGAGCCACTGCTGTGGGATTGGATATCCCCTTGCCTGTAGCAATGAGCTGTGACAGGAAGCAGCTGCACTCACCCACTGCTGATTGCAAAATCACTTTCACTTACCTTCTGTCTTTATGTTGAGGTTTAGTGTGTGTGTGTTTGTTTTTTCCAGGTGAATCCCACTTTGCAGTGAACCAGCAGCCATTCCTCTACTTCCAAGTGTTGTTCCTGACAGCTCAGTTTGAAGCTGCCATCGCTTTTCTCTTCCGGACAGAGCGCCTGCGGTGTCACGCCGTTCACGTGGCCCTGGTCCTCTTCGAGTTAAAATTGCTCCTGAAATCTTCTGGGCAGAGTGCACAGCTGTGTGAGTCCTGCAGGTTTGGCTTTACAGTGAAGGGATATTTTCTGAGCCTTCAGAGGACCTGTAGTGGGTTGGAGTTTCCCATCCACATTGACTAAGCATGGCCAGCTCAGTTGGAAGCAAATAGAACCTGTATTTACAAAGCAAAAACTGCACTCTGCAATGAATATGGACAAAACATGCAGTATTTACAGTATTACACAGGTATTTACAACCAGAAAATAACATGGAAACCCCCCCCAACCCCCCTCCTTTCCCCTGTAATAGAAGAAGAAAGGAGATGGTGAAGGAATGTTAGTTCAAAGAAGCAATGTTAGTGCTCTTATCTATTTCTCAAGGCCAGCCAGAAGTGATTATGTTCTCCTCAGCAAAGCAGAACAGCTAAGCAGCTAGAGAAAAAGAAAAGGAATGGGAATGAAGAGAAATGTGAAATATTGTTAGGGTACATCTGCATCCAGTCCTGTGCCCAGTTCCGGGCCCCTCAATTTAGGAAAGATGTTGAGATGCTGTAGCATGTCCAGAGAAGGGCTGGAGAGCAACCAGGCAGAGAGGGACCTGGGGGTGCTGGCTGATGGTAGGCTGAACATGAGCCAGCAGTGTGCCCAGGTGGCCAAGAAGGCCAAGGGCATCCTGGCCTGCATCAGGAACAGTGTGGCCAGCAGGAGCAGGGAGGTCATTGTGCCCTGTGCTCAGCACTGCTGAGGCCACCCCTTGAGTCCTGTGTCCAGTTCTGGGCTCCTCAGGTTAGGAAAGATGTTGAGCTGCTGGAAGGTGTCCAGAGAAGGGCAAGAAAGCTGGGGAGGGGTCTGGAGCACAGCCCTGGGAGGAGAGGCTGAGGGAGCTGGGCTTGCTTAGGCTGGAGAAGAGGAGGCTCAGGGGAGACCTTCTTGCTCTCTCCAACTCCCTGAAGGGAGGTTGTAGGCAGGTGGGGGTTGGTCTCTTCTGCCAGGCACCCAGCACCAGCACAAGAGGACACAGTCTCAAGCTGCACCAGGGAGGTTCAGGCTGGCGGTTAGGAAGAAGTTCTTCCCAGCAAGAGAGATTGGCCCTTGGGCTGTGTTGCCCAGGGAGGTGGTGGAGTCCCCATCCCTGGAGGTGTTCAGGAAGAGCCTGGATGGGGTGCTTGGTGCCATGGTTTAGTTGATCAGATGGTGCTGGGTGATAGGTTGGACTGGATGATCTCAAAGGTCTTTTCCAACCTGGTTAATTCTATTTATCTTCTATCTCCACCTCCCTGGGCAACCTCTTCCAGTGTTCCACCATCCTCATGGTGCAGAACTTGTTCTTAAACATCCAGTGTGAATCTCCCCTTGCAATTGGATGTTAGTTCATTGTTTTAGATGCATTAGAGCATCGTGGCTCTGACTAGTTTGAGGTTAAGACCAGAGCTGTGTTTGCTAGCATCAGACCCTCTGACAGTGTTGTTTGGGATACTGCAGTAAGCCATGAAGCTGGAGACCCTCCTGGCCTGAGGCGCCTGAATTTCGTGCGGCTTCTGATGCTTTACACACGGAAGTTTGAGTCGACCGATCCAAGGGAAGCCCTGCAGTATTTTTACTTTCTCAGGTAGGAGCTGATAATAGGATATCTCTAGAATTTATCTTTGTTATCCCTGCTTAATTCTTCTCCCCTGGGCAAGTCCTCAGAGCCAGATGTGCTTTCCTCCTTTCCCTTTCTTTCCTAGGAACGACAAGGACAGCCAAGGAGAGAACATGTTCCTGCGCTGCATTAGCGAGCTGGTCATTGAAAGCAGAGAGGTACCTTTGGCCATCTTCTGCCTCCCTCACTTCAGCCTGCATTCATTTCTTCACTGAAATCTTTATTTCAGAGCAGTGTTGTTTCATCCTTCTCCCTGATGCAGACCTAGATGATGGAAGATCTCACAGTGACTATGCATTGAAGATGTTATCCATCTGATCTGGTTGTAGAGGTCCCTGTTGAGTGAATCATAGAATCAATAAGGTTGGAAGAGACCTCAAGGATCATCAAGTCCAACCTGTCACCCAACACCTCATGACTACTAAACCATGGCACCAAGTGCAAGGGGGCTGGACAAGATGACCTTTAAAACTCCTTTCCAGCCCAAACCATTCTATGGAGGGGTATCCAGAGGAGGGCCACGACTATGATCAGAGGGGTGGGGATCCTCCCCCATGGGGACAGGCAGAGAGAGCTGGGTCTGTTCAGCCTGGAGTAGAAAAGGCTCCAGGGAGACCTTAGAGCAGCCTTCCAGTACCTGAAGGGGCTCCAGGAGAGCTGGAGAGAGACTTTGGACAAGGGCTGGGAGTGACAGGACAAGGGACAATGGATTGAAGCTTGAGGAGGGTAGATTTAGACTGGAGATTAGGAAGAAGTTGTTGACAGTGAGGGTGGGGACACACTGGAACAGGTTGCCCAGGGAGCTCAAGGATGGCCTCTCCCTGGAGATGTTCAAGGCCAGGTTGGATGAGGCCTTTTGAGCAGCCTGGTATAATGGAAGATGTCCCTGCCCATGGCAAGGGGCTTGGAACTAGATGACCTGCAAGGTCCCTTCCAATCTAAACCATTCTATGAATCTATGATCTTTAATCACACCTTTCCCCCTGTGGCTGTACACAAATAATTCTGACATGGAGCACTGTTTTTCATGCCTCCATGACTGCATCTTTGTAGCTCTTAAATCCATGTGAAATCCATGCATTTCATCTCTCTTTTGTTTCCTTTTTCTCACTTGACACCACCTGTGTGGCTGTAGTTTGATATGATCCTTGGAAAGCTGGAGAACGATGGGAGCAGGAAGGTGAGTGGGCAATCTCTTGTTTATATTTTCCATCACAAGTACAAGCCATGTGTGATTTCATGCTGTTCTGCCTTCTTCACTAGCCAGAGCCTTACTGTGAGCACATCCAAGTTGTCCAAGTGTGAGCCCCTTTGACAGCATGCCCTAACAGAAAAACAGGTCAGGAACTGCAGGGCAAACAGCAGCCCCTGTAGACAAGCAGTGTAAATAGAGGAGCAAATGGCCTCAGGTGACTTGAGGGAGGTCAGAATTTCAGCTCTACAACAGGAAAAGGGAGTTAGTGCCCGGTAGAAAAAAAACAAGTAGTAAAACCAGCTTGCTTCTAAGTGGGTGTGAGACTCTTCTGCTGAGGGGTGCCAGTGAAAATTATCTCTGTGACATTATCCTCCTTCACCTCAGAGCAGAAGGTTACGGCAGCCCATTAGAAGCCTTGTAATTAGGGAAGTAAGGGGCTAACAGGCCTCAGGTGCAGCTGATCTGCCCTCTCCATATAGAGGAACGTAAGTATTGGATCAGAAATCAGCCATCTTGAGTTGTTGTGGATCTCACTTCAAGCTGGAAAAGCACTAATCTGAAAGCAAGATGTAGGCTTATGTGGTCAGAAAGTAAAGGTAACCTTAAGGTTGCTCCCGAAAAGAGGAGAGTGCATTCCAATGGTCCAGCTCTGAGGTAACCAACAAAGCTTTTCTATTTGCTGCAGAAACTTTGGCAACTTTCTGGGAAAATCTGAGTCCAGATTCATCTGAATCTGTATTTTAAGATAGGGGCACATGCTGTAATCATTGCTGCTGTCAAAAAGAGGAAGGAAGAAAGGAAAGAAAACAGACCATTTCCTTCTGGCAGGATTTTCTCTTAGATGTTTTTGTTCTGTCAGTTCAGAAGCAGTGAGATTGCACACGGGGGAGCAGGGTCCTCACAGAGAGGCTTTTCTCTATTGCAGTTCTTTGTGAGATAGTTTTTAGATGATGCTATTAGTGGTGAGTCCTGGGTTTTCTGGCCTTGCTCCTTTCCTTTTATGTATAGCTGTTCTTGGGTTTCTTTGGTGTGAAACCAGCAATTGTGCAGTGTTAGGATAAATTCTTCTAGTTGCTCTAGCATGTTGAGAGAGGTGATTCTGCCACTTTCCTCTGCTCTGGTGAGACTTCACCTGGAGGACTCTCAACACAGGAAGGACGTAGACCTGATGGAAGGCCATGGAAATGAGCAAGGGGCTGGGAGTACCTCTCCTATGAGGACAGGTTGAGGGAGCTGGGATTCTCCAGCCTGCAGAAGAGAAGGTTCCAGGGACACCTTAGAGCAGGCTTTCAGTACCTGAAGTGGGCTACAGGACAGCCAAGGAGGGACTTTGGATGAGGGCTTGGAGTGACAGGACGAGTGACAATGGATTGAAGCTGAGGGAGTTCAGCCTGGAGAAGAGAAGGCTCCAGGAAGACCTAATAGCACTTCCACTACCTGAAAGGGGCTACAAAAAGGCTGCAGAGGGACTGTTTCCAAAGACCTGCAGTGATAGTATGAGCAGCAATGGTTTGAGTTTAGAGAAGGTTTAGATTGAGTGTTAGAATCAAGTTCTGCACCATGAGAGTGGTGGAGCACTGGCACAGGTTGCCCAGGAGGTGGTTGAGGCCCCATCCCTAGAGATATTCAAGGTCAGGCTTGACAAGTCTGTGAGCAACCTGATCTAGTGGAGGATGCCTCTGCTGACTGCAGGGGGATTGGACTGGATGACCTTTGAAGGTCCCTTCCGACCCAGACCATTGTATGATTCTGTATGGTCTTATTTTTGCATCCTCAGCTGCAGTAAAATCCTTCCCTGCTTTCTTTTCCTCTCTATTACTCTCCTCGTGTTTATTGTTTCTTTCACACTTCCTGTCACCCTTTTACTTCTCCCTGTAAGATTTCTCTTGCCACCTCTCATTCCAGCCACCATCCTTGGAGATCCTAGCACCTTATATGCTAAAGTACTTTGAGTTTTCTTCTCCTCAGCCTAACATCCTCAGCAACTAAAATCATTCCAATTCTGACCTGCTCTCTGGGTCACTTGGAGTGAATTAGGAGCTGCAGCTACCCCAGAGCTGACTGCCTTTTGGAGAAAGCCCTCTCTCACAAGAGCTTGTTCTGGTTTTGATGTTCCCATGGAGATGTCCAGCAGGCCATTCTTACCCTAACCCAACACGTCAGGCATTCGTTGCCTCATCGGAATATTCAGGAACTTTGGAACATTCTGATTTCCCTTCTCTCCCCTCTCTCTCCTATTTGTTTTGGTCTCACCTCTTCAGCCTGGAGTGATAGACAAGTTCACAAGTGACACAAAACCCATCATTAACAAAGTGGCTTCAGCAGCAGAAAACAAAGGGTTGTTTGAAGAAGCTGCCAAGCTCTACGACCTTGCAAAGGTAAAGATCTTCTGGGTGCTGTCCGAAAGGTGTACCTGGCTCACTGCTGTTTTCCAAACCTTCTCCATCTAACTAGGAGCTGAAATCTCATCTTGGGGAGTGCATTGCCCTTGTTCAAGCAGTTTCTATCTGCTGCTGTAAAGCAGAGCCACAGAGAGGGGTTTCAATAAGCAAACCTGGGTGGATTGCACTTGAACCCATTCTGATTTTAAGGCATCCTGGGTTTTGATCATTTGAAGGGATTGCCCCATGCATGATTTTATTCTGCCTGCTGAAGTTATTTGCCTGGAGTGTCCTCTTCCAGTTTCAGAGGTGGTTGGTTGAGTCTAAAATTAGTTGGGCCTTACAATGAGTACTCTTTGCTACCTTCTGAAATCAAAGTGGATACAACCATAGCTACTGTTTGAGAGGAAAGGTAGGGGAAAATACCTTTTCACATGAGCAAGCAGCATTAGAACAGCAGTAGCTGCTTGGTGTATTCACAAAGTTCCACCTCAGCATGTGGAGAAGCTTCTTTGGTGTGAGGGTGCTGGAGGCCTGGAACAGGCTGCCTAGGGAGGTGGTGGAGTCTCCTTCTCTGGAGAGGTGCCAACCCCAGCTGGGCATTGTGATCCTGGGCAAGCAGCTGTGGGTGCCCTGATTTAGCAGGGGGGTTGGACTTGGATGATCTCCAGAGTTCCCTTCCAACCCCCACCCTGCTGGGATTGTGTTGCTCATAGCTAATATGATCTTGACTCTTTATTGAACAGGGGCACCTCTAGGCACCAATGCAAGAGACTCTTTCAGCAAGTTTAAAACACTGAGTCCCATCAAGCTCCTTTCATTTGTGTGTAACTTGAATCCCCACAGAACCCTGACAAGGTTTTAGAGCTGATGAACAAGCTCCTCAGTCCTGTTGTTCCCCAGATCAGCACTCCCCAGTCCAACAAGGAGCGGCTGAAGAACATGGCTCATTCCATTGCTGAGAGGTAAGATAAGGGGGCAGGACAAGGGGGCAGAACCATCCTTGCTATCAATACAGTCTGGGGGATGAGGTGATAGAAAGCAGCGGTGTGGAAGAGGACTTGATGGACAAGAATCTGGACAGGCAGTGAGAGCTAGCAGCCCAGAAGGCAAATCACATCCTGGGCTGCATCAAAAGGTGTGTGGCCAGCAGAGCCAGAGAGGTGGTTCTGCCACTTTGCTCTGCTGAGGCCTCACCTGGAGTACTGTGTCCAGCTCTGGAGCCCTCAACACAGGAAGGACCTGGACCTGATGGAGAGGGTCCGCAGGAGGGCCGTGAAAGTGACCAGGGGGTTGGAGCAGCTCTGCTATGAGGACAGGCTGAGGGAGCTGGGGGTGTTCAGCCTGGAGAAGAGGAGGCTCCGGGAGACCTTAGAGCAGCTTCCAGTACCTGAAAGGGGCTACAAGAAGGCTGCAGAGAGACTGTTTACAAAGGCCTGTGCTGATAAGATGAGGGGCCATGGCTTCAAACTAGACCAGAGCAGATTTAGATTGGATGTTTGGAACAAGTTCTTTACTCTGAGGGTGGTGGAGCAGTGGCGCAGGTTGCCCAGGGCGGTGGTTGAGGCCCCATCCCTGGAGATATTCAAGGTGAGGCTCAACAGGGCTCTGGGCAGCCTGATCTAGTTGAGGATGCCCCTGCTGTCTGCAGAGGGGTTGGACTGGATGAGCTTTGAAGGTCCCTTCCAACCCAGACCATTCAATGATTCTGTGACTCAGTGGTTAGCCTGGAGCTGACCTGGGACTGTCAGTTCAGTGGGGATTAATTCCTGATCTTGTTTCTGCTGGCTGACCCCTAGCCTCCACAGCAGCTCATTCAGGAAGGTGGAGAAGAGGTCAGAATTTAATCTGTCTTGCTCAGGATGGCTTGTAGGACTGAAACCTTGAGTCTGATCTTCAGGGACCAGGCAGGGACATATGAGAGGAAGCTTTATCTGCAGCTGAAACAGGAAAAGGGTATTGCAGGATTGCCAGCTGGAGACAGAGTCTAGTGAGGAGAAATACATGCACTGAATTGTGTGGCTTAGATGTTAAGAGCAGAAGAAGAGTTGCAGAATCATTGCATACAGTTTGTTTCAAACACCATTAAGAGGGACCTCATCCAACCTGGCCTTGAACACCCCAAGGCAGGGGGCATCCACAAGGCCCCTGGGCAACCTGTTCCAGTGTCTCCCCATCCTCGCTGTAAATTTGCTCTTCCTCAAGCTTCAAATTAGGGAGAGAAAGGCAGAGATGTGTTGATTTCAGGCAGGGCATTTGCCTTTCTTCTCTTGACAAGTGGCATTTGCCAGTCCCTCCTTCAGTCAGCCTTCCCCTCCTTTACTTGGGCTGAGGGAACATTGGTGCCTTACTGACTCAGTGAGGCATTCATTTGCTAGCAGACAGTAAGGAGAATTAAACCTGTGGCTTGAACTTAAGCTTCAGCAGGAAGGGCTTTGTTTTGCTGCTTGCTTTGATCTGTAGGAGAGCACCGAGTATTCCTGTGCCCCGCTGCTGCTTTACAGCCACAGAGGCTGTGATGAGCTTGTCTGATGGCCAATTCAATGGCACACAGGGCTGTTCTCCCTCTGCCATCCTGCAGACAGTACTGTGGCAAGGCAGCTTTGCTCCTGTCCGTCCTTGGAACATTTTTGGAACAGGGGAGGCCATCCAAAAATAGCCCAAGAGGCTGGCTGGTGTCCTCTGCAGCAGCAAGCGCCGCGCACTTGTCCGCTTGTACTGCTAGAAGGAGGAGCTCCTTTCTGCCCTTGTGTTAGGAATGAGGGCAGCCAGCCCTCTGGTTATCTCCTAGCAAGTGCAGCTAGAGAAGAGCAGGCAGAAGCCTCTAGAAACACAGAATGGTTTGGGTTGGAAGGGACCTCAGAGATCATCTGCTCCAATGTCCCCCACCACAGGCGGGGACGCCTCTCATCTAGACTCAAGGCTTCATCCAGCCTGGCTTTGAATACCCCCAGGGAGGAGCCATCCACAGCCTCCCTGGGCAACCTGTTCCAGAGTCATACTGGAGGGAAAAAGAAAACCAGCAGAAGCTGAAGTCTTAACTCCTTGCCTGAAGCAGGTGGTTGTGCTGCAGCGTTGTCCACTGTAAAGCAGCGTGTTAAACACGCTTGTAGAGCATTTGCCTTGCAGGCCTCTGCTTCCTGTCACTGTGCTCCCACTGAATGTGGGGAGTGTAAACATTTAAAAGGAAACAAATGCTGCCTTTGATGGGGAAGCAGCGAAGAATAAAAGTGGGTTTTGAAAAGCCACAACCTGTGAAAATTCTGGCTCCTGGTTAAGGAATATGAAAAGCTGCCCTTTGTTAGATGCCTCTTGTCCTTGTGCTTGATGTCTCAGCTTGCAAGAGTACATTTAGAAAGCAGAGCCATTTTGAGCAGTGAAATTATAATCCAAATTTCTTCCAGGTACAAGGCTCAGGGGATAAGTGCAAAGAAGTCCATCGACTCCACCTTCTACCTTCTGCTAGACTTGATCACGTTCTTCGACGACTATCACGCCGGTCACATTGACAGAGCCTTTGATGTAAGTTCCAAGCACAGCCTTCTTAATGCCCTTGAAAAGCTCAGGATGTCTCCCAAGAACATCACTTAAAGCTCCCAAAAAATATAGATTTAATGAGTTAGAAGGTGCTGCAGTGCTAAATGTGTTCCTTCCCTATCGCTTCCTAATCAGGAAGATCTCCCTGGAGCTGTTTTGTTTGTTGGGCATTGAAGAAAATACTCCTGCTGCTCCCCAAAGTGAGGAGAGAAACCAGTAAATGCCAGTGAAATGATTTCTGTCAACTGGAATCAAGCTGATTTCATTAACCCTTCATTACAATAGAACAGAATTAACCAGGTTGGAAGAGACCTTTGAGATCATCCATTCCAACCTATCACCCAGCACCATCTGATCAACTAAACCATGGCACCAAGCACCCCATCCAGGCTCTTCCTGAACACCTCCAGGGATGGGGACTCCACCACCTCCCTGGGCAGCACAGCCCAAGGGCCAAACTCTCTTGCTGGGAAGAACTTCTTCCTAACCTCCAGCCTGAACCTCCCCTGGTGCAGCTTGAGACTGTGTCCTCTTGTTCTGCTGCTGGGTGCCTGGGAGAAGAGACCAACCCCCAGCTGGCTACAGCCTCCCTTCAGGGAGTTGGAGAGAGCAAGAAGGTCTCTCCTGAGCCTCCTCTTCTCCAGCCTAAGCAAGCCCAGCTCCCTCAGCCTCTCCTCCCAGGGCTGTGCTCCAGACCCCTCCCCAGCTTTCTTGCCCTTCTCTGGACACCTTCCAGCAGCTCAACATCTTTCCTAACCTGAGGAGCCCAGAACTGGACACAGGACTCAAGGGGTGGCCTCAGCAGTGCTGAGCACAGGGCACAATGACCTCCCTGCTCCTGCTGGCCACACTGTTCCTGATGCAGGCCAGGATGCCCTTGGCCTTCTTGTCCCCCTGTGCACACTGCTGGCTCATGTTCAGCCTACTCTCAACCAGTCCCCCCAGGTCCCTTTCTGCCTGGCAGATGAAATGTTGATTACCTACCCCTGAGTGATGCTTTTCTCTTTGAAGATCATTGAGCGCCTGAAGCTGGTCCCTCTTAGCCAGGACTGTGTGGAGGAGAGAGTTGCTGCCTTCAGGAACTTCAGCGATGAAGTAAGTGACATCTTTTGGGTGTAGCTTCCCAAAGCCTCTGGCTTTGTTAAAAGGATCTTATAACCTTGTGTCCTATGTTCAGAGCAGGACAGAGGCTCTGTTAGCTTGTCCAAAAGGGGTAAAAGGAAAAGGCTGATGCAAAGGATTGGAAAGTTCCAATGCAAATGCTGTTCATAGCTACCTATACCTGTACAAAGCATATAAGAGACACAACAATCTGTAGTCTGGCCTCAGCACAGAACCCCATTAAGCCAAAGCTTCACACAAACTTCCTTTTAAACCAGGCTGACAAACCCAGGCCTTCATGCCCCACCGCTACCAAGCCTCTCTGCGCCCATACCAAACCACTATGACACAGCTAAAATTCAGCTTGGCTGCTCCAGGCCCCAGTTAGGCTGCTCCAGGCCCCAGTTAGGCTGCTCCAGGCCTAATTGGCAGCATTGCCAAGGCCAACACCAGGTCTCCCCTGCAAGAGCTAGCAGCCTGTGTGCCCTCCCAGGAGCAGAGAGGAAAGGGAAAAAGGGAAGAAAAGTGACTCTGCAGCCAGTTTTGTAGGGATACAGGACATCTGGGAATGAAATACATCTTCTGGTCCGCCTCCTGGACACTGTGGACCTCCTGGAGGTCTCTAGCTTCATGGTTCTTAGAGGCACCTAGCCTCAAAACCATCATACCTTGTCACCTCATCATTCTTACTCTGCGATGGGGAAGCTGGCTGGGATTATCCTGCATTCCCACAAGCAGACTCGTGGGAACTTGTAGTTCTTGCTCCCTACTGCTGCACTTTGGATCACTGGGATTCCCTGCTCCCTCTTGCAGCAGGCCTCTGCAGGTCTCAATCTCTGACTTAACTGGATATGAATCAAGAAGGTGGCATACTGAAACCCCTCAGCTGTGCTGCTGCTGGCTTAGTTCTTCCATGCCCTTAATGGTCACAGGCTCACAGGATGTTAGGGGTTGGAAGTGACCTCTGGTGATCATTGAGTCCAATTCTCCTCTAGAGCAGGACCAGAGAATCCAGCACAGGCCACACAGGAACACATCCAGATGGGGCTTGAAAGTCTCCAGACAAGGAGACTCCACAGCCTCTCTGGGCAGCCTGCTCCAGTGCTCTGTGACCCTCATGGTGAAGAATTTCCTCCTCATATTGAGGTGGAACCTCCTGTGCTGGAGTTTATATCCATTGCTCCTTGGCCTATCACAGGGTGCAACTGAGCAGAGCCTGGCCCCTCCCTCAGATATTTATAGACATTAATTAAATCCCCTCTCAGTCTTCTCTTCTCCAGAGTAAAAAGCCCCAGGGCTCTCAGCCTCTCCTCATAGGGCACAGTGCTCCAATCCCTGGTAACTCTCTGTTGGACTCTCTCCAGCAGATCCCTGTCCCTCCTGAACTGGTAGAGGAACTCATGTTTGGGTATTAGCAGATGAAGACAAGTGGAAGGCTGTTCCTACTCTTGGGATGGTTAAACTGGAGGGTGACACTTCTCTTACACAGTGATGGTGTGGATTTGAGTGCTTTGGAGTGTTTTGGGTTTTACCTGACCTGTTGCTGTCAAACATGAAGGTGCAGCCATCACACATCTGTCTCAAAGTGCTGGGGCACATTTTGGCACAGTATTGCTGCCACAGCAGAGGTAACCATTAAAGAGGTGACTGTTACATGAAGAAATACCAACCACAGCTATCATAACTTGTTTTTTTCTGATGCCCTATAGCCAGGGTAATGATTCTGCCAACCTGCTCTTCACTGAAATATGTCCTTATATTATCTTTTTTCCCCCTTGTGTAGATCAGGCACAATTTATCTGAGGTCCTGCTTGCAACCATGAACATTCTGTTCACCCAGTATAAGAGGATGAAAGGCACAAGCCCAGCCACACCTGCCAGACCCCAGAGGGTGATGGAAGACAGAGATTCGGTAAGGTTATGATCCTCATTGTCTGACTAGTCCTCCTCCTTCCTTTTCCCCCTGATTCCAATGGACTGGGCTTCAAATAGCTGTGCATTTCTAATGGTCTTCACTTTTGACCTGCTTAGCTACTTAGAGTCTTAGACTGCTCAGCTTGCTCAGCTACTTGGAGTCTTGAGACTGGTCTCTTGTAACTTCAGCTTTGTGTAAAGTAAGGATGGTGCTTTAAATGGCTTTGAACTAATTAACATCTATTCATAGTTTCATAGAATGGTTTGGGGTGGAAGGGACCTTCAAGATCATCTAGTTCCAAACCCCCTTGCCATGGGCAGGGACACCTCCCACCAGCCCAGGTTGTTCAAGGCCTCATCCAACCTGGCCTTGAGCACCTCCAGGGAGGGGCATCCACAGCCTCCCTGGGCAGCCTGTGCCAGTGTCTTCCCACCCTCACTCTAAAGAATTTCTTCCTAATGTCCAGTCTCAATCTACACCCTACATATTGCACTATATGTCTACCTCTGAGCAAGAGGAAATAAGTGTACAGTTTGCTTCTTGGTGGGATCTTCAGTAGTTAAGACAAGTGGACACGGCATTCTCTCTAGGAGGGGTGATGTCCACTCCTTTCCTTGGATTTAGTGCCCTGCTCATGCAAAACAACATTTCTGGTGGGAAGGCCTTCCATGACTCCTCTCCTTGCCTTGATTCTCTGATAATCTGAGTTGACACTTTCAGTGTCCTTGAGCAATACACCAGGATACTCAAGTTCACTTGAACAGGAACAGGCTGCCCAGAGAGCTGGTGGAGTCTCAGTCTCTGGAGACATTCAAAACCCACCTGAATGTGTTCCTGTGTGACCTTCTCTAGGTGAGCCTGCCTTGGCAAGGGATTAGACCCAATGGTCTCCAGAGGTCCCTTCCAAGCCCCACCCTTCTGTGATTCTGTAATGTCTGTAGCAGTTCACCAGTGGTGTACTCAGCACTGGTTAGGCCACACCTTGAGTCCTGTGTCCAGTTCTGGGCCCCTCAGGTTAGGAAAGATGTTGAGCTGCTGGAAGGTGTCCAGAGAAGGGCAAGAAAGCTGGGGAGGGGTCTGGAGCACAGCCCTGGGAGGAGAGGCTGAGGGAGCTGGGCTTGCTTAGCCTGCAGAAGAGGAGGCTCAGGGGAGACCTTCTTGCTCTCTCCACCTCCCTGAAGGGAGGCTGTAGCCAGGTGGGGCTTGGTCTCTTCTGCCAAGCAAGCAGCACCAGAACAAGAGGACACAGTCTCAAGCTGTGCCAGGGGAGGTTCAGGCTGGATGTTAAGAAGAAGTTCTTCCCAGCAGGAGAGATTGGCCCTTGGGCTGTGCTGCCCAGGGAGGTGGTGGAGTCCCCATCCCTGGAGGTGTTCAGGAAGAGCCTGGATGGGGTGCTTGGTGCCATGGTTTAGTTGATCAGATGGTGCTGGGTGAGAGGCTGGACTGGATGATCTTGAAGGTGTCTTCCATCCTGGTCTATTCTATTCTATTCTATTCTATTCTATTCTATTCTATTCTATTCTATTCTATTCTATTCTCCTGCCTCTGCAGTGGACTGGGCAGCATCCAGTTGTGGTGGTGCTTGGTCTGGCTTCCTGGTTTAAATGGGTGACTGCAGTGGGCTTGACTTCACTGCTGAAGTCAGTGCTGAAGTATTGCCCTTACCTACTGGGAGCCCAGCCTTCAGCAAGGCCTGAAATAGGCAGCACTGAAAGGGCACAGCCAGATTAGTGGGCACTCACCTGTCACTGTGCTGTCACAGGAGCTTGGCTGTCATCAGATTTAGCCTTGTAGCTTTGGGGAAGTCAAAGCTGTCACAGGTACATGAAAATCGAGGCCAAACCACTTACCCCCACTTGAAGATTAGGAAATAAATATCAAGTCCTTTTCAGAATGAAAAGCAACCTGGGAGACAGCCAGATTGAGTCAGCTGCAGGACTGTCTTTGATCTGTGCACTGCAGTGTAAATGCCTTAGCAGCAGTTTATCACTGGCATCAGGAACTGAAAGGCTCAAGCTCTGACTGCCCTCAGGTTTTGTCTTTGGGCTGCAGGCTTGGGGTGAGCTGCAGGATCCTGCCTTGCAACTGCACTTTGGAGAGGGAGGCATGTTGCTTGGGCTTTTCCCTCCTTAAATTCCACAGGTGTGAAAAAGTCCTGGGCTGCCCCAGTCTGTGTGGTCACAGGGCTGGCACTGAGAAAACAGCCTCAGCTCCTTGCTTTTCCCAGTGAGCCATTGATGCTGGGGTTGTCATTTCAGTCTTGTGCCTTGTGCTAGGAGCATTTACCTTCTCCATGGGGCTGTAATGCTGCCAGGTGTCAACCTTGCTGTGAATTCCATCACCATGGCCTGGCAAAGCTTGCTGGCCTGGTTGGCAATGGGAGCAGCAGCTTTGTTTGGCAGGGTCTTGTGTAGGAGGAAGCCACCATGAGACTGTATGGCATCAGCAGCATGCTCAGAGGCAGCCTGCTTCAGAAACCTGCAGCTGTGGGGAGCAGCTAATGTTGTACCTTGCTGACAGCCCTTGGGAGCTTTCTTTTTCAGCAAGCTTTAAGTTTTGTTAATCAAGCTTCTGGCCTCTTGGCTGGGGTCTCATGGCAGCAGGGTGTCAGTGGTGTTGGAGGCACTATTTCTGAAGGGGGCAACAAGAAAGCTGGGGAGGGACTTTTGAGGGTGTCAGGGAGTGATAGGACTGGGGGGATGGAACAGAACTAGAAGTGGGGAGATTCAGACTGGATGTGAGGAAGAAGTTCTTCCCCAGGAGGGTGGTGAGAGCCTGGCACAGGTTGCCCAGGGAGGTGGTGGAAGCCTCCTGCCTGGAGGTGTTTGCAGCCAGGCTGGAGGTGGCTGTGAGCAACCTGCTGTGGTGTGAGGTGTCCCTGCCCATGGCAGGGGGGTTGGGACTGGCTGAGCCTTGAGGTCCCTTCCAGCTCTATGATTCTATGATTCTGAGTGGTGTGTGTGCTAAAAGCTGTGTGCAGCCATCAGGGGGACAAGTGCCTGCTGTTCCTGTAGCCAGGGAGGTGAGAAGAGAAGAGCTGTGGGACTGTCACATCAGAAAGGAGCATGAATCTGCTAGGAGAGGGTTAGCCAGGGCGAAAACACCTCCATCCCTGTACTTCTCAGCTGCCTAAGGGTTTGTGCACACAGGAAAATAGGAGGCATGGGCATACGGAAGGTGGGCAGAGGAGAGCTGCATCATGTGTTCCACTTCCTTCTCACCCTGAAGGATTTCCTCTGAGACTGCAGGGAGCAGGGAATCTAAATAATTTCGTTTTCCCTGTCTGGGAAGCCACTTGGATGTCTTCAATGGTGGGAAGAAAAGGGAGCACTTCAAATGTGAAAAGTGTTCAGCAACATCTCCTCATTCACCTGAACAGACAGCAAATACAAGCTCCTCTGCAGGCTGTGCTTTTCCTTCTGAACTTCCCTTAAGGAAAGGCAGTTTTTCCTTGTTCCACAAAGAAGCAAATTTTAGGGGAAATCAGGCTTTTCCAGAAGCTTTAACCATCTCAGCACATTGCCCACTAGAGAGAGCAAGAAAAAAGTCACCTTTCCTGGAAGGGGTCTTTGAAATCCCTGGTTTTTCTCTTAGGGCAGACAGACTCACAGAATCCTAGATTCCCAGCGTGGTGGGGGCTGGAAGGGGTCTCTAGAGATCATCCAGTCCAACCCTTCTGCTAAAGCAGGGCACCCACAGCAGCTTGCCCAGGATCACAATGCCCAGGTGAGTTTGGAAGCTCTCCAGAGAGGGAGACTCCACACCTCTCCGAGCAGCCTGCTCCAGGCCTCCAGCACCCTCACACCAAAACAAGCTTCTCCTCCTGTGTTCCAGTTTGTGCCCATTGCTCCTTGTCCTGTTACTGGACACCACTAACTCTCTCCAGTAGTTCCCTGTCTCTCTGATCTCTCAGTTCATCAGAGGAATGTGAGAACACAAGACAGGAGCTGTTTGTCAGTCGGCAGCCTCTGAAGAGCAGGTTCCCCAGAGCAAGACCACATGGCTCTTGAATTTCCATGCTGTCTGCTGACCACCATAAGTGGGAGCTTGCTATAATGGGTGGGGACCAGAGGAGCTTTGGCAGGAACAGTGTTGACCTGGCAGCAAGGGCAGGGTGGAGATGAATCTCCTCTGAGGCCCCAGAAGCAGCAATGCTCTCTGCTGGAACAGCTGCCCCACTTCAGAGATGAAAAGGGCATTGTTCAGAATGGACCGGGCTTGGGGGCAGAGGTGGCAACTGATGCATTTTTGTTTATTTCAGAATGAAATTAGCTCTGGTTTGAGTCTGGTTTTGTGGTGTCTGTACAGTAATGAGTTTGGGGAATGGGGGTCCTGCTCAGCATGGTGCTTTTGGTTGGATTGCAGGCACAGGCTGCAGTGACAGCCCTGATCCAGATGCCATCAGGGTGTGACAGCAATGTCATACACTGCCTGCCCCAAACTCCCTGAAGCAGCCCAAGGGGAAGTATCTCAGCAGCAAAATTAGGTCAGGAAAGGAATGGAATTCTTGATTTTTGATTTGTGGGCTTACTTGAACTCACCAAGTGGCTGTACTGCTCCTGCAGTAATTGCAGGCAGTAGAACACCGAAACCTCCAGGCCGCTCTTAACCTCTGCACACCTCTGCTCCTTCTTCCTGAGCTGTTCCAGACTGTCCTGTTGATGTTTAAAAGCAGGCCAACTCCAGTGTCATTGCTACCCAACAGGTAAAGAAAGCAGGCCCTGGTGCTGCTCTGAAGCCTCCCTGAGTCACATTCATTCCAGAGAGTTAGACACCTTGACAGGCTGCTTTTCACCCACCACCTCTTCTGACCTCCACTGAACAGCAGCAGGTCAGACAGGACCTCACTGTGCAACAGATTTGGAGTGCTGCTTGTTAACTGTGAGCCAGCAGTGTGCTCTTGTGGCCAAGAACACCAGTAGTCTCCTGCAGTCCATGAAAAAGTGTGTGGCCAGCAGGTCAGAGGAGGTTCTCCTTCCCCTCTACTCTGCCCTAGGGAGGATGCATCTGGAGTACTGGATCCAGTTCTGGGCTCCCCAGTTAAAGAAGAGAGAGAGGAACTACTGGAGAAAGTCCAGCAGAGGCCACAAAGATGCTGAGCATCTCTGTGAGGAGCAAAGGCTGAGAGCCCTGGGGCTGTTGAGCTTGGAGAAGAGCAGCCCCAGAGGGGATCTGAGCAATGCTCAGCAAGAGCTGAGGGTGGGGGGCAAGAGGCTGGGGCCAGACTCTTGTCATTGGTGCCCAGGGACATGACAAGGGCACAAACTGGAACCCAGGAGGTTCCATCTGAGCAGGAGGAGAAACTTGTTTGGAGTGAGGGTGCTGGAGGCCTGGAGCAGGCTGCCCAGAGAGGTTGTGGAGTCTCCTTCTCTGGAGAGCTCCAAACCCTTCCTGGCCATTGTGCTCCTGGGCAAGCTGCTGTGGGTGCCCTGTTCTAGCAGGGGGTTGGACTGGGTGATCTGCAGAGGTCCCTTCCGACCCTCACCACGCTGGGATTCTGTAAATCATTCCTGTATTCCTTCAGCTATTTTGTGGCCTTCTGGTGCACAATGAAGGATCTTTTGACTTCCAGCAAAGCTCTCTGGATGTACTCCATACATCTGCTTCTGTTAGGGAATGAAGAGCCTTGAAAGGCATTGGTGTAGCATAGGTGATGCTGCCTGTGGCACCACCAGTTTGTTTGTAGTGCTTCTGCATTGAGGATATTAATGCTGCATTTCAGCAGGGACAACTTTATGTTTTGGAAGGTGGGAAGGAGTTGAGTTGCCCTGAGAAAGTCCACTTCATGGAGGACTTACAAGATGGCTGCAGCACATCAACATCCCAGAATGCTGAAAATGTTTTTCTCTTGGGTAATTTGAACTAAATGGGATCTAATTTTTTGAAGCAAAAGGGTAACTTGACATGGTTTTAGTGATTGCAAAAGGGAGTAAGTGGATTCCCTTCCAAGTGAGGAAAGCGAAAGCAGAGAGCAGCTCTGAGAAGCAGAGAATCACAGAACTGTCAGGGCTGGAAGGGACCTCAAGGCTCAGCCAGTCCCAACCCCCTGCCATGGGCAGGGACCCCTCACACCACAGCAGGTTTCTCACAGCCACCTCCAGCCTGGCTGCAAACACCTCCAGGCAGGAGGCTTCCACCACCTCCCTGGGCAACCTGTGCCAGGCTCTCACCACCCTCCTGGGGAAGAACTTCTTCCTCACATCCAATCTGAATCTTCCCACTTCTAGTTTTGCTCCATCCCCCCAGTCCTATCACTCCCTGACACCCTCAGAAGTCCCTCCCCAGCTTTCTTGCAGCCCCCTTCAGATCCTGGAAGGCCACAAGAAGGTCTCCTCAGACTGAACAGCCCCAACTCCCTCAGTCTGTCTCTGTAGCAGAGGTGCTCCAGCCCAGCCTCCAGCCAAAGTTTCATTCTGATCTCACTCAGCTTTCTTTGTGGTGGGGGAAGGGGGGAATGGGTTGATACTGAAATAGCTTTGATTTCTCTGGGGTTTATTTTTTTAGCAACTCAGGTCTCAAGCTCGTGCCCTGATCACCTTTGCTGGCATGATCCCTTACCGCACGTCAGGAGACACCAACGCCAGGCTGGTGCAGATGGAGGTCCTCATGAACTAGCAGCTCCTTGTCCCAGGGCTTGCAGCCCCCCACACCTCTGTTTCGTATGTTCAGAGGCTGGGACCAGTGGTCTTTTGTATTCTGGTTTGGGGTTGGGTTTTTTGTTGGTTTTGTTATTGGGTTGTTTGGTTTGGTTTTGGTTTTTCTGTTGATGAAATAAATTTCTTTTGATTTCTATTTGGTTTTGACATTTTCATTTTCACTCTTTGTGGCTGGTTTGTTGTTGTTTTTTGTTGTGTCTGTGTGTGGTTTTGTGTTTTGGTTCATCTTGCTTGCAGTTGCTTTCTAGGTAGGAAACCATTCCCAGTTCCTGCACAGAAATCAGGCAGCCAGGAGCACTTCTGTAGCAGGAGGCAACTTGGATTGGATGCTTCAGGAGCAGGCAGCTTGGCAATTTTAGGCTCTTTTGGGGTTTGAATGCATGTTAAGTGTTGCAAAGCCTGTTCCTGGTGCACCCCACATGTGCCACCACTGTCTCTCATAACCTTGTCTTGTGGATTTGCATAGTGCCAAGGAGCTCCACGTGCTACAGGGACTCCTCCTGTGCTCAGCAGCCTTTAAACTCTTAGGGGCTCAGGTGTTCACAGCTCTGCAACCCCCAGAGCTCCGCTGAAGCTGGTGCAGGAGCAGCTGGGGCTAGAAACAGATCTGTTGCAGGAGTCATGTAACAAGTGACAGGATGAGAGGAAAGAGCTTGGGGAGGTTTAGGCTGGATGTTAGGAAACATTTCTTCACTGAGTAGTTTAGCCCTACAACAGGCTGCCCAGGGAGGTGGTGAAGTCTCCATCTCTGGAGACAGTCCAAACCCACCTGGAGGAGTTCCTGTGTGATCTTCTCTAGGTGACACTGCCTTGGCAAGGGGGTTTGGACTCCATTATCTCCTGAGGTCCCTTCCAACCCCTACCACTTTGTGATCCTTTCAGTAGCTGTCATGGAAGAGAAATAATCTCCATTTTGCAGTGTCAAAGTGTGGTGGCACAGAAGGACACTTGAGGGTTTCCTAATTACCTGTTTTCCCCCACCATGAATGTTGTAGCACAAATTTTGCCACCCTTTTGGACAGGAGGCAAAGGGATGGCTTTGCCAAGCCACCCAAACCTGTGTCTCCTGGCTGCTGAGACTCCCAGCTGGTAGAACTAGGGAGGTGCAGAGTTAGACATTTGTTGGAACTGATGCTCTTAAAGGTCTTTTCCAACCAGAATGGTCCTAGGATCCTCTGTATGGCACAGAATGGTCCTAGGATCCTCTATATGGCACAGAATGGTCCTTGTAGCATGGTCAGGGTTGTGCCAGCTGGAGGCTGAGAAAGACCTGGGCACCTCCTTCAAGGGTGAGTTCCCAGAGGCCTAACAAAGTATCAGCAGGTGAGTGTGGAAAGCTTTATTAGCTATTAACTCTTCCGGTGTGCTTGGGGAAGAACGAGTGCTGCTTGATGTGTCTCATCAGCCTGTCTCATCCAGGCCCCTAGGGAACAGATTACCAAAGAGCAGGAGGCAGAGCAGAACCCTGCATGGGTCAGGGTTGTCCCAGGATTGGTCCTGCAGGAGAAATCCTGCTCCTCTGTTTTTAATTACTGTTGCTCAGCCCCTTGTCCCTGGATTGTTCCCAGCACCAAACCACCACATGCACAGAGAGGCTGTGGAAGGTCTGTACCTGTCCTCAAGCAACCACTGACCTGAGCAGGAGAGGGACAGTGTCTGCCCTGGTCTGCTGGGAGGGGTGAAGGCCTCCCTCCCTGCTCCACCCTTCCTGCAGCTCTCTGGGGCTCAGCCCTTAGCACCTGCCATTTGCAGGACCTTGTTCTCCCATCTTTTGCCCATCCCCTGCTGCCTCACTGGCACATTGCCCATGTCAGAAGCTGAACCTGGGGACCTTTTGAACACAGCCAGCTGCGCTTTCTGCCCCTTGAGGACAGCTCTAGCAGATGCTTTCTGGTGCTTCTTGGCCCTCAGAGGTGTAAGTAGAAGAGGAAAGGGATGTCCATGTGCAGCTCACTGCCGTTGTGCTCAGTGTTTGTGACTCCAGCCTCAGGTCCCTTCTGAGCTAAGCAGAGACTGAGTTATTTCACACTTGGAAAAGCCAAAGTGGTCCTTCTGTAATGGATGGACAGAGAAGGTAAACCCCAGGGGTCACAGCGCTGAGAGTAACCCTGCAAAGGTAAGATCCAGGCCTGTTTCAGCCCAGGTGTGAGAGGTGTTGGGTGTGACAGAAGGTGCCCCAGGTGGTTGCAGTGAAATCATTTCTTGTTGATTGCCCTGTGATTTCTTCTCAGGTCTGTGCAAGTGTGGAACGTTGCAGCCCCTCCACCTCTGTTTGCCTAGGGAGGCAGATCCCAGCTGCAAGACTAGGCCTGGCTTTGGCAAACCTGGCTGTGCTCTGCAGGACTCTTTGCTGCACTGAGGTAGATGCTGACCCAGGTGTCTGTGCTCTGCTGAAGAAGGCACCCCCATGGTTTTCCAGGTGCTGCTGTTTGCACTCCACCCTGCACTTAATCTGCTGGAGGGAACAACTTGGTTCTGCTCCCTCAGGTTTCTGCCCAGGGACCTCCTGCTTCTGGGCTGAAGTTCATTAACCCTTTGTACCTTCATGCTCTTGACTTAGCTAATGTGCAGCCTAGCCTTGGTTTTCTAAATGGTTCATCTGCTGGAAGAGGATTTTGGGGTGTCACTAAGCTTATGCCTGATGTTAGGTGCAGCCTGTTCAATGCTGGTGGCACCAGTCACTCCCTTTGCTACAGGGAGCAGTGCTGGCATTCACAGCATGGTGCTCTTGGGAGCGTGGCAAGAGTCACCTCCAGGTTCCTCAGCTGCAAAGGGCTTCACTCTGGACTTGGACAGCCTTGCAAAGGCTCGACTGAAAGTCTGGAGTGTGCAGCAGCATCTGAACAAGTTGGTGCCTGCAGCTGGCCAGGCACAGTTGGCAGCAGAGCTGTGGGTGGTCATCTCAGCTGAATTTCTTCCTGGTATGAACTGGCAGATCTTCTCTAAGCCAGGGGAGCTTTGCTTCTTTAGAGAGGAAAGAAGTACAGGTGAATGCTGCTGCAGATCCCATTTAGGAGACTTCCATCTGCTTTTTCCTGCTCTGGGACTATTCCTAGGTAGTAAGGATCCTCAGGGAGATGAGATGAGTTCTGAGGGTGCCTCCCTGGTTTGAGTCAGGTGCAGATTGTGTTGATGGAGAAGATGGAAGGGTGTTTGCCTTGAGAGCATGTGATGTTCTGCTGCAGAGCTGCTGAGGGGACTGGAACATCTCTCTGAGGAGGAAAGACTGAGGGATTTGAGGCTTTTTAGCCAGGAAAAGAACAACCTTAAGGGGGGATCTGATCAGTGGTGAGCAATACTTTGAGGGTGGAGGTCTGGAGGGTGGCACCAGGCTTTGTGCAGTGGTTCCCAGCCAAAGAGCAAGGGGTAAGAGGCACAAATATGATCATCCTGAGTTCCATCTAAACATGAGGAGGAACTCCTTTAATTTAAGGGTGGTGGAGCACTGAACAGGCTGCCCAGAGAGGTTGTGGCGCCTCCCTTCCTGTGTGACCTTCTCTAGGTGATCCTGCCTTGGCAAGGGGGGTTAGACTCAATGATCTCCAGGGGTCCCTTCCAGCCCCTACCATTCTGTGATTCTGTCCTGGTGTGGATGCAGCAGAGACACAGAAGGTCTCCAGGTCAGTTCTCTGTTTTGCACAGCTCCTCTGTGGTGAAACATCTCCCAAGTGCTGCGTGGCAGCTCTTCAAGCTTCACACCTCCTTCAATGGATGAGGTCTGAGCTGATGATGAGGTCTAAGAGGGGAATGCAGACCCTCACAGCCTGTCTGAACACTGTCCTGTGCAACCTGCTGTGGGTGACCCTGCTCTGGCAAGGGGGGTTGGACTCCATGGTCTCCAGGGGTCCTTTCCAACCCCTACCATTCTGTGACCTGCTCGGTAGCTGTTGTGGGAGAGGACTAAGCTCCATTTTGTGATGCCAAAGGGCCTGAATGATCTGCAGAGGTCCCTTCCAACCCCTCCCATTCTGTGGTTCTGTGTAACTACCTCCATTCCAGGCCTGCTGGAATGCCTGCCTGGTGCTGCCCGGTGCCGTGCCACCCTCCGCCTAACCGCAGCCCGGCTCCGCTCAGCAGCCAGAAGACCCCGGGAGGACGGTCTTGGAAGCAAGGAAAGACCTTCAGCAGCAGCTCAGCAGCTCTTCCCAGCGGAGCAAGAGTGTCTGGAGGGCCGTGGCCCTGCTGGAGTGCCGTGCTGAGGGAGCCAGCCGCGGTATGGGTGCCGCAGCTGGTGTTGTGAATCAGGCCGACGAGCAGCACTTCCTACTATCCGGCTATTTCACCACACCAGGGTGGCACCATACCACTCACCTCGCTCCTCACCCGCCGCCTCCTGCCTCTCCTGGAGCACCTCTCGCCACCCTCTGCTGGAGCAGAGGCTTCCCACCCCATCCCGAGTCCTGCTGGCATGGGCAAGTCGACGGTTTGGGGCACCTGGTGGTCTTCAGTTGCTGGTTGGGCCTGGTGGGCTTGGAGGTGTTTCCCAAGCAAAACAATTCTGGTCTCGGGGTTTGTGGTCTGGAGAAGAGGAGACTGAGGGAGGGATCTGATCAGTGGTGAGCAATACTTTGAGGGTGGAGGTCTGGAGGGTGGCACCAGGCTTTGTGCAGTGGTTCCCAGCCAAAGAGCAAGGGGTAAGAGGCACAAATATGATCATCCTGAGTTCCATCTAAACATGAGGAGGAACTCCTTTAATTTAAGGGTGGTGGAGCACTGAACAGGCTGCCCAGAGAGGTTGTGGCGCCTCCCATCTCTGGAGACATTCCAAACTCACCTGGGTGTGCTCCTGTGTGACCTTCTCTAGGTGATCCTGCCTTGGCAAGGGGGGGTTGGACTCAATGATCTCCAGGGGTCCCTTCCAGCCCCCACCATTCTGTGACCTTCTCAGTAGCTGTTGTGGGAGAGAACTAAGCTCCATTTTGTGATGCCAATGTGTGGTGGCACAGGACATTTGACTGACTTGATTATTTCCTGATTACTTTTGTGGCACAAATTTTGCCACCCTTTTGGACAGGAGGCAAAGGGATGGCTTTGGTAAGCCACCCAAACCTGTGTCTCCTGGCTGCTGAGACTCCCAGCTGGTAAAACCAGGGAGGTGTAGAGTTAGATATTGGTTGGTCTTGATGCTCTTAAAGGTCTTTTCCAATCAAAATCATTCTAGGATTCTCTGTATGGCACAGAATGGTCCTTGTACCATGGTCATAGAATCATAGAATTGGGTTGGAAGGGACTTCAAGGCTCAGCCAGTTCTAGCCCCTTGCCACGGGCAGGGACACCTCACACTGCAGCAGGTTGCCCACAGCCACATCCAGCCTGGCCTTCAAAACCTCCAGGGATGAGGCTTCCACCACCTCCCTGGGCAACCTGTGCCAGGCTCTCACCACCATCCTGGGGAAGAACTTCTTCTTTAGGGGCGGGGGATGGGGGTTGATGAGCTTCAGAGGTCCCTTCCAACATTGTGTGACTCTCTTTGATTCTGTGAGGTTCTGAAATAAACCCCTTTCTGCTGAGCATGAGTCTGCTGCTGTGTCTGCCTGACAGGAGAGGAAGCTGGTGCTGGGCTGAGACTGCTCTCCCTTGTCCCCATCTCACCCTTCTCCCGGCGCCGTTCTGCGCGGCAGTGCCCGCGGCTGGCAGGGGCTGGCCCATGCAGATGTGGGGCAGAGTTGCCTGGCCGCGGCTGCCCCGGCAGGCCGGTGCGCACCAGCCCAGGGGGAGCTCCTGCAGGGGTGGAGGGCATCTGCCCGTGCCCAAAGCAAACAAGGGGGCTGGGACGGGTCCTCAGAAGGCCGGTGAGAAGTTGTGTGTGAATGTGGAGGACAGCCAGAGGCAGCGGAGCGGGCAGCCCAAATTTTCCATTACCCTGCAAAGCACAGGGGGCTGAACTTCAAATGGGCTCCAGCGCTGCCCTCGACGTTTATTGCTGCTGTCTTCAGAGATCTTATCGGGAACTGCTGCTAGGAGCAATGTGACGCGGGGCTGCTGAGGTATAAAAGACACCCCTGTCACTCCCCCTGTCCTCTCGAGGGTGGAGGCTGAGCTGCAGCACAGCCCCAGTGTGTACTGTGTGATGTTTTAAGGAGCTCCAGTGAACCAGGGGTGGGGCCTGGGGCAGGTCTGAACCCTGGGTGCTCAGTGGTTCCCCTTCCCTGGAGCAGCTCAGTGAAGAGCAAAGGCTGAGAGCCCTGGGGCTGTTGAGCTGGAGAAGAGCAGCCCCAGAGGGGGTCTGAGCAATGCTCAGCAAGAGCTGAGGGTGGGGAGCAAGGGGATGGGGCTAGACTCTTGTCAGTGGTGCCCAGGAACAGGATAAAGGGCAGTGGCCACAAACTGGAACCCAGGAGGTTCCACCTGAACAGGAGGAGAAACTTGTTTGGAGTGAGGGCGCTGGAGGCCTGGAGCAGGCTGCCCAGAGAGGTTGTGGAGTCTCCTCTGGACAGATGCCAACTCCCCCTGGCCATTGTGCTCCTGGGCAAGCTGCTGAGGGTGCCCTGTTCTAGCAGGGGGTTTGGACTGGATGATCTCCAGAGGTCCCTTCCGACACACACCATGATGGGATTCTCTATGTCGTTCAGGCTCTGCTGCCTGGAACAGGAGAGCTGCCAGCTCCCAGCCCTGGGCAATCATTCTGTGTCCCCCTGCCTCTCTTATCCCCCTTCCCAGCCCTTTAGTGTCCAAAGGGAGTTTCAGCTCCCTGAAGGGAGGTTGGAGCAAGGAGGGGGCAGCCTCTTCTTGGTGTCAAGCGACAGGAGAAGAGGAAATGGTTTCAAGCTGTGCCAGGGGAGGTTCAGGCTGGATGTTAGGAAATATTTCTTCCCTGAAAGGGTTCTCAGACATTGGGATGGTCTGCCCAGGGCAGTGCTGGAGTCACCATCCCTGGAGGTGTTCAAGCAGCCTGAGGACCTGGTGCTTGGGGACATAGTTTAGTGGTGGCCTTTCAGTGCTGGGTGGACTGGAGCTTGGAGGTCTCTTCCAACCAGATCTATTCTGTGAGTCCGGGCCAGGCCCATCCCTCTCCCATGCCTGCCCTGGTTTCGCTGGGACATAATTTTTCAGCAGTCATTTTTCATTTCCATCATTTTTCATCATTTTTCTTTTTTTTTCACTTCATCATTTTTCAGCAGTCCTGGCTCACTGGAGAGGTCCCAGAAGACTGGAAGCTGCCAGTGTGGTGCCCATCCATGAGCAGGGCCAGTTGGATGAGCCAGGGAATGATAGGCCTGTCAGCCTGACCTCAGTGCCAGGCAAGATTATGGAACAGGTCATCTTGAGTGCGATCACACAGCACTTACAGGATGGCCAGGGGCTCAGGCCTAGCCAGCATGGATTCAGGAAGGGCAGGTCCTGCCTGACCAACCTGATCTCCTTCTGTGCCCAGGTGACTGCCTGGTGGATGTGGGGCAGGCTGTGGATGTGGTCTGCCTGGACTCCAGCAAGGCCTTTGACACCGTCCCCCACAGCAAACTCCTGGCCAAGCTGTCAGCCCCTGGCTTGGACAGCAGCACTCTGAGCTGGGCTAGGAACTGGCTGGAGGCTGAGCCCAGAGAGTGGTGGTGAATGGTGCCACCTCCAGCTGGCAGCCAGGCACCAGTGGTGTCCCCTAGGGATCAGTGCTGGGCCCCATCCTGTTCAATATCTTTATTGATGATCTGGATGAGGGCATTGAGTCCATCATCAGTAAATTTGCGGACAACACCAAGCTGGGGGCAGGAGTTGATCCGCTGGAGGGCAGAGAGGCTTTGCAGAGAGACCTCGACAGGCTGGACAGATGGGCAGAGTCCAAGGGCAGGAGATTGAACACATCCAAGTGCCGGGTTCTGCACTTTGGCCACAACAACCCCAGGCAGCGCTACAGGCTGGGGTCAGAGTGGCTGAGAGCAGCCAGGCAGAAAGGGACCTGGGGGGACTGGTTGATTGTAGGCTGAACATGAGCCTACAGTGTGCCCAGGCAGCCAAGAAGGCCAATGGCATCCTGTCCTGCATCAGGGACAGTGTGGCCAGCAGGAGCAGGGAGGTCATTGTGCCCTGTGCTCAGCACTGCTGAGGCCACCCCTTGAGTCCTGTGTCCAGTTCTGAGCTCCTCAGGTTAGGAAAGATGTTGAGCTGCTGGAAGGTGTCCAGAGAAGGGCAAGAAAGTTGGGGAGGGGTCTGGAGCACAGCCCTGGGAGGAGAGGCTGAGGGAGCTGGGCTTGGTTAGGCTGGAAAAGAGGAGGCTCAGGGAGACCTTCTTGCTCTCTCCAACTCCCTGAAGGGAGGTCGTAGCCAGGTGGGGGTTGGTCTCTTCTCCCAGGCAAGCAGCACCAGAACAAGAGGACACAGTCTCAAGCTGTGCCAGGGGAGGTTTAGGCTGGATGTTAGGAAGAAGTTCTATGCAGAGAGAGTGATTGCCCATTGGAATGGGCTGCCCGGGAGGTGGTGGAGTCGCCATCATTGGCGGTGTTCAGGAGGAGACTTGATGGGGTGCTTGGTGCCATGGTTTAGTTGTTTGGGTGGGTTGGATTGGTTGATAGGTTGGACATGATGATCTTGAAGGTCTCTTCCAACCTGGTCTGGTCTGGTCTGGTCTGGTCTGGTCTGGTCTGGTCTATTCTATTCTATTCTATTCTATTCTATTCTATTCTATTCTATTCTATTCTATTCTATTCTATTCTATTCTATTCTAACCTTTTCCTTCCCCCCAGCTCAGTGCCACAGGGCAGCCAAGCTGATTTATGGGATCTGCCGACTCCGGGGCAGCGTCCCAGGGAAGGGCAAAGGTGCGTGGGAGTCCTGCTCCCATTTTCCATAATAAGTCCCTGTGGGAACTGAATGTTCCCGGGTCAGGGCCGGAGGCGAGGTCCGCGCCGCCTTTCTCTGCTGCTCTGTCCTTGGGCCTTAATCTCAAACCCGTTATCGGCGCTGCCATCGCGCTCGGGCGGCGGCGGTGCCGATCGCGGTGCTTTGGACGTCGCTGCCGGCTATTTTTTTACCCCCCTCCCTGACCAGCTCGGGGCGGTTGGAGCCGAGTCCCCGTTAGCCGCGACGGTAGGCGGCTGCCCGGTTGCCTCGCTCCGGTTTCGCCGGCTATAAAAGCGGAGAGCCCCTCTCGGCCGCCCCGTCCCTCACCCCGCAGACAGCCGCGCAGGTGCGATGGCTGAGCTGCCCGTCCCGGAGCTGCCCCCGCCCTGGCCCGCTGCAGCGGGCGCTTCACCATCAGCACCCTGCTAGGCACGGAAGAGGGGGCCGGGGTCCCTACGCCCCCAGCCAGGGGGCCGGCTGCGACAGCAGCCTCCCGTCTGGCAGCACCCTCTGCACCAGGACCTTCGGCTACAACACGGTGGATGTGGTGCCCGCCTACGAGCACTATGCCAACAGCAGGGGGTGGGCGACACCGGGAGGGGCCGGCCCTCCCTGGCGGACCTCCACTCCATCCTCAAGGTAAGGTGGGCTTCGGCCGTGCCACCGGCAGGTTTGGCATCCCCTGCCTGTGCCAGCGGTTCCCGTGACGCGTCCGTGGCGTGGCGCTTTGTCTCCCTCTTCGTGGTGCTGTACCTGGTGCCGGTGTGGACGTCCTCGGGGCAGCCCCAAGAGAAGTTGAAGGGATAACCCAGCTGTTTCCAGCTGTGCCTTCGGCGAGAGCTCACCTTCTGGGCACAGCTAGCTGCCTTCAGCCCTACCTGTCCTCACCTTTCCCCCTGTCCCCACAGCCCGATCCCGGCCGCTTCCACACGCCGCTGGCGGAGCCGCAGCGGAGCAATGGACTGCGGGAGGCTGGGCCCGAGGAGGCGGCAGAGGAGCCGGGCAGGGCGCCCGCAGCAGAGCCCGTCCGCTTCGGCTGGGTGAAGGGGGTGATGGTGAGTGGGACTCGTCCCCGTGGGGAGCAGCCTCCTGCCTTCCCATCCCAAGCAGGGCCGGGGTGTCTCTGTCCCTCATCACCCCATTTTTTCCCCCCACTATATGCATCTTTCACAAACATCTGTGCCCAAAGCGTTTCCCTGCCCCCCTCGGTGGCTTGGTTGCAACCCAGAGGTTGCAGGGGAACCGACGTGGCCCTGGCTGACGGCAGCTGCCCGCGTCCTGAGGCTCGATGCCCATCTCTATCCCCTAGATTCGCTGCATGCTGAACATCTGGGGAGTCATCCTGTACCTGCGCCTGCCCTGGATCACCGCCCAAGCGGGAATTGGTGGGTGCCGCGGGGGGCAGGGTGGTGGCGCAGAACCCCTGGGACGGTAGTGGAAATGCCCAGCAGCACCCAGCGTGGGGTGATGTGGGTCTCCCAGGGAAGGCAACGGGGGCTGTGGGGCTGGGGCCACTGCGGGAATGAAGCGGTGCCCTCCCCCCACAGCCCTGACGTGGCTCATCATCCTGATGTCCGTGACGGTGACCACCATCACCGGCCTGTCCATCTCTGCCATATCCACCAACGGCAAAGTCAAGTCAGGTAGCCTGCTCCCTTCCAGCCACCCCGGTGGGTCTCCTCGGCCCCTGGGGCTGTCCCATGGATGCGAACGCCTGGCATGGCCTGCAGAGTGCAGGGGGACCCCAAAAACGTGGCAGGGAGGCATGGAATAACACCTCAAGGTGTTTCCCCACCTCAGGAGGCACCTACTTCCTCATCTCCCGGAGCCTGGGGCCAGAGCTGGGCGGCTCCATTGGGCTGATCTTTGCCTTTGCGAACGCAGTGGCTGTAGCCATGCACACTGTGGGCTTTGCTGAAACCGTCCGGGACCTGCTGCAGGTAGCAAATCAGCTCTGTGTGTGTCACCTCCTCCATCCCCACCTCCTCCATCCCCACCTCCTCCATCCCCACCTCCTCCATCCCCACCTCCTCCTCCATCCCCACCTCCTCCATCCCCACCTCCTCCATCCCCACCTCCTCCATCCCCACAAGCCATCAACACTTCTGTGGATGCTGGGCCACTGAGCAGCAGCCAGCAGCTGCTCCCAGTGGTGGCAGTCCTAGTGGTTTGGTAAGGCAGGGAGCTGCTTCCACCTGTGGACGGTTCCTCATCCCCAGGAGCACAACTCCCTCATCGTGGACCCCACCAACGACATCCGGATCATCGGGGTGGTCACCGTGACTGTGCTGCTAGGCATTTCCCTGGCTGGCATGGAGTGGGAGGCCAAGGTAAAGCTCCCTTCTTCCACTCACCTGATTCCCTCGGGCTGGTGAGAGCTGTTCCTGCTGCCCAGCACATATCCAGGGAGCCGAAGGTGCCTGTAGCTCCCTCAGAATGGGGGAAGCTTTCTGCTGAGGAGCTCTTCATCGCCTCTAGCACCCAAACCCAACCCCTCAGCTGGTTCTTTCTGGTCTGGCAGGCACAGATACTGTTTTTCCTGGTCATCTTGGTTTCCTTCATCAACTACCTGGTGGGGACAGTGATCCCAGCCACTGCCGAGAAGCAGGCAAAGGGCTTCTTCAGCTACCGAGGTGAGGCCACCACGGTTTGGGGTTATGCTCAACAGGTCTAAATGCATCACTGGACTGCATCACTCTTTGCTGCTGTTGAGGAAGATGTTTGCTATGGGAAGGTGCTCCTCGCTGAGATACCTCCCTAACAGCACGGTGCCTTCATTCTGTGTGTTACCCACCACCACCCAGCACTGAGATGGTTCAGCCAGGAGAAAGGCAGTTGGGAGGCCCTAAACAATTCTCCTCTGCTTCCTCCCCAGCTGACATCTTTGCCCAGAACTTTGTACCCAACTGGCGTGGACCTGATGGTTCCTTCTTCGGCTTGTTTTCCATTTTCTTCCCCTCAGCAACCGGCATCCTGGCTGGGGCCAACATCTCTGGTGACCTGAAGGTGGGTTTGGACCCCTGCTGCCTGAGCCTGTCTCGGGGCCCCACCCCCACTCTCCTCGGGGCTCTGGTTTTGCTCCAACTTTTAGACCCTAGTTTATTTCTTCTTTGGGCAAGGCTCAGCCAGGAGCTGCCCTGCAGCTTTGTGTCACAAGGAGTTCAAACCTCTTCTTGTGTAGCAGCCACAGCTAAAACACCACTTTGGTGGTGCTTCTGGGAAGCTGTCTTACATCTCTCTGCCACTTCCTTGGGCAGGATCCTGCTGTGGCCATCCCCAAAGGCACCTTGATGGCCATCTTCTGGACCACTGTGTCTTACCTGGTGCTATCAGCTACGATCGGTAAGCAGCACATCGTCCTCGGGTGAGCTGGGTGGGACACCCTACCCTGAAATGGGTGATCTGGGAGGATGCAGGCGGTGGCAGCTGGGAGCAAGCTGTGGACACCAGCTTGGGGTTTCATCTTTGGGGTGAGTGCCGATTGTGCCAGACCTCCTGGCCACCAGGACCAGAGAAGTGATCATGCTCCTATACTAGGCACTGGTGAAGCTGCACCTCAAATATTGTGTTCACTTTTGGGTCCCTTACTCCAAGAGGGACATTGAGGTGCTGGAGCAGGTCCAGAGGAGGACAACAAAGCTGGGGAAGGGTCTGGAGAACAGGGCTGGTGAGGAGCATGTGAGGGAACTGGGGTTGGTTTAGTCTGGAGAAGAAGAGACTGAGGGGAGACCTCACCGCTTCCTATGGCTCCCTGAAAGGAGGTTGCAGTGAGGTTGTGGTTGGTCTGTTCTCCCCAGTATCAAGTGATGGAAGGAGAGGAAATGGCCTGGAACTGTGCCAGGGGAGGCTGAGGTTGGAGATGAGGAAAAATTTATTTGCTGCAAGAGTGGTCAGGGCCTGGCAGAGGCTGCCCAGGGAGGTGGTGGAGTCCCCATGCCTGGAGGTGTTCAAGAAACCTGTGGCCATGGCACCTGGGACACAGTTTAATGGCCACGGTGGTGCTGGGTTGATGATTGGACTGGATGATCTCAGAGGACTTTTCCAGAAGAAACAGTTCTAGAATCTATGATTCATTCCTGCCCCCATCGAGAGGGCAAAGCAGTTGCTGGCATCGCTCACAGCCATCCTGCAGTGGAGCAACTCCACGGAAGTGCCCTGGGCAATGTCCCAGGCGACAGGATGTGGGGTGGGTGGTGTGAACCCTACGGCTCCATCGTATGCCCCTGCAGGTGCCTGCGTGGTGCGGGACGCCTCGGGCAGCCTGAACGACAGCGTGGCCGTGGGCTCGGCCGGTTGTGAGGGGGCTCGCCTGCGCCTTCGGCTGGAACTTCACCGCCTGCGCCCAGCGCCAGAGCTGCCGCTATGGCCTCAGCAACTACTACCAGGTGCCGCTCGGGGCCACCACCCTCCTGCTGCCCGCCGGTGTTGTGTTGCTACCTGGGGGAGCCCAACATCCCCCCGCAGCCCAGGAGGCACCTGTGCTGTCACAGCACCCATGCAGCGGGGGTGTAGCTAACTGGGATGTAACTGGGATGCACTGGGGAGCACATCTTCCTGGGTGCACGTGTGGACTTGTGGGTGCAGCTGGACTTCACTGCCTGGATGAGCAGAGGGCTGGAGCACCTCTCCTATGAGGACAGAATGAGGGAGTTGGGGCTGTTCAGTCTGGAGAAGAGAAGGCTCTGAGGAGACCTTCTTGTGGCCTTCCAGGATCTGAAGGGGGCTCCAAGAAAGCTGGGGAGGGACTCCTGAGGGTATCAGGGAGGGATAGGACTGGGGGGTGTGGAGCAAAACTAGAAGTGGGGAGATTCAGATTGGATGTGAGGAAGAAGTTCTTCCCCATGAGGGTAGTGAGAGCCTGGCACAGGCTGCCCAGGAGGTGGTGGAAGCCTCCTGCCGGAGGTGTTTGCAGCCAGGCTGGAGGTGACTGTGAGCAAGCTGCTGTAGTGTGAGGTGTCCCTGCCCATGGCAGGGGGTTGGAACTGGCTGAGCCTTGAGGTCCCTTCCAAGCCTAACAACTCCATGATTCCATTATACCAGTGATGGAAAAGCCCTGATGGGGCTTGAGGGCTGGAGATCCCTTAGGGCCAGTGCAGAGGTTGATGCACTGGGGGTACCAGGTTCCTGACCCCCTGGTTTTTGGGCAGAGCATGAGCATGGTGTCTGGATTCGGTCCCCTCATTACAGCAGGGATCTTCGGTGCTACCCTCTCCTCGGCACTGGCCTGCCTTGTCTCAGCACCTAAAGTCTTCCAGGTGAGGGGGTGGTGTGCCCATGCCCCCCAGCTCCCATCCCCAAGCCTGGTCACAGGCAATGCGCCTGGGTGGGCACTCACCAGCATGGGGCTCTGCAACCATCAGCAGCCCTGTGGTGAGAAGGACACTGCCATGGACAAAGGCATGAGGGCAGTTCTGCCCTTGCTGAACAAATGCAAAAGCCACCACCATGGCTGGAACCCAGGAAGCTCCACCTCAACAGGAGAAACTTCTTTGCTGTGGGGGTGCCAGAGCCCTGGTGCAGGCTGCCCAGAGAGGTTGTAGCGTCTCCTTCTCTGGAGACTTTCAGAACCTGTCTGGATGTGTTTCTGCATGACCTGCCCTGGGTGACCCTGCTTTGACAGGGAGGTTGGGCTGGAAGATCTCCAGAAGTCCCTTCCAACACCTACCACTCTAGATTCTGTGGCGCTGCCACCCCTTGTCCCCAGCGGTGCCTGCTGTCCCCAGCTCCTCTCTCCCTGCAGTGTCTCTGCAGGGACCAGCTCTACCCCCTCATAGGCTTCTTCGGGAAGGGCTATGGCAGGAACAGCGAGCCCATCCGTGGCTACATGCTCACCTACCTCATCGCCGTCGGCTTCATTCTCATCGGTAGGTGCTTGCCCGCAGCACCCTCCCGATGCCCGCTGCCAGCCGGGTGGCGGCGCTCACCTCTCTTCCTCCTCCTCCGCAGCCGAGCTCAACGCCATCGCCCCCATCATCTCCAACTTCTTCCTCTGCTCCTACGCCCTCATCAACTTCAGCTGCTTCCACGCCTCCATCACCAACTCCCCAGGTGGGCCGGGCCGGGCCGCGCCGCTCCGTGCCCCGCGGCCCCCTGCCCTCCGCCCCGTGCCGGCTCCCCGTGGCGGCAGCGGCCGCTCTGTGTTGTTTGCGTGCAGGCTGGCGACCCTCCTTTCGGTATTACAGCAAGTGGGCAGCGCTCTTCGGGGCCACCGTCTCGGTGGTCATCATGTTCCTGCTGACCTGGTGGGCGGCCCTCATCGCCTTCGGCATCGTCATCTTCCTCCTCGGATATGTCCTCTACAAAAAGCCAGGTGCGCGGTGGTGACTCGGCGCCGGGATGCCCCAGGAGGGGTCTGCTCCACCCCCCCATTGCTAATCCATCTTCTCCATGCAGATGTCAACTGGGGCTCCTCCATGCAAGCCAGCTCATACAACATGGCCCTCAGCTACTCGGTGGGGCTGAGTGAGGTGGATGAGCACATCAAGAACTACAGGCAAGAGTGGCTCAGTGCTGGGCCTGGAGGGAGGGGGATGCAGAGCCAGCTGCCAGCACCAACAGACCCATGATGGCTTCATGCCCATGGCCAGATCATAGAATCATAGCATGGTAGGGGTTAGGAAGGGACCTCTGAAGATTGAGTCCAACCCCCTGACAGAGCAGCGTCACCCAGGGCAGTGTCACCCAGGGATGCATCCAGCTGGGTCTTGAAAGTCTCCAGAAAAGAAGACTCCACAGCCTCTCTGGGCAGCCTGCTCCAGTGCTCTGTCACTTTCACAGTGAAGAAGTTTTTCACATCCTCACCACCCCCCTCAGGAGCTGGAAGCCACAGCAGGGCATGGCTGTTTCCAAGGCACCCTGACCTTTCCATGTGGGCAGAGATGGGAAGCAGGACAAATCCTGCCTGTCTTGTGCCAGGCAGATGCAGACAACTTTGGCCTCATCTGAGACAAAAAGACCAACAAGCGAGGCTGGGCCCTCAGCCACAGAACATCATCTCATCCTGATGATGTTCCTATGGCTGCCGTTGGTCAGGTGTGGGAGTGGAAACCCAAGCTTGTTCCAGTGCCTCCAACCCCCCTTTTCCTCCCCCACAGACCACAGTGCCTGGTGCTGACTGGCCCTCCCAACTTCCGCCCGGCCCTGGTGGACTTCGTGGGGACATTCACCAAGAACCTCAGCCTGATGCTCTGTGGCAACGTGCTGATTGTGAGTCACCTGCCAAAGCTGGCTGCTTCCTTGCCCTGGGGCCTCTGGCCACCCAAAAGCTGGCAAACCCAGGGGTGCCCTGCTGGGCTCAGGGGGTGAGGATTGAAACGTGCCCAATTCGTGTGCTGCCAGGTGATGGAAAGGTTTCATCTGGAAGCCTCTCCAGCTTGTTAAGCACTAGCAGTGAAGCACTGGGATGTGCCCGTGGGCTAATGGCTTCCCCTTGCCAATGGGAGAGGGATGGTCATAGAATCAGAATTGTCAGGGCTGGAAGGGAGCTCAAGGCTCAGCCAGCTCCAACCCCTTGCCATGGGCAGGGACACCTCACACTACAGCAGGTTGCTCACAGCTACCCTCAAAAGTCCCTCCCCAGCTTTCTTGCAGCCCCCTTCAGATCCTGCAAGGCCACAAGAAGGTCTCCTCAGAGCTTCCTCTGCCGCTGTGAAGCCTTGAGAGCAGCTAGGGATGGTTGGTGCCAGGAGTGTCAGCTGAGCTGCAGCTGTGGCACCGTGGGCACTGCCTGATGACTCCACAGCTCTCCTGGGGTTTCTTGCTGTGATTGCAACCTCCCACATGTGCACAGTGGTTACAGCCAGGTCTTGCCAATGGTTTGGGAAGAGTGGAGCTGGAGGTCCTTGGTGGCAAGGTCACCAGCTGGAAGGGGCTGCCTGAGCCCCTGCTCCCTCCAGGGGCCACGGAAGCAGAAGGTGCCGGAGTCCTGGCTGATTGCGGACGGCCACACCAAGTGGCTGATGAAGAGGAAGATCAAAGCTTTCTACACAGATGTGGTGGCTGAGAACCTGAGGAGTGGCGTGCAGATGCTCCTCCAGGTAGAGCCATCCCTGCCTGGCTGCTGACTGTCAGGGTCCCTTCTCTTCCATCGCAGCTTGGGGAGCTCTGAACCCCCTCCCCTAGCCTCCAGGTGCCCTCCTTTGCATCGCCGCCCTGCGGACTGCCACCACCACCTTGCCCTTCTGTCCCTGCAGAGGGGTCTCATGGGGACATCTCTCCACAGGCTGCTGGCCTCGGGAGGATGAGACCAAACATCTTGGTGCTGGGCTACAAGAAGAACTGGCAGACGGTGCCCCCCAGAGCCTGGAGGACTACGTGGGCATCCTGCAGTACGGCCACGCCGCTTCCCCCGGGAATGCTGGCACCCTGTGGGGTCCTGGCGGCTGGGTGTGGGGATGCTGTGGCCCTACCTGCAGTGTGGTATCCAGGCTGGCAGTGCCACCTGCCACCAGCTGCCACCCTTAACTGACCTCTCCTCCCCCTTCCAGCGACGCCTTCGATTTCAAGTACGGTGTGTGCCTGATGAGGATGAAGGAAGGGCTAAATGTCTCCCGCATCATGCAGGCTCACTGTGAGTGGCTGTGGGCAGCTGGGGATGCCCAGGCGCCTGCCAGGCTCAGTTGGCACTGTGTCCTCAGTGAAGGTCACAGTCCTGGGGGGACATCACTCCTGGGTTGGCACCGAAGGGGGTGGAGACAGCAGGGTGCTGCCCTGCTGCCTGTGCTCTCCTGCCCTCTCCCCAGTTAACCCCACGTTCGAGGCAGCAGAGCACCCTGAGAATGGCACCGGCAGCAGAGCTGCCCCTGGCACAGGTTGGTGCTGGCTCAGAGCCACTTGGAACATCCCTGGCTCCCAGGATTCATTTCTGGGGAGCCACGTCTGCAGGCAGTGGGGTGGGGGTTCGAGGCAGAGATAGGGAGCAGGGCTGGCACCAGGAGGAGCAGTGCTTTTAATCTGTGGGCAGTGGTGCCCCTTGCTGATGCCAGGATGCTCTAGCCCTGGCAGCAGACCCCAGCAGCGTGGCAGGTGAGCAACAGGCCAGCACCATCTTCCAGAGCGAGCAGGGCAAGAAGACCATCGACATTTACTGGCTCTTTGATGATGGAGGTAACCCTCCCTGCTGCTGAGGCTTCTGCTATCTGTCTGCCCAGCTGGTGGGAACCCAGCACCTCCACCATGGTGCCCCTGGGCTGCAGGGTGCCAGGCCGTGTCTGGTATCCAGAGTCAGGGAAGCACGGGGAGTTTGCCACTGCCATGCCTCCCAACGGGTGTTCTGGGGCCAGGTCTCACACTGCTCATCCCCTACCTCCTGGGGCGCAAGAAGCGGTGGGGGAAGTGCAGGGTCCGGGTGTTTGTCGGCGGCCAGATCAACAGGATGGATGAGGAGAGGAAGGCGTAAGTGCTGCTGGCTTGCTCGGCCACCCTGCTGCCCCCCACGGGTGGGTGCCAGGGGCTCTTCCTCTCCCCGGGCCCCCCAGGCTTTGCCACAATGGGGTCCGTGGGCTCCCACCCGTCTGCTTTTGCTTTGCTCCCCCAAAACTCTGTGTGATTGTGGAGTGGGAAAATCTGGAGTGCAAAGCAAGGACCCTGGCAAGGGCTCTGACCCAGGCAGGACCCTGCCAGAGCCACCACGTCCTGCTCACTGGTGGCAGCTGTGTCCTTTTCCCCCCCTTTCCTCCCCCTCTTTCCGGCAGGATCGTCTCTCTGCTGAGCAAGTTCCGCCTTGGCTTCCACGAGGTCCACATCCTCCCTGACATCAACCAGAAACCCCGGCCAGAGCAGTAACCTCCTGCAGTAACCTCACCCACCCCACCCCCTCAGCACCCCCAAACCCACCCCGGACCCCCTTCCCTGGCACCGTTCCACTTGCCTTGCAGCATCAGGAGGTTCGAGGAGCTGATTGCTCCCTTCAGGCTGAACGATGGCTTCAAGGACGAGGCTACGGTGACTGAGCTGAGGCAGGGCTGCCCCTGGAAGATTTCTGACGAGGAGGTCGATAAACACAGAGCCAAGGTAGCACCGCTGCCAGGCTTGGGGCGGGGTGGGGTCTCCCGCCAAGCCGCTCCTGCTTTTCGAGCCAGAATGCCACCTTCCCGGCGGCGATGGTTTGTGACTGCCCCCTCCCTGTGCCCCGCAGTCGCTCCGCCAGGTGAGGCTGAACGAGATCCTGCAGGACTACTCGCGGGACGCGGCGCTCATTGCCATGTAGGTGCCCGCGGCGCTTCTGTGCCCACTTCGTGCCCCACAGACAGGGTCCTGCTGGGATGTTCCCTTCTCCCTGCAGGGAAAAAACCCTTGGAAGGCACCAAGGGGTCCGGCCCGGGGGTCTCTGTCGGGGGGTGGGAGGAAGGAAGGGAGGTATGTCCTGCTTTTAGGGCGAGCAGCTGTCAAGGAGCAGGCGGCAGGGGAGGGTCTGACGCTGCCCTTCGCTGCCCGCAGCACGCTGCCCGTTGGCAGGAAGGGACGCTGCCCCAGCTCCCTCTACATGGCCTGGCTTGAGACCCTCTCACAGGACGTGAGCCCCCCCCTCATCCTCATCCGAGGCAACCAGGAGAACGTGCTGACCTTTTACTGCCAATAAACCTCCCTGCTGCCTCGGGGTGTGCATTTCTCAGGCCAGTTTTCAGCTCGGGGAGGCGGGAGTAGTGATGGCACCTGGGTGCCAGCTCTTGGGAAATGTCACCACGGGCTGCTGCAAAGACTTGGTTGGCGCAGCTTGGTCTCTGTAAGGTGCATGTAGAGATAAAATACTGTAGGACTTGCAGTGAAGGTGTTGCTCCAGCCCTGGGATTAGCCAGAGACGTGCAGGTGAAGTTTGGGGTCCTCTCCTGAGCAAGCAGTGTCCAGGCAGCCAAGAAGGCCAAGGGCATCCTGGCCTGCATCAGGAACAGTGTGGCCAGCAGGAGCAGGGAGGTCATTGTGCCCTGTGCTCAGCACTGCTGAGGCCACCCCTTGAGTCCTGTGTCCAGTTCTGGGCCCCTCAGGTTAGGAAAGAGGTTGAGCTGCTGGAAGGTGTCCAGAGAAGGGCAAGAAAGCTGGGGAGGGGTCTGGAGCACAGCCCTGGGAGGAGAGGCTGAGGGAGCTGGGCTTGCTTAGGCTGGAGAAGAGGAGGCTCAGGAGAGACCTTCTTGCTCTCTCCAACTCCCTGAAGGGAGGCTGTAGTCAGGTGGGGGTTGGTCTCTTCTGCCAGGCACCCAGCACCAGAGCAAGAGGACACAGTCTCAAGCTGTGCCAGGGGAGGTTCAGGCTGGAGGTGAGGAGAAAGTTCTTCCCAGAGAGAGTTTGGCCCTTGGGCTGTGCTGCCCAGGGAGGTGGTGGAGTCCCCATCCCTGGAGGTGCTCAAGAGGGGATTGGATGTGGCACTTGGTGCCATGGTTTAGTAGCCATGAGGTGTTGGGTGACAGGTTGGACTTGATGATCCTTGAGGTCTATGATTTTATGACCCCCACACATGCTCCCCTGGCAGAGCATGGGGACTGACCCACAGCCCTGGCAAAGCCACTCTCCGAGGGTAAGGGCTGCCCTGGGGTGATGGGTGTGGATCAATACTGAATCTTTGGGCCTCAGGGAGCCCCTCTGGGGACAGAAACTCCTCAAAACAGGCTGAGCAGCAGTGAGATGCCATCTGCTAGTCGCAGGAGCAAGCCCAGCTCCTAATTGAAGCAAAATGAACCACCAGAGACTGGAGAAACACACCTCAGCTCACTGTGCTTGTTAACAGCCTTTAATGATCTCACCAGCAGGATTAGAAGTGTCAGTAGAAAAATAAAATCTCCAGTTGTCTCTCATACAAAGATTTGTTCATATTAGCAGGAGGGGAAGCCAGGTGGTGTCTAAATCAGCCCAGCACAGGGGATGTGCACATGTGGAAAGCAGGGCCCACAACTCTCAGCTCCAGCAGTGATGTGTCTCCAGGGCAGGTGGCTTCTCTGCAGGCTGTTCTCCTTGACCAACAGTCCTGGATGGGCTCCCTGGGCAGGGGTTCATAGCTCTGCCCAGCCCAGGACACTTCAGAATTGATGTTCTCACAAGCTTTCAGCAGCTGCTGGCAAGTTTGTCTGAGCAAAATGTACCAACATCAGCTGAAAAGTGAAGGCATTCCTCTGCTCGCCTCACCCAGGATGAGGAACACAAAGGGAAGACCAAATGACAGAAGAAAGCTGCCAGCAGTGACCAAGCTGGTGCCTCAGCTCCAGACTACTCCTCCTTCCCGTGTGGATCTGGTTTTACAGGAAGGAGATCAGCCAGGCTGCTCTACAAATACTGAGGTGACACCAAGACCTAGCCCCCAGCTCTAATACCTGTCAAGACAAGTCAGCAGCAGGTTCTTAACCTTATCTGCCAGAATTCCCTGAAAATGTCCTGACTCCTGAGCACAGAGAGGCACCACCAGCTCCAACCATCCACCTTCCAGCACTGGCAACAGTTGGCCAAGCTGCCAGCTCTTCAGTAAAGCAGTTCCCCCCCCCCCCCCCCCCAAAATAGACTTGGGGGAAGCACAACAGATAGCAAACAGGTTTTGGGTTTGCCCAGCAAGCCACTTTCATTCACTTGTTCTGAGCTCTTAACAGCCTGGGTTTTTTCCCTGCCCACCTCAGCTTGACTGCAGAGGAGCCACCCTTGTGCCACAGCAGTTGGCACACTGACAAAGTGCTTTCCCAGTTGCAACCACCTTAGTCCTTGCTGCTGTAAGCTGCCAGGCACTGAGATGGGGGAAAGGGGAGCACAATGGGAGCCCAGGACACTGCTTTTTAGCATCGCCTGAAAGCTAGGGCCAGACCTGCCCTAAGTGCCAGGAGAGAGTTTTGATCCAGCCAGGATACTTCACATGGATTCAACCAGGGACTCCAGACACACGCTCTGTAAGGAGTCATCTGAGATGGGAAGGGGGCAAGACATCCGTGAGAGAGCACTATTCCTGCTTTCTCCCTGGGGAAAGAAGCACAAAGGGGAGGCCCAGCTTTCCCCCCAGGGGAATGACGTGGGAGGAAAAGCAGCTCTCTACAAGCAGCACAGCACGCAGGGTACTCCAAAGATCCCAAGCTCAGTGCATGCCATGGTGCTTGGACCTCACCTACCTAAGGAGAAGGACTCATGAAAGCCTCTCCTAAAATGCACAGCTTTATTTCTTAAGGTGGGCTCAAATCTGGAGTCAACTCAGTAAGAAGCACTTGAAAAAACACCCCTCACCACCAGGTCACTCCAGAGAAGTTAATACAGGGAGAAATTCTTTGTTGTGATAAACACAAGGCTGAGGGTTGTTCCAGGACACAGGACATGGAGCTCGTGGAAAAATCACTTAGTGAATGCTGCAGGTAGAAAAGGTGTGCTGGCTTGGAAACCAAAGGAGTTCAACAAAGCCATGGATGGGACATGTCCTGCAAGGCTGGAGACACACAGAGCCTGCTCTCACAGCCCATATGAACATGGCTGGGTGATACACAAACAGGGACCTCAGCAAAGCCACAGGGCTGGCCACACCGCCCTGCCTCAGCCTCCAAGCTCACCTCAGCTTCCCCAAGGGCCCCCAAAACACCCAGCCCCCAGAAAGCACTCAGCTGGCTAGCAAAGACCCCTGGCTTTGTGGCACACCTCTGGGCAAAGGGTAGATCTAAGGATTAGTTAAAAATCACTTAAACCCAAGCAAATTAAAAGAATTAATTAGAGGACACCCAGGCTGCCTGCCAGCAAAGAGTGCTCTGGGGCTCTGCTCACACTGCCAGTCCCTGATGGGACATGGGAATGACCCAGGCTCTTCCTGGGATGCTCACAGCATCCCATGCACTGGCACACTGCAGGCTGGACACCAAAACCATGGTACACGCCTCACCTCTGTGCCCAGGAAGCCCCAAGCCATGACAGCCCAGTGCCAACCAGAAGGTTCTCACCAATACAGCAGTAGCAGCATGCTGAATTTCACAGGACCTGGGCAGTGAGGTTGAGAGCTCAGTGTAGACACCCAAAGCCTCCACACCCACCTCGAACTGATCACCAAGTCACAGGGGAGCAGAGAAGTTAAAACTAGGCGTCTCCTTCATGCCAGAGAAGCAACAGCACAGGCTCACAGGAGTGCCCTGGGCTTTCCAGTGTGGGCAGCAGGGTGAGGTACCTGTTCAGCTGTGCTTCACCTCTGGGGCAGGGCCGGGAGAGCTTCACCATAATAAAATTCAGCAAATGAGCAATTTTTCTTTTGCCAGGGCTTATTCCCCCTTCCACATCCATCCACAGGCACAGCTCTCAGCTGCAAACCTGCACTTCCATATGGCTAAAATGATTGATCCTTTTGGTGCTCCCAAATTCACTCTGACCAAGGAAGTTTGGGGCAAAAAGAAAGAAAATTAATACTCTGATTAAAAAAAAACAAAACACCAAAAATTCCATTAAAAGACCTTCAGGTTCAGTGCAAACAAAGCAGCCAGAGGTCAAAGCACGAAGTGAGCTCTGAAGACAGCACATCACTGTAGCAGTTTCTACCCCAGGACAGCTGGTGTCACCTCTCAGTCAAGGTCCTGTTGGTACAACTCATCACTGGTACAAAAGGGATCTGTGCCTTCTCCTCCAGAAGCCCTTTTCCTATCCTCCAGGGAAATGATGTTTCACTTGGCACTTCATGTTACCCAAAAAGTAACAAAGTTCACAGGTTGTAGCTTAATTTCCAGCCACGCTGGAGGCAGGAGCAGACCTTCAGGTAGCCTTTGGCTGGTGGAGAAGCACATGCTGAGGGATGCCTCAAGTTGTGCTCCCTCAGGAGTTGTTGCCAAGGAGCAGGCAGCAGATCCTTTGCTCTTTCCTTTGATCTGGGGATCTGGAGAGTCCAAGGAAGAGCTAGAGAGTGGCTAAAATCCGCAGGAATGAGACCACCACCACGCAGAATGTCTGCCCCACTCCTAAAATGAGGGCTTCAAAGGGAATCATTTTTTTCCCAGCAGCTCTGTAAACTCCAGCAATGGCAGCACCTGCAGAGAGGGGGAGGAAAAGCCACACTGTGAGTGTGTGGTCTGTAACCCGGGGATGAAGGGGGAGGTCTTGGAGGGTATAAGAGCAGGGCAGAGAACACTGGGGGTCTACAGGAGAGAGCTCTCCACCTTTGTGCACCAGCTGGCCGAGATGCTTGGCTGGGTTTACCATAACAATCCCCAACACATGCTGGTGGCAAAGCGCTGCTGAAGCCTCCAGGACGTGCAGAGGTCGAGGTGGTTTTGGTCATGCTCTCCCCACAAGGTTCTTTACACCACAGCCATCAGGCGGCAGTCTGATGGGGGAGGGGAAAGGCAGGGTGGTCTCCTCTCCCAAGTAGCAAGTGATAAGAGAAAATGACCTCAGATTGCTCCAGGGCAGGACATGAGGAACAATTCCTTCCCCAGAATGGTTGTCAAGGCATGGAACAGGCTGCCCAAGGCAGTGGTGGAGTTCCCATCCCTAGAGGGATTGAACAATTGTGTAGATGCTGAGGGACATGGTTAGTGGTGACCCAACAGTTGGACTGGGTGATCTCAGGAGGTCTTTGGCAGCCTAAATGATTCTAAGTGGCTTTTCTCCAAGGGCTCAGAGACCTGGGAGCCCACCTGCTTCACCACCCAACGGGCTCATTTGATACCCCAGCAAAGGGCTCGATGAGTTGGATGGTCCAACTTTTCAAGAGGGAAAATAGCCTAAGCATTTGTCCCAGGGAATGCTGAGGTTCGACACGGTCCCAAAGGCAACCCGGCCAATATTTCCGACCATCTACCGTACTTGTTAGGATGCCGGCGGTAATGGGTCCTACGATGCCCATCAGCAGGAGGCTCACGGACATGAACCTGCCGTACTTGTGATGCCGGAGCGTGAAGAGCGCTAGCAAAGCGGCCGGGACGTGGAAGGAGAGGGAAGAGACGAGGGCCCACAGAAAGACGCCATACCACATCTCTGTGGAGAGAGAAGGGCCGTGAGGCAAGTTCGAGGCCCGCAGGCCTCCGACGGAGGCGGCGACACGGCCCTGTTCCGAGCAGGCCCCGCGGTGGGGTGAGTACCTGGGAAGGTGGACAGCGGACTGGAGTAGGTGGTAGTGCCATTGCCCACGCGGGGCACCAGACGGAGGCTGAGGATCTGCTGCAGAAGCCCCCGCCGCCGCCCGCCTCGCCGCCCTCCATCCCTTCACCGGCCCCACCACCGCCATCCGCCACCGCCTCTTCCGCCCGCCCCCTTCCGCCCCTCGCAGCCAATGGGAAGCACCGCAGGGTGACAGACATCCGTACTCGTCAATCGCCACCCGCTAGGGAGCGTCCGCGGAGCCGGGCCCCGGTCCCACCCCCGCTCTGCCATGGCAACGGCTGTCGAACGCAAAGGATGCCGGGAGCCTCCTGGTACCGAAAGGCCCCTTCGGGTCATGGGGAGGTGTCATTGGCTGGGGCTGGCGAGACGCTCTAGCCTGCTGGCTGGGCTCTACTCTCTGATCCCCTCTGCTAAACGCCGCATTGGAGGCACACGTCATCTTCCGGACCGCCAGGGGAGCCCGCGGTCAACAGTGACGCTCTAGGCGAGGGCGGGTACGAAGAGGAGGAGGAGGAGGAGGGGGCGGTGACGCGGGTGTGAGAGGCGACGGTGGCGGGGCTGGCACCATGTCGGGCTCGGAGGAGGAGGAGGAGGAGTATTCCTCGTCCGAGGATGAGGACTATGTCCCCTCAGGTGAGCTGGGCGAGGGAGGCGGGGGGAGAGTCCTGCCAGTCCCGGCGGTGCCGGTCCCGGTGCTCATCGGTTGTGCTCGCAGGTGCGGAGTACAGCGAGGACGACGTGAGCGAGCTGGTGCAGGAAGAGCCGGTGGAGAGTCCGCGGCCACCCCGCGGCAGGAGGAGTCCCCGCCGCCCCGGCAGCAGGTACGGCCTCGGGCGGAGCCGCCTCTGGTTCTGCAAAGACAAGAGGTGCCCGGTGGGGGCGAATCTGCCTCAGCTCTGCCTGGCACGGCGGGGAGCCGCCACCGCTGGTGCACCGTTTGCTGGCTGGTGGGGCTGAGACATGCCAAAGAAACGCTTTTCTTCGTGCCTCTGTAACGTCAGAGGCGGAGATCCTTAGGCTTGGAAGACACCGGGCCTGAAAAGCTGCCCCAGGACCTGGCTATCTTCCTTTTAATAGGCCTCTCGTAAGCACAAAGCATGTTTCACTGGGAGGAAACCCACATATATATACCCAGTTTATTTAAGCTCGGTTCCTATCCAGCCCGACTTCTCCTTTCCTAGTTTTTGTGGTATCCTGGTGTCTGTTCCATCCTTATAGAGACACACAGGTGCCTGTCCGCTTCAGGCCTGCTACCTCACTGGGTTTTCTGAACAGCAGCATCTTTTAATTGTGTAGATTCACCCCCCCAGGATTAGGGGAAACCTCCCAGGTCGAATGTCTTAGGGAGAATATGAGCTCCTGTGTGGCTTCAGTCATGCTCAGAGCTCAGCTCTGGGACTGTGCTGCAGCACTTCAGTGTCTGGTTTTGTTTTTTTTTTTTTTCTGGCATCTGCTTCCAGAAAGAGGAAGAAAGGAGGTCTCTTGCTAGAGCCAGATGAGAAAGAGGAAGAAAAGGCCCAGCAGAATGAAGAGGAGGAGAAGGGAGAGGAAGAAGTGGATATCATAGAGCAGGTGGAAAGAAACAGAGAAGAAGAGGAGAAAAAGAAAGAGGATGCTCTTTGGGCCCGTTTCCTTAGCGACGTGGGAGAGAAGCCCAAAGCAGGGGCTGCCACGCAAGCTAAGAAGGTAACAAGAGCCTGGGAGTGTGGGAAGGGCTGGAAGCTTTAGAGCACTCAGCGTTGATTCTGGCTGGTGCCAGATGTCACAGTTGAGAAGAGGCTTGGTTTACCCCTTCCCCTTCTGCTTTGTCAGCCTGGAGCCCCTGCCACGGGACAAGCTGCTGGTTTCCTTCTAACTGGGGAGCTCTGTGGTCTGGGGATGCTGCTTATGGTCAGCTAAAAAGGCATTTTGTGATAAAAGTCTGGACTCTTGGCTCAGTGATGCCTGGCGAGTTCTCCTCACTGTGTGAAGCTTCTTTCTACACCTGTTGGAAGGCTGCACCGCAAGTGTACCTCTTGTCATCTTTGCTGGCAGCTTTCATCTGAGCCTTCCTGCTTCTCCCCACTTCAGTTGTCACTGGCTGAGCTGGTTGCAGGTGGAATCAGAGAGCAGGAGAGAGGAAAAGCTCTCTTCTGAGCAGTTCTGCCTTTATGGGCTGACTGCTAAACCACAAGTGGTCTTTGAAAGTTCCTCTGTAGCCTAGAATCATTCATGGAGACGATGCAGTTCCTGCTCTCTTCTCTTCATGAACTTCTTAAATTGGTCCACTTGAAGGACTCTGTGGTGTGTGGTTGATGTAGAGCCAGAATTCAGGGGGCTGTTTTGATTATTTAGAGTCTGAGGTTTGGTTTGGTTTAGTTTTTTTCCACATGTGCTGTTGAAAGCTGTATCTGTGACTGAGTAAATTAAGAGGTGGTGTTGACTAATTGCTTCATAAAGACACTTCCCTCTCTAATTAAAGAGACATCATTGACGAGGAACTTCATATCTTCAGGGTTCTCTGGGAGGATCAGCCTTGCTTTTCCTCCTGGTGGGTTGTGTTCTATACTCTTGGGTTAAAATAAAAATTTCTGTGTGATTCACCCTCAGGGAGCTTTAGTTTGGGGGGAAGCTGAGTCTTCAGGCTTTTGCTGGCTTTATGAGTATTCTTGCTCCTTCCTAAATTCAGTTGCTGTTTCATTTCTCTTTGGGGGGCTGTTTTGATCCTTGAGCTCCACTGCAAGCCTGGAACCCAAGCGGGGAATTCCCTTCTAGTGGCAGAGGTGTGTATTTCCTTGCCTTGTCCATGGGGGACTTGCTTGCAGTGCTACCCAAGGTGTGCTCTTGGCCCCTTGTTGGGGCAATCTGTCTTGGTACAAGAAGTGCATTGTTTTACTTTCTCCTTTCCTGTGTTTTGTAGGCTGAAGAAGAGAAGAGTGGGAACAGGCTTCAGGAGAAACCAAAAGAGTCTGAGAAGCCAAAAGATTCAGGAAAAGTGACAATCACCAAAGTGTTTGATTTTGCTGGTGAGGAAGTCAGGTGAGTTGGCAAAATGTGACTCATCCCCTGCAGGCTCAGAGCAGCCTGGATGCTGCAGGCAGGCTGGAGACATGCTGTGAAGCACTGTGTGCCTTCTCCTTTGTCCTTTGCACTGTTTGCTTCTGTCATGAGCACAAACAGGCCTGAAGGAGAGCGAGGCCAAGGTTTTTCGGCCCAAGGGCTGCTGCATCATATACTTTTAGGCAGCCCTGAGTCTTTGCTCAGCTTTAGACTGTGCCTGTAAATTCACTTGGGTTTCCCCACCTGGATAGTTGGTAGAGCACTTCCTGGTGGCACTGTGTGAAGGCTGAAGCAAAGAGAAGTGCGGACCCACAGGGGTCATGATACTGCATTTTATTCCTTCAGTCTAGCCCAGGCTCTGTGCTGGGGGCAGGATATATGCTGGCACTTTTCCTGCTGATGTTCACAATCCACTGCAAAGAGATGCAGATGGTCAAAGGCATTTTGCTGAGCAGCTGAGTGCTTCACCCTCTGAAAGAGCTGCCACGAAGGTGATGGGCTAGGTAAAAACCACCCTTTAGGCTGAGTTTGGGTTGCAAGGTGCCTCTCGGGATGGGCTGCAAAAAGCAGCAGCTCTTTTTTTTAAGAGCAGAAGCGAGGGGCCTGGTTGAAGGCAGGTGAAATCTGCCTGTGATGTAACCCCGGGGGCATTGCCATGGTGTTGGTTTATTTTGTGTAGGTGTGGTTTGTTGTATTTCCTTTATTTAGGTGGTGTTGCAAACCTGGTTTTGTCGAATCGTTGTGTGACAGCAGAGGGCAGCAGCTCCCAGCAGTAGCACCCAGGAGGAGGAAGCAGTTGGGGCTTTAGCTTTTCATGTCAGTGCTGCTGCTGCCTGAGCTGTTTGAACATCTGCAGACAGCTTGTGAGCTGTGGTGGCGATTTCCCTGTTTCCCTGCACAATCCAGGATGTAGAAACACCTTCCATTCACTGGGAAAGTGGCAAAGAACTATGCTCTGCAGCTTTCCTGAGAGTATCCATCATACTCTACCTGCAAAGGAAAGGCAGAGTGTTTCCTGTGGGGAGAGAAAAATCTGTTGCAGAATTACAGACAGAAGGTTTGTCTTCTGATGCACCCTCTCTTCCTCAGCCACCATCTTGTTTGTCCCCATTTTCCTGGTTCAAAGGTGCTGTCCTAGCAGGTGAGAGGTTGTAGGATCACAGGGGGTGTTGTGTAAAAGCCTTGTTGGGCTCTGAGGTGTCATCAGGTGGCAGAAGGAGAACTGCACTCCTGGGGGACGCCCTCAGTAACTTTGCAGATGATGTTAAGGCGCGTGGGAGTGTCAATCTGCCTGAGGGTCTGGAGGCTCTACAGAGGGATCTGGACAGGCTGGATCCATGGCTTGAGGCCAGTTGTATGAGGTTCAACAAGGCCAAGTGCCAGGTCCTGCACCTGGGTCATAGCAACCCCATGAATATTCAAGGATGGGGCAGGGTGGCTGGAAACTGCCCGGTGGAAAAGGAACTGGAGGTGCTGGTCAGCAGTGGCTGCAGAGGAGCAGCAGTGTGGCCAAGAAAGCCACCAGCGTCCTGGCTTGGATCAGCAATAGTGTGGCCAGCAGGACCAGGGCAGGGATCATCCCCCTGTACTGGGCACTGGTGAGGCTGCACCCCAAATATTTAATTCAGTTTTGGGCCCCTCACTCCAAGAAGGACATTGAGGTGCTGGAGTGTGTCAAAAGAAGGGCAAAAAAGCTGGTGAAGGGTCTGGAGCACAGGTCTGGTGAGGAGCAGCTGAGGGAGCTGGGGTTGTCCCCTGAAGTGCATGAAGAGTGCAGCCAGCAGGTGCAGAGAGGTTCTCCTGCCCCTCTACTCCGCACTAGTGAGGTTATATCTGGAGTCCTGGATCCAATTCTGGGCTCCACAGTTCAAGAGAGACAGGGAACTACTGGAGAGAGTCCAATAGAGGCTACAAAGCTGCTGAGGGGCCTGGAGCAGCTCTGTGAGGAGCAAAGGCTGAGAGCCCTGGGGCTGTTGAGCTGGAGAAGAGCAGCCCCAGAGGGGGTCTGAGCAATGCTCAGCAAGAGCTGAGGGTGGGGAGCAAGAGGCTGGGGCCGGACTCTTGTCATTGGTGCCCAGGGACATGACAAGGGCAGAAACTGGAACCCAGGAGGTTCCACCTGAACAGGAGAACCTTCTTTGGTGTGAGGGTGCAGGAGGCCTGGAGCAGGCTGCCCAGAGAGGTTGTGGAGTCTCCTCCTCTGGAGAGATTCCAACCCCCCTGGCCATTGTGACCCTGGGCAAACTGCTGTGGGTGCCCTGCTTTATCAGGGAGCTTGGTCTGGATGATCTCCAGAGGTTCCTGGGATTCTGTGTTTCTGTGAAAAGCTGACACTGATGCAGTCACCCTGCAAAGCACCAAGGCTGCTGTGTTTTCTGTTTACAGCAGCCCTTGCATCACCACTTTGCAGAGGCGGCAGCAGCAGAGATTCTTCAGCAAGGTCTGGAGGGGCTGCTGCTGCTGCCAGACTCGCAACATGCTACTTGCTTTAGCTCTCTGATAACAGAAGAATCCTTCAATGTTTGTGTCTTTTTTTTTCTCATGCTCTTGATCTTTGTGATACTCAAAGCTGAAGCTTTGGTGTTGTTTGCTCCATCGTGCGCCTCTACACGTTGTGGGGAGGGTAGCAGGAGTTATCTCTGCTTTTACAGCTACTGCTGCTTTCCAGTAGGTGAGGGCCAGGGGTGTTGTTTTTCCTTTAGAAAAGCAGGAGGTTGGTGTTTTTTTGTTGTTGGTTTGTGTTTTTTCTTGCAGGACCCCAAGGTCTGCAAATGCTCTGAATACCAAAGGCTGTCTCCCTTGCCTGGGGAAGCAGCTGGCGAATCGTTGCTTGCAAAGGCCAACACCCGGTGGTTGTTTCTAGGCTGAAAGGGCTGAAACCAGAGTGCTGCCTGTGTTGCTTTCTTTTCAAAATGATGGTTTAGGGCCACTTTTGAATGTAGACCAGTGTTTAAGCACTGATAGATTCAGGGCACAGCTTCCACAGTCGGCTCCGTGAAGCTCTTAGCAGAAGTTCATTTAGCCCTGATCTCATGTTGCAGAGCAATTCCTTTTCTCCTGTGAGCAGGTGGTGTAATCTTTCTGGTGTGATTGGAGTAGCAGAATCACAGCATCACAGAACATTAGAGGTTGGAATGGACCTCCAGAGATCACTGAGTCCAACCCCTGCCAAAGCAGGATCACCTAGGGTACTCCACACAGGAGTGCATCCAAGTGGGTTTTGAGTGTCTCCAGGGAAGGAGACTCCACTGCCTCACTGGGCAGCCTGCGCCAGGGCTCTTCCAGAGTGCTCTTGATATCAATCTGGACTAATGAAATAGTGAAAGACCTTCCTCTTTAAGCCATCAGCTCCTCTATTTGAGGTTATAGTTGCCCTTCACGTCCTTTTGATTAGTCTTTGCTTGTATCAGTTGCAAATGGTGAACTTTATGTCCAGAGCATTGCAAATTACCAGATGAAGAATTCAATCTGGTGGGTTTTTAATTTGATGAAAGACCTGGTTTAGTATTTCCTTGTCAAACCAAAGGTGTTGAATCCTGGAGCTAGAATCAATCTTTTAACTGCTTTCTGTGTCTTCCAGTGGTGACTTGTTTCTGCTTTTTGTTATTCCCTGGTGTGAGAGACAGAGGAGCAGCAGGTGACTGTCCCCAAGTGGGAGCAATCTGCCAAGGCAGTTCAGCCTCTAAATGGAAGTTCAAAGTGTTTCTCACTGACAGAGGAGATTGAAACTCCTTTGAAGCCTCTGGTTCATGAACTGGCCTGGCATGCAGGACTGTGTGGTTGCATTAACAGGGAACTGCATCCCTGCTGCCAGGATTTTTCTGTTGCAAAATGGACTTACTCTAGGATGAATCATGGAATCACAGAATTGTCAGGGCTGGAAGGCACCTCAAGGCTCAGCCAGCTCCAACCCCCGTGCCATGGGCAGGGACACCTCACACTACAGCAGCTTGCTCACAGCCACCTCCAGCCTGGCTGCAAACACCTCCAGGCAGGAGGCTTCCACCACCTCCCTGGGCAACCTGTGCCAGGCTCTCACCACCCTCATGGGGAAGAACTTCTTCCTCACATCCACTCTGAATCTCCCCACTTCTAGTTTTGCTCCATCCCCCCAGTCCTATCACTCCCTGACACCCTCAAAAGTCCCTCCCCAGCTTTCTTGTTGCCCCTTCAGATCCTGGAAGGCCACAAGAAGGTCTCCTGGGAGCCTTCTCCTCTCCACATTGAATAACCACAACTCCCTCAGTCTGTCCTCATAGGAGAGGAGCTCCAGCCCTCTGCTCCTCCTTGTGGTCCTTCTCTGGATGTACTCCAGCACCTCTAAATCTTTCATGTAATAGAGGCTCCAGAACTGGACACAGTGCTCCAGCTGGGATCTCATCAGAGCAGAGTAGAGGGGGAGAATCACCTCTCTTGACCTGCTGGCTCTGCCTCTTGAGGCTTGGTTGATGAGGATTGGTTCTCTTTGGCACTCCAAAATGCTTTGGCTCTTGGCTTTCTTTAAGCTGTTGGCTGTGCTCAGTGGATCAAAATGGTTCTTCTGTGCTGCTTCCACTGAAGTCAGCTTTTTGCCCATGCAGGGCCACAGCAGAATGCAGCTCATGTACATGGAGCTGGTTCAGCCCAGTGGTGTCCATCACGGTCAGTGTGTGAGGGGAGAGCAAAGGTGGGGCACTAAATGCTAGAAGGAGAAGGCTTTAGTTTGAAACATCTTCTGTGTACCCTCATTTGGCTTGTGGGAGGCAAAAGGGAGATAGAAGCATAGGATCAACAAGGTTGGAAAAGACCTCAGAGATCATCAAGACCAATCTGTCACCCAACACCTCATGGCTACTAAACCATAGCACCAAGTGCCACATCCAATCCCCTCTTGAACACCTCCAGGGATGGGGACTCCACCACCTCCCTGGGCAGCACATCCTAAGGGCCAACAACTCTCTCTAGGAAGAACTTCCTCCTAACCTCCAGCCTGAACCTCCCCTGCCACAGCTTGAGACTGTGTCCTCTTGTCCTGCTTGCCTGGGAGAAGAGACCAACCTCCGCCTGGCTACAACCTCCCTTCAGGGAGTTGGAGAGAGCAAGAAGGTCTCCCCTGAGCCTCCTCTTCTGCAGGCTAAGCAAGCCCAGCTCCCTCAGCCTCTCCTCCCAGGGCTGTGCTCCAGACCCCTCCCCAGCTTTCTTGCCCTTCTCTGGACACCTTCCAGCAGCTCAACATCTTTCCTAACCTGAGGGGCCCAGAACTGGACACAGGACTCAAGGGGTGGCCTCAGCAGTGCTGAGCCCAGGGCACAATGACCTTCCTGCTCCCATTGGCCACACTGTTCCTGATGCAGGCCAGGATGCCCTTGGTCTTCTTGGCCCCCTGGGCACACTGCTGGCTCCTGTTCAGCTGCTGTCAACCAGCAGGTCCCTTTCTGCCTGGCTGCTCTCAGCCACTCTGACCCCAGCCTGTAGCACTGCCTGGGGTTGCTGTGGACAAAGTGCAGTACCTGGCACTTGGACTTGTTGAATGCCATCCTGTTGGACTTTGCCCATCTGTGCAGCCTGGCAAGATCCCTCTGGAGAGGGAAGATGAGAGGAGTAGTGGTCTCCTGCTGTGGAGACTTTGAAAACCCACCTGGATGTAATCCTGTGTGACCTGTCCTAGGTGACCATGAACTGGATCTCTAGAGGTCCCTTCCAAGCCCTACCATACTATGATTCTGTGAGTGGGAAGCCCATGTTCAACATCCTGCTCTGTCCATGCATTGCAAATTGCAAGTGAAGGACTCAGAAGTAGAAGCTGGATGTTTCTGTGCAGGTGGGCTTTGTTTGTGTGGATTATATAAGACCTTAAAGATCATCCAGTTCCAACCCTGCTGCTATGGGCAGGGACACCTCCCACCAGCCCAGCCTGGCCTTGAACACCTTCAGGGAGGAGGAAGCCACAACCTCCTTGGGCAGTGTCTCCCCAATGTCTTCCCACCCTCACTGTCAAGGATTTCTTCCTCCTCTCCAGTCTCAATCTCCCCTCTTCCAGCCCAAAGCCATTGTCCCTCATCCTGTCACTCTCAGCCCTTATCAGAAGTCCCTCCCCAGCTCCCCTGTAGCTCCCTTCAGGTGCTGAAAGGCTGCTCTAAGATCTTCCTGGAGTCTTCTTTTCTCCAGGCTGAACAAATCCAACTCTCCCAAGCCTGGACTCACAGCAGAGGGCTTCCAGCCCTCCCAGCATTGCTGTGGCCTCCTCTGGCCTCACTCCTGCACGTCTATATTGTTGCTGTGCTGAGGACTCCAGAGCTATCCCCAGCCATGCAGGTGAGATCTCAGCAGAGTGGAGCAGGGGGCAGAATCCTGTCCCTGCCCCTGCTGCCCAGGCTGCTTTTGCTTGTGGCTGCTGGAGGACTCGTGGGTTAGTTTCTGCACTAACCCTTGAGCCTTTTTCTTGAGCACTTCCACGCTGTGAACCTCTTTCAGCACTCTCATGCCTGGCAGGTTGTTTCTGTGATGTGAGGACTTCTTGCCTTCTTCCCACATCTGGGGCCAGGATTGTCATGCAGGCTGCAGGGTCACTGGCAGCACTCTGGGCCTGCATCCAGGTAGAAATGTTTTGGAGGGAGGTTTCAAGATATCTTCACATCTGCAGCACAAGCTCCCTGCTGCTGTTTAGATGCTGGCACAAGCAAATGCAAAGATCCAGCTGGTCCTTTCCTGCTTACTGTTTGTCTTCCTCCTGCCAGGCAGCTGTTAAGTGCTGAAGGCATCATTCTTGCTCCTGTAGCAGAAATTGCCAGGCCACAGGGACCTGCCCCTTCAGGTTAATTTACATGTACAGGCAGGGAGCTGGGGGTTTACCCTGAATTAACAGAGAAGTGCTTGTCCAGTGAGCTCTTCATCTTTGAAGGCTGAGCAGGGGGGGGTGAGATTTTGCTGAGTTTGATTGGAGCTGAGTCATCTTTACCTGCTTCTCAAATGCCTGTTTCCTGATGAATTCAGGCTGCCTCTAAATGTATTCTTTGGTGTTTGCTGGTTGAAGCTTGTTGGTGCTTTGAAACTGGGGGCTAGAGTGCCCATGTGTGGTGAGGCAGCAAGCTGTCAGCATCACCTGGCTTATGGTGGTCTTCCCCCGCCATGCTCCTCTCTCTATACCTCTGGACTTAAGCCTTATTGAAGCCTGCTGAAAAAAAGCAAACAACATCCCTGGAATTGGGCTTAAGTCCAGAGGTATAGAGAGAGGAGCAGAAAGCTCTCTGCTGCGTTTGACATCCTTGAAGCCTTCAGAGATGGAAAGAGGGGAAAGTCCTGAGCTCTCCTACAGAACTTTGCCCACACATCTCAGCACTTGTTACAGAAGTGCTGTTATTCCCCAGCTGGGATGCTGACAGAGTCCATCTAGTTCAAAGGGGAGGGGATGGGGGCAGGGAAAGAGCAGGGAATTGACTCCTACAAGTCTCAGGGCTTAGAGCTGGCAGAGAGCAATTTTAAGAGTGTGTAATTGTCCATCTGCATCCTTGCCCTGTGGTCTCAGCGAGGCTCGGTCAGATGTGTTGGGCTTATTAGCACCGAGGGAACACTCGTGACTTCAACTCTCTCCTTCCCTGGTGTTGCTTTCCAGGAAGCTCATCTGCTGAGGGGTGGCAAGGGGCTGGCAGCATGCTCACACCTCTTGCTGAGTGTGAAACTTGGGTGTTTTCTTCTGTGCTCATGGGGTTTTGCCACAACAACCCCAGGCAGTGCTACAGGCTGGGGTCAGAGTGGCTGAGAGCAGCCAGGCAGAGAGGGACATGGGGGGACTGGTTGACAGCAGCTGAACAGGAGCCAGCAGTGTGCCCAGGGGGCCAAGAAGGCCAAGGGCATCCTGGCCTGCATCAGGAACAGTGTGGCCAATGGGAGCAGGGAGGTCATTGTGCCCTGTGCTCAGCACTGCTGAGGCCACCCCTTGAGTCCTGTGTCCAGTTCTGGCCCTCAGGTTAGGAAAGAGGTTGAGCTGCTGGAAGGTGTCCAGAGAAGGGCAAGAAAGCTGGGGAGGGGTCTGGAGCACAGCCCTGGGAGGAGAGGCTGAGGGAGCTGGGCTTGCTTAGGCTGGAGAAGAGGAGGCTCAGGGGAGACCTTCTTGCTCTCTCCAACTCCCTGAAGGGAGGTTGTAGCCAGGTGGGGGTTGGTCTCCTCTCCCAGGCAAGCAGCACCAGAACAAGAGGACACAGTCTCAAGCTGTGGCAGGGGAGGTTTAGGCTGGTGGTGAGGAGAAAGTTCTTCCCAGAGAGAGTTGTTGGCCCTTGGGCTGTGCTGCCCAGGGAGGTGGTGGAGTCCCCATCCCTGGAGGTGTTCAGGAAGAGCCTGGATGGGGTGCTTGGTGCCATGGTTTAGCTGGGTGATAGGTTGGACTGGATGATCTCAAAGGTCTCTTCCGACCTGGTTAATTCTATTCTAGTCTATGGACAGCTGCTTTGAAATCAGGAGTTTGGGCTTTGCCTCTCTTACTGTTGGTGTGGTGCATGTCAGATCAAGGCTGATGTGTGTGTGACACAGAAATGAGTGGGCATCACTGGAATCTGTCTCCTGAAGCCTTCTGTTTACAAAGCTCTGCCTTGTTGTTTTGGTTTTTTTCCCCCAGGTGGATAGAAGGGGTTCACAGCCTCCACCAGATGAGGTAGACGGTTGCTTGTTGGGTTATATGAGGTATGAAGACAGTGAACTGAACTAAGAGGGGCAGAGGAGAAGATGTCTCCCTGTGTTTTGGTGTGCTTGGTGCAATGGCTTTCACTGTGGTAGCAAGGAAGTGGTGAGGAAAAGTAAACCAGATGAGTTTCAGCAGCCCCTTGAGAAGCCACTCCAAAGTCCAGCCTCTCTGAGGACTTTCATTTTGTGTTGATGACCCCTGAGGTTGGATGTTCATAGGCCCTCTTTGGCTGAGGGGTTCTAGAGAAGTGTGTCCTGGTCACTTGCATAGATTTGTAGATTCATAGAATGGGTTGGGTTGGAAGGGACCTTCAAGATCACCCAGTTCCAACCCCCCTGCCATGGGCAGGGACACCTCCCACCAGCCCAGGCTGCTCAAGACCTCATCCAAACCTGGCCTTGAACACCTCCAGGGAGGGAGCATCCACAGCCTCCCTGGGCAGCCTGTGCCAGTGTCTCCCCACCCTCACTGCCAACAATTCCTTCCTCATCTCCACTCTCAACCTCCCCTCTTCCAGCTCAAAGCCATTGCCCCTCATCCTGTCACTACAAGCCCTTGTAAACAGTCCCTCCCCAGCATTCTTCTTGTCCCCTTCAGGTACTGGAAGGCTGCTCTAAGGTCTCCCCAGAGCCTTCTTTTCTTCAGTGCAGCTTGCACAGTGCCAAACCCTTGGCTTTTAAGATGCTTCCACAAATGTAACGAACAGGAGAAACCTGAGGATGATGCCTTGTGGACTGTAAGACAAACCAAATGGCCCAGGATTGCCTGGGCTGGTTGTTTCTCTACAAACAAGCAGTTAAGTGCTGATCTTGGCAGAAGGGAGTGGAGGCAGCAGCCTGTTCCTGTCCTTGTGCTGCTCCTGGTGGAGGTCGGCCCCTTCCTCACTCCTCCATGGCCTCCTCCAATTTGGAGCCAGCTCTCGATTGTTTTTTGTTTGGAAGCCACTGAGTGGAAAATCTGTCACCTTTGAAAAGCTGCTGGGGAGTGAAAGGGTCATTTGGGGCACGTTTTGATAACCTTTCCTCTGCCTGCATCGGTTCTCTGATGCTGGAGGATGTCCCTGGGGAATCCTAATGTAGTCCAGCGCTGCTTGGCACGGGGGTGGCTTGGCGGTGAGGTCATGAAGCAGTGAGCAGGAGCTATGCTGTGTGTTGCTGGCTCACTCCCCAGGCATTTGCCTTTCACAAAGGCAGCTGCAGGAATTAAAACTTCATAAGCAGTGTGACAAACCTGGCCAGAAGGCTGAGCCACAGCACTTGCTTCTGACATAAATCACCTCGTGGGCTGCTTTGATGTGCTTTCAGGAGGGGAATGGCCCAGCTTCTGTTCAGGGTTTCCATTAGCAGCTGCGCAGGAGAAGCCTCTGCTTAAATGGGGAGGCTGAAGCCAAGAGGAGCTGTGAGTTGTAGAGTGTGACCCAGTAGTGCCAGCTTGTCCAGTGCACTTTAGGCCAAGTGCAAGGTCCTGCACTTGGGTCTGGGTGACCCGTGGTATCAATACAGTGTGCCACTGCTGCGTGCTGAGCGGCAGTCCCACCTGCAGCTCTGGGACTGCCTACATCTGCATGGAGCTGGGAACAGGCTGGGAGGCTCCCTGGGAGCTGTGTGGGCATGCATGATCTACCATACCTGCAGTGGAGGCACAGCACCTGCGGAACATGCACAAGCTGAGGGGTGAAGTTCACACACCTGAGGGATAGGATCCATCCAGAGGGACCTGGAGAAGCTCCGGAACTGGGCCCAGGTCCTGCAGTGCAAGGTCCTGCACCTGGATCAGGGCAGCCTCCAGTACTGGTCCAGGCTGGGGATGAAGGGCTTAGGGGTGCTGGAGGGTGAAAAGCTGGAGATGAAGCAGCATCCCAGCTCTAGCTGTGTCCTGGACTGATCCCCAGCAGTATGGGCAGCAGGGGCAGGGAGGGGATTCTGCCCTTCTGGTGCACTCTGCTGAGACCCCCTGCAGTGCTGGGGCAGCACTGGAGTGCTCAGCATGGCACAGACAGGAGGAGGGAGCAGGGCCAGAGGAGGTCATAGTGATGCTGGGAGGGCTGGAAGCCCTCTGCTGTGAGGCCAGGCTGAGAGAGTTGGGGTTCAGCCTGGAGAGGAGAAGGCTCCAGGGAGACCTTCTGGTGGCCTTGCAGTGCAAGGGGGCTCTAAGAAAGCTGGGGACAGACTTCTAAGCAGGCCAAGGGGTGATGGTTTGAACTGAAAGAGGGAGACTGAGAGTGGAGAGAAGGGAGAAATGTTTGACACTGAGAACGGTGAGACACCTGCCCAGAGAGGTGGGAGATGCTCCATCCCTGGAACCATTGCAGGTGAAGTTAGGGGCTGTGAGCAAACTGCTGTAGTTGCAGATGTCCCTGCTGAGTGCAGGGGGATTGGACTGGATGAGCTTTAAAGATCCCTTCCAACCCAACCCATTCCATGATTCTGTGGTTGTCTGGCACTCACTGACATGTGTCTCCTGTCATCTTCCTTTATCTGACCATGCGTTTGAAGACACCAGAGTGATAGAGCAGATGTGCACCTGAAAGCCATCTTATGTCTGTAATATCCTTCATGCTTCTAAGGAAGTAATGGGGGGGTGTTGGTTCCTTTGTGCTTTTTTTTTTTTTTTGCTGGTGTGTGATGATAAAGAAGACTCAGCTGGGGTCTCCAGAGGTGGGAGGGGTCTCTGAAACGATGGCTTGACCTCCAGATCAAATTGGCTGTTTCCAGGGCTTTCAAATCTCTGCTATCTGGGTGTACATCAGCTTTGGGGCCTGGGTTACCTACTGTGTTCTCCCATCTTCGGGTTCTTCCAAGTGTTTTCTGCTGATGCTGTGTGCAGTTAGTGTGGAAATAAATCCCACCCTCCCCCCAGGCGGCAGTGGAGATGGCGTTGGGTTTGTACCTGGCTCTCAGACAGTTCCCTGACTTTGAAAAATGTGGAAATGGGAGGTGCTTAGTGACCTACTGAGGTCTCACAGGGGCTCCTTTGCTATTAGGAAAGGCATCTTTTGTCCCTCTGTTCATGCTTTCATTGCAGGCCCTTCAGCTTCAATCCCAGCATTTTCCTGCTTGCTCTGTTTCCCTTTGCTTCCAAGCTGCTGCCTCACTCCCAACGGCCCCAGGACTCAGAAAGAAGCTTTTGATGTCTGGTGAGATACTGGCAGAGCCTCTGCTTTGCAGCCCTTGGGCCTGGGGTTTCCCCTGCTGGAAAGTGCAGCTTGGGAGATGGATTTCTTTTCAAATATCGTTGGGGTTTTTGGATTGTAATTAAGGTGGTGGAGCAGGAGGGCTTCTGTCGTAGCCTGAGGGGAAGGCAAAGCTGTTTGTTGCCCTCCTATCTCATTAACACTTTACAGAGCCAGTCAAGCTTAGTCTGGCTCTTGCCCTGTGGGGATGCTACTGCTCTGTAGCATGTGTTGTTGGCTCCTGTTGTGATCTGTGTGACCTGTGTGTCCAGCATTCACAGCTGTAAGTGAACTTTGGCTCTTGAGACCTACAGTACAGGACCTACAGGGCTCCTCTGGGCAGCGGAGATCTCTAAGGTGACCTCTGCACTGCTTAGCAGCAGTAGTGGAGTTGCAGGGACCTGTAATGCTGTTGGTGGACTTGCAGGTCCTGGTTGACAAGGGCACAGCCAATACCTCACTGCTCACCTGGACAGGATCACTGAGTCCAACCATTCTCTAATTCCACCAATTCTGCTGCTAAACCCTGGCCCTCAGCACCACATCTCTGCCTCTTTGAAGCACCTTCAGGGATGGGCATTCATCCACCACCCTGGGCAGCCTGTTCCAGTGTTTGGGAACCCTTTCAGTGAAGAAGCTTCTTCTAATGTCCAGCCTGAAGCTCCTGTGGTGCAGCTTGAGGCCATTTCCTCTCATCCTATCACTTGTTCCTAGAGAGAAGAGACCAAACCCCATCTAGCTGCAGCCTCCTTTCAGGGAGTTGTAGAGAGTGAGAAGGTCTCCCCTGAGCCTCCTCTTCTCCAGATGAAACCACCCCAGTTCCCTCAGCCTCAGGGGTGTGTTCCATAACTTGAAGTTAATCCTTTTGGGAGGAACAATGGAGCACATCAAAGACTGAAATGAAACTTCATGGCAGGTTTTGTGGCTGGCCAAGGGAATAGTTATCCAAAGAAGCTTGGATGCTTGGAAGCACTTATAACTGGGGTGAATTAAAGCTCCATGCAGCAGGGAGGTGAAGAATCATAGAATCAATAAGGTTGGAAAAGACCTCAGAGATCATCAAGTCCAACCTGTCACCCAGCACCTCATGGCTACTAAACCATGGCTCCAAGTGCCACATCCAGTCCCCTCATGAACACCTCCAGGGATGGGGACTCCACCACCTCCCTGGGCAGCACATCCCAAGGGCCAACAACTCTTTCTGGGAAGAACTTTCTCCTCACCTCCAGCCTAAACCTCCCCTGGCACAGCTTGAGACTGTGTCCTCTTGTTCTGGTGCTGCTTGCCTGGGAGAGGAGACCAACCCCCACCTGGCTACAGCCTCCCTTCAGGGAGTTGGAGAGAGCAAGAAGGTCTCCCCTGAGCCTCCTCTTCTCCAGCCTAAGCAAGCCCAGCTCCCTCAGCCTCTCCTCCCAGGGCTGTGCTCCAGACCCCTCCCCAGCTTTCTTGCCCTTCTCTGGACACCTTCCAGCAGCTCAACATCTTTCCTCACCTGAGGAGCCCAGAACTGGACACAGGACTCAAGGGGTGGCCTCAGCAGTGCTGAGCACAGGGCACAATGACCTCCCTGTTCCTGCTGGCCACACTGTTCCTGATGCAGGACAGGATGCCCTTGGCCTTCTTGTCCCCCTGTGCACACTGCTGGCTCCTGTTCAGCCTACTCTCAACCAGTCCCCCCAGGTCCCTCTCTGCCTGGCTGCTCTCAGCCACTCTGACCCCAGCCTGTAGCACTGCCTGGGGCTGCTGTGGCCAGTGTGTAGAACCTGGCACTTGGATGTGTTCAATCTCCTGCCCTTGGACTCTGCCCATCTGTGCAGCCTGGCAAGGTCCCTCTGCAGAGCTCTCCTACCCTCTAACAGATCAACTCCTGCCCCCAGCTTGCTGTCATCTGCAAGCTTACTGGTGATGGACTCAATCCCCGTCATGTGCTCTACCTATTGCAATTCCCAGTGGGAGCTTGCTAACCAGAGTGCTACTTCCCTTTGGACTTAGGGAGCCTCTTGCAGATGGAGCAAGCAGCAGCCCAGAGGGGTCTGACAGCTTGGTCAGCATCTCAGGTGGCTGCACCATCCTTACATCTTCTTTACATCTGTTCACAGAGCCTTTGTCAACCAGGAGGAGATGGGAAATGGGTTGTTTCCTTCAAGGAGGTTGCAAGGTTAGGATGTGGATGTCAAAAAGCACTTTGAATGCATTATTGCATAAACTAGCTTCGAAGGGGGAAGGGGCTGAAACCAGTCCCCCCAGACAGGAGTCTGAGGGTGGTAAGCTGGAGTCAGGGGCAAAACCAGCAGCCCAGCTGAAGTGCATGTACACTAATGCACGAAGTATGGGCAACAAACATGAGGAGCTGGAAGCCTTGTTGCAGCACGAAAGATATGATGTAGTTGCCATCACGGAGACGTGGTGGGATGACTCGCATGACTGGAGCGCTGCAATTGACGGCTACAGGCTATTCAGGAGAGACAGGCAGGGAAGAAGGGGTGGAGGGGTGGCCCTGTACATCAGGGAGGCTCTTGATGCCATTGAGCTAGAGATCAGGGATGATCGGGTTGAGTGCGTGTGGGTAAGAATTAGAGGGAAGACCAGCAGGGCAGACATGCTGGTTGGAGTCTGTTATAGACCACCCAACCAGGAGGATGATCTTGATGAAGCATTCTATAGGCAGCTTAAGGCTGTCTCAAGATCGCCTAACCTTGTTCTCGTGGGAGACTTCAACCTGCCTGATATCTGCTGGGATCACAACATAGCAGAGAGGAGGCAGTCTAGGAGGTTCTTAGAGTGCATGGAGGACAGCTGCTTATCCCAGGTGCTGCGTGAGCCTACCAGGGGTAAGGCTATGCTTGACCTCCTCTTCACCAACAGGGAAGGGCTGGTGGGTGATGTGGTGGTCGGAGGGTGTTTAGGCACCAGTGACCACGGGATAATTGAGTTTTCAGTATTCAGCCAAGCCAAGAGGGGGAACAAGAAGACCTCCACTCTGGACTTCCGGAGGGCGGACTTCAGGCTACTCAAGGAACTAACTCAGAAGGTTCCTTGGGAAACAGCCCTTAAAAACAAAGGGGTTCAGGAGATCTGGACCTACTTCAAGAAAGAACTCTTGAAGGTGCAGGAACAGGCTGTGCCAGTGTGCCGGAAGATGAGCCGCCGGGGCAGACGGCCAGCCTGGTTGGGTAATGAACTTCTAAAGGAACTAAGGGAAAAAAGAGGGTGTATTATCTTTGGAAGAAAGGGAGGCAACCCATGGAGTGTTTAGGGATGTTGCTAGGACATGCAGGAAGAAAATTAGGGAGGCAAAAGCACATTTGGAGCTCAGACTGGCCTCTGCTGTGAAGGACAACAAAAAGTCCTTCTATAAATATATTAATAGCAAGAGGAAGGGCAAGGAGAAGCTCCACTCCTTGGTGGGCATGGAGGGGAATATTGTAACAAAGGATGAGGAAAAGGCAGAGGTGCTTAACACCTTCTTTACCTCAATTTTTACTAGCAGGACAGAACGGCTTCCAGACAGCTGGCCTGCAGAGCTGGCAGAAGGAGCCAGGGAGCAGCATAGTTTTCCCCTGTTCCAGGATGGGATAGTTAGAGATCTTCTCAGCTGCTTGGACCCCCACAAGTCCATGGGACTGGATGGGATCCGTCCTAGGGTGCTGAGGGAGCTGGCGGATGAGCTGTCCAGGCTGCTCTCCATCATTTTTCAGCAGTCCTGGCTCACTGGAGAGGTCCCAGAAGACTGGAAGCTGGCCAACGTGGTGCCCATCCATAAGAAGGGCCAGTTGGAAGAGCCGGGGAATTATAGGCCTGTCAGCCTGACCTCAGTGCCAGGCAAGATTATGGAACGGGTCATCTCGAGTGCGATCACACAGCACTTACAGGATGGCCAGGGGCTCAGGCCTAGCCAGCACGGATTTAGGAGGGGCAGGTCCTGCCTGACCAACCTGATCTCCTTCTATGATCAGGTGACCCGCCTGGTGGATGTGGGGAGGCCTGTGGATGTGGTCTACCTGGACCTCAGCAAGGCCTTTGACACAGTCCCCCACAGCAAACTCCTGGCCAAGCTGGCAGCCCATGGCTTGGACAGGAGCACACTGCGTTGGGTTAGGAACTGGCTGGAGGGCCGAGCCCAGAGAGTGGTGGTGAATGGCGCCACATCCAGCTGGCGGCCTGTCACTAGTGGTGTGCCCCAGGGATCAGTGCTGGGCCCCATGCTTTTCAACATCTTTATTGATGATCTGGATGAGGGCATTGAGTCCATCATCAGTAAATTTGCAGATGACACCAAGCTGGGGGCAGGAGTTGATCTGCTGGAGGGCAGAGAGGCTTTGCAGAGAGACCTCGACAGGCTGGACAGATGGGCAGAGTCGAATGGCATGAGATTGAACACATCCAAGTGCCGGGTTCTGCACATTGGCCACAACAACCCCAGGCAGTGCTACAGGCTGGGGTCAGAGTGGCTGGAGAGCGGCCAGGCAGAGAGGGACCTGGGGGTGCTGGTTGATGGGAAGCTGAACATGAGCCAGCAGTGTGCCCAGGCAGCCAAGAGGGCCAACCGCATCCTGGCCTGCATTAGGAATAGTGTGGCCAGCAGGAGCAGGGAGGTCATTGTGCCCCTGTACTCTGCTTTGGTTAGGCCGCACCTTGAGTACTGTGTCCAGTTCTGGGCCCCTCAGTTTAAGAAGGACATTGAGACACTTGAACGTGTCCAGAGAAGGGCAACAAGGCTGGTGAGAGGCCTTGAGCACAAGCCCTATGAGGAGAGGCTGAGGGAGCTGGGGCTGTTTAGCCTGGAGAAGAGGAGGCTCAGGGGCGACCTCATTGCTCTCTACAACTACCTGAAGGGTGGTTGTAGCCAGGAAGGGGTTGGCCTCTTCTCCCTAGCAACCAGCACCAGAACAAGGGGACACAGTCTCAAGCTGCACCAGGGGAAGTTTAGGTTGGAGGTGAGGAGAAAGTTCTTCACCGAGAGAGTGATTCGTCATTGGAATGCGCTGCCCGGGAGGTGGTGGAGTCTCCGTCCCTGGAGGCATTCAGGAGGGGACTGGATGTGGCACTTGGTGCCATGGTCTAGTTGTGAGGTTATGGTTACAGGTTGGACTCGATGATCTTCAAGGTCTCTTCCAACCTTGGTAATTCTATTCTATTCTATTCTATTCTATTCTATTCTATTCTATTCTATTCTATTCTATTCTATTCTATTCTATTCTATTCTATTCTATTCTATTCTATTCTTGATGTGGAAATTCCAGGCACCTCTGCTCACTGCTGGTTGGCTTGGCTGGGGAGGCAGCCTGGGCTGACTGCTGGGGCAGCAGCACACACCTGCTATGAGGACCAACACCAGTACCAGCCAGGCTGGCAGCTTGGCCCCTGCCTGGCTCCAGGAGAGCTCTCATGGCATTTGTTTCCTTTTCAAAGCCAGGCAGCAGCCTCTGTGCAGGTAGGAGCTCACAATACTCTGCTCTGGTGAGAGATCTCACCTGCAGTGCTGTGTCCAGCTCTGGGATCCCCAACACAAGAGAGGTGTGGAGCTGCTGGAGTAGGTCCAGATGAGGCCACAAAGATGATCAGAGGGCTGGAGAACCTCTGCTGTGAAACCAGGCTGGGAGAGTTGGGGCTGTTCAGCCTGGAGTAGAGAAGGCTCCAGGGAGACCTCAGAGCTGCATTTCAATATCTGAAGGGGAGCTGCAGGCAGGCTGGGGAGGGACTGTTCAGAAGGGCTGTGGGGATAGGCCCAGTGGCAATGGTTTGACAGTGGATCAGGGCAGAGTTAGGTTGGACATCAGGAGGAAGTTCTGCACAGTGAGGCTGGGGAGACACTGGCACAGGTTGCCCAGGGAGGTGATTGAGGCTCCATCCCTGGAGACATTCAAGCTCAGCATTGCTGTGTCCCTGGGCAGCCTGCTCCAGCTGGGGTGTCCCTGCTGCCTGCAGGGTGTTTGGACAAGATGGCCTTGGAGAGTCCTTTCCAACCTGATGCTGGCTGTGAAACAATCCATCACACCTTCCTGGTCTTGGCTGTGTTGCTTCAGGGAGCAGGCTCAGTTTCCCAGGGAACATCTTCTCTCACCTGATTTGAAGGGCAAGGTTTGGAGAATGTTGGGTTTTTTCCCCTCTAAGGGAGAAAACTGTTCTAGTTTGACATTAGAGGAGTAATGGGGACCTCTTAATTTTGGTTCTGGTTGCTTGACACCAGATATAAAGACATGCTCAGTGTGAAGGCATATGTGGGCTGGAGGTCCAGTGCTGTGAGGACTTCATTCTCTTCTGGAAGGTGCTGAACATAGAATCATGGAGTGGTTTGGGTTGGAAGGGACCTTTAAAGGCCCAATCCTTCCACAGTCAGCAGGGACTGCTGCAAACAGAGCAGGTTGCTTACAGCCCCAAATAACCTGACCTGCAGTGGTTCCAGGGATGGGGCATCTACCATCTCTCTGGGCACATGTCCACTCCAGTCTCTTACAATCACAGGCTTGTCAGGGCTGGAAGGGACCTCAAGGCTCAGCCAGCTCCAACCCCCTGCCATGGGCAGGGACATCTCACACTACAGCAGGTTGCTCACAGCCACATCCAGCCTGGCTGCAAACACCTCCAGGCAGGAGGCTTCCACCCACCTTCCTGGGCAACCTGTGCCAGGCTCTCACCTCCCTCATGGGGAACAACTTCTTCCTAACATCCACTCTGAATCTCCCCACTTCTGGTTTTGCTCCATTCCCCCCCAGTCCTATCCCTCCCTGACACCCTCAAAAGTCCCTCCCCAGCTTTCTTGGAGCCCCCTTCAGATCCTGGAAGGCCACAAGAAGGTCTCCTGGGAGCCTTCTCCTCTCCAGCCTGAACAGCCCCAACTCCCTCAGTCTGTCTCCAGAACAGAGCAGCTCCAGCCCTCTGCTCCTCCTCGTGGCCCTTCTCTGGACACCTTCCAGCACCTCCAGATCCTTCCTGGCACAGAGGCTCCAGAACTGGGCACAAAGCTCCAGCTGTGGTCTCAGCAGAGTGGAGCAGAGGGGCAGAATCCCCTCCCTGGCCCTGCTGGCCACACTTCTGCTGCTGCAGCCCAGGCTCTGCTTGGCTCTCTGGGCTGCAAGTGCTCACTGCTGGCTCCTGCTGAGCTTCTCCTCCCCCAGCACCCCCAAGGCCTTTTCTTCAGGGCTGCTCTCAAGCCAGTCCCTGCCCAGCCTGTATTGGTGCTTGGGATCTTGGAGGCTGGAGCACCAGTATCTGTCTATGGAAGGCACCCAAAACAGGGCAGCTCAAGCACAGGAGTCCACCAAAAGATGTTCAGACAAAATAATTCCTCTTGGCTCAGGAGGGCTTGGTTTATTTTTACAACCCCCTGTAGACATGTAGTGTTTGCTCCTCAACTGCTCATTCCAGAAGACTGGAAGACTACTTAATGAGGCTTGACACAGATGGGGAATATGGAATAAAGGATAATTAGCCCCCTTTTGCACCCCCCTTGGCCTGCGATTTCCCCAGAGTTAACAACATTGAGATCATGTGCAAAGTTTGTTTTAATTGTGTCAGGTCTAAACTGGGGCAGGATTCCCAAGTGAGGGCTGCGTGTCCTGAGAACAAGAGGTGAAGAGCTGGCATGTTCCAGATCTTCCACTCCTGCTCTCCCTTTTTCAGCAGGGAGGGCAGGGTGTGTGTGTGCTATCTTTGTGCCCCTGCAACTGGGGATCTTAGCATGAACAGGAGCCAGCAGTGTGCCCAGGGGGACAAGAAGGCCAAGGGCATCCTGTCCTGCATCAGGAACAGTGTGGCCAGCAGGAGCAGGGAGGTCATTGTGCCCTGTGCTCAGCACTGCTGAGGCCACCCCTTGAGTCCTGTGTCCAGTTCTGGGCCCCTCAGGTGAGGAAAGATGTTGAGCTGCTGGAAGGTGTCCAGAGAAGGGCAAGAAAGCTGGGGAGGGGTCTGGAGCACAGCCCTGGGAGGAGAGGCTGAGGGAGCTGGGCTTGCTTAGGCTGGAGAAGAGGAGGCTCAGGGGAGACCTCCTTGCTCTCTATAGCTCCCTGAAGGGAAGTTGTAGCCAGGTGGGGGTTGGTCTCTTCTGCCAGGCAAGCAGCACCAGCACAAGAGGACATAGTCTCAAGCTGTGCCAGGGGAGGTTCAGGCTGGATGTTAAGAAGAAGTTCTTCATAGAAAGAGTTGCTGACCCTTGGGCTGTGCTGCCCAGGGAGGTGGTGGAGTCCCCATCCCTGAAGGTGCTTAGGAAGAGCCTGGATGGGGTGCTTGGTGCCATGGTTTAGTTGATCAGATGGTGCTGGGTGATAGGTTGGACTTGATGATCTCTGAGGTCTCTTCCAACGTGGTCTGTTCAATTCTATTCTATGCTGCTCAGCTCTGAGTCCCCTTACACCCAAATACCACCATCTGCTTTCTCAGCCTGATGTGCAGCAGCTGTTTTGGTGAGGAGAGTGCAGATGTCTGGAGTGGGAATTGGGAGGAATGTTGGCATTTGGGACACACAAGGCTGTGGACAGAAGCCTGCAAGCCTTCTTGATGTGGCTGTTCATCTCTCCCAGCTTCCCTGTTCTGTTTCTGACACCCTGCCTCTTGGTCTATCCCTCTTTGTCCCCATATGTCCTCCTTCCTCTAAGAGCTTGGCTGCTGAGCTGAGTTCTTTCCTGACACACTATGGGGCAAGTCTTGGGGTCTGGGTGTTGTGCTGTGCCAGAGGTCCCCTCCCTTGCTGGGATGTTGCAGTTGCACAGCACTTAGTGCACTCTGTGCTACCCAGCATCAGCACAGTCCAATATTTAATAAGTGTCTTGTATTTTGGGAGGCTTCTTTGCCAGCACAGCAGAACAACGGCATCTTTAAGGAGAAAATGATGAGGGAACGGTGGTTTTGTGTGTGGATTACAGGGGCTGTGAGGGGGTGAGACAGTAGCCACTTGTTTTATTGCTGACAATATTCTTATGTTCATGTTTCTTCCTGGATGACAATGTGTGAATAGCATCCCAGGCACCTCATTGTTTAGCAGGTCTTTAAAAGTGAAAGGTCTTGTGATTCTCCTCAGTACCGACTGTGGATTCTTCCAGCTGCATTAATGGCTCCTGTTTCTCCCCATGAAGAAAGAGCAAAAGTGTTTTCATAGAACCACAGAATGGGAGGGGTTGGAAGGGACCTCCACAGATTGTTGAGCCTAACCCCCTCTGCCAAAGCAGAATCACCCAGGGCAGGTCACACAGCAGCACATCCAGATGGGTTTTGAAAGTCTCCTGAGGAGGAGATGCCACAACCTCTCTGGGCAGCCTGCTCCAGGGCTCGGCACCCTCACACCCAAGAAATTTCTCCTCGTGTTGAGGTGGAACTTCCTGGGTTCCAGTTTGTGCTCGCTTCGGCAGCACATATGCTGAAATTGGAATGACACAGAGAAGATTAGCATGGCCCCTGCGCAAGGATGACACGCAAATTCGTGAAACCTTCCATGTTTTTACATCTGTCCCAGAGGAGGGGAAAGGTCACAGTACACGAGAATGGCCTGTCCCCCAAAGGTAAAAAGATTCTGGGAAGGGAATTGGCAGGTCTCATTGACAGGGCTTTAAACTAGCTTCGAAGGGGGAAAGGGCTGAAACCAGTCCCCTCAGGCAGGAGTCTGGGGTTGATAAGCTAGAGCTAGAGGTGAAACCAGCAGCCCAGCTGCAGTGCATGTACACTAATGCACGAAGCATGGGTAACAAACAAGAGGAGCTGGAAGCCTTGTTGCAGCAAGAAAGTTATGATGTAGTTGCCATCACAGAGACGTGGTGGGACGACTCGCATGACAGGAACGCTGCAATTGATGGCTACAGGCATTTCAGGAGAGACAGGCAAGGAAGAAGGGGTGGAGGGGTGGCTCTGTACATCAGGGAGGCACTGGATGCCGTTGAGATGGAGATCAGGGATGACCGGTTTGAGTGCTTATGGGTGAGAATTAGAGGGAAGACCAGCAGGGCAGACATCCTGGTTGGAGTCTGTTATAGACCACCCAACCAGGAGGAGGATGTTGATGAAGCATTCTATAGGCAGCTTAAGGCTGTCTCAAGATCTCCTGACCTCGTTCTCATGGGTGACTTCAACCTGCCTGATATCTGCTGGGATCACAACATAGCAGAGAGGAGGCAGTCTGGGAGGCTCTTAGAGTGCATGGAGGACAGCTTCTTATCCCAGGTGCTGCGCGAGCCTACCAGGGGTAAGGCTATGCTTGACCTCCTCTTCACCAACAGGGAAGGGCTGGTGGGTGATGTGGCGGTCGGAGGGTGTTTAGGCACCAGTGACCATGAGATAATTGAGGTTTCGGTATTCAGCCAAGCCAAGAGGGGTAGCAAGACCTCCACTCTGGACTTCAGGAGGGCAGACTTCAGTTTACTCAAGCAACTAACTCAGAAGGTTCCTTGGGATACAGCCCTTAAAAACAAAGGGGTCCAGGAGAGCTGGACCTGCTTCAAGGCAGAACTCTTGAAGGCGCAGGAACAGGCTGTGCCGGTGTGCCGGAAGATGAGCCGCTGGGGCAGACGGCCAGCCTGGTTGGGCAATGAGCTTCTAAAGGAACTAAGGGAAAAAAAGAGGGTGTATCATCTTTGGAAGAAAGGGGAGGCAACCCATGGAATGTTTAGGGATGTTGCTAGGACATGCAGGAAGAAAATTAGGGAGGCAAAAGCCCATTTAGAAGTTAGACTGTCCTCTGTTGTGAAGGACAACAAAAAGTCCTTCTATAAATACATCAATAGCAAGAGGAAGGGCAAGGACAACCTCCACTCCTTGGTTGACACGGAGGGGAACGTTGTAACAAAGGATGAGGAAAAGGCAGAGGTGCTTAACACCTTCTTTGCCTCAATTTTTACTAGCATGGCAGAACATTTTCCAGACAGCTGGCATGCAGAGCTGGCAGAAGGAGCCAGGGAGCTGCATAGTTTCCCACTGCTCCAGGAGGCAGTTAGAGATCTTCTGAGCCACTTGGACCCCCACAAGTCCATGGGACTGGATGGGATCCATCCTAGGGTGCTGAGGGAGCTGGCAGATGAGCTGTCTAAGCCACTCTCCATCATTTTTCAACAGTCCTGGCTCACTGGAGAGGTCCCAGAAGACTGGAAGCTGCCAACGTGGTGCCCATCCACAAGAAGGGCCTGTTGGACGAGCCAGGGGATTACCTCTCCTGTGAGCACAGACTGAAGGAGTTGGGGCTGTTCAGGCTAGAGAAGAGAAGGCTCCGAGGTGACCTCATTGTGGCCTTCCAGTATCTGAAGGGGGCTACAGGAAGGCTGTGGAGGGACTTCTCAGGATCTCAGGTAGTGATAGGACTAGGGGGAATGGAATGAAGCTGGAGGTTGGGAGATTCAGGCTAGATGTGAGAAGGAAGTTCTTCCCCATGAGAGTGGTAAAGCCCTGGAATGGGTTGTCCAGGGAGGTGGTTGAGGCCCTGTCCCTGGAGGTGTTTAAGCCCAGGCTGGACGAGGCTCTGGCCAGCCTGATCTAGTGTAGGGTGTCCCTGCCCATGGCAGGGGGGTTGGAACTAGATGATCCTTGTGGTCCCTTCCAACCCTGACTGATTCTATGATTCTATGATTCTATGAAAACAGAACACTTCTGGAGTTACTGTGCATCCCCTCACTTCTACAGGTTGTTATACAGACAAGCCTGAAACATTTCAACATTTCCATTTTACTATAATCTGGTTTTGTTGGTTTTTCTTTCTCATCTCTCCCCACAGGGAAATTAAAACCAGAAAGCTGTTTACGAAGTCATTTAACTAAGTCATTTCAAGTGACCACTTGAAACAGGTATTATAGGATAGAAACCTGGGCTTGGCAGAAAACATTGCTTGCTCTCTCATAAAGCAGCCATCAATTTGTGCAAGGTTCAAGAACAAATCTCCAAACGTAATGGGTTATTTTCCTCCTTTACCCAATCAATTTCTGAATTAATTTAGAAACAACAGCATTTAGAACTAAGTAGATTCCTTCCTTAAAAACAAACAAACAACCAAACACAACTGAAAGGGAATATTTTAGCATTTTAAGCCCAGAGGAGGTTGAGAATGAAAGACCTAGGCAAGAATTTTAACAAACAAGAACAAGCTCTAAATGCTTTTAAGAAATTTATATTCAAGATACTATTTTACTTTCAAATTAGGAATGCAAACTGGAAGTAGTACACAGATTTGGGTGACAGGTTGGACTTGATGATCTTTGAGGTCTCTTCCAACCAATCGATTCTTATTCTATTCTATTCTATTCTATTCTATTCTATTCTATTCTATTCTATTCTATTCTATTCTATTCTATTCTATTCTATGAGTGAGGTGGTCTCCTCTGAGCCTTCTTTTCTCCAGACTAAACTATCCCTCACCAGCCCTGTTCCCCAGACCCTTCACCAACTTCATTGCCCTTCCCTGGACCTGCTCCAGCACCTCAGTGTCTTTCCTGTAGTGAGTGCAGTGGAACAAGATACTAAATTCTGTGTCCAGCCATTGCTGTTTGCACCTTGAAGTGGTGGAGGAAGCCTGGGTCATCCCTTGGTAGCAATCTCTCTTGAGACCTTGGGTAGTAAAGTGATTGCCCTGGAACGGTGCTGAGGGAACTGGGGTTGCTTAATCTGGCCAGAAAGAGGCTCCAGGAGACCTTCTGGCTCTCTACAACTCCCTGAAAGGAGGTTAGACCGGGTGGGGGTTGGTCTCTTCTGCCAAGGAACAAGCAACAGCACAACAGGAAATAACCTCAATTTGTGCCAGGGGAGGTTTAGGTCGGACATGAGGAACAATTTCTTCCCCTAAAGTGTTGTCAAAGCATGGAACAGGCTACCCAGGGCAGTGGTGGAGTCCTCATCCCTGGAGGGACTGAAAAGCCCTGGAGATATGCTGCTGAGGTTTAGTGGTGACCTCGCAGTGCTGAGTTAATGGATTTGATGAGCTTAAAGATCTCTTCCAACCAAATAAATTCCATGATTCTGAGCTGGCTGAGCCATGGGTCTGTACCCACAGAGCTGCAGGGCCCTGGAGAGGCTCATAGAGAAGAAAATTGTTAGCTTGATACAAGCTGGGGGCAACCTCATTAAGAGCTACTGAGGGCAGGCAAAGTGTGTTGCTGGAGGCAGGGCATTGTACATGAGGGGCTAAAGTGGCTGGGGCTGAGAGCAATTAATTATTGTGTGGGTTTCTAGAGATTCTTTCTCATGTTGATAGTTCATTCCCTGCTGTGTAGATGCTGTATTTATTTATCATTTCTTGAAGTTCAATGTTTTTGCACCCTCAGGGCCTCCCAGCAAAAATGAACTAGCAAAATCAGAGCAAATTTCTTGTTTTCTTGCCCTTGTCAGAGCTTCCTCTGGGTTGCAGATGTCATCAAGCTGGTGTGCAGTGGGTGGCAGAGCAGCTGTGGCAGAGGAGCTGCCTCAGTGACCGACAAATGGGGAAATCAAGAGCCTGGGATTGCCCCCAGTGACCTGAGCAGGGCCTTTAGTAGCTGCCAGGGAGCCAGGCCTCTTTGAATGAATGAGCATTCCTGTTTGTTTGAAGGGAAAAGCTCCCTTCCTCCCTCAGCTCTAATTAGCCCCTCTCCCCCCTTTTTTTTTTCCTCTCCTGCCATCACTATCAAGGGTTTGTCTCTGGAATGAACTCTTTCCAAGATGCCTGTTTCTCACCTTGCAGCTGAGGGAGGTGAATCTCCATGCAGGTGCTGTGGGGAACTCCTGGACCTGCTTTCTGTGTTTCCTTGCTGGGTCTTTGGTTTTGCTGTTGTTGAGTGAGTGTGGCTCTCCCTTACCCTCTGCTTTGTCTCCTTCCCTCCAACAGAGTGACTAAAGAGGTGGACTCGACCTCAAAAGAAGCTAAATCTTTCCTGAAGCAGCAAGAGAAACGGCAGCCAGCAGCTCCAGCTTCTCTCCCAACAGGCTCTGGGTGAGTGTGTGGCTGCTCTGCCCAGGGATGGATCCTCAGTGAGAAAGATGACACTGGAGCTGATAAACACAGGCTGGGTGGTGTTAAACCTAATGGGTGTCTGTTTTCTCAAGGCTTTCAAGGAGCAAGGCTAGGCCTGGAAGGGGTGATGGTTTTCAGGGGAGGGAAGCAGCCCCTGATTCCCAGTGACTCGCTTTGTGGCCTTGAATTTCTCAATCCTCCTAAATCATTCATCCCAGGAAGGAAATTTTGCTCTGAATGTCTTGAGCAGCCTTTGCAAACTGCAGGTACCCAAGGAACGTGCCTGAGGTTGCCTGCAGCTCCTTTGAAAGGTGCTTCTCAGGACCAGGTTGGGCTGTGGCTGCTTATAAACTTGGAGGGGAGCATTTGAATGTGGTGCTTTGGCCTGTTTGATGTTCCCTGCCATCATCTTGGTGTGGATTTCTCCCTTTCTGTTCAAGCTCTGACACCCAGTTCCAAGATTATCATAATGCTTGTCAAAGGTACAAAGAGGTCAGGTCCCATGTGCATCTGATGTGTCACTCTACTTCTTGATGAGCTCAGGAGATCACCCAAGGAACAGAGGGAGCTGCTCCACTCTGCCACCAGTGATTGTTATTGAAACAGGCATTTGCATTTAGATTTGAAAAACATAAGCTGTGCACAACTTGATCGCAAAGAAGCAACACCCCCTCAAAGGCAGAGATTGTCCCTCCAGCCTTCTGAGGAGCAGCTCTGCAGTGTGAGGTAAGGCTGCCTGGGCTGTTCAGTTGCTGCAGCTGCTGTTCCCTCAGTTGAATGAAGACATACATGACCATGGTCTTGTTGCTCTCCTTCACTCCACACAAGGCTTTGTCCCTGCAGAGCTCATTAATTGGGACCTGAGTGTCGTGTACAGGGTTTTGTGCTGGAAAAAAGCAACCCTTGCCTTGAGTTGGACTGGTGGTCTTTGTTCAATCTGGGTGGCCACCAGAGGTGCTTGGGGTGGTAGCTCCTTGTGCCTGCTGATGGTGGTCCTGTGTCTTCAAATCTGCCTCTCAGTTTGCCCACCAACTGCCCTGCTGTGACTGCATGCAGGTTTGGTAGCTCCCTGGGGAAGCCCTGTGGGCTGCTCACCTTCCTGCTTTACTGAGTTCCATGCTTCCTCCTGTGTCTTGATGGTCCTGAGGAGGAGATTGATGGCCAGTGGCCTGCATAGCCTGCTTGTTATCCATCTGCACCGCTGCTTGTGCTGGAGCTCTGATCCCTTGGGAGAAAGAGCCAGACCCAGTTGGAGTTAATGCTGCAGATACCTGGAGTGAAGGATCCACATCAAATATGGAAAAAAGGAAATAAAAAGAAATAAGGAGCTCAAGGAGTCCTTGGGCTGGTGAGGGAATCCTTGCAAGGGCTTGGAGTGATAGGATGAGAGGGAATGGATTGTAGCTGGAGGAGGGCAAATTGAGGCTGGAGATGAGGAAGAAATTGTTTACAATGAGGGTGGGGAGACACTGGCACAGGTTGCCCAGGGAGGTCCTGGATGATCCCTCCTGGAAAGTGTTCAAGGCCAGGCTGGATGAGGCCTTGAGCAACCTGGTCTGGTAGAAGGCGTCCCTGCCCATGGCAGGGGGTTGGAACTAGATGATAGTTGAGGTCCCTTCCAACCGTAACAATTCTGTGATTCTATACCCACATTAGCGTGGAGGTTGGACTAGGTGATCTCCAGAGGTCACTTCCAACCCCTAGCATTCTGTGATTTGGGCTCCTCACTCCAAGAAGGGCATTTTGTTGCTGGAGCAGGTCCAGAGAAGGGCAACAAAGCTGGTCCTAAAGCACCTCCTCCCTTCTTGCTCTCCTCCAGTGGGATTACTTGGGAAGCAGCTTAACCAGGTGGTCGTCCAGCTGGCCCCTGGGTGATGTCCTACTGACATTTGCTTTGCCTGGCTGTGAGTGAGGGAAAAATGCCCTGGGTTTGTCTATCTTGTCTTCCTCCAGAGCAGCAAACCCTGCTGCAGCCCAGCCCTGTGCACCTTCCCTTCCTCCCTGTGGTGTGGGGACAGGATGGCAGAGGAAGAGCAGCAGCATTTCCATTGGTGTGGAGCAGCACAGTGAGGGCAAAGCAGGGCATTGTCTGGGGCAGCCCGGCCACTGTGTGCCCTCTGAGAGTGCTCCAAGGAGTCTTCTGCCTTGTGATGGTATCTGAGACTGATGCCTCAGGCTGCTGGTAGACTAGTGGAATAGTAAGGGTTGGAGAGAGTTGGGGTTGTTCTGACAGGAGAGGAGAAGGCTCTGAGGAGAGCTTCTTGTGGCCTTCCAGTATCTGAAGGGGGCTACAAGAAAGCTGGGGAGGGACTTCTGAGGGTGTCAGGGAGTGATAGGACTGGGAAGCATGGAGCAAAACTAGATTCATATTGGATGTTAGGAAGAAACTCTTCACTGTGGGGGTGGTGAGAGCGTGGCACAGGTTGACCAGGGAGGTGGTGGAAGCCTCCTGCCTGGAGGTTTATTAAGGCCAGGCTGGATGTGGCTGTGAGATGTCCCTGGCCAGCGTGGTGTCCATCCACAAGCAGGGCCGGTTGGACGAGCCAGGGATTACAGGCCTGTCAGCCTGGCCTCAGTGCCAGGCAAGGATATGGAACAGGTCATCTTGAGTGCGATCACACAGCACTTACAGGATGGCCAAGGGCTCAGGCCCAGCCAGCATGGATTCAGGAAGGGCAGGTCCTGCCTGACCAACCTGATCTCCTTCTGTGCCCAGGTGACTGCCTGGTGGATGTGGGGCAGGCTGTGGATGTGGTCTGCCTGGACTCCAGCAAGGCCTTTGACACCGTCCCCCACAGCAAACTCCTGGCCAAGCTGTCAGCCCCTGGCTTGGACAGCAGCACTCTGAGCTGGGCTAGGAACTGGCTGGAGGCTGAGCCCAGAGAGTGGTGGTGAATGGTGCCACCTCCAGCTGGCAGCCAGGCACCAGTGGTGTGCCCCAGGGATCAGTGCTGGGCCCCATCCTGTTCAATATCTTTATTGATGATCTGGAGGAGGGCATTGAGTCCATCATCAGTAAGCTTGCAGATGACAGCAAGCTGGGGGCAGGAGTTGATCTGTTAGAGGGTAGGAGAGCTCTGCAGAGGGACCTTGCCAGGCTGCACAGATGGGCAGAGTCCAAGGGCAGGAGATTGAACACATCCAAGTGCCAGGTTCTGCACATTGGCCACAACAACCCCAGGCAGTGCTACAGGCTGGGGTCAGAGTGGCTGAGAGCAGCCAGGCAGAGAGGGACCTGGGGGGACTGGTTGAGAGTAGGCTGAACAGGAGCCAGCAGTGTGCCCAGGGGGACAAGAAGGCCAAGGGCATCCTGTCCTGCATCAGGAACAGTGTGGCCAGCAGGAACAGGGAGGTCATTGTGCCCTGTGCTCAGCACTGCTGAGGCCACCCCTTGAGTCCTGTGTCCAGTTCTGAGCTCCTCAGGTTAGGAAAGATGTTGAGCTGCTGGAAGGTGTCCAGAGAAGGGCAAGAAAGCTGGGGAGGGGTCTGGAGCACAGCCCTGGGAGGAGAGGCTGAGGGAGATGGGCTTGCTTAGGCTGGAGAAGAGGAGGCTCAGGGGAGACCTTGCTCTCTCCAACTCCCTGAAGGGAGGTTGTAGCCAGGTGGGGGTTGGTCTCTTCTGCCAAGCAAGCAGCACCAGAACAAGAGGACACAGTCTCAAGCTGTGCCAGGGGAGAGCAACTTAAACAACTTGGCTGTGATTACAGACAGGAGTACAGAACAACTCACCCAGTTGTCTCAGCAGGCTTTGCTAGCTAGGTCAGAAGCCCTTGGTTCCCAGGGATGGGCTGGGTTCCCAGCCTTCCCATTGGAATGGAATGGAATGGAATGGAATGGAATGGAATGGAATGGAATGGAATGGAATGGAATGGAATGGAATGGAATGGAATGGAATGGAATAGAAGTAACCAGGTTGGAAGAGACCTCAGAGATCATCCAGTCCAACCTATCACCCAGCACCATCTGATCAACTAAACCATGGCACCAAGCACCCCATCCAGGCTCTTCCTGAACACCTCCAGGGATGGGGACTCCACCACCTCCCTGGGCAGCACATCCAATGGCAAATCTCTCTTGCTGGGAAGAACTTCTTCCTAACATCCAGCCTGAACCTCCCCTGGCACAGCTTGAGACTGTGTCCTCTTGTTCTGGTGCTGCTTGCCTGGGAGAGGAGACCAACCCCCACCTGGCTACAACCTCCTTCAGGGAACTGTAGAGAGCAAGGAGGTCTCCCCTGAGCCTCCTCTTCTCCAGGCTAAGCAAGCCCAGCTCCCTCAGCCTCTCCTCCCAGGGCTGTGCTCCAGACCCCTCCCCAGCTTTCTTGCCCTTCTCTGGACACCTTCCAGCAGCTCAACCTCTTTCCTCACCTGAGGAGCCCAGAACTGGACACAGGACTCAAGGCAGTGCTGAGCACAGGGCACAATGACCTCCCTGCTCCCATTGGCCACACTGTTCCTGATGCAGGCCAGGATGCCCTTGGCCTTCTTGGCCCCCTGGGCACACTGCTGGCTCCTGTTCAGCCTACTCTCAACCAGTCCCCCCAGGTCCCTCTCTGCCTGGCTGCTCTCAGCCACTCTGACCCCAGCCTGTAGCACTGCCTGGGGCTGCTGTGGCCAGTGTGTAGAACCTGGCACTTGGATGTGTTCAATCTCCTGCCCTTGGACTCTGCCCATCTGTCCAGCCTGGCAAGGTCCCTCTGCAGAGCTCTCCTACCCTCTAACAGATCAACTCCTGCCCCCAGCTTGCTGTCATCTGCAAGCTTACTGATGATGGACTCGATGCCCTCATCCAGATCATCAATAAGGATATTGAACAGGATGGGGCGGATGGGCCCAGCATTGATCCTTGGGGCACACCACTTGTGCCTGGCTGCCAGCTGGATGTGGCACCATTCACCACCACTCTCTGGGCACAGCCTGTTTTGCAACCACCACTTCATAGTCAGGGGATGTTAGAACCAATGAAATCCTCCCCACAGCACACCGCAGAGCCACTGCCTGTGTATGCTTGTGTGCAGGGGACAAGGAGGGGCTGAGCTGGGAAATACCTGCACAGAGCTGAGCCCTTGGATGCTGAGTAGCTGTGAGCCCCCCATCAGTCCTCAGAGGTAGTGTGTAGGGAACAGTGCTGCTGTGGCAGCCCTGAATGTGCCCCCTCGCCCCCCTGAAAATATGTAGTTGGTGGATATTGGTTAAGATTCTGCCCTAGGCAGCTGTTTCTACACAACCTGAACAGGAGCCAGGAAGAAAAAGGGGAGGTTTTCCACTGCGTTTGTTCTTGCTTTTGCCAAACCCATTTGTAATTAAAGGTGGACTTGCTCACTCAGCCCAGCTGTTGCTTTACTGTTTGATCCTGCCTGAAATTACAGTGGTGGATGAGTGACCTCCTAGGCCTTTTCATGCCTCATGGGCTGCTGTAAACACAGGGTAAAAAGTGCCTCTGAAGCAAGCAGGCACCACTCCCATGGAGCTCAGGAGGTGCAGTGCTTGCTGACCCCAGGGCTGAGCTTGGGCTGTGAAGGTCTAGACCTTGGTGCAAGACCTGGCAGGAAAACTCTGACCCAGAAACACAGGCTTGCCCTGAACGAGAAGTAAGATAAACTCCAGCCTGTTCTTTGTGGACCTTTCCTCTCCTAGACCAGTTCCTGTGAACTGACCATTGAACAGTGTGAAGAGCTTCAGGCTTTTTTGGCTTTTGGAAGTCCTTTACTCTGTTGCATGCTGATCATAGAATTGTTTTGGTTGCAAAACACCTTTAACACCATCATGTCCAAGCATTCTTTAACTCTAGCAAGGCTGGTGCTAAACCATCTCCCTCAGCACCACATCTCCATGGCTTTTAAACACTTCCAGGGATGGGGATTCAACCATCTCCCTGGGGAGCCTGTTCCAGTGTTTGAGAACCTTCCTAATGAAGAAGTTGCTTCTGAAGTCCAACCTGAATCTCCCCTGGTGCAACTTGAGGCTCTTTCTTTTTGTCCTATCACTTGTTACTAGGGAGGTGAGACCAGCACCTACCTCCTCCAACCTCCTTTCAGGAGCTGGAGTGCAGGGGCTCCATCAGCAAGGTGTTTGTCCGTGGCTTTTCTCCTACCGTCAGTGTGCAGGAGGAGGCATGGTGGCAGTCTGTGGGAGATTATGGATGGAGGGAGAACCTGGAGCCCATGTGCGGCATCATGACCTGGTAATTTGATTTCTGAGCTGGCCTTTCCCTCCAGCCTGGCTGCTCCCAGGAGCTGCTTCACATCCAAATCTTGGCAAAAGGTGCAATTTCTGCATGAGTTGTCTGGAGCTATTTGGATCCCTTTGCTGTCATGACCAAAGCTGATTGCTTGACATCCTAAGTGGACACCAAGGAGGCAAACACTGTGAATCTCAGATGATCCAGACCAAGTGACTCCAGGGAGCAATTTCTCTTCACAGCAATTCTGTGGACAGGAATTTGCAGACCCAATTCAGCTCAGCATCAACTGCAAGAGGATATGTATCTAAAACTCTTGCACTTTTTGCTTGTAGGGACTAAGAAAGGATGCAAATAAAGCAAGCAGTCAGCACCTCTGGGGGAGCTGGAGGTAAGGGCTATTTCAGTAGTCACTCAAGCAGCTGGGTATGAGCCATCGATGGGCACTTGCAGCCCAGAAGGCCAGTGGCGGCCTGGGCCACATCAAAAGCGGTGTGGCTAGAGATGGAGAGAGGTGATTCTGCCCTCCTGCTCTGGGGAGACCTCACCTGCAGTGCTGTGTCCACCTATGGGACCCCCAACACAAGAAGGACATGGAGCTGCTGGAGCAGGTCCAGAGGAGGCCACAAAGATGATCAGAGGGCTGGAGAACCTCTGCTGTGAAAACAGGCTGAAAGAATTGGGGCTGTTCGGCCTAGAGGAGAAAAAGCTCTAGGGAGACCTTAAAGCTGCATTTCAGTATCTGAAGGGAACCTACAGGAAGGCTCGGGAGGGAGTGTTTAGAAGGGCTTGGAGTTATAGGATGAGGGGCAATGGTTTGAAACTGGAGCAGGGCTGGCACTGGTGAGGCCACCCCTTGAGTCCTGTGTCCAGTTCTAGGCCTCTCAGATTAGGAAAGATGTTGAGCTGCTGGAAGGTGTCCAGAGAAGGGCAACAAAGCTGGGGAGGGGTCTGTGAGGAGACGCTGAGGGAGCTGGGCTTGCTTAGGCTGGAGAAGAGGAGGCTCAGGGGACACCTTCTTGCTCTCTCCAACTCCCTGAAGGGAGGCTGTAGCCAGGTGGGGGTTGGTCTCTTCTCCCAAGCAGGCAAGCAGCACCAGCACAAGAGGACACAGTCTCAAGCTGTGCCAGGGGAGATTCAGGCTGGCTGTTAGGAAGAAGTTCTTCCCAGCAAGAGAGATTTGCCCTTGGGATGTGCTGCCCAGGGAGGTGGTGGAGTCCCCGTCCCTGGAGGTGTTTAAGAAGAGCCTGGATGGGGTGCTTGGTGCCATGGGTTAGTTGATCAGATGGTGCTGGGTGAGAGGTTGGACTTGGTGATCTCAAAGGTCTCTTCCAACCTGTTCTGTTCTGTTCTGTTCTATTCTATTCTATTCTAGGCACAGTTAGGTTGGACATCAGGAGGAAGTTCTGCACAGTGAGGCTGGGGAGACACTGGCACAGGGTGCCCAGGGAGGTGATTGAGGCTCCATCCCTGGAGACATTCAAGCTCAGCATTGCTGTGTCCCTTTGTCAGCCTGCTCCAGCTGGGGTGTCCCTGCTGCCTGCAGGGTGTTTGGACAAGATGGCCTTGGAGGGTCCTTTCCAACCTGATGCTGTCTGTGAAGCTGTGTCCTTACTGAGGATTTCAGGGCTTTCTCTTGCTCTTCCCTTGCTGTGCTCCAGGGCGTGCTGTTCTCCCAGACGCAGAGATCCAGCCCCTTGCTCCGCAGCCCAACGCCAGGCTGTGAGGAGTACAGGACAGATTCATTTTCCCTTTTTTTCTCCTGTGCACAGCAAGCTGATCCAGCCAGGAGCAAAATTCATCTGCCCTAGGGCCAGCTTGACTTATTTGCTATTCATACATTTGGGTTGTGAAAGATTAAAACGTGTCAGTGGCTGTTCCAAGTGAGTAATTTCTCTTCAGGTCTTAGATCCTTTTGTTGGGTTTAGATGTTTTGGGTTTTTCTTTTCAATGTTAATTATTCATTGTAAGTCTCTCTCTCTGCTGGTTGATGCCTCTCCTTGAGTCAAAGGTGGTCATTTGAGGCTGGGTGATTTTTCCTTCCTCATTTAAAATCTCTTGGCTTTGTTTCTTTGGGGCACTGAAATTAATTACCCCACAGGGAGGGGGGGTTGCTGTGGCAAGGTGTTGGGGGGTGTGGTGTGTGTGTGTGTGAGGAGAAGCATTGTCACAAGGGAAAGTGATGGCTGATTCACTCTTGAAGGGAAGGGTTTCCATCAGCCCTGGTAAATAAGATGCTGGTTGCTGCACATCTGTAAAGCATCCCAAATCACCTCACCCACTGAGCATCTGCCTCCCCTCTTGAAGGCAGCCTGGGTGGAGGCATTGGGACCAGGCTTTCTTTCAGTGGTGCCCAGTGAGAAGACAAGGGGTAATGGGCATAAACTTGAACGTAGGAAGTTCCACCTGAACATGAGGAGGAACTTCTTTAATGTAAGGGTGATGGGCCCCTGGAGCAGGCTGCCCAGAGAGGTGGTGGAGTCTCCATCTCTGGAGACATTCAAAACCTGCCTGACTGTGTCCCTGTGTGATCTTCTCTAGGTGAACTTGTCATGGCATGGGGATTGGATGATCTCCAGAGGTCACTTCCAACCCTGACAATTCTCTGAGTCTTTGGGGGTGGTGGCTTCTCCTCACAAAGAAGTTGAGCAGTGCCTCTCCAGCTCTTGCTTCAGTCCTCTCCTCTTGATGTGGCTAAGCTGGATCCCTGGGCTGGCCTAACTGGGATCAGCTGTTTCTTTTTCTAGTCTGGTTGGAGGTTCAGCAGAATGGAATCTCAGCTATTTGAAGACTTATAGTCTCTAAAGCATCTGTCTTATAAAACACAAACAACCCCCCACCAGCCTGGGGCCTTTGATAAATTCCCCACTGAAAGTTGTGGGGCACTTTTCCCTTAGGGCAGCACAGAGGTTTTTTATGAGGCTTCTTTTTCATTTGCTTTCATCTCTTCAGTCAGGAGCCTTCCTCTTTCTTCCTCTGTGAAAATGATTGAGGAAATTAACTGCTAATGGGGAATGAAGCCAGCTGCATTTTTTTGTTGTGTTTTTTTCTTCCAGACCCCCTCACAAAGTTGTGGAGGGAAATCCCTCAATGTTCCCATGTCAGACTCTGCTTGGAGTCAGAGGGGCAGCTTTGCTTTGTCGTTAAAGCCTGGGATTGGAGGTGGATGCTAAGAGCTGCCATTCCCAGCTCTCCCATGGCTTGGGGGTGTGTCTAGCAAGAAGACTAGTTTCCCCTCCTGCCTTATTTTGCTTTTATAGGGCTTCCTTGCATATTAACTGAGCTGCACCATGTCCCTAGAGTGTCTCCCCCATACCAGATGCCTGTGTTACATCCTCTTGCTTTCCCACACTCATGTTCCTCCCTTTTTCTCATGTCAGGGAGCAAGTTCAGCTGAATCATTCTTCATAAAACATGAACCAGCTAAGTGAGGCTTGGAGGAGGCAGTGGGAGCAGAGCCATGCTCCCTGCTTTTCAGGCAGTCCTGTTGCCCTAAGGCTTTTCACATACTGGTGGCTTCATTCATGGACAAATCACATACTGGTGGCCTCCATTCATGGCCTCACCAGTATTTTCCAGCATGGTTGACAGCCAAAACTGCAGGCTGGGTTGTCAGCTTTGTGCAGGGCTAGGCTTAGAAAATGGGCATGCCCAGGCTGGTTGGCTTGATGTCAAGATGAGCAGTCAAGCAATTAGGGTTGGTTACCAACTGAAATGCTGGGCTTTCTCCCTTCCTGGTCTCAGAGGAGGTGTTGGTGTGACTGAGCTCTCCAAGGCCGCATGGTCTCTCTTCAGAGCTCCGACTTTTTCAGTTGGCAGCAACTGCTCTTTTGTTTGCTGCCAGAAAAAGCCCAGGAGAGGCTGAGCAACTGCCCCAGCCATGGGGATTTCCTCTGCCCATTTCTGGCTGTGGGGATGCTTAGCATAGTTTGGGCTTCACTTCAGCTATTGCTGACCTGCCCTGCTGGTGGCAGAACCCCCCTACTTCTTGCATTGCCCTTACTTATTCCTGCCCAAAACCCTAAGACTCCAGTGAACTGCTGCATGGGGCTAAGCTGGAAGGGCACCTTAAACAAGCTCCAGACTGTCTGAGGCTCTCCAGGGTGCTCTAATCCTGTCTGCCAAGACATGGAGTACATTATTTCTCTGCCCAAGGAGTTTCAAAGCCTTCCTGATGGCGTTGGGTAGCAGCCCAGCTGGCTTTGCCCCGGGGCCCTTGCCGTTGCAGCTCTTCAGAGCAAGTGAAGTCCTTGGGGCAGTTGCTGTGCCAAAGGACCCTCTGCAGAGGCGGATAACTGGTGTCACCTTGGCAGCAGACATCCCTGTGGGTGGGCAAGGACATGTGTGAGATGCTCTTGTACTCACTGAGTTGGGGAGTGGGAGGAATGGTTTTGAAGTTGCTGCTGGAGTTTCTGTCTCTCCTTTTTCTGGCAACCCCAGGGGACGATGCAGGCTCTGTCCTCTCTTCTTACAGCATCTACTATTGATTTATCAGCAAATCATCTGGGATGTAGGAGTTTGAGCTGACCTTCTTTGGCAGCTTTGATACCCTTGTGGGGTCCCCCACTTCAGCACTGTTGCTCAAAGCCCCCAGGCAGCCAGTGGACAATACAGGCTCCTGTTCATTGCCTGACTGCTGGCTTGGGAACAAGGATGACATTTTGTGAAGTAGCGAGTCCTGGGCATGTGTAGGGTGGGATTGTAGCACTCGTTTATTCATTTTTTTCCTTCAAGGCGTGAGAGCAGAAGGCAGCAGCCATGAATGCATGCACAGAGTCACAGAACAGTAGAGTCTGGAGATCTGGAGGTCAAGTCCACCCCCACCTGCCGAGGCAGGTTCACCTAGAGAAGGTCGCACAGGAACATGGCTAGGTGGGTTTGGAATGTCTCCAGAGATGGAGACTTCACTACCTCTCTGGGCAGCCTGCTTCAAGACTCCATCACCCTTAAAGAAGTTCCTCCTCATGTTTAGATGGAACTTCTGATGTTCCAGTTTGTGCCTGTTACCCCTTGTCCTCTCACTGGGAGCCACTGAAAAAAAAGCCTGGTGCCACCCTCCTGACACCCACCCTTGAAGTATTGATCAGCATTGATGAGCTCCTCCCTTATTCTGCTCTTTCCAGTCTAAAAAGCCCCAATTCTCTCAGCCTTCCCTCACAAGAAAGATACTCCAGTCCGCTCAGCATCTTTGCAGCCCTTTTCAGCCCTCCACTCTGTCCTTCTTTAATCAGGGAGCCCAAAACTGGACAGAGTACTCCAGACATGGCCTCACCAGGGCAGAGTAGAGGGGGAGAAGAACCTCCCTTGACCTGCTGGCCACTCTCTACTTGAGGCACAGAAGAAACGTGCACCTTTGGGAGAAGGCTCCTGGAGAGAAAGCCCAGAGCTGGTTTCTAGCTGCTTGCTTATTTTGCCCTGGGGCAGGTCACCGGTAGGCTGTGTGCTGTTAGGAGGTTGGTTTGAGATGCTCCTTTGGCAGCAAGGAGGGGGTTAAAGCAACCTGCAAAGGCTTGCTGATTGCAGCTCATGGCTTTCATAATGCAAAGCCGGTGGGGATTCAGCCCAAAGCTTCCTCTCTCTCCTCCCCCTTCCCTGAGCTAACCTTGCAGAGCGCTCTGGAGCTGCAGTCGGTGCCAGAGCAGCTCGCTCGGGAAGCTCTGCACAGACCCAGCAGAGGTGTGAAGGGTCTGAAAGATGAGATGATTAAACTTGCTTGGGGAGAGAGCTGGCAGAGGCGTTTTTCAGCGTGGTTAGGCTGTTGCCTTGCAGGATGGCTGGCGTGCATTGTGCCTGCCCTTTCAGCTGTGACCTGTTCATTTCCAGTGCAGGGCGGTGGAGGAAGCAGCTGGCACATAGGAGAGCTCTGACTCTCTGGAGAGCAGCCTGTGGGGATGGCCTTGGCTTGGCTGGAGGCTCTACAGGGAATCACAGAATTGATTTGGTTGCAAAAGATCTCTAAGGTCAGCAAATCCAACCTTCAACCTAACCCCACCATGGCCATCAAACTGTGGCCCCAAGTGCCATGGCCACAGGTTCTTGAACACCTCCAGGCATGGGGACTCCACCACCTCCCTGGGCAGCCTCTGCCAATCCCTGACCACTCTTGCAGCAAAGACATTTTTCCTCATCTTCAGCCTCAGCCTCCCCTGGCACAATTTCAGGCCATTTCCTCTCCTTCTATCACCTGAGACTAGGGAGAAGAGACCAACCCCCAGCTCACTGCAACCTCCTTTCAGGGAGCTGTAGAGAGCAATGAGGTCTCCCCTCAGCCTCTTTTTGTCCAGACTAAACACCCTCAACTGCTCCTCCCCAGTGCTGTTCTCCAGACCCTTCCCCAGCTTTGTTGCCCTTCTCTGTACAGTCTCCAGCACTTCAATACTCTTCTTGGAGTGAGGGGCCCAAAACAGCCCAGGATTTGAGGTGTGGCCTCACAAGTGTTGAGTACAGGGGCACAATGACTTTATTCTTCCTGCTGGCCACACTATTCCTGAACTGAGCCAGGATGCTGGTGGCCTTCTTGGCCACCTGAGCACACTGCTGGCTCATATTCAGCCCTTATCAACCAAACACCCTCAGGTCCTTTTCTCCTGGGCAACTTTGCAGCCGATCTACCCCAAGCCTGGAGCGTTCATGGAGTTGTTGTGACCTAAGCACAGGAGCCTGGTCTTGGCTTTGTTAAACCTCATGGAACTGACCTAAACTCATCAGTGCAGCCTTGTGAATGATGCACAGCACAGTGCCTTAGGTCAGAAGAGCCTGAAGGTGCTTCAGCAGTGGCTTGTCCAGCACCCTGCAGGCTCCATCTCACAACTTCTAACAACGTTTTGCATTACAGAAGCGCTAAACAGACAGTGCAGCCCGGGGCCTTTTGTTGTGCAGCTTCCCCTTTAACGACAAAGCACCATCACAGGATTTTTCCTAACGTGTAAAATCTCTTCTCCCTCCCTGCTGTTTGCAATAAGCCTCTGGAAAGCTGGAAGGGCTCTCAGTTTCCTTTCCCGCTCACACGCGTGCTCCTGCGAGCCTCGCCAGCACTGTTTGGCTGTTTGGAGTGAAGGGGAGGATTTCTAGTTGTTATTTTCCTTGCTCCCCCCCCCCTTTTCCCAGGTCAAAGAAGTGTAGCATTTGTTTCTGGAAACAACCCTGCTTTTAGAGAAGAGAATTCCATGGCCTCTGCAAACATATCAGCACAAACCAGGTTGTGTGCGTTGAGCTGGCTCTGGATGACTGTACAAGAATCAGGCTCCTTCCTTGCTTTATGGTTTCATGGCCACTGCAGTTAGCAAGGACTCTTAAGAAACCTTTGAAGGGATCATAGAATGGTTTGGGTTGGAAGGGACCTTAAAGAAACTTAGTTTTAACCCCACTGCCGTTGGCAAGGACACCTCCCTCTAGCCCAGGTTGCTCAAGGTCCTATCCAAATTGTCCTTGAACACCTCCAGGGATGGGAGGATGTCCACAACTTCTCTGGGCAACCTGTTCCAGTGTCTCAACCACCCTCACTGCCAAGAATTTCTTCCTCATCTTCAGTCTCAATCTCACCTTCTTAAGTTTCAATCCATTCCCCCTCATCCTGGCTCTCCCAGCCCTTGTCAAAAGTCCTTCCCCAGCTCTCCTGTAACCCCTTCAGGTACTGGAAAGCTGCTCTAAGGTCTCCCTGGAGCCTTTTCTTCTCTAGGCTCAACAGCCCCAGCTCTCTCAGCCTATCCCTGTAGGGGAGGTGCTCCAGCCTTCTGATTATCTTTGTGGCCCCAAGCAGTTCTATGTCCTTGTGTTGGGGGCACCAGAGCTGGACACAGTACTTCAGGTGGGGTCTCACCGGAACAGAGTAGTACAACATCAGCTTTACTGGGCCTGTGGGACAGTCAGGATGCTTAGCAGTTTTCCCCTGCTCAGTGCTGTGATTGCAGGGCAGGGTTTGAGTCTGTTGTTAGGACAGATGGGCAGGGTTTGTTCGCTGACTTTTTCTCTGAAGCCTATGGGGAGTAAAAGCGTGTTGCCAAGATTTAGTAAGAGCGTGTTGGTCATAGCTGTTGAGGGGCACTACAGAGCTGTCTGTCTTCAAGTTACTTTGTTGCAAACAAAAGGCTCCTGGAGAAGAAGATTGCCTTCTGCCTCCTTCCTTTAGCACTAGTCGAGCTGGAGGGGAAGTAGGTAGCACTGCTGTTCCAAGGAGTGCTTTCCTGCCTGTGCATGGCATGGGGATCCTTGGGTCAGCTTTGGGACCTTCCTGCATGTGGTGTGCTAGCTCAGTAGGTGTTTGTGCTGCTGAAGTCATCTTACAAGTATGAGACTCAGCATCAGGTCTGGGGAGCCTGGAAGGGACTCCTTGGCACCACAGACACCTGTAAACAGATGAATATTGCCTTTGGCCATGGGTTTTCTGGCCACACTCTTCCTTTAGGAGACAATGAGATCATGCTGACAGGTCCTGATTCTGTATTTGGCTGTTCTTTCTCCACTGGTACAGCTGAGCAGGGGCACTAGAGAGAGAAGAGTTATAACTGAGACTAGAAATCCATGCAGCCTTTTGTCACAGGTTGTGGAAAAGCTTTGAGCATGGTGTCCTGGGGCTGAAAATCCAGGCAGAAGTTGGCACATCCCCTACACTTGCTTGTCTCTGTGCCAGAGCTTCTGCTTTGCCTGCTCTGTGGCAGGCTGGGATGGGGAATGGCTGGAGATCAGCCACTACAGTTAGGAGAGCTTCACTGGCTGTATCACACTTACAAACCTAGGCAGCCTGAGATGGTTGGAGAATCACAGAATGGCTTAGGTTGGAAGGGACCTTAGAGATCATCTATTCCAACCCTAGTACCACCAACCCTAGTACCACCAGCCCAGTTTGCTCCAGGCCTCATCCAGCCTGGCCTTGAACCCCTCCAGGGAGGGGGCAGCCACAACCTCCCTGGGCAGCCTGTGCCAGAGTCTCTCACCACCTTCACTGTTAAGAATTTCTTCCTAATCTCCAGTCTCAATCTCCCCTCCTCCAGCTCACAGTTATTGCCCCTTGTCCTGTCACTCCCAGCCCTTGTCAGAAGTCCCAGCAAGCATGCCTGCTTTGTTTACCTCCTCTGCCCACCAGGGTGGCTGAAGAAAAGCAGTAAGACATTTCTCACAGCTCCCCACATTTAGTTCCAGTACAAAACACTAAGAGGAGTTGTCTCTGCCAGTCACTGTGACAAGATGCACCCAAAGAAGATGATTTAGACCATCCCAAAGCTATTTTGCAGTTATTGCTGTTCAATTCAGAGGAGGCTGCTGCTGCCCCTCTTGCTCTCCAGCTCTCACTGGGAGCCTCTCTCTTTATCTGAGGGTGCATCATGGCTGATTTATGACATTCACCAGCTTGACCGAGGGCAAACTCCAGAGCTGCAGAGCTGTCAGCTGTTCGTCTTTCCTCCTCATACATGGAGACACCTGTCAGGATGGGTGTCACCTCTCTAACCTTCAGTTGTGACTCTGCTTCCTGTGCACACCTTGAGCTGTGAGTATGTGTCTGGGGTTATTTTACTGCTTGTGTTGGAGGAAGAGGGCCTGCCGGTTTGAAATATTGATGCTAATATCACAGGGCTGTGGCTGTGACAATCTGGGAGCCTCGAAGAGAGGCCTTTGACACAGTCCCCCACAGCAAACTCCTGGCCAAGCTGTCAGCCCCTGGCTTGGACAGCAGCACTCTGAGCTGGGCTAGGAACTGGCTGGAGGCTGAGCCCAGAGAGTGGTGGTGAATGGTGCCACCTCCAGCTGGCAGCCAGGCACAAGTGGTGTGCCCCAGGGATCAGTGCTGGGCCCCATCCTGTTCAATATCTTTATTGATGATCTGGAGGAGGGCATTGAGTCCATCATCAGTAAATTTGTGGACGACACCAAGCTGGGGGCAGGAGTTATCTGTTAGAGGGTAGGAGAGCTCTGCAGAGGGACCTTGCCAGGCTGCACAGATGGGCAGAGTCCAAGGGCAGGAGATTGAACACATCCAAGTGCCAGGTTCTACACACTGGCCACAGCAGCCCCAGGCAGTGCTACAGGCTGGGGTCAGAGTGGCTGAGAGCAGCCAGGCAGAGAGGGACCTGGGGGGACTGGTTGAGAGTAGGCTGAACAGGAGCCAGCAGTGTGCACAGGGGGACAAGAAGGCCAAGGGCATCCTGTCCTGCATCAGGAACAGTGTGGCCAGCAGGAGCAGGGAGGTCATTGTGCCCTGTGCTCAGCACTGCTGAGGCCACCCCTTGAGTCCTGTGTCCAGTTCTGGGCTCCTCAGGTGAGGAAAGATGTTGAGCTGCTGGAAGGTGTCCAGAGAAGGGCAAGAAAGCTGGGGAGGGGTCTGGAGCACAGCCCTGGGAGGAGAGGCTGAGGGAGCTGGGCTTGCTTAGGCTGGAGAAGTGGAGGCTCAGGGGAGACCTTCTTGCTCTCTCCAACTCCTTGAAGGGAGGTTGTAGCCAGGTGGGGGTTGGTCTCTTCTGCCAAGCAAGCAGCACCAGAACAAGAGGACACAGTCTCAAGCTGTGCCAGGGGAGGTTCAGGCTGGATGTTAGGAAGAAGTTCTTCCCAGCAAGAGAGATTGACCCTTGGGGTGTGCTGCCCAGGGAGGTGGTGGAGTCACCATCCCTGGAGGTGTTTAGGAGGAGACTGGATGGGGTGCTTGGTGCCATGGTTTAGTTGATCAGATGGTGCTGGGTGATAGGTTGGACTGGATGGTCTCAAAGGTCTCTTTCAACCTGGTTATTTCTATTCTTTTAGCTTGGACATTATGCTGAATGCCCTGGGGGATTTGGTGTGGTGCAAAGGCAAAGAAAGGGCTTTGCAAGGTGTGGTAACATGCTTCAGGTGCAGAAAGAATGGATGGTGTCCTCTGGGCATGGGAGATTGAGGGCACCCTCAGCAGCTTTGCAAGTGATACCAAGCTGAGTGGTGTGGTTGGCCAGGATGTCATCGAGAGGGACCTGGACAGGCTGGAGAGGTGGCTGAGGAGAATCTCATGAGGTTCAAGAAGGCAAAGAGCTAGGTCCTGCACCTAGGTAGGGGCAGTGCTAGATGACAATGCAGGCTGGGAGTGATGAGACTGAGAACAGGCCTGCAGAGCACTTGGGGCTGCTGGTGGGGGAGAAGCTGGACAGGAGCCAGCAATGGGCTCTTGCAGCACAGAAGGCCAAGGGCAGCCTGGGTTGCATCCAAAGCAGTGTGGGCAGAGCTGGAGAGACTCGATTCTGCTCCTCTGCTCTGGAGAGACCTCACCTGCAATGCTGTATCCAGCTATGGGGCCCCCAACACAAGCAAGACGTAGACCTACTGGAGAGGGTCTGGAGGAGACCACAAAGATGATCAGGGGGCTGGAGAACCTCTGCTATGGGAACTGGGGCTGTTCAGCCTGGAGAGGAGAAGGCTCAGGGAAACCTTAGAGCAGTATTTCAATGTGTGAAGGGGACCTACAGGAATGTTGGGAGGGACTGTTTAGAAGAGCTTGGAGTGATAGAACAAGGGGCAATGGTTTGAAACTGGAGCAGGGCAGATTCAGGTTGGACATGAGGAGGAAGTTCTGCACAGTGAGGGTGGTGAGACACTGGAACAGGTTGCCTGAAAGGTTGAGGCTCCATCCCTGGAGACATTCAAGGCCAGACTCGGTGTGTCCTTGGGCAGCCTGCCCTATTTGGAGATGTCCCTGCTGCCTGCAGGGGGTTTGGACAAGATGGCCTTGGAGAATCCATTCCAAGCTGATGCAAGCTGTGAATCTGCGATGGGTGGGGCTGAAAATGGGAAAGGTTCAGCCTGGGCCTTGGGAAGAGGCCCCTGCCAGAGTTTGTTTGCTTTGGTTTGTGATGTAACTGAAAAGAAAGCAGCTGCCCAGAAACCCAGGCGCCTCAGGATTGATTGCTGTGGAGGAAGAGGTGAGGACCCAGCTCCTTGGCAAGGCTGGAGGCAGGGTGAGCTGGAGGTGGTAGGTCGGCAGCATCCCTAGAGCCTCAGTTCACAGAGCACTGAGCAGTTCTGCTGTGGGGCTCCTCATTAGCTAATCAAACTGAGTAGCCAGCCTGAAGGCACAGTGATGAGGGCTGAGAAACTTCTGCAAGGAACTTTCAGAGTTGTTCTCATCTCTCTGATTCTTTTAGGACTTCCAGCCACGTGTGGAGTTGATAGGCAGTCAGAACACCCTGGCTTCCTTGCATGTCTGATGACCCCTTCCCAGCACGACATCATCACGTGGCTTGGGAATAAACTGCCACAGGGGACCATGGACCTCAAGCTAGCCCCATGCAGAGCCTACCCCTCAGTTCTTGGAGGGCTTTATGCAGACTGAGCTGTGCCCCTTCCAGTTCTGAGCTGGCTTTGTGCCTTGCCCTGCCTGGCCTAATAAGCTCTCTCCAAATGGATGGTGCCCTCTAGGGCGCAGGAGCTGACTGCAGAGCTCTGTCTGGGCACCGTGGCTCCCTTTCCTGCCCTGCTGCTGTGAAGAGGGGGAACTGGCTGTAGGGTATGTTCTGCATCTCAGTGCTGGCTTTTATCTTAACTTGGGGAGACCTTCTTGCCCTCTGCAGCTCCCTGAAAGGAGGCTGGAATGAGGTGGGGGTTAGCTTCTCCCACCTCTTCCTCTTCTCCCAAGGAACAAGCAACAGGACAAGAGGAAACAACCTGAAGTTGTGCCAGGGGAGGTTTAGGTTGGACACAGGAACGATTTTTTCCCCAAAAGGGTTGTCAAGGCCTGGCCCAGGCTACCCAGGGCAGTGGTGGAGTCCCCATCCCGGGAGGGACTGAAAAATCGATGTAGATGTGGTGCTGAGGGTTATAGTTTAGTGGTGACCTGGCAGTGCTGGGTTAATGCTTGGACTCAATGATCTTAAAGGTCTTCTCCAACCAAAATGATTTCATGATTCTAATCAGTGTAGTCAATGGCATGACAAGCAGCCTGTGCTTATTCAGCTTCTCAGCTGTTCCAGTGCAGGGTATAGCTCTTGCTAGGAAAGGTGTTCAAACCTAAGTGGTTGTTGGTGACAGTATCACAGAACATCACAGCACAGCTGGGCAAGTTGAAGCTGTGCAGGAGAGGACTCACCTCTTGTCCTGTGCCAGAGGGGTCCCTGCATCTGATGCATCAGGGCAGCAGCATGGGAAGACATCATGAGTTCTTGTGCATACCAGTTGTATAGAGAGTGGAGTTTGAGCACCTTGGGGTGCTAATTGGTAAAGAAAATGCTTCTAAAACCGTTGGATGACCACACTGAGAGGCTGGGAGTGAAGGACAGCAACCCAGACTCTGAATTCAGCTGAAGTTTCACTCACTGAGCAAAATGAGAGGGAGAGGGTTTTCTCTGCCAAGTTCCTTATTGAAACATGAAAGACTTTTCTTGGCTCCTTGCAGAAGACACTGTTACAGCAGAGTGGTCCTGTGCATGACACTTCCTTCAGGCTGAGCTCCACTGCAGCATCAGCCAGCGGATGTGGCCACTGCTTGTTGTGTTCCCACTGCTGCCGGCAGGTCTGGGGGTGTGATTGTCCCCCTCTAACTCAGCACTGTTGAGGCCACACCTTGAATACTGTGCTCAGTTTTGGGCCCCTCACTACATGAAGTGCTGGGGCAAGTCCAGAGAAGGGCAACCAAGCTGGTGAAAGGCCTTGTACACAAGGAGCAGCTGAGGGAACTGGGGCTGTTCAGTCTTCAGAAGAGGAGGCTGAGGGGAAACCTCATTCTGTCACTTGGTCTGAAGAGGAAACAGCCTCAAGTTGTGCCAGGGAAGGTTGGACAGTAGGCAAAATGTCTCCACAGAAAGATTCTCATGCCCTGGCACAGGCTGCCCAGGGAGGTGGTAGAGTCTCCATTCCTGGAGGTGTTTAAAAGCCATGTGGATGTGATGCTGAAGGATGTGTTTTAGTGGCAGTGGCTTAGCAGCCATGGTGGCACTGTGAGCTCTAGGTGAGTGGTTGGACTGGATGACCTCAAAGGTCTCTTCCAACCTCACCAGTTCTATGGTTCTGTGTTCACCTCCATGCTTGTTGGATCTTTTTGTTGAGCTATTTCAGTTCATTTAGCCTTGCTGCCAGCATTGCCTGCTAAACCAGCTGTGCCACAGCCAAGTGCTGGAGCACTCAGGGAAAATGTGGCTGGGGTTTAGATGGTGAAGGAACCTCAGTCTTAATGACTCTCATCTTTCCCAAATGGACTTGATTTCCTGAGGCAAGCAAGGTCCGCTGAGGAAGGATCATTCTTTTCACTTGAACTTTTTCTTTCTTTTTCAGTGTGTTCTTGGGCAGTGCAGGAGACAAGGGCCTGGGTTAGACACAACCTTTGGTCAACAGATGGCTTGCAGTGTCTCCTGTTCTGAAAGATGCTCTATGTGCATGCATGTTAAGATGACTATTAGAGTAGCATCACTGGTTGCATATACTTGCAAGAGAAAGTATTTCATGTCTCCACAGAGCATTGCTTTGGGGTAGAAGTCCTCCAGCATGAGGCCAGGCTGAGAGTTGGGGTTGTTCAGCCTGGAGAACAGAAGGCACCAGGGAGACCTTCTGGTAGCTTTTCAATGCTTAAAGAAGCCTCTCAGAAAGCTGGGGTCAGACTTTCGTGCAGGGTCTGTTGTGACAGGCTGAGGGGTGATGGTTTGAACTGAAAGAGGGAGATTGAGAGTGGAGAGAAAGGAGAAATGTTTGACACTGAGGGTGGTGAGAGCCTGGCCCGGGTTGCCCAGAGAGGTGTAGATGCTGGAACCATAGTATCAGTCAGGGTTGGAAGGGACCACAAGGATCATCTAGTTCCAACCCCCTGCCATGGGCAGGGACACCCTACACTAGATCAGGCTGGCCAGAGCCTCATCCAGCCTGGGCTTAAACACTTCCAGGGACAGGGCCTCAACCACCTCCCTGGACAACCCATTCCAGGGCTTCACCACTCTCATGGGGAAGAACTTCCTCCTCACATCCAGCCTGAATCTCCCCACCTCCGGCTTCCGTCCCTGGAACCATTTCAGATCAGGTTGTCTGGGGCTGTGAGCAACCTGCTGTAGTTGCAGCTGTCCCTACTGAGTGCAGGGGGGTTGGACTGGATGAGCTTTAAAGGTCCAACCCAAACCACTCTATGATTGCTGCAGTCACGATTCCTAGTGCCCAGGGTCTTTGCAGTCCCTCAGACCTACAAGTCTGTGACACCATTTGGTTCAGCTTCTTAATTCCAGGGAGACTTGAATTTTATCTTTCCACATTCCTTCAAAGCTCCTGTGTTCACCCTCTTCCCCCCACTTCAGCTTTCCCCTGCTGGAAAACACAGAGCACATTGTGAAGCCCAAAGCAGGAGCTGACTGAGCCATCCTATCCTTCCTATTTAGGCTGCCACTGTGCATGGAACAGGAGGTTTGCCTTCAAAATGCTCCTGCCAAAACATTCTGCTGCTGTCATGGAACTGGTGCCCATTTGATTAGCTGTTGCTGTGTCCTTTAACTTAGCATTTTAAAGAATGTAGGCTTCTAGCACCTTAACAGTCTGGGAAAGAGAGTTTTGCTATCCTTGAATCATTCTGATTGTTCTAGAAGCAGTGTTTGGGATCTCTTCTCCAGATCTCTGGAGAAAGGCTCTGGTCAGAAGTGGTCCCTGTCCTTAAAGGATTTCACCCTCTGCAAACTGGGAATTACTGGATGGAAGGGGCAGTCTGAATGTTAGGATGTGGGCCTGTAGTCCTTCAGGATCAGGTCTTCCTCTCCCCCTTGGAACCACAAAGACCAATCCAGCAATCCACCAGTTTTATGTTATTAGAACATCTCTCTTATGGGGAAAGACTGAGAGAATTTGGGCTTTTTAGTCTGGAAAAGGGCAGACTGAGAAGGGATCTCATCAGTGCTGAGCAATACTTCAAGGGTGGGTGTCAGGAGGATGGCACCAGGCTTTTGTCACTGGTTTCCAGTGACAGGACAAGGGGTAGTGGGCACAAATGGCAACATGAGTTCCATATGAAGAGGAACTATAAGAGTGACAGAGCCCTGGAACAGGCTGCCCAGATAAGTGCTGGAGTCTTCATCTCTGGAGACATTCAAAACCTACCTGGCTATGCTCCTGTGTGACCTTCTTTAGGTGAACCTGCCTTGGCAGGTGGGGATTGGATTCAATGATCTCCAGAAGTCCCTTCCAACCCCCAGCATTCTGTGATTCTGTGACTGTTTCAGCACCTGGAAGCAGGATTGGTTCTGGAGCTGACAAATGCAGTTCCTGCTGGGAGCATCTCCTCAGCTCTTCAGCACTGCATAGAGCTGTAGGGATGTGTCGCTGTCCCCCCCCGGGAGAGGGGGCATGGACTTGGTGCTGGGTTGGTGCCTTTAGAGCAGGCACAGTGCAGTGCAGGAGTAAACAGCCTTACCCATTGTTCCTGGCATCCTTACTACCTGGGGCAGATCCATGAGCTCAGGGCAAATGGGTGTCAAGACTTTATCCATGTGCCGAGGTGATGTCACTGACATGTATGGAATGGGATGGAACCACAGAATGCATTGGGTTGGAAGGGACCCTCAAAGATCATCTCCTCCAAACACCCTGCAGTCATCAGGGACACCACCAGGTTGCTCAGGGCCCCATCAAGCTCGACCTTCAATGACTCCAGGGACAGGACCTCCACCACCTCTCTGGGCAGCCTACCAGCTGGTAGTGAGTGAGGTGCTGCTCTGAAGAGAGCAATGAATCTCTCCAAGTTCCTGTGTCCCCCATAAAACAATCAGTGACAACTTGGGGTGATATTCCAGGGAGAAAGTGGGGTCTGAGGAGTTTGCTGGCCAGGGAGCAGTGCTTCCATGACAATGGTGGGAACTGTGGGTGGCTGTTGTTCCCGGAAATACACTCAAGTGCCCTTTTTCCACCAGGGAATTAAAGAAGCTATGCAGCCTTGTCCTAGTCTCATTAATGAATTTAAACCAGGTTTTGGCAGAAGGCAGCCAAGCACATCAGGAATGGAACAGAAAAATCTTCTTCCTGAGCCCAAGAGCCTGGAAACTTGCTTCTCACACCATGGAAAGCAAGGGACAAATGCAGTCCTTGTGTTGTAATCTGAAATCTTTTTGCTCTTCTCCCTCCTGCCAACCCCCATCCTCTGTGTGTGTGTGTGCCTGAGTGCACAGCCTATTTATTAGCAAATTTAAAGCCACAGGCACAAAAACTGCTGTGGAGTCACCCTGGGACCCCCTGCACTGCAGGGGGAATGTTTTTGTCTTAAAAGGTTCTTAACCAAAGCAGCTCAATTCAGCCTTTTGATCGCCTTGGCTACAGCTTCAGGTGCTGCATTCATGGGGTTTGGTTTTTCCTTTTAACCCTTCTCTCTTCTTCAGTCTGATCTGCATTTCTTGACAGGTGATTGTTATTGCTGAAAGAGCTGACAACTCTTGGTAGTCTCAAGTGCTGGAGAAGCCCAGATGGTGGTTGGGAAGAAAGGTTGTGAAAAACTTAGATGATGTTTGTAGCTTGCACAATAATTCAGGCCAGAGCTCAGCACTCCTGCCTGCACCACCACCAAAGGTGGACAGGATCTACCCTGGTTCCAGAGCATCTCTAAGATCACAGAGCGTCTTGGGCATCAGTGAGGGGCATTCCTCATCATGACATTTGGAGCAAAGTGAGGCTGCTGACAAGGAGGCAACTCCTTTGGCAGGAGTTTTCGGCATTTCCCTGTCTCTCTCTGTAGTGCTGTTTCCTAACCCTCCTCAATTAGGGCTTTGTCCTTCTTGGCTGGGCCAGGGCCTCACCACCCTCAGTGTTAAGCATTTCTTCCTTCTCCCCTGCCTGAATCTCAGTTCAGACCGTCACCCCTTGTCCTGTCACAACAGACCCTGCTCAAAAGTCTGTCCCCAGCTTTCCTAGAAGCCCCTTTAAGTGCTGAAAGGCAGCAATAAGGTCCCTCTGGAGCCTTCCCTTCTCCAGGCTGAACAGCCCCAACTCTCTCAGCCTGGCCTCACAGCAGAGGGCTTCCAGCCCTCCTATTATTGCATGGCTTTCTCTGGACCTGCTCTAACAGTCTTTGTCTTTCTTGTGCTTCTGGGTTTGTTTTCACAGCGAGTGCCTCTTAAAAATTCATCTCATTAATCTGTGGCTTGTCTGAGTCCAAAGGAGCAGCTCATCAAATCCAGGCAGTCAGTGAACAAATACCTTCTTCCTATGCTGAAGGGACACCTCATGATGTGTCAGTTAAGGTATGTCCATGCTGGACAATGGGAGTCCTGGTAGAAAGACTTGGGCAACTAGCAAATACCAGGATGAACTAAATTGCATGCAGGGCCCTATTTTTAACTCCTTAGCATGCAGAATTCTTTGTAGCTGCGGCTTGGCAGGGTCCTGCCTCTTGCAACAGGGGTCACTGCTTTCACAGCTGAGTTTGCCTTAGCTGTGAAAGTTGGGGGTTTCTTTGTACCATGCTGTGGGACTCTGCTTGGCTTCCCCACCCTTAGACTTCCATCTGCATGCTTCAAAATAGTGAGAGGAAGAGGGCAGAGAAGAGAACAAAGGCTGGTAACACCAATGGAAGGAAACCAGGGAAATTCAGGAGGAAATGGACAGTGGGAACTACAAAACGATCCAGCTGGGCTGAATGGATGGGGAGGGAGTGCACCAGGGATGCTTTCAGCCTGGGATTCAGGGCTCAGGACCTGCATTGTGGAGCTGAACTTTCCTTTGACTCAGTGACCTATTCAGACACCTAACAAAGTCCATTATGTGTGGTCAGCTTGTTTATGCCCAGTGCTGGGCTTTTCTTGCCCCCCCTTCTTTTTTATGTACAATAAAACAATCTGTCACCTCAGGAGGAGGAAAAACAACTTTTCTGTGAGGGTGCCCAAGCCTTGGCTGCCCAGAGAGCTTGTGGAGTCTCTTTCTCTGGAGAGATTCCAAACCTGCCTGGCCATTGTGATCCTGGGCAAACTGCTGTGAGTGTCCCTGCTTTAGCAGGGGGTTGGACTAGGTGATCTCCAGAGGTCCTTTCCAGCCCCTTCCATCCTGGGATTCTGGGATTCTACTTGGAATGTGGCCAGGCTGAGCTAGATTTCACTGTTCAGGCACTTGACCATCAGCTTTCAGCAAGCCTCTTGTTACTTAAGAAAGATTTAAGAGCACCAACTAGGGTGACAGGGTGCTCAGGGAGAACATCTGCTGATGAAAACACTTCTTGGTTGTGATAGCCTCTTTTCTTTGGAGGATGAAGGGGGTGGGAAAGAGGTAGTAAGAGGTGAGTTCCTGCCCTGTGGTTATTAAATTGGTACCATGAGGTAGCTTGACAAGTCCAGAATAGGGCTGAGGTTTGGTAGTAGCATGGGACCAGCCTGCCAGCTACGCTCATGTATCACTGCAGGGTGAGAGCAGCAGAGGCAAGACCCAGGGAGCTGGGGGAGGACATCTCCACTGTGGAGAAGTAAGCAGTGCTGCTGCTGCCCTGCATCCTTGCTGCAGAATAGGTGGGGCTTAGATTTGTTCTAAGCTGCAGAGAAACCATCTGGCCCAGACTTGAATGGAGGGGGATCCCTGGAGAGGCTTTGCATGGTCTCTGTGGAAGTCAGGGCAGCAGCTGCAGGAGGGCCCGAGCATGCTCCACAGCAGAGAGATCCTCTGCAGCCTTGGGCAAGCCCATGGTTTTAGCCCTCTTACTTGGAAGCAGCTCCTACCTCTGCTACAAAATCCAGTGTGAGTTGATGTTGGATCATATCGTGGCTCTGACTAATGTGAGAGCTTAACTACAGCTTTTGAGTTAGGAGGAGCCAGGTAGCCTTGAAGCACTGGAACAGGCTGCCCAGGGGAATGGTGGAGTCACCATCCCTGGAGGTGTTCAGAAAACACGTAGAATAGCATAGCATAGCATAGCATAGCATAGAATTAACCAGGTTGGAAAAGACCTTTGAGATCACTGAGTCCAACCTATCACCCAACACCATCTGATCAACTAAACCATGGCACCTAGCACCCCATCCAGGCTCTTCCTGAACACCTCCAGGGATGGGGACTCCACCACCTCCCTGGGCAGCACATCCCAAGGGCCAATCTCTCTTGCTGCGAAGAACTTCTTCCTAACATCCAGCCTGAACCTCCCCTGGCACAGCTTGAGACTGTGTCCTCTTGTTCTGGTGCTACTTGCCTGGGAGAAGAGACTAACCCTCAGTAGATGTGGCACTTTGGGACATGGTCTGGTGGTCATGGAGATGTTGAGCAAAAGGTTGGACTTGATGGTCTCAGAGCAGACTTTTTCCAACCATAATGATTCTGTGATGCTAGGAATTGACTTGGCCTTAGCCTGTGGGTTTTTTTGCACGAGGATGGCATTCCCAGCTGAGGGAGGTGCTCTTTCACCCAACCCACCAAGAAACAGTTGTAAGCAGTGACTGAAAGAGCTGGAGCTAGAAATAAGGTAGATATATTTCGTGGGGGAGAGCAATTTGGGTGCTGGAGCAAGTCTCTGCAGGCAGTGGTGCTTTCTCTGCCTATTTAAAGAGAGAAAGCACTTTGGCAGCTTGCTTGTTCCATCTTATGCTGTTGTTTAACCACTGCTCTTTTGGTTACAGCCACTTAACAGTTTCTAAGATGATTTTTTTTTTTTTTTGGGGGGGAATGAGTTCTATGCAGTCAGGGAAACATCTGTCATCATTTGGAGCAGAAACTGTAGTAACTGTGGTCCCTGAAGTGCGTGGGAGAGCTCCAGTTCCTTACTGCAGCCATGCAGTTGCCTGTTGGAGAGCAGAGCTGGCTATCAAAGGTGACTAGGTGGTTTAGTGACGTTGCCCTACATTAGATACATTAAGTGATGCCTCTTTGAAGCACAGAGCACATGAGAGGAGGGGTTTTATTTGTGTGTTTATTCCCAGGAAATCATGCTGCTTTGTAAGCAGAGCCCTTTGAAGTGTCTTAACTTTGGCATCCCCCAAAAGCGGGGCTCTGGCACGTTGGGAAGGTGTCAGCCTGAGCTGTATTTTCCTGACTCAGATCCTTGCAGTAAGGTCTGAGGAATGAAGCATATAAACAGAGCAGGAAAAAAAAAACAGCAACAACCCAGAAGCTACAGTGCAGGTATATAATGTCAATCTTGTCATTGCTTTTAATATTCATTGCCAGACACAGTGATCAAACTTTGTCAGTTTTAAGTTAAGCAACCCTTAGTCCTTGTCAGCTTCTGTCTGTGCACATGAAAGGGATGACTGAGCCTGCAGCTGCTGAAGGCAGCATCTCTCCATTACTTAGATTTCACTAGGTATTTAAAGATTATGTTGGCGCATAGAGGATGAAAGGGTTTGGGTTTTTTCCACTTTATCTTTTAATAAGAAACTTGTATTTGCAGATATGAAAAAGACAAAAGGCTGAAGCATCTAACATGTTCCTCTCCTCCCCACTGCTTCCTCTGAGCCAGGGTGTGGGGGTAGGGGAGCATGTGGAGATCCTACAGGGAATAAAACTATCTCCTTGGGCTGCTGCTTACCACAGCCCTGCTTTGCTTCCTAAAATTGCTGGGTGTAAGGATGTGCTGTGCTGGAGTTCTCATGACATGGGCTGGCTTGCAATGTAGGAGAATGAGCAGCGTACATGGGAATTAAATCTGTCAGGTTTGGGAGGCTTTAAACATGAGCAACAAAGGAGAGGATGAGCTCTTCTCTCTGCCTGTAATGCAGGAAGCTTTGAAAGGTTCCCCTGGTCATTTGCTTTTGCTGTTCCCACTGACTATCAAAGTGTCTTCGTTGTGGTGCTCCAGATCTTTAATCAGAAAATAACCATCCCTGAGATCTCCCTGAGATCTGGCAAAAGCAGCAAGGAGCTAAACAAAGGGACAAGAAAGAAGCAGGGGAAAACAGTTTGCAGAAGGGCTTCCAGCTGTGGGAAGAGGGAAGGAAGACACAGATGCCAGTGTCAAGCAAAGCCAGGAGCTGTAGCTGCATGATGCTAACAAAGAGCAGGGTACAGGCTGTGTTCGCAGCAGCGTGTGCTTGGAGGAGGGTGTGAATGGTTCCCACACAACCTCAAGAGCAGCCTGGAACAGTGTTCAGTGTCCTCCTGCCAGCTGTTTATCTTCACACTGGCAGGTTGAAACAAGTGGTGGAGTTGCCTCAAGGGGAGTGTGTGATGGTGAGCTGCTGGCGTGTGGCAGAACTGACTTCCCTGGTGTCACAGAATCGTTTTGGTTGGAAGAGACCTTTTAAACTCACCAAGTCCAACCCTTAGCCCTGCACTGCCAGGTCACCACTAAGCCATGGCCCTCAGCACCACATCTACACTGCTTTTCAATTTCCCCCAGGGATGGGGACTCTACCACTGGCCTTTGCAGCCTGTACTAGGCCTTGACATCCCTTTGGGGGAAAAGATTGTTCCTTGTGTCCAACCCAAACCTCCCCATTGTCTTGAGATGATGGCTTTGTTAGCAGCTGAACTAGACATAGAATACTCTGACTTAGTGATCAGTAGGCCTGGGGGTGCTGGGAGGGGCTGAGCACCCCAGATCCAGCACCCTCTGTGTCACCAGATGTGTGTGATGTTGGTGAGGAGAATAGAATTAACCAGGTTGAAAGAGACCTTCAAGATCATCCAGTCCAACCTATCACCCAGCACCATCTGATCGACTAAACCATGGCACCAAGCACCCCATCCAGGCTCTTCCTGAGCACCTCCAGGGATGGGGACTCCACCACCTCCCTGGGCAACCTGTTCCAGTGTCTCACCGCCCTCATGGGTAAGAACTTCTTCTTAACATCCAATCTGAATTTACCCACTTCTGGTTTTGCTCCATCCGCCCCTCACCATTCCAATGGCCAATCTCTCTTGCTGGGAAGAACTTCTTCCTAACATCCAGCCTAAACCTCCCCTGGCACAGCTTGAGACTGTGTCCTCTTGTTCTGGTGCTGCTTGCCTGGGAGAAGAGACCAACCCCCACCTGGCTACAACCTCCCTTCAGGGAGTTGGAGAGAGCAAGAAGGTCTCCCCTGAGCCTCCTCTTCTCCAGCCTAAGCAAGCCCAGCTCCCTCAGCCTCTCCTCCCAGGGCTGTGCTCCAGACCCCTCCCCAGCTTTCTTGCCCTTCTCTGGACACCTTCCAGCATCTCAACATCTTTCCTCACCTGAGGGGCCCAGAACTGGACACAGGACTCAAGGGGTGGCCTCAGCAGTGCTGAGCACAGGGCACAATGACCTCCCTGCTCCTGCTGGCCACACTGTTCCTGATGCAGGACAGGATGCCCTTGGCCTTCTTGGCCACCTGGGCACACTGCTGGCTCATGTGGAGGAGGATATGGAGAGCTCCTGAGGATATGGGGAGCTTCAGCCCAGCTAAGCCCACTCACTGGTTTGGGGAGGCAGAAAGAATCTCTGCATTCTGCTGCTGCTGTGCTCTGAGCCATCTTGAAATTTCCATGTGGCTCCGGGTGCAGCCACCTCAGGAAGGGTGAAGGCTTTGAGGAAACCCTGCCACTAAAAGTACTGTTTGTTCCTTGGCTGCTTTTTCCTTTGGGTTGTACACTACCTGTATGTGTAGCTGTGCTGAGAAAGCCTGGCCAGCAGCTCAGCTGCATGCCTAATCCAGACAGGGATTTTCCTTGCCATGCCTTGATTCCTTTGCTCTGCTAGTTTATCCAGTTGTAACAGCCTCAAGGTCTGAAGGCAAGAAGTGTGAGGTGAGGAGGAGGTGATCCTGGCACCTGAGTGGTAGCTAGGTGCCAGGACACATCAGCTTCCCTTAGCCCTGCCTCAGAGTTAGCTGTGAGACTCCATCTTCCCATGCTGCTGTTCTCTCCCCCAGGTCCCAGTGTCTGCCTTATTCCTACCTGGGGAGGGCTCAGGGGTTGTGTCTGTTCTATGCTGAAGTGCAAGACGGAAAAGAAGGACAGTGAGGTGTTGGAGCAGGCGCACAGAAGAGGGCAATGAAGCTGGTGAAGGGTCTAGAGCATGAGACTTGTGAGGAGCAGCTGAGGGAACTGGGATTGTTTAGTCTGAAGAAAAGGAGGCTGAGGTGAGACCTTCTGGCTCTCTACAACTCCCTGAAAGGAGGCTGGAGCAAGGTGAGGGTTGGTCTCCTCTCCCAAGCAACAAGTGACAGGACAAGAGGAAATGGCCTCAAGCTGTGCCAGGGCAGGTTTAGGTTGGATATGAGAAACAATTTCTTCCCCAAAAGGGTTGTGAAACCCTGGAACAGGCTGCCCAGGGCAGTGGTGGAGTCTTCATCCCTGGAGGTGTTGAAAAGCTGTGGAGATGCGGTGCTGAGGGACTTGTTTTAGTGGTGGACTTGGCTGTGCTGGGTTAATGGTTGGACTCAGTGGTCTTTTCCAGCTGAAATAATTCTGTGATGGTTTAGCTCTGAGAGGGTTAATACCTCCAGGTCACCTTTCCTGGTATATAACAACCAGCATCACCTGTAACTTTAGTCCCTCTGCTCATGCAGCCCTTTGCTCCTCCTGAGTTTGAAAGAAATGCGTCATGCCCTCATCTCCAACCAAATGTGCAAGGTCAAGAAGCCAGCAGGGAAAATCTTCCCCCAAGTCAAAAAGCAGAATGAGCACTGGGCCTTCTGAAGTGGTTACCTGGGATGGTAGCGACGCAGCTTCTCCCCTCTGCTCCCTTCCCCACGGAGCTGAACGCAGCAGGGTCTGCTCAGGTAAGCTTCTCCCAACCTGGGGGATGTACCTTGGAGGGAGAAGAAAACTGAAGGGCTTTGGTTTTGTTGTTCCTAACCTAAGAATCCTGCTTCCTAATCAGTGTCTTTAGGCACAGATTTGAAGGGCAAACGCTGTCAGTTTTTCTTCCCTCAGACTTTGTTCTTCTGAGATCGTCTCTGGTGGCACCTTCTCTCCACAGCCTGTTGCTGTTCAGAATTGCCCTTGTTTGGCTCTGCTGCTGAAAAAAAAGTGTGGTCAGGCAGTCTTGCTTTGCTTTGCTTACCTCTATGCAGAGCCAGTGTGGCACTGATAAGTAAGCTCCGGTTTTTCCTTGCCCATTGTCACCACAAGGGCTATCAGGCTTTGGCCATCTCTGTGTTGTCCCTGCTCCTCAAGGCAGGAGGGTAAATCAGAGTCCCCAGGGTAGGTTCCAGTCTGCAGAGATGTTTGTTGTAGCCCCCAGTCTAGGAGGAAGCCTAATCTGACATGCAGAGCCTTTGGTAGTGCCTCTCTGCTGTTCCAGAAGTTGTTTGGCATCAGAGGAGCATTAGTCTGGGATCCCTGAAGGTTCTGTTCTGGTGCTGACAGCTTCCATAGCCTGGAATGGAAGACACTGAGGTACTGGGTATGTCCAGGGAAGAGCAGCGGAGCTGGTAAAGGGTGTAGAGCACAAGTCTTGTGAGGAGTGGCTGAGGGAGCTGGGGTTGCTTAGCCTGGAGAAGAGGAGGCTCAGGGAGACCTCATTGCTCTCTCCAATTCCCTGAAGGGAGGTTGTAGCCAGGAGGGGGTTGGTCTCTTCTCTCTAGCAACCAGCACCAGAACAAGAGGACACAGTCTCAAGCTGTGCCAGGGTAAGCTTAGGCTGGAGGTGAGGAGAAAGTTCTTCCCAGAGAGAGTTGTTGGCCCTTGGGATGTGCTGCCCAGGGAGGTGGTGGAGTCCCCATCCCTGGAGGTGTTCAAGAGGGGACTGGATGTGGCACTTGGAGCCATGGTTTAGTAGCCATGAGGTGTTGGGTGACAGGTTGGACTTGGTGATCTCTGAGGTCTTTTCCAGCCTTATTGTTTCTAACTCCCTGAAAGGAGGTTGCAGTGAGGTTGGGGTTGGTCTCTTGTCCCAAGGAACAAGCAACATGGCAAGAGAAAGCAGACTCAAGTTGTGCCAGGGGAGGTTTAGGTCTGACACGAGGAACAATTTCCCAAAAGGATTGTCAAGGCCTGTTGAGGGCAGTGGTGGAGACGCCATCCCTGGAGGTGTTTTGAAGCCATGAAGATGTGGTGCCAAGGGACATGGTTTAATGGTGACCTGGCAGTGCTGGGTTAATGTTTGCACTTGATCTTAAAGGAGTCTTCCAACCAAAACGGTTTTCTGATTCTCTAAACCTTTCCATCACAGTCTCACGGAATCACAGAGTGTTAAGGGCTGGAAGGGACCTCCAAAGCTCATCCAGTCCAACCCCCTGCCAGAGCAGGAGCACCTAGAGCAGGTCACACAGGAACACATCCAGGCAGATCTTGAATATCTCCAGAGGGGGAGACTCCACAGCCCCCCTGGGCAGCCTGTTCCAGGCCTCTGTCACCCTCACATGGAAAAAATTCTTCCTCTTGTTTCCATGGAACTTCCTCTGCCTTAACTTCCACCACTGCCCCTTGTGCTGGCATTGGGCACCACCCAGCAGAGCCTGGCTCCAGCCTCTGGGCACTCACCCTGCACATAGAATCATAGAATCATAGAATCAGTCAGGGTTGGAAGGGACCACAAGGATCATCTAGTTCCAACCCCCTGCCATGGGCAGGGACACCCTACACTAGATCACGCTGGCCAGAGCCTCGTCCAGCCTGGTCTTAAACACCTCCAGGGACGGGGCCTCAACCACCTCCCTGGATAACCCATTCCAGGGCTTCACCACTCTCATGGTGAAGAACTTCTTCCTCACATCTAGCCTGAATCTCCCCATTTCCAGCTTCATTCCATTCCCCCTAGTCCTATCACTACCTGAGATCCTGAGAAGTCCCTCCCCAGCCTTCCTGTAGGCCCCCTTCAGATACTGGAAGGCCACAATGAGGTCACCTCGGAGCCTTCTCTTCTCCAGACTGAACAGCCCCAACTCCTTCAGTCTGTCCTCATAGGAGAGGTGCTCCAGCCCTCTGCTCATCCTCGTGGCCCTTCTCTGGACACGCTCCAGCACATCCACATCCCTCCTGTAATAGGGGCTCCAGAACTGGACGCAGTACTCCAGGTGGGGTCTCACCAGGGCTGAGTAGAGGGGAGAAGCACCTCCCTTGACCTGCTGGTCACACTTCTCCTGATGCAGCCCAGGATCTGATTGGCTTTCCGGGCTGCAAGTGCACATTGAGAGCTCCTGTTGAGCTTCTCGTCCACCAGCACCCCAAGTCTCTCTCCTCAGGGCTGCTCTCCAGCCAGTCCCTGCCCAGCCTGTATTTGTGCCTGGGATTGCCTCGACCCAGCTGCAGGACCCTGCACTTGGTCTTGTTGAAGCTCATGAGGTTGGCTTGTGCCCACCTCTCCAGCCTGTCCAGGTCCCTCTGGATGGCATCCCTTCCCTCCAGGGTGTCCACTGCACCACACAGCTTGGTGTCATCAGCAAACTTGCTGAGGGTGCACTCGATGCCACTGTCCATGTCACCCACAAAGATGTTGAACAAGACAGGTCCCAGGACTGATCCCTGAGGGACTGCGCTTGTCACTGGCCTCCACTGGGACATGGACCCGTTGACAGCCACTCTTTGGGTGCGGCCATCAAGCCAGTTCTGTATCCATCTAGTGGTCACACATCAAACCCATGTGTCACCAGCTTGGAGACCAGGAGGTGGTGCGGGACAGTGTCGAAGGCTTTGCTCAAGTCCAGGTAAACGACATCAGTTGCTCGCCCCTCATCTATTAATGCTGTCACCTGCTCATAGAAGGCCACCAGGTTTGTCAGGCAGGATTTGCCCTTGGCAAAGCCATGCTGACTGTTCCAAATCACCTCTTCACTGTTCTTCTGAGTCATTAGTGCCTCCAGGAGGATCTGCTCCATGATCTTTCCGGGCACAGAGGTGAGACTGACTGGCCTGGAGTTCCCGGTTCCTCCTTCTTGCCCTTTTTGAAAATGGGAGTAATGTTTCCCCTTTTCCAGCCTGTGGGGACTGCCCCAGTCTGCCATGACTTCTGGAATATAATAGAGAGGGGCTTGGCAACCTCATCTGCCAGTTCTCTCAGCACCCGTGGGTGTATCCCGTCGGGTCCCATGGACTTGAACACTTTCAGGTTCTTCAGGTGATCACGGACCTGAGCTTCACTTATGATGGGCAGTTCTTCCTCCCCGTCCCTGGCATCGTCTGCCAGGACACCAGGAGTGTGGCTGGAGGCCCTTGCAGTGAAGACTGAGGTAAAGAAGTGATTGAGTACTTCAGCCTTTTCCACATCACTTGTGATTAATTCACCACTATCCTATCTGAGGGGGCCCACACCTTCCCTGGTCTTCTTCTTGCCATTAACATACCTATAGAAATTCTTAGTGTTCCCTTTAACCCCCTGGCTAGATTCAGTTCAAACTCTGCTTTGGCTTTCCTAACCAGGCCTCTTGCTGCTCGGGCAGCTTCCTTATATACCCCTGTTCTATCTGTCCTTCCCTCCACTTCCTGTAGAGTTTCTTTTTAAGTGATAGTGTGTCCAGCAGCTCCTTGTTCATCCAGGCAGGCCTCCTAGCATTCCTTCCTGCTTTTCTCCTTGTAGGTATACATAGCTCCTGGACACAGAGGAGGTGGTCCTTGAATACTGACATATTTACAAGCATTAACGAGGTCACCCTCAGGCTTCTTCTCTCCAAGCTAAAGAGCCCTCAGCTCCCTCAGGCTCTCCCTTCATCATTTTTGTGGCTCTGTGCTGGACTCTCTCAAGCAGTTCCCTGAGGTCCTTCTAGAACTGAGGGGCCCAGAATTGGACACAATATTCCAGATGTGGCCTCAGCAGGGCAGAGTAGAGGGGGAGGAGAACCTCCAGGTTGGGTTGTGGACTGTATCTCTCCTCTCTCGACCAGCCAGCACAAGCCTCTCGTTGCAGATCCCAAGTCACCAAGTGTCACATTTGATTGATGGTGGGAGGGAACCACGCTGGCTTTGAATGAACTGCCAAGTCTTGAAATATTTGGCAGTTTTTCCTCCTAATGTTCAAGTCCTGGGGGAGAGCTGGGGAGAGAGCAGTCAGGTAAGGACCTCAGCTTTCAAGCAAGGAGAGAGCAAATTTCTGCCTCTGATGGCTGGAAGGAAAGGACAAATCTGGCTGGCTTCACCTAAGCCATAGAAACTGGAAGGCAAATGAGCACAGGTTCTGCTTTCCCTTCTGTGCCATGCCTGCCTTTTAAGCTGAGCTGGGCTGGGCTGGGCTGGGCTGGAGGGGGTGTGAAGGCTGACTCATGGCTTTTGAACACTGGGCTTGGCAGCTCTAGAGAGGAGCTCCCAATGTGCTCCTGGTTATGCTGGTGTCCATGTGAAACTTGAGGGTGTGCTCCTTAGCAGAATGTGGCTGGGTGTAAGTGGCCTGCCCACCTCTGTGGTTTGGATGGAGCTAATACATCAACACCAGGCAAATCTGCCTCTGGTTGGCTGTTCCCTGCTCCAGGTGTATGGCTGTGCCCAGGGGGGTTGGGTATTGAGGTCTGCAAGGGGAGGGTTGTCATCATGGAACTATCAGGTTGGAAGGGGCCCTCAAAGGTTATTTTGTCCAACCCCCTTGTAGTGAGCAGGGACATCTTTGACCAGCAGGACCTTGTGAGGAGATTCTGCTCCTCTGCTCAGACCCCACCTGGAGCATTGCCTCTAGTTCCGGTGCCCCCAACACAAGAAGGACATGGAACTGTTGGAGCAGGTACAGAGGAGGCCACAAAGAGAATCAAAGGGCTGCAGAACCTCCCCTGTGGGGACAGGCTGAGAGAGTTGGGGCTCTTTAGCCTGGAGAAGAGAAGGCTCCAGGGTGACTTTAGAGAATCCTTTCAGTACCTGCAGGGGGCTAGAGGAGAGCTGGGGAGGGACTTTGGGCAAGGGCTGGGAGTGACAGGACGAGGGACAATGGGAACTGGGAGAGGGGAGATTGAGAATGGAGATGAGGGAGAAATTCTTTAGAGTGAGGGTGGGGAGACACTGGCGCAGGTTGCCCAGGGAAGTTGTGGATGCCTCCTCCCTGGAGGTGTTCAAGGCCAGGTTGGATAAGGCCTTGAGCAACCTGGGCTGGTGAGAGGTGTCCCTGCCCATGACAGGGGGCTTGGAACCGGATGATCTTGAGGGTCCCTTCCAACCCAAACCATTCTATGATCTTTAACTAGATCAGGTTCTTCCAGGCCCCATCGAGTTTGACCTTGAATGTCTCCAGGGATGGGGCCTCAACCACATCTCTGTGCAACCTGTTGCAATGTTTCCCCACCCTCATTGTGAAGAACTTCCTCCTAATGCCCAACCTGAATCTGCCCTACTCCAGTTTTAAACCATTGCCTCTCATCCTTTTGCTCCCAGCCCTTCTAAACAGTCCCTCCCCAGCCTTTCTGTAGGTTCACCCTGGTTTGACTACCTGCCTAGAGAGAAGGCTTTGTCTTGCAGAAGCTGGGGTTTTTCTTCTGGCTTCTGACTATCTAGGCTAAGAAAATTGTTTATTGTCAAGAAATTTACTACACTGCATAGGGTAAAGCCACTGGGTGACTTCTAAATGCATCCTAGTCTTGCCAGTTAAGGGCAGGATGGATCAGCTAGTTTAGTAGCAGCAGTGGAGGAGACCTGGTGGTGTTTCTCTTTTGTTATTTTAGCAGCTGTCTGCAGTGATCTTTAGCTCAGAGGAGCCCATCTCTGCTAATTGACTGTTAAACGAGCTGGCTTGCTGGGCTGCTCCATCTCTACCTTCCAAGCCTTCAAGGAATAAGGCTGTTTAACATAATCTGCCTAATGACTGGAGGGCTTTGACCTTCTGCTGTTAAAACACCAATGTTTGGAGTTAGAAACCAAACCTTTAGGCTGGGGGGAGGGCTATGCAGGGGTGGGGTTTTCCTTCTGAAATGGTAATGTTCCAAACAACAAAGGCTGCTGCTTAACCTCCAAGTAAAACTTGGAAGCAGCACAGAATCAGTCTCAGAGGTAAGTCCCTTTCAGCTCAGGATTTCTAGGCTTGCAGGCATATTCCCACCTGCCTGGACCACCAGTTAAGACACCTACCTGGCCACAGATCCCTTTGTCCCATTTACTGTGCATGCAAACAATGGGTGTTTGCCTGTGTTTATCCAGTTTGGCCAAAACAAAAAGTAAAAAAATCTGAGCCCTGCGGGGCTGGAGCTTCCTTTTGTGTTATGAAACAGGCTGTGCTGGGTGCCAGCCGAAGCATGGTGCCAGACAAAGCATGGTGCCAGCCGAAGCAGCGCTCGCTGCCTGCCAGGCAGGGACACAAGGAGAGCTTGGAGGGGACACATTTGGTGTTGGAGGAGGGATGGTTAGTCCTGTCCTTCAGTGAGGATTCCCACTGCTGGTTTAAAGACCAATGCTGACAGATTCCAGAGGCAATCCCCAAGCCAGGCCTGAAAGCCAGCAGGGCTGGGAGGTCAAAAGAGATTCTCTTTTCCCTCTACTCTGCCCTGTTGAGACCACGTCTGGAGTATTGTGTCCAGTTCTGAGCTCCCCAGTTCAAGAGGGACAGTGAAAAAAAAATTCCCTCATGTTTCCATGGAACTTCCTATGCCTCAACTTCTACCACTGCCCCTTGTGCTGGCATTGGGCATCACCAGGCAGAGCCTGGCTACAGCCTCTTGGCACTCACCCTTTACATATTTATAAACATGAATGAGGGCACCCCTCAGGCTCCTCTGCTCCATGCTAAAGAGCCCCAGCTCCCTCTGTCTCTCCTCATAAGGGAGATGTTCCATTCCCCTAATTATTTTTGTGGCTCTTCACTGGACTCTAGTCCACATCCCTGGAGGTGTTTAGGAAGAGCCTGGATGAGGCACTTGGTGCCATGGTTTAGTTGATCAGATGGTGCTGGGTGATAGGTTGGACTTGATGATCTCTGAGGTCTTTTCCAGCCTGGTTTCAATTCAATTCTATTCTATTCTATTCTATTCTATTCTATTCTATTCTATTCTATTCTATTCTATTCTATTCTATTCTTTCAAGCAGTTCCCTGAGGTCCTTCCTGAACTGAGGAGCCCAGAACTGGACACAGTATTCCAGATGCCTCCTAACCAGGGCAGAGTAGAGGGGCAGGAGAACCAAACCTCTCTTGACCTACTAACCACAGCCCTTCTAATGAACCCTAGAATGGCACTGGCCTTCTTGGCCATAAGAGCACATTGCTGGTTTGCATTTGCAGGATTGGTGTATGGCTCATGATAAAACCTCAAAGTGAGGATCAGCCCTGGGAGCTGCTTGTTCCCATTGTGACCTGAAGCTGCTCTGTGCCACACATCCCATGGAGATGAGTCAGGTTGCCACCTCTTTCTGAGGTGACATTACAGGATGTCTGTCTGCACACGTTGGCCTTTTATTTGGGAGGGGAGAGGAGGGAGATGGTTTCCATTGCAGCAGCAAGGGCAAAGTAGGCTTTTAATAAAGCTTAAATTCTGCAGCTGCTGGCTGAGGTGCAAAAAAAGCCGCTCTGGCATTCAGTCCTCCTGGAGATGAGTCCTTTCCAGCTCACTGCCCTGACCCAGGGATGCCAGCCATCCCTTCTGGTGGTTTCTTGGGTGTTTGTTTTTTTCATTTCCTTTGTGCCACTTTCTCGGATGAGAATAATGGGAGAGTTTCCTCCTTGGCAAGGCTTTTTTCCCTTGGCTTGAGCTTTGCTGCTCATGGAAGTGGTTTGGGTTGGTAATGGGTGGAGAAGAGTCGCAGTGTAGCAGAGGCATCATGGAGGGGACTGTCACTTTTCACTGGGTGTAAATCATCTCCTCAAATCTCTGATTGTAGACCCTGAAGGGAACTAGAAATTGGAAAGCCCAAGAGACAGGAAAAGGAGGACCATCTTTGTGTATGATGCAACAACCCTTTCCAGCCAAGGTCCATGCATGGATCCACTGAGAATGGGCAGAGACGTGCGAGCAGGGCCTCTAAAGCACCAGTCATGGTCCAGATACAATCAAGAACATTTTCTCCCAGTATGACTGATTGAGGCAGATAAGGGAGGGGTTTAGTTCCAGGGAAGCTTTTAGCTTCCTGCTTCTTGCTGGTCCCCTGGGATGTTCAGGTGACCTCCTTGCTTTTGCAGAGTGTGGTCCTGGTGCTGTAGCCTGGTTTGCAGTTGAGGTGGGGCACATCAATGGCTGCTCCAACGCTCTGAGGAGCACAGGCTGCTTGAGGTTGGCTTCAGAAAAGTGAAGGGTCAATCCTAGTTAAGGGACAAGAGATCACGGGCCTGGCTATTCCAAGGGAGCATCTACCCCTCTCCTCCCTTTGCCAACAGCAGCTTCTGAAATCATACAATCACTTGGGTTGCAAGGGACCCCTAAAGGACATCCAGTCCAACCCCCTGCAGTAAGCAGAGACATCCTCAACTAGATCAGGTCTTCCAGAGCCTTGTCGAGCCTCCCCTTGAATATCTCCAGGGATGGGGCCTCAGCCACTTCTCTGGGCTATCTGTTCCATGCATCAGAATTGTTCATGGGCAGAGTCCCTGCTGCAAACCACTGGAAACCACCAAATGTCTTGAAGCAGCGTGAGACATCTGGAGGGACAAGAGAGGACTTTGATTACACCCCTTAGACGAGTGCTCAGGGTCATTGAGCACATTATGGAAGATGTGTTGGGGTATCCTGAGGCAGCTCCAAGGCAGAGCATTATAGCCTTGACCCTTGGTGCACTTGTCACAGATGAATTCACAGAGTCCTGTGCTTGGGTCACAACACCACCCTGCAATGCTCCAGGCTTGGGGCAGAGGGGCTGGAAACTGCCCAGCAGAAAGGGCCTGGGGGTGCTGTTTGACAGCTGGCTGAAGATGTGCCAGCAGTGTGCTTAGGTGGCCAAGAAAGCCACCAGCATTTTGGCCTGGATCAGCAGTATTGTGGCCAGCAGGACCAGGGCAGGGATTGTCTCCTTGTACTCAAAACTGGTGAGACTGCATCTCAGATACTGGAGTCAGGTTTGGGCCCCTCACTCCAAAGACACTGAGGTGCTGGAGCGGGTCCAGAGAAGGGCAACCAAGCTGGTGAAGGGTCTGGAGAACAGGGCTGGTGAGGAGCAGCTGAGGGACCTGGGAGCGTTTAGCCTGGAGAACAGCAGACTGAGGGGAGACCCTCTGGCTCTCTACAACTCCCTGAAATACAGCAAGTGACAAGACAAGAGGAAATGGACTCAAGTTGTGCCAGAGGAGGTTTAGATTGGACATGAGGAATAATTTGTTCCACAAAAAGGGTAGCAGGGCTTGGAACAGGCTGACCAGGGCAGTGGTGGAGTCCCCATCCCTGGAGGGATTTAGAAGCTGTGTAGATGTGGTGTTGAGGGACATGGTTTAACTATGTACTTGGTAGTGCTGGGTTAATGGTTGGACTTGATTATCTTAAAGGTCTTTTCCAGCCTAAACACTTCTATGATTCTATGGAAAGAGGGGGCAGGTGGTGTGCTATGAGTGAGGTTCAATCCCATCTCTCACTTGCTGAGGAAGCTTCTGCAGGAACTGAGAGGAGCCAGGGTGGTGGACTCCAGCAGTGTGGGTCATTGGGTGCTGCATGCTATTGAAGACTTTCACTAGGCCTTATCTGGGAGTGTCACCAAGAAACTGGTGCCAGGAGAAGAGAATGTGAAAGCAAAGAGAGAAACTTTTGCTGGGAGATCTGCTTTGCGATTAAAACCCAACAAAGAAAGGGGCAAACGAGTGGTGACAAGGTTTGCTCAGTGGGTCAAAGGGAATTAAACTGGCTTGAGGGCAGACCATGGAAACAGCTGAAAACTGGGCTGGAAAAGGAGCCTAAGCCAGGAAGTGTCTTGAATTACCATGGCAAGGTGCAAAGGGCAGGGATTCTGTAGGTCTGCAGCTGAAGGTCAGCAGCAGCTGGGTGCCCAGCCTGAGTCCCTGCCCTCGCCAGGGCGGTGGCGTTGCCCTGCGAGCTCTTGCGGTTGAACTCCAGCCTGCATTTTTGGAAGAGGCATCCACTCGCAGTGGAAACACAGTCTGGGATCCACCACATCCTTTGGGAAGCTGTTCCCATGGTTAATGAGTTTACTGCCTGACTGTTACAGCTCTCTGAAGGAGCTGGAATCCTCAGCTGGCAGCCTGCCTGCCTCGCTCAGTGCCGCCGCGCAGCTCTCTGCCTCCCAAGACAAAAAGGACTGAAGGAACCTGCCCAGGGTCAAGCAGGCTGTCCAGGAGAGCCAGGGATCTCAACCTGCTGCCTCCAACCGAGAGGACAGGAGTGAGTTTGGTGAAGCATTTGGCTGTTGATTCATCAGGAGCCCTCTCTGAATGATGCATGCCTTGCTGCTACTCTGCCCTCAGCAGCTGGTAGGTCACACAGGATTTGAGAAACGGCTCTGGCACGGCGCCAAGCAGAGGCTGTGGGATGCTCACCAGCACATTCCAGAGATGATGTGTCATGAAAACCCCAACCCTGCCACCCCTTCTCTGCATGAGGCTTCTGGAGGTAGTGGGAGCCCTGCATTCAGGGGAGAGCTTTGGCTGCTCCGGAGCAGCTTTTGCTTGGTGGATGTTAGCTGAGAAATCTGGGAGCCTCCTGCTAGGCATGGGTGTAAGGGAAGCCTTGCTCCTACCCCCTGCCTGCCTCCAACTGCAAGGTGACAACTGAACTGGGAGAAGTCAGCCGTTTCCATGTCTTTCCTTTGGGGACATGGGATCTATTTCCAGCGACCTGGGACCCTGGGAAGAGGAAGGGCAGCCTTTCTGAGTGGCCGCTGCCAAAGCTGGGAGGTGCTGGGAGGCACTGGGAGGCAGCTTTGCCAGCCTCAGGCATTTAAAACCCTTCAGTCAAGCCCTGAAAATAAACCCCATTGGGATAATCTTAGTTTCTTCTCTGGGATGCATACATTTTTGAGTTCTTTGCACTGTCCTCTGGTTTGTTACTGAGCTTTTTCTGCAGCCACCAGCCTCAGAAGGTTGTAGTTGAGAAGAAAAGTGCATCCTTTAATCAGCTGACTTTTTACTGTGGGCTTACTCCTGGGCTGAATTTCAGGTTTTCCATGGCAAATACTTTTCAAGCTTTCAGGGAATTTCCCTCCTTTCCTTACCACCTGAAATACCCTCTTTGATCTGCATCCTCTGGCCAGCTCTTCATCTGGGGTGGAACACTTCAGGGAAGAAGTGGGCTGGAGCACCTGCCCTGTGGGGACAGGGTGAAAGAGTTGGGGCTGTTCAGCCTGAAGAGACTGCAGGGAGACCTTAGAGCAGCCTTCCAGTACCTGAAGGGGCTTCAGGAGAGCTGCGGAGGGAAGAATAGAATAGAATAGAATAGAATAGAATAGAATAGAATAGAATAGAATAGAATAGAATAGAATAGAATAGAATAGAATAGAATAGAATTAACCAGGTTGGAAAAGACCTTTGAGATCATCCAGTCCAACCTATCACTCAGCACCATCTGATCAACTAACCCATGGCACCAAGCACCCCATCCAGGCTCTTCCTGAACACCTCCAGGGATGGGGATTCCACCACCTCCCTGGGCAGCACATCCCAAGGGCCAATCTCTCTTGCTGGGAAGAACTTCTTCCTAACATCCAGCCTCAACTGCAACATTGTTTTAGAATCATAGAATCATGGAATTGTCAGGGCTGGAAGGGACCTCAAGGCTCAGCCAGCTCCAACCCCCTGCCACGGGCAGGGACACCTCACACTGCAGCAGGTTGCTCACAGTCACCTCCAGCCTGGCCGCAAACACCTCCAGGCATGAGGCTTCCACCACCTCCCTGGGCAGCCTGTGCCAGTCTCTCACCACCCTGATGGGGAAGAACTTCTTCCTCACATCCAATCTGAATCTACCCATTTCTAGGTTTTTTTACCCATTCCCCCAGGCCTATCATTACCTAACACTCTAAAAGTCCCTCACCCACTCCATTTTCCCCCTTTTTCCCCTCAAATCCCACAGCACCTGTGCTCTATTGCAGTCTCCTGCCACCCCAGGTGTGGCCACTTGGCCCTCCCCACCCACTCCCCTTTTTAATCCCCCCAGGAGGGGCAGCAGCCCCAAGCTGAGCCCATCTGGGCTGAGGATCCTCCTCTCACCCCTGGTGAGTGCCCCTGGTGCACCCTGGGTGATGGTGGTGGTGACAAAGGCCGGGGGGGCCTGGTGGCCCCCGGTTAGACAGGAACAATGCCGAGAGCTCCTCCACTATCAGTCCTCCATCTCTTGCTTTATCCTTCAATCTGTCTGGGTCAGAAATTGCTTTATAAAGCTCCACAGCTCCATGGCCCTTGGGTCTATGCCTAGAGATGCAAGTGAGATGAAGTCTTGGTATGATAGACTAGAATAGAATAGAATAGAATTAACCAGGTTGGAAGAGACCTTTGAGATCATCCAGTCCAACCTCTCACCCAGCACCATCTGATCAACTAAACCATGGCACCAAGCACCCCATCCAGGCTCTTCCTGAACACCTCCAGGGATGGGGACTCCACCACCTCCCTGGGCAGCACAACCCAAGGGCCAATCTCTCTTGCTGGGAAGAACTTCTTCCTAACATCCAGCCTGAACCTCCCCTGGCACAGCTTGAGACTGTGTCCTCTTGTTCTGGTGCTGGGTGCCTGGCAGAAGAGACCAACCCCCACCTGGCTACAGCCTCCCTTCCAAGCCCAGCTCCCTCAGCCTCTCCTCCCAGGGCTGTGCTCCAGACCCCTCCCCAGCTTTCTTGCCCTTCTCTGGACACCTTCCAGCAGCTCAACCTCTTTCCTAACCTGAGGGGCCCAGAACTGGACACAGGACTCAAGGGGTGGCCTCAGCAGTGCTGAGCACAGGGCACAATGACCTCCCTGCTCTTGCTGGCCACACTGTTCCTGATGCAGGCCAGGATGCCCTTGGCCTTCTTGGCCCCCTGGGCACACTGCTGGCTCATGTTCAGCTTATTTTTGACAAAGGCTGAGAGTGACAGGATGAGTGGCAGTGGATTGAAGCTTGAGGAGGGCAGATTTAGAGTGGAGATGAGGAAGAAATTCTTGACAGTGAGGATAGGACAGGTTGCTCGGGGAGGCTGTGGGTGCTCCCTTCCTGGAGATGTTCAAGACCAGGTTGGATGAGGCCTTGAGCAATAGCAAGGGGGTTGGAACTGGATGATCTTGAAGGTCCCGTCCAACCCAGCTCATTCTGTAATTCTATGAATTGTGAGGGACACCCCAGAGATGTTACCCTTCCCAGAAGCAAGTATATGTCACCAAACCCTCATTCTTCTTTTCCGCTGGCTGCTTGTAGCAGTGTTCACCTGTTTACTGTTTCCCACAGTCCCACGTGGTGCCAGGCCAGGCTTTCCGCTGGAAGATAACAGATGATATTCCTGCTGTTTATTGACTTGGTGACACTGCAGGGCAGCTGCTCCATGGGGCTGCAGCTTGCTGCTGGCTGCAGTGGTGCATTTGAGCTAGGGAGTCCTGACACTCCTTCCTCCTGCTTGCAATTCCTGAGAGCTTCCCCTGTGCAAAGCTGCTGAGCTCTGCAAACGCTTGCAGGTGGTGGGAGGTGGATTGGGTTTAATCAGAATTGTTCTTAAAGCTGTCAGATTAATTGCTGGAGGAGGAATTGATTTCTGCCCTGCCTTTCTCACCTCATTGTGGTCAGGCTCTGGTACAGGGGGAAGCTAATGGAGGCTAAATGCTCAGGCTGCCTTTCAAACTAGGGAAGAGTAAATCCAGATTAGATGTTAGGAAGAAGTTCTGCACCATGAGGGTGGTGGATCATTGGAACAGGTTGCCCAGGGAGGTGGTTGAGGCCCCATCCCTGGAGATACTCCCTGGAGGCTCAAGAGGGTTCTGGGCAATCTGATCTGCTTGAGGATCCTCCTGCTGACTGCAGAGGTGTTTGGCCTAGATGACCTTTGGAGGTCCCTTCCAACCCAAAACCATTCTATGACTCACAGGGACTCTGCACTGCTGGAGGGACACTGGGGGCTGTTTTGGCAAGGCTGGGGTTGTTGGGGTGGTATAATCCCCTTCGAGTCACATTGTTTGGGTTGGAAAAGACCTTTTATGTCATCCAGTCCGACCATTCTCTAACTCTACCAAGGCTGGTGCTAAACCATGTCTGTCACCACCACTTTTCTGCCTCTTTTAAACACTTTCAGGAATGGTGTTTCAGCCTTCTCCAGTGTTTGAGAACCCTTTCAGTGAAGAAATTTCCTCTAATGTCCAAGCTAAACCTCCCTGGTGCAACTTGAGGCCATTTCCTCTTATCCTGACACTTTCTACTAGCAAGAAGAGACTTCCATTTCAGGGAGTTGTAGAGACAGAAGGTCTCCCCTCAGCCTCCTCTTCTCCAGGCTGAACAAACTCAGTTCCTTCAGCTGCTCCTCACCAGACCTGTTCTCCAGACCCTCACTAGCTTGGTTGCTCTTTTCTGGACACACTCCAGCCCCTCAATGTCCTTCATGGAGTGAGTGGCCCAAAACCCAGTACTCAAGGTGTGACCTCACCAGTGCTGAATTGACAGCCTGATTGACAGCTGCCTAAACATGAGCCAGCAGTGTGCCCAGGGGGCCAAGAAGGCCAAGGGCATCCTGGCCTGCATCAGGAACAGTGTGGCCAGCAGGAGCAGGGAGGTCATTGTGCCCTGTGCTCAGCACTGCTGAGGCCACCCCTTGAGTCCTGTGTCCAGTTCTGGGCCCCTCAGGTTAGGAAAGATGTTGAGCTGCTGGAAGGTGTCCAGAGAAGGGCAAGAAAGCTGGGGAGGGGTCTGGAGCACAGCCCTGGGAGGAGAGGCTGAGGGAGCTGGGCTTGCTTAGCCTGCAGAGGAGGAGGCTCAGGGGAGACCTTCTTGCTCTCTGCAACTCCCTGAAGGGAGGTTGTAGCCAGGTGGGGGTTGGTCTCTTCTGCCAGGCACCCAGCACCAGAACAAGAGGACACAGTCTCAAGCTGTGCCAGGGGAGGTTCAGGCTGGAGGTGAGGATAAAGTTCTTCATGGAGAGAGTTGTTGGCCCTTGGGCTGTGCTGCCCAGGGAGGTGGTGGAGTCCCCATCCCTGGAGGTGTTCAAGAGGGGTTTGGATGTGGCACTTGGTGCCATGCTTTAGTAGTCATGAGGTGTTGGGTGACAGGTTGGACTTGATGATCTCTGAGGTCTCTTCCAACCTTTGCGATACTGTGATACTGTAAATACAATTCCTGCCCTGATCTTGCTGGCCACACTACTGCTGATCCAGGCCAGGATGCTCTTGACCTTCTTGGCCACCTGAGCACACTGCTGGCTCATCTTCAGCCAGCTGTCAATCAACACCCCCAGGTCTTTGTCTTCTGGGCAGTTTCCAGCCCCCCTGCCCCAAGCCTGGAGCCTTCATGGGTTTGCTTGTTGTGATCCAATGCAGGACCCAGCTCTTGGCCTTGTTGAACCTCACCCCATTGGCCTTGGCCCATCAATCCAGCCTGGCCAGATCACTCTGTAGATCCTTCCTACCCTCAAGCAGCTCCACCCACCCAGACCAGCTCAGTGTCATCTGCAAACTTCCTGAGGGTGCATTCAATCCCCTTCGGGCTGTGAAGAGCAACTCGGGAGCGGCAGCAGCTGCTCCGCCAGCCGTGCTCTCATTCACTCTGAAATCCCTTTAGTGCTGGAACAATTCCATTAGCAGCCCTCCTTCAGTGTGGTGTGGAGCAGTTTTCTCTGCTGCTTCCCAACGTGTCCATTCCCCTGTCTGGAGGGCTCCAGTCTGGAGGGCTCGTCAGCAGCAAGACATTCCCCACGTACCTCGGGGCTGCTCGCAACCAAAATCCCGAACAAAAGATCTGCTGTTAGACAAAGGAGGATGGAGAGGGAGCCTCTGAAGAGAGGAAGAATTTCTCCTCTCTTTGCCAGCAGTCTTTTTTTACTTCTTCTTTCCCTCCCCCCCTTTTTGTTTCTTCCTAGCTCTTCTTTCTTTGAAGGCTTGGTCCCTGTTTAATCCCTGCCACCGGTTTTAGGGTTGCGCAGTGCAAATAACTTTGGTGCCGTTGGTCCTAGCAGCTCTGAATGTTCTGAGACAAATTCCTTTTAAGAGGAAAAATGCTGCCTGCTTGGTCCCAGCCCAGAGCTGTGGTCGTCGTTGTCTCATTTGAAACATCTCAGTGAAGTGAGGGAGAGCTGCAAGTGTTTGGAAGTCAAGTCCCACTGATGTCCATGGCTAAATAAGGGCATGGGGGTTGCTGTCCCCCCGCTGCAGCCTGTGACCCAAGGATCTGGAGGTGCTGGAGCATGTCCAGAGAAGGGCCATGAGGATGAGCAGAGGGCCGGAGCTGCTCTGCTGTGAGGACAAACTGAGAGAGTTGGGGTTGTTCAGTCTGGAGAAGAGAAGGCTCTGAGGAGACCTTCTGGTGGCCTTCCAGTATCTGAGGGAGCTACAAGAAAGGTGGGGAGGGACTTTTGAGGGTGTCAGGGGAGGGATAGGACTGGGGGGATGGAGCAAAACCAGAAGTGGGGAGATTCAGAGTGGATGTGAGGAAGAAGTTGTTCCCCAGGAGGGTGGTGAGAGCCTGGCACAGGTTGCCCAGGGAGGTGGTGGAAGCCTCCTGCCTGGAGGTGTTTGCAGCCAGGCTGGATGTGGCTGTGAGCAAGCTGCTGTAGTGTGAGGTGTCCCTGCCCATGGCAGGGGGTTGAAGCTGGCTGAGCCTTGAGGTCCCTTCCAGCCCTGACGATTCTGTGCTAAATCCATGATCCTTTAGGGTCTGGTTTGTATTGTGTGGCTGCCATGGGCAGAGGAGAGCTGACGTGGGGGAGCTGCTGCAGCTTCCAGCTGGGAAGGGGCAGCTCTGTCCGCGTTTGGCCAGGGCTGGGGTGCTGAGTTCACAGGGGTGTGTAGCGCTGGCTGCAGCCAAGCCCTGCGCTGCAGGTCCTTACCCATCAGCTGAGCAGCAGGCAGGGCTGGTTTGCGCCGGGTGGGGCTCCTTAACGTCTTCATCCTCTCAGAAGCCCTTTGAATGCTGCAGCTCTTTCAGTTAGGCTCCCCTGGAGCTGCAGACACAGGTATTGTCCCATCCTTGGCTGGCCCAACGCGAGTGCAGCAGGAGAGGCCGCCTCTGAATCGGCCTCTAGCTGTGCTCCGGGCTGGAGAGGAGCCAGGCCAAGCCCTGGGCTCCACACAATGTTGCACTGGGTTTGTGCTTGCTGGAGGAGTTTCACCAGTACAGCCCTGAGGGCAGCAGCAGTTTTAGTGGTACAGGAGGGGCTTGTCCCTGGCTCTGGGGGCAGATGGTGCTGCTGGGAGTGCCTTCATCCTGCAGTGACAGCCCCTGCACCGTGTGGGCTGCTCAGCTCCACCAGCACCACTTGACTTTGTGGCAGGACGGTTCCTGGGGGTGCTAATGGACAAGCAACTGAACGGGAGCCAGCAGTATGCCCAGGCAGCCAAGAGAGCCAGTGCCATCCGGGCTGGGGTTAGAAATGCTGTGTGCAGCAGGAGCAGGGCGGGGATTGTCCCCTGGTACTCAGCTCTGGTGTGGCCACACCTGGAGTGTTGTGTCCAGTGTTGGGCAGCTCAATACAAGAGAGATGTGGAGGTGCTGGAGCCAGGGCAGAGGAGGGCAAGGAAGCTGTGAAGGCCTGGAGAATAAATCTTAGGAGGAATGACTGAGGGAGCTGGGGATGGTTAGTTTGAAGAGGAGGAGGCTGAGGGGAGACCTCCTTGCTGCCTGCAACTACCTGAAAGAATGTTGTAGAGGCTGGTGCTGGTCTCTTCTGCCAGGTGATTAGTGACAGAACAAGAGGGAATGGCCTCAAGCTGCCACTGGGTAGGTTTAGACTGGAGATTAGGAAGAAGTTTTTCACAGAAAGAGAGGTCAGGCATTGGAGTGTGCTGCCCGGAGGGGTGGTGTGCCCTGGCTGTGTTCAGAGGTGGTTTGGATGTGGTGCTTGGGGATACAGTTTAGAGGTGACCCTTGTGGAGTAGGGTTCTGGGTTGGACTTGGTGCTCCTGGGGGTCTTTTCCAATCTGAATGTCTCTGTGACTTTGTTGACAATTGCCCTGTAGCAATTCTTGTCTTGGAGGCCCCAAGGAAAATATTTTGCTTCCTCTGGCCGTTAGGAAGCAAGTTCTCCATGGCAGCACTCCCTTCACAAAGGGTTTGGTCCTGAGCAGGAAACTCTATGCTGTTCCCTAATGAGCCCTTCCTGCTGATAAGAAGACCTGCAGGTCAGGGGCTCTCCTAAGCCAGCCAGCCCCCTGAGAACTGGTCTGCTTCTTGATGAGCATGTCCTCCAGAGCCTTGAACATGAGACCCTGCCCCACGCTTTTTGACCAGGCCCTCCAGAGAGGTGGGAACAGACCTGGGTGCTGTGGGGTGAGACCTGCTTGAGGAAAGGCCAGCTCCAGCTGAGCTGGTGCACCCATGTGAGCGCTGCTGCTCTCTGCTCTTCCTGAGCCCAAGCATCCCATCTCTGCCCTGCTCAGCAGTTTGCCTTTTGGTCTATATGGAGACCCAGCTCTAGTTTTACTCCTGCAAGAACAATATCCAGCTGTGCAGCTGTACTGTGTGTTTGCATCTGGGTAGTTCCCCACTTTGGGGAGCAGCCTGGAGATCAAGGTGATGCCACCTTTAAGCTGTCCTGCTTTGGAGCAAGGCAGCCCTGAGGTCTGTTTTTCCAGCCCTGCGTTTTGATGTTTGTAGGATCACAGGATGTTAGGAGTTGGAAGGGACCTTTGAAGAGCATCAAGTCCAGCCCCCTGCCATGGAAGGACCATAGAATCCAGCTCAGGTCACACAGGAACACATCCAGATGGGGGTTGAAAGTCTCCAGAGGAGGAGACTCCACAATCTCTCTGGGCAGCCTGTTCAAGTGCTCTGTGACCATCGCAGTGAAGAAGTTCCTCCTCTTGTTGAGGTGGAGCCTCCTGTGCTGTAGTTTCCATCCATTGCCCCTTGTCCTATCCCAGGGTGCAACTGAGCAGAGCCTGTCCCCTCCCTCTTAACCCTCAGCCCTCAGATATTAATAGACATTTATTAAAACCCCTCTCAGTCTTCTCTTCTCCAGACTGAACAGCCCCAGGGCTCTTGGCCTCTCTTCATAGGGCACATGCTCCAGTCCCTTCAGCATCTTGGTAGCTCTCTGCTGGACTCTCTCCAGCAGATCCCTGTCCCTCTTGAACTGGGGAGCCCAGAACTGGATGCAATATTCCAGGTGAGATCTCACCAGGGGAGAGTAGAGGGGGAGAAGAACCTCCCTTGACCTGCTGGGCACACTCCTCCTAATGTAACCCAGGATCCCATTGGCCTTCTTGGTTCCCCGGGCACATTGCTGTCCCATGGAGAACTTCTTGCCCACCAGCACTCCCAGGTCCCTCTCCACAGGGCTGCTCTCCAGCAGATCACCTCCTAACCTGTACTGATACAGTTTATTATTCATAGAATAGAATAGAATCAATAAGGTTGGAAGAGACCTCAGAGATCATCAAGTCCAACCTGTCACCCAACACTTCATGACTACTAAACCATGGCACCAAGTGCCACATCCAATCCCCTCTTGAACAACTCCAGGGATGGGGACTCCACCACCTCCCTGGGCAGCACAGCCCAAGGGCCAACAACTCTCTCTGGGAAGAACTTTCTCCTCACCTCCAGCCTAAACCTCCCCTGGCACAGCTTGAGACTGTGTCCTCTTGTTCTGGTGCTGCTTGCCTGGGAGAAGAGACCAACCCCCACCTGGCTACAGCCTCCCTTCAGGGAGTTGGAGAGAGCAAGAAGGTCTCCCCTGAGCCTCCTCTTCTCCAGGCTAAGCAAGCCCAGCTCCCTCAGCCTCTCCTCCCAGGGCTGTGCTCCAGACCCCTCCCCAGCTTTCTTGCCCTTCTCTGGACACCTTCCAGCAGCTCAACCTCTTTCCTAACCTGAGAGGCCTAGAACTGGACACAGGACTCCAGGTGTGGCCTCAGCAGTGCTGAGTACAGGCACAGAATGACTTCCCTGCTTCCTTCCCATCATGCAGTTCATGATGAACTATCTCCTGATGAAGAGGTATGAGATGAGGGTGCACCAGAAGTCGCTAACTGGGATCTCCGCCGGCACCTTGTGGCACAGTGCCCCATGAGCCCCTTTCACCTCCTGCCACGCTGGTTTCAGTGTGCAGAAACAGGTTCTGTGGCACTCCTTTCCCTCCTGAGGGCGAGGAATGCTCCACCAGAGCAAAGCAGCCTTGCACAACTGGTGAAGTCTCACCCAAACTGGCCCTGCTGGATTAATAACAAACCCAGGAGCTGGAATACCGGAGCCTTGCCCTTTGGCAGGCCGTTGCTCACCGCTGCTGGGTGGTGGGAGGGACATGAGGGTTGTTCTTTTTCCTCACCCCTGTGACAAATCTCTGTTCCCCCAATGACTATATTTCAACACAAAACCATCCAGAACTGGCTGTGCCCACGGTGAGCACTGCCACTGCCTGCAGCAAGCCTCACACCTGCCTTTAGAACAGAATTAACCAGGTTGGAAGAGACCTTCGAGATCATCCAGTCCAACCTATCACCCAGCACCATCTGATCAACTAAACCATGGCACCAAGCACCCCATCCAGGCTCTTCCTAAACACCTCCAGGGATGGCTTTAGTCTGCTGCACCTGGTCTTGGCCTCTCCACGCTGATGGAACCCACGGCAGCCCAGCCACTTGGATTTCTGAGCTGCTGGGGTGTAGTGGTCTGGCTGTGCTTGCCTGGTTGTGTCCTCCTGGCCACTATTAGGAGTAGTATGGCCAGCAGGACCAGGGAAGTCATTTTGCCCTGTCTGGCCATTGGGCTGTGCTGCCCAGGGAGGTGGTGGAGTCCCCATCCCTGGAGGTGTTTAGGAAGAGACTGGATGGGGTGCTTGGTGCCATGGGTTAGTTGATCAGATGGTGCTGGGTGAGAGGCTGGACTCAATGATCTTGAAGGCTTTTTCCAACCTGGTTAATTCTGTATTCTTTTGTCTCCATCTTGAAGTCTTTTCTTTGTAGATCCTGGCTGTAGGAAGGCAAGCAGGTGGCTGGCAAGGAGAGCTGTCACCCCTGCTTTTTGAGAAGTTGCACCTTCTCTTCCATCTGTGTCTGATGCTTTCATAGAATCACAGAATTGTTTTGGTTGGAAGAGATCTGTAAGATCAAGATCAAGGCCACCACTAAACCATGTCCCTCAACACTGTATCTCCAGGGCTTTTCAGTCCATCCAAGGATGGGGACTCCACCACTGTCCTGGGCAGCCTGCTCCAAGGCTTTACAACCCTTTTGGGGAACATGTTATTCCTCATGTCCAACCTAAACCTCCCCTGGCACAAGTTCAGGCCATTTCTTCTTGTTCTATCGCTTGTTCCTTGGGAGAAGAGGCCAACCCCTACCTCATTCCAACCTACTTGCAGGGTGTTGTAGAGCCAGAAGGCTGCATGGAGCCTCCTCCAGGCTGAACAACTCCAACTCTCTCAGCCTGGCTTCACAGTGGAGGGCTTCCAGCCCTCCTGTCGTTGCTGTGGCCTCCTCTGGCCCCACTTTCAATGGGTCTCTCTCTCCTGTGCTGAGGAGTCAGAGCTGGATGCAGTCCTGCTTGCCTCAGTCTGTTGGCAGGATCACAAGCAGGGTAATTCCATTCCAGCTGCATGTTTGGATCTCTTGCTGCCTCTGGATGTAGCCCTCTGCTCCATCATAGAACCATAGAACTGGTGAGGTTGGAAGAGACCTTTGAGATCATCCAGTCCAATCATGCCACATGGCATCTCCAAATGGGATTTGCCCCAGTATTGGCTGCTCTTCCACGGTGCTTTACAAACCTCACCACAAAGACACAAGTTTCTGACCGTCTCAGAAATCCCTGCTGCTCCCAGAGTGTTCCAGGCAGGTTCTTTGGCTCTGTTCATCCACACCTCAGGGCACCTGCCACCAGCTCAGTGAGCAGAGCATATGGCCAGGCACCACTGAGCTGGCAGCCAGCTCCTCAGCCTCTGCTGCCCTGGCCAAGCAGTGCCACTAAGGCAGTCCTCCCCTGCCAGCCTGTCCCAGGTTCACTCCATCCAAACAGGATCACCACCACCCTGCCAGCCCTCCAGCAGCATCCACCCTGCTTTTATCTTCATTTCCTCCTCCCTCAGCTTTCTCTTTTCTCCACCTGACTGTTTCAGTGTTTGTTTGCCTTCAGGGAGGCTTTCTTGTTTGCTTTCTTAAATACCTGTTGTGACAGGCAGGGCAGAGACAGAGCTGGGCTGCTGGCCACATCCATCCCAGTGCCCACTCAGGAAACAATGCCAAATGGGAAAGCAAAACCAGAAATGCACATGTGCTTAGCCTAGGAGATTATTCTGCCCTGGGCTGGTTATGTGGGGTGAGGGACGGAAAGAGCTGGTTGGTTTGAAGGTCCTCATTCTGGGGAAGGTTTCTTCAAGCTGGCAGTGCTGGGCACCATTGTTCTGCAGCCACCTGCTCCGTCCAGCCAGACCAGCCTGACCTCGAGGAACAGACGGCACCTCACCTTCCTTCCTGCTGTGTGCCACCTTTCCTCCCAGCCAGCATTTTCACTCCTCTCTCGAGGAAAAGGGTCTGGAGAGGCTGGGAGCAAGCAGCAGAATACAGAATAAACCAGGTTAGAAAATACTTTGGAGATCACCAAGTCCAACCTCTCACCCAACACCATCTGATCAACTAAACCATGGCACCAAGCACCCCATCCAGTCTCCTCCTAAACGCCTCCAGGGATGGGGACTCCACCACCTCCCTGGGCAGCACAGCCCAAGGGCCAATCTCTCTTGCTGGGAAGAACTTCTTCGTAACATCCAGCCTAAACCTCCCCTGGCACAGCTTGAGACTGTGTCCTCTTGTTCTGGTGCTGCTTGCCTGGGAGAAGAGACCAACCCCCACCTGGCTACAACCTCCCTTCAGGGAGTTGGAGAGAGCAAGAAGGTCTCCCCTGAGCCTCCTCTTCTGCAGGCTAAGCAAGCCCAGCTCCCTCAGCCTCTCCTCCCAGGGCTGTGCTCCAGACCCCTCCCCAGCTTTCTTGCCTGTAGTGGGTTGAGATAGCCACCCTCCCCACCACGGGCAAAATGACGACTCCAACAAACGGATTGCAAAAGTGATGGAAAAGTTTAAATAGAAGAAGTGAAGGTGCACAAAAGAAACCAGAAACAGTGACAGAAGTAACCCCAACACACACCCGGATGAACCCCATCCCCACCTGAGGGTGGGCCCAAGACCCCCAGGGCTCGTTCTTCCCCCCACTGCTAGGCTAGTCTCAGCTGGCCAGGCCTGAGACCGCCCATCCCCCTGGCCTTGGGCCTAGCCAGGCCCAAGGCCGGGAGACGTCTCCCCAGTTACCGGGCGCCGGCGAGGGAAGAAAGAGAAAGAGGCGGACCCCACGCAAGGTCTTATAGCGGTGCAGGGGATTGTGGTAGGAGATACACGGTTTTCCTGTGTCCACCCACTGGGCTGGACTCCTGGACACAGGAAGTGTGCCATGCAGCAGAGGGCACCCAGCCCAAACCACCACATTGCCCTTCTCTGGACACCTTCCAGCAGCTCAACATCTTTCCTAACCTGAGGAGCCCAGAACTGGACACAGGACTCAAGGGGTGGCCTCAGCAGTGCTGAGCACAGGGCACAATGACCTCCCTGCTCCTGCTGGCCACGCTGTTCCTGATGCAGACCAGGATGCCCTTGGCCTTCTTGTCCCCCTGTGCACACTGCTGGCTCCTGTTCAGCCTACTCTCAACCAGTACCCCCAGGTCCCTTTCCACCTGTCCACGCTCCAGCCACTCTGTCCCCAGCCTGTAGCAGAGCTGGTGCAGGGACTAGCATCCAGGTGTGTGCCCAGGTTCTCCTCCTGCAGTCTCTCTCAGGTGCCTCTGCCTGCTGTTGTTTGAAGGGAGGGCAGCAGGTCAGGCCATCCGTGGTGGGCAGGAATCTTGAAACAAGAAGGGTTTACTGGCTGCATCAACTGCCCAGCTGTGGTTGGTGTCTGTGAGAATCATTTCCTGCCCTTGAGGAAATTATTCAGTTTTGCAGCAGCTGGTGGCAGGAACAGATACTGTTGTGGACAAAACCTTGTGCTCTTCCCTCTGCTGGGTGACACTTTCTCACCTGTGTCCCTGCCATTGGGGTGACAGGAGCAGAGCTGCCATCGCTGTGCTGCAAGTGAGTATCAGAGGCTGCAGTGGGGAGGGGAGGTGGGCAGCAGGGGGGCTGAGGAGAGCCAGGGCTTGATGGTGACCGTGGGACTTTCAGGGCTGCGTGGGATGAGGTGCCACCCTTCTGCCCTCAGAGACATTTACTCACCAATGTCCTACTACACAGAATCCCAGCATGGTGGGGGTTGGAAGGGACCTCTGGAGATCACCCAGTCCAAACCCCCTCCTCAAACAGGGCACTCACAGCAGCTTGCCCAGGTGGCTTTGGAAGCTCTCCAGAGGAGGAGGCTCCACAACCTCTCTGGGCAGCCTGCTCCAGGCCTCTAGCACACTCGCACCAAAGCAAGCAGGAGGGCGATAGAAGGTGGATGGAGCAGCAGTGCAGGTTCTGCAGTCTGCATACTGCCCCAGAGGCAGCAGACACAGAGCAGCAGAGGGTTTGTGATGTCCAAGAGTGGAAGTTGAGCTGTGGACGCTGCTGGCTCCTTGGCCAGCACATGAGTAGGTGTCCTTTGGGCACATCATTGGAGTTGGTCAACAGGAACAACAGCCTGCTCCTGCTGTCTGGCCCTACTGGTCCCTGCCTGCTACTGACCATCAGCTTTGGCCAACTGGTGCTGGTTCAACTGCTGGGTTGTGTCCATGGGTATTTCCCTAAGACAGGAGGTACTGTCCTGGGGTCCCTCTCCGACAGCTACAGGCATCACAGAACCACAGGAACATTCAGGTTGGAAGAGACCCTCAGGAGCACCAAGTCCAACCCAGAACCCTACTCCACAAGGGTCACCTCTAAACCGTATCCCCAAGCACCACATCCAAACCACCTTTGAACACAGCCAGGCTTGGGGTCTCCACCACCTCCCTGGGCAGCACATTCCAGGGCCTGACCTCTCTTTCTGTGTATAACTTCTTCCTAATCTCCAGTCTAAACCTACCCAGTGGCAGCTTGAGGCCATTCCCTCTTGTTCTCTCACTAATCACCTGGCAGAAGAGACCAGCAGCAGCCTCTCCACAACCTCCTTTCAGCACTGTAGGCGACAGTGAGGTCATGGAGAGGCTGATCCACAAAGCCATGCAAGATCTGCTGTGCTGAGGGCGAACAGGAGGAACATCCCAGAAGGGCCAGTGCAAAGCTCTGCCTTTGGGGAGCAGCAGCCATCTGCAGGGCTCAAGGAAGGAAACAATGTGCTTGGCAGCGGTGGAGCAGCCAGAGGCCTCGCTGAATCACAGGCTCGCCGTGAGTCAGGGCTGTGACACGGCTGTGACACAGGCACGCGTCAGCAGAGGCCCCGGGAGGAGCTGCGTGCCCCAGCAGTCAGCTGAAGTATTCCTCCTGCTCCTGCTGCTGGTAAAGCCACAGCCAGAGCCATTCCTGTCCTGTTTTGAATGCTGTGCTTGGAGGAAGATGAGGGCCAAGAGCAGAGAGTCTGGGGAGAGCAGTGAGAGAGGTCAGATGGTTGGAAATGGTGAGGAATGAACAGGGACCCAGGATTGTTTAGTCTAGGAAGGAGCAGGCTGAGCAAGGAGTGGGGTATGAAAAAGCTTTCAAAGACATGAAAAGCTGCTGTGAAAAGTGAGGGATTGATCTGTTCTTAGGAGTTCCTAGGGATAAGATAAGGAGTCGTGGGCTGAGCAAGGAACTTTAGTCATTGGGGAAAACTTGCTTAAGTGAAAGGCTGATGGAGTACTGAAACCAGCAGTGTGTGTGGGCTCAGGGGAGACCTTCTTGCTGTCTACAACTCCCTGAAGGGAGGTTGTAGCCAGGTGGGGATTGGTCTCTTCTCCCAGGCAAGCAGCACCAGAACAAGAGGACACAGTCTCAAGCTGTGCCAGAGGAGGTTTAGGCTGGCGGTGAGGAGAAAGTTCTTCCCAGCAGAGAGAGTTGTTGGCCCTTGGGCTGTGCTGCCCAGGGAGGTGGTGGAGTCCCCATCCCTGGAGTTGTTCAAGAGGGGATTGGATGTGGCACTTGGTGCCATGGTTTAGTAGCCATGAGGTGTTGGGTGACAGGTTGGACTTGGTGATCCTTGAGGTCTCTTCCAACCTGATTGATTCTATGATCTGTGGCAGGAGGCCTTCACAGCACTCTCAGAATCCTGGAATCCCAGCATGGTGTGGGATGGAAGGCACCTCTGAAGATCATCCAACAGGGGCACCCACAGCAGTTTGCCAGGATCATAATGGCCAGGGGGGTTTGGAATCTCTCCAGAGAAAGAGACTCCACAACCTCTCTGGGCAGCCTGCTCCAGGCCTCCAGCACCCTCACACCAAACAAGTTTCTCCTCCTGCTCAGATGGAACCTCCTGGTTCCGGTTTGTGCCCATTGCCCCTTGTCCTGTTCCTGGGCACCACTGAGGAGAGTCGGGCCCCAACCTCTTTCCACCCACCCTTTAAGCTCTTGCTGAGCATTGAGAAGATCCCTTCTGGGGCTGCTCTTCTCCAGGCTCAACAGCCCCAGGGTTCTCAGCCTTTCCTCCCCACAGAGATGCTCCAGGCCCCATCTCTGGGTGGGTGGGTGGGTGGGTGGGGAACTCAGCTTGCTTTGGCTATGAGACCTTTGCAGCCCTGTTACCCTGTTGCTCAGAGATGGTTTTATAAGGCCTCTGATGAAGTCTGTCCCTCTGGAGGCAGGCACAGGTTTCCCAGATGCTGCCAGCCTTTGTATTACAAAGCAGGGATTTACCATGACAGTGCTACCTTCTTGCTGGTCTAGTTGCAGGCCTCCAAGGTCCTGCTCAGGCTGCAGGCTCACACTAGAAGTTCAGGGCATGAGTACAGTTCATATCCACCTGTAGTGGGACAGCACTGGAGTCCTTGGTTTGCTGTTTGTACCTCTGTGTGAACCTGCTGGGTGATGTACAGGCATGGTCCTTGTCCTGAAGACACTAGATGAGTGCAGGAGAACCCCCTCAACAAGTCAGAGCTCTTTGCTGGTTCAGAGGCTGATTTGAGCTGTCCTTGTTCACCCTGGAAAGTCAGAGGCTGCCTTTGTGTCCTAAATAGGCGACTGTCCTGATTCTCATCCCTGGGATCCATTCTGTCTCAGCAAATTACTTTCTCCCTTTTAAATGCCTTGGTGATTAAAGATGCCACAGCAGATACCCTTAATGAGTACAAAAAGGGTAATAATTCCTCTTGTTGGCACCCAATGCAATTAATCAGGCCCCTTTGCTTGCCTTTTAAACAGATGAGGCATTTAAGGCCAAGCAAGTTTTTAATTGGACTTTAATGTCTCTCATTTACTTCATCTTGGCAGCAGCATAGGAATTCCCACCCCCAGGTTTGGATTTACTCAGGATGATGAAAGGCTCAGTGCAGAGGGAGGACTCAGCAGCAGACTCAGACGTGTCCTCCAGCCTCTGCCTGGCTCTGTCTCGTTGCTTGGTCCTGCTGCAAACAGCACAGAGTTGTCCAGGCAGGAGCAGAGCCAGGTCATGCAGCCCAGGGCCTGTCTCCAGCATGGAGCTGACACCAGGCCCTAGCAGTGTTTTGGAGTAGCCATCAACAGGAAGGTGCAGCACAGCCTGCCCTGTTTCATCAGGTTCCCTTGCTTTGAGGGGTGCTTGACCTCCAAGTATCTTTGTGGCCCTCTGGAAGCCCTTGGTGGAGGTCCATGTTCATCACCTAGATTCTGTAGCTTCAAACATGGGGGGAATTGCATCTTGGAAGGCATGTTCCTGAGATCCATGGCCAGGAAGAGGGGAGACCTTGAGCACTGTTGCAGCTGGATGTGTCCATGTAAACATAGCTCATTTACACCAGGAATTCCCAAGGGAGAAAAAATGTGGGGCAAGCAACCTTCACCTAGCCTGCAGCCCTCTGCTGTGAAGCCAGCACCTCCTCTGCTTCCACCTCTGGCCACCAACCATCCTGCCTTTGGTTCCCTTCCCTCATGTGTATACCCCACTGTGCTTTGGGGATGGCAGTTGCCTGTCAGCATGTCCCAGGCTGTTTCATGCAGGGACATGCAGCCCAGCCTGTGTCTACTCAGCTCTTCCCCACTGGCAGCTGAAAAGGTGTCAGTCCTGGCATGTGCCAAGCTGCCTGGGAGCCTGCTCATCGCTCTGCGGGGCAGGCCCTCTCCTAGTGCCCAGGAGAGATCTGACACAGCTTCCAAGTGGCTTTTCCAGGTGTGTGCTGGCTCTTTTGTAGAGTCAGGCCTGTCATAGAATCATAGAATTGTCAGGGTTGGAAGAGCCCTCTGGGATCACTGAGTCTCCCACCGTCAACCCAACACCACCTTGGCCATCAAACCATGTCTCCAGGTGCCGTGGCCACACATTTCTTGGGCACCTCCAACGATGGTGACTCCACCACCTCCCTGGGCAGCTCCCACCCACAGAAGAGTAGGCAGATGGAGGAGAGCTGTGTCGGTGCCCTTAGACGTGGCTCTTAGCTCATCAGGGTTCTTTGGCCCCAAAAGCATTTAGGAGACACCTAGAAAAAAAAGGGCAACCCCCTCCATTTCTGCCTCCTCCTCCTGCTTCAAAAGGAGGCAAAATTGTGAGGGTGGGAAGTTCAGTGTGCTCACAGCAATGTGTTCTTGAATGTCTTGTGTTGATGTAACCCCTTTCAGCCTGCCAGGCTGGGGGCAAAGGAGCATGGCCAACTGGGGCAGCCATAGCCCTTCTCTGAACCTGTTTCCAGGTCCAGAGCATCTTTAAGTCCTGTGCTAAAAGCCAAGGCCTCCCAGTGCAGCAGAAGGAACCACCATGTACCAGGCTCTGCCATCCAGGGAACAACCACTGGGGTTGCTTGCCCAATATTTGGGTGGGGTTTGCTTTGTTGCCATGTCTCCTCTCCTTCCACTCCCTCACCACCTGAACATGCTCCTGAAGGGCCTGGTGGTTGTGCAAGGTTGTGTATTCCTGGACACCCAGATGTGGAAATGGAATCTCTCTGGTTTTATCTCATGCTGAGAACATCTCTGCACGTTCTGCCCCCCGGCACCACCTCCCTGCTCCCTGCAGATAAGGATGCTTGGAGCCATCATGTCTTGAAAAGTGAAGGAGGACTCAGGGGGTGAGCAAGGATCGGGTTTATTGCATGGTCATGGTGTGAGGGCTGTGGACCTCTTGATGAAACCTTCAGGGATGAAGGTGAGCAAAAGAGTGTCCATCTTGCTCTGTGTCCTCTCAGGGTGCGATGTGTAGGCTGTCAGCACCTGCTCCAGCTGTGGGCAGGGACTGAGAGAACCAAGAGGGTCACGCTCTAGGACATTCCTGGCAGTATGAGGAGGGGCAGGCAACTTGCCAAGATGCCCTTAATCTAAGGTTTGTAGCCCAAATATGTTGGCACCCAAAGAAGGGCAATGAAGCTGGTGAAGGAGCTAGAGCACAGATCTTGTGAGGAGCAGCTGAAGGAGCTGGGGTTGTTCAGCCTGGAGAAGAGGAGGCTGAGGGGAGACCTCACTGCTCTGTACAGCTCCCTGAGAGGAGGCTGGAGTGAGTTGAGGGTTGGTCTTATCTCCCAAGTAACAAGCAACAGGACAAGAGGAAATGGCCTCAAGCTGCATCAGGAGAGGTTTGGGTTGGGTATTAGGAACAAGTTCCTCACTGCAAGAGTGGTCAGGCATGGGACCAGGCTGCCCAGGGCAGTGGTGGAGCACCATCCCTGGAGGTGTTCAAAAGAAACCCCAACATGTAGATGTGGTTCTGACAGACCTGGATTCTATGATTCTGTGGTTTAGTGGTGCCCCAGCAGTGCTGGGTCAACAGCTGGACTTGATGATCCTGGAGGTCCTTTCCAGCCTTCATGCTTCTGTGATGATCTTGGAGGTCCTTTCCAGCCTTCATGCTTCTGTGCTTCTCTGTTTAGGTCAGGAAGCTGCAAGCCCAAGTGACCAGGGCTGGCCATTCTCGTGTTGAGGGTCTTCTGGCTGAGGCTTACAAAGATGTCATTTTCTTTGATTTAATTCCATATAAAGCTGCAGAATTATTTCCCTTTGGAGGCTTGCAAAGGATGGAAGCATAAACCAGGCTAATGATCCGATAAGAACAGCTTTGGCTGCCTTCCCAAGCAAGGCTACCCCTGGGGTAGGGCTCTGCTCGGAGAGAACTGATGGAGAGCAATCTGCCATGCTCACCTGGCTGCCTTCCTTGGGCTCCCCCCTCCAAGCCCACACCCCCCAGCCCCCACCTCACCTCCCCAAATTCCTCCATCTCTCAGGAATGAGAATCATTTCCTCTCAGGCTTCTTGCAAAGGCAAAGGCCCTGCAGACCTGAAATTATCTCTGGAATGTGTGTAAACACCCAGCTCAATGAGATGCTGTTTGCCCCCTCTCCTGGGGGGGTGTTGAGAAGGGGCTAAGAGGAGTTTGGTTTATGGGTTCCTAGCCATGAGAATTGTCTTCCTCTGAAGGTGACCTGCCTGACCCCAGTCCCTCTGTGTGCATTTCCCAGCATAAGAGGCAAATTCAGGGGCCACACCACATAGATGGGGGGCAGGGAGAGGATTTAGGTCTTCTAAGAAGGAGATGAAAGAGCAAGGTGGTCCTGCTGCTGAAGAGGGAGCTGGGAAGTGGTGTGGGAGTGCAGTGCCTGTGTGTTGGGGCTCCATGTGTCCTGTGATGGTGCAAGGAATGGGATTTAGGTGATCTTTGGACAGCAAAACTTTGCAGTCAGGAGAAGGGAGCGGGGGGTTGGGTGGGGTGGTGATGTTGCATGTGGTTCTGGTACCCTCATCTTCAAAGAGCTTTGAAATCGTAGTCAGAAAATGGTTTGGATTGGAAGGGACATCTCCTACCAGCCCAGGTTGCTCAAGGCCTCATCCAGCCTGGCCTTCAACACCTCCAGGCAGGAGGCAGCTACAGCCTTCCTGGGCAACCTGTGCCAGTGTCTCCCCACCCTCACTGGAAAGAATTTCTTCCTGATCTTTAGTCTCAATCTCCCCTCCTTCAGCTTCAATGTAAATGGGGGACAAAACCTTGCAAATTAAGTGTAGATTGAGACAGCCTCCATTGAAATGAGAAGCACAAAGAGCTCCATTTGTCACAAAGCTAACTGAGGTGTAAGTTGGTTATGGTATTACTGATGAGCCCTGCCTGTTGCACCAGAGTACTCACAGGTTTAGCATCTGCAGCAGCAACCAGAAGCTAAAGCCAGGCAACACCAAGCTGCAGCCAGAACCTAAAGCCAGGCAAATCCAAGCTGCAGCCAGAACCTAAAGCCAGGCAAATCCAAGCTGTAGCCAGAACCTAAAGCCAGGCAAATCCAAGCTGCAGCCAGTCAGGTTGGCTCCAAGGAAATGGTTAACTCCTGGATGTGATGTCAGCACTGCTGATGATGCACTCAGGCTGGAGCCCTTCCAGAGAACACCACTTTAAACTGCAGACAAAGAAGCAGGCTTAGCACTGGAGGTGATCAGTGGAATGGCTTGGCCTGGTGTATACAAGGGGTCAAAGCAGATGATTTAATGATCTCTTTTGGCCTGCAAGCTTTCTGATCCCTGCAGAAGATGAATGAAAAAGCCCTTTCACAGAAAGCAAGCACTTGAGATATGTGTGATGAACTCCAAGGGGAAGCAGCAGAGTGGGATCTGCTGCCTGCATGCTGCCCCAGAGTTAGTGGCCATCTGCTCAAGGGGAGGTGACTCACCACTGCTCTTGTGTGTGACGTGTGGTCAGCTCTGGGTTGAACTGCAAACTGATGCTGTCTCCCTGCCTTTGAGTAACATTTGCTCCCCTATCTCGCATCAGAGTGAAGAGGCCAAGTGGTATGAGCAGCCTCCTGGGCAAGATTAACTCCAAAAAGCAGAAGATGAGCACGCTGGAGAAGTCTAAACTGGACTGGGAGAACTTCAAGGAGGAGGAGGGGATTGTGGAGGAGCTGGCGATCCATAACCGAGGCAAAGACGGGTAAGAGAGACTGCACCTAGTAGGAGTTGAGCATATCCCACCACTTCCCCTGTGTGTAGGAAGAACTTTGCTTACTGCAGGGAGTTCAGCACACCCATGGGATTGCTCCAAGATTTCTCCTAGGCATACCTAAACCCAGTAGCTGTGCTGGTGTCACAGGTAAGTCTGGCTGGGGTCAGCCTCTTCTCCCAAGTGCTAAGTGATAGGACAAGAGGGAATGGCCTGAAATGGTTCCAGGGGAGGGTTAGGTTGGAGACAAGGAAAAATGTCTTTGCTGCAAGAGTGGTCAGGGATTGGCAGAGGCTGCCCAGGGAGGTGGTGGAGTCCCCATGCCTGGAGGCATTCGAGAAATGTGTAGCCATGGCACTGTGGGCCATGGTTTGATGGCCATGGTGGGGTTGGGTTGCTGGTTGGACCTGATGATCTTAGAGATCTTTTCCAACCCAAGCAATTCTGTGATTCTGAGGCTGACATCACCTATTGCTCTGTGCTACAACCTTGAGAGTTCTTCAAGTGCAGCTAAAGTGGGGCCTGGCTGTGCTTCAAGTGCAGCTAAGGTAGAGCCGAGCCTGGCTGTGCTTTGTCTTCTTTCCTGCCAGTGGTACTTGCAGAATGACCTGGTCTGAGTATCACACAGAGTAGCACAGTATGGTGGGGGTTGGAAGGGACCTCTGGAGATCAAGGAGTCCAAACCCCTGCCAAGGCAGGGTCACCTAGAGAAGGTCCCACAGGAACACAGTCAGGTTGGTTTTAAGCATCTCCAGAGACAGAGACTCCACCAGCTCTCTGGGCAGCCTCCTCCAGGGCTCCATTACCTTTAAATTAAACAAATTCCAACTGCCTTTGCCCTCTTTGGTTTTCTGTAATCTCAGACTGGGAGGTATGGGTTGTTTTTTTGTTGTTCTTCAAATGACACATGCTAGCTGCCTCTGTACTCCCTCCTCCTGCCTCAAGATGCACATAGAGGTAGAACAGCTGGAAAGGTGCATTAAAGATTACAGCAGTGCTGGGCAGCACTTGGGTTCCTGTGTGACCTTCTCTAGATGACCCTGCCTTGGCAGGGGAGGGGGGTTGGACTGGATGATCTCCAGAGGTCCCTTTCAACCCCTACCACGCTGTGATTCTGTGTGCATCAAGCAACCTTCACTCCAATGAGGTTAGTGGAAGGATCATAAAAGCAAATGGCGAGGCCGTAAATAAAACTGAAAGTTAATAACAGGCACCACGGGGAGGGATAATGGGATCAGAAGTGGTGTTTCCACTACAAGTGCTTTGCTAAGCTCTGGGACAGCTCATAAAATGGATTTTTATTGTTCTTTTTTGCTCTGTGGGGGAAAAAAGGGCTCAAGGACCTTCTGCGTTCCAGCAGGCTGGATGCTGTGGTTCCAGGCAGTGGTTTGTAAGGGCAAGGGTCTCCCAGGCTGGCCTTGCACCCTTTCACAACACCCCTCCTCCAGCAGGTCTGTTCTGATCTGTTCCTGGACCTGAAGCAAGTCGAAAGATTTGTTAGGAGTGCTGGAGGGGAACAGGGTGTTGCTCTGAGACCCTAAATGCAAGGAGATTTACATCCCATGCAGGTGTGGCAGAGCAGGGAGGCATCAGCTCATCACCCATGGCAAATATCACCATCTAGAGCCCTGTAGGTGAGGCTCTCCATGGAAATGTCCCATTCCAGGAGTCTAGAGGCCGAGCCAGGCCATGTACCAAGCTTTGAAATCAAGGAGGAAGAGGAGGGTGAGCTTTTTCCAGGAAATACCAGAGACCAGCAGGACAAGAGAAGTGATTCTCCCCTCTTCGCTCTGGTGAGATCCCACCTCAAGTACTGCAGTCGGTTTTGGTGCCCCCAGCATAAGGACATCAAACTGTTGGAGGTGGGGCAAAGGAAGCCACCGAGATGATGAGAGGGCTGGAACACCTCTGCCACGGGGACAGGCTGAGAGAGCTGGGGCTGGTCAGCCTGGAAAAGAGAAGGTTCCAGGGAGACCTTAGAGCAGCCTTTGAGTTCCTGAAGGGGCTACAAGAAAGCTGAGAGGGCTTGTAGTGACAGGATGAGAGGCAATGGATTGAAGCTTGAGGTGGGCAGATTGAGACTAAAGGGTCTGAAGAACAGATCTGGTGAGGAGCAGCTGAGGGAACTGAGGGTGTTTAGCTTGGAGGAAGGGAGGCTGAGGGGAGACCTTCTGGGGACCTCTTCTCCTTGGTAACAAGTGATAGGAGGAGTGGAAATGGCCTCAAGCTGCACCACAGGACGTTTAGGTTGGACATTAGAAGAAGCTTCTTCACTGAAAGGGTTCCCAAACACTGGAACAGGCTGCCCAGGGAGGTGGTTGAATGCCCATCCCTGGAGGTGTTTCAAAGAGGCAGAGATGTGGTGCTGAGGGCCAGGGTTTAGCAGCAGAATTGGTGGAGTTAGAGAATGGTTGGACTGGATGAGCTTAGAGGTCTTTTCCAACCCAAACCACTCTGTGATTCTGTGATCTCTTCCTTGGTCAAGCTTAGCACATCAGACCTCTCTTGGCCAGAGTTGTTGCTGTCCCACCCCTAAGCAGCAGAACAGCTCGCTCTTCACACCTGGCAAACCTTTCTGGAGCTGCTCGCCTAATGGCCCTTGAAGGCTGAAAGAAGGGATCAGCACATTGAGGAGATGAGCAGAGCAGAGCAGCAATTTGAAGAGCATCTGTAAGCTTGGCCAGCTTTGGGATTTGCTGCCTCTCACATCCCAGGCTGGAAAATCCCCTGGGCTCTGTTGGCAGCCACCTTTGTCATTAAGCAAAGGAGAAACATGATGCTGGGATGACTTTAGGTTTGATAACTTCAGACACTGCTCATGCTACTCAGGCACTGTACAGAAGGGGATCAGCCAAGTATCTGCTTGCAGTGAGCTACCTCCACCTACAAGGTAAAGGCAGGGAGAAAAGAGGAGCAGTGGTGGACCCACAGCACTCTGCATTTCAGGTTGTTCTGCAGGAGCTTGCTGTCCCTTTCCTGGTGCCTCTTCTCCTTTAACAGTGTTAGCTCTGCTCACCCTTCAGCTGGCAATCATTTACCCACCTCTATAAAAACCAGGATGAATGGCTGTTAATCTCTTCAAGACAGGCAGGAGGGAGAGGGGTGCTGCCGTTACAGACCTCCGCTCCCCGATGTCGTTGTAAATGTCTCCTGACCAGGAAGGCCACAACCTGTTCCTGGAGGTGCCTGCACCCTGCTGAGGTAGCCAATGGAGGGAGGGGCCATTTCTTTTTGCTGAGTTTCTGTTTGTGGTAACCTTGCAGAAGTCATTGCTCACACCCTGGAGCTCCTTTGTGCCTCCTCAATCCTTCTCCAGCAGCAAGCCATGCTTGGCCAGCTGAGCAACCAGGCTGCAGCACCTTTCTGCTTCTGGTGCTAGTTACCAGCCAGCCACAGCCTGCCCTGGGGTTCCCGAGGCAGAGGGCATACTGTGTCGACCCTTGCTCCTTTCAGCAGCCCCAGAGGATGATTTGCAGCAGGATCAGGGCTCATGCAGCCCACTTGTGTCAGATTCTGGGGGCCTGGCCTAGAGCAGAGGCAGCTTTCCCCCTTCCTTTGCTGCTGATCTCTGTGATGTGCTTTACAAATGGAAATCAGAGAATTGTCAGGGTTGGAAGAGACCTCCAGGATCATCTAGTTCCAAAATGTGCAGCCTCTTAACTGGGCCACCTTTGTAGGGCAGGCCCAGTGGGGAAGCAGCCCTGCTCTAGGTACAGAGTGCCCTGGATGGCTGGTGGTGACTGGCAGGGGACAGGCAGCACTGAGAAATCCCTCTCCAGAGCAGCCTGCAGCTGCCCTGGTTAGCAGAAGTGACCTCTTCTCCAGCTAATGCCTTCCCTCTTCTCTGCCTCACAGCTGCTCTGTTTCCATGTGGGCTGATAACTCCTGGGGACGCACTGAGTCAGGTACCAAAGGTTATTTAGCCAAGCTCAGGACAGGTGTTTGTGCCTCCCTCATGCCCTTTGCCCTGCCTTTGTGCAGCGCCTTGCTACCAGCCGCACCAAGCCAGGCTGGGAAACAGGGATCCAGCCGCAGCTCGGGCACAGGGTGTGGGGTGCAGTGTGGAGCTTCCCCCCAGCCCTGCAGACATGCAGCAGCATCTCCAGCCTCTGCATGCAGAACAACCGGCTGAGCTTGTTCCCAGGCTGTCTGCCCCACAAGCCCTGGTGCACACACCAGGGGGTGCCTCCTGGGCACTGCGCTCGCTCCCGCAGTGCTCTTCTGCAGCCGGCCAAGGACAACGGCACAGGGTAACGTCACAGTTCCTCCTGGTGAGACCACATTCCTGCCTCATGATCCATATCCAGCCCCAGGAGCCAGCCCCTGCCTGCTGGAGAGGCACAGCAGCCACAGAGAGGCAAGCACTGACCCCTGTGCCTTTGTGAAGGAGCTTCAAATGCACTTGTTGGTGCCCAGGCAGTCAGGGTGTTGCCAGCTGCCAGGGGTAACCCCTGCGCCTGTGCCCCGCGGCTGTGGCCGCCGTTCGTGTGTGGTGGCCGTGGGGAAGGGAAGCCAAACGCCCAGGGCTGTGATGCAGAGTATACAACGTGACACTCACACCCACCCCCGACTTCCTTCCCGTGGCCCCAGGAGCAGGTCACCTCCCTACTCGCAGGGACAGAAGGGAAATGACACTCCCCTGCCCACCTTTCCTGAGCCAGCCTGGGGAGGGCGCCTCGGCCCATGACCCTCCTCTGACAGCCAGCGGCAAGGGGCAGAGCAGTCTCTGCTGATGCTCAGGGTCTGTGTCCTGCCCTGCCAGGCCTCTCACAGCCGGCAGAGAGGAGCTGACCCAGTTGTGTCAGGCTGTGATGGGAGCGGGGTGGCAGCAGGGACATGCAGGGGGAATTGCTCACTAGGGTGGATTGGGCTTCCTGCATTTCCAGTGACAGCCTGGCAGGCAGGGGCAGCAGGGCTGTCCCTTGAAGCAAGGGTAAAGGTACCCTGGTGCTGGCAGCACGTTCAGCACTGGTTCAGTAGCTGTAGCCATGAAGCAGGGAACTTGTCCCCAAAGGCAGCAGAGCCCCTCTGGCCTGGAGGGACTGCTACTGGTGGTGGTGGTGGGAGGGGGCTTCAACCAGTGCAGCTGGATCTTGAGCACTTTCATGAACTTAAGGTGCAGAGAAGGACAGTGAAGCTGGTGAGGGGTTTGGAGGGCATGGCTTATGAGGAGAGGCTGGAGAGCTGGGGTTGGTTAGTCTGAAGAAGAGGAGGATGAGAGGAGACCTCATTGCTCTCTACAGCTCCCTGAAAGGGATTGGGGTGAGGTGGGGGTTGGTCTCTTCTACCAAGTAACTAAGGACACGACAAGAGCTAATGGCCTCAAGCTGCACTAGGGGGAGCTTAGGTTGGATATGAGGAAAAAATATCTTGACTGAAAGAGTGGTCGGGGTTGGCACAGGCTGCCCACGGAGGTGGTGGAGTCCCCATGCCTGGAGGTGTTCAAGCAAGGTATGGCATGGCACTTGGGGGCATGGTTTAATGATGGAGATGGTCTGGAGAAAGCCACAAAAATGGTTGCAGGGTTGGAGCACCTCTGATGTGAGGAGAAGCTGAGGGAGCTGGGGATGTTCAGCCTGGAGAGGAGTAGACTGCAGGGGGACCTAAGAACAACCCTCCATTACCTGAAGGAGGCTACAGGAAGGATGGAGAGAGACTGTTCCCAAAGGCCTGCAGCGACAGGACCAGGGGCAATGGCTTCAAACTAGAGCAGAGCAGATTTGGACTGGATGTTAGGAACAAGTTCTTTACTATGAGGGTGGTGGAACACTCGAACAGGTTGCCCAGGGAGGTGGTTGAGGCCCTGGAGATATTCGAGATGAGGCTCAAGGAGGGCCTGGGCAACCTGATGTAGTTGGGGATGTCCCTGCTGACTGCAGAGGGGTTGGACTGGATGACCTTTGGAGGTCCCTCCCAGCCTGGATCATTCTGTGATTCTAATGGCCATAGTGGTGTTGGGTTGCTGGTTGGACCTGATGATCTTAGAGGGCTTTTCCAACCTTAATGCCTCTAAGCATGCTGCCAGCCTGGCAAACCCACAGAGCCAGTGGTGCTCATCTCTCAGAGTTGCCTTCGAGACATCCCTGCTTAGCAGGCACCAGCTGTGGTGCAGGAAAAGCAGCGGCGGCCAGAGAGAAGCCCAAGGCAAGCATCTCCTGCGTGGGGCCCAGCTAGAGTGACCTCGTCATGACAGCCCTGAGTGCCAGCCACCCTGGAACAAAAGCAAAACAACTTGTGCTGATTCAATTACAGCTCCCGTTTGTAGCTGCAATTTCGCTCCCTCTGTAGGTTAATTAGTAGCACAGCCCCGGGGCTCTCTGAGGCCAAGAGTTTGTAGCTAAGGGCATTCAAATTCATCTGCCTGCCATTAATGGGCAGCAAGGTGCTTTTCCAGGTGCTGCTTCCCTGGCACTTCTCAGGTGCTTTGCTGAGAGGGGAGAATTAAACACTCAAGAGCTGGTTTGTGGCTGGGAAACCCCTGGCCTGAAGCCCTGAGCTGCTGCCGGCTTGCTGGGTGATGCTGTTGGCATTTCTTCTGCTCCTTGTATCCCATTACCGGCTTGTACCATGCTGCTGTGGTTGGGTTTGAGATGCTTTGCCGAGGAGGGTGTGGGGCTGGGTCACCTGGGAAGTCAGGGAGGAGCATGAGAGCTGCCTCTCCTGCCCTGAGACCTTCCAAGTTGTTTGTGAAGCTCATTTTCCAGCCCTTAAGAAAAGAGCTGGAACCAGAAGCAGGCAGCTCACATCTCCAGCCTATAGGGACCCAAGTAAAAAGCAACAGGACAAGAGGAAATGACCTCAGGTTGTGTCAGGGGAGGTTCAGGTAGGACACAAAGAGCGATTTTTTCCCCAAAAGGGTTGTCAAGGCCTGGCCCAGGCTGCCCAGGGCAGTGGTGGAGTCCCCATCCCTGGGGGTGGTTCCAGAGCTGTGGAGATGTGGTGCTGGGGGACATGGCTTGGTAGTGGCCTGGCAGTGTTGGATTAATGTTTGGACTTGATGATCCTAAAGATCTCTTCCAACCAAAACAATTCTATGCTTCTATGATCCTTCACCTGTGCCAGTGCCCCGGGAAACACTCAGCAGGCCACAGAGCAGTTTTGCTGCCCCCGGGGAGAGGCTCAGCACCAGGGATCAGCTCATGGAGAGACAGGGAAAGAGGCAGGCGATGCCTTCCCTCTCTGCTTGTGCCTTCGGGTCAGCTTTGCTCCAGGGCTGCTGTGGGCACTGCTTCCAGCCTCTGCCTCTCTGCCTCCCTGCAGGTACATCGAGAGGAAAGCCTTCCTGGAGCGTGTGGATCACAGGCAGTTCGAAATCGAGCGCGACATCAGACTGAGCAGGATGAAGCCCTGACCCTTCCGGGGGTGGACAGGGGGTACCCTGCCCCCTTCTGTGCCCAAACGCTGGCTGGGGGCTGCCAGCAAACACAGAAACCGTTCTCTACCCAAGACTCAGCCTGTGTTGTCTCGACCTGAGGGTTTTTCCTTTTACTGTCCTAGTTTGGGGTGGGTGTTTGTGGTGGGGCCAGAGGACTCTGCCAGGGTTAAACGGCTCAGCAGGTGACAGGAGCCACCAGGAGCGATTCTGGCAGGCAGCTTGCCAAGGAGAAGAGATGGTGGCACCCATCCTTTGCCAGTCCAGGGTGATCTAGCAGCAGGAGATGCTGCCAAGGCTGGGAGGGTGCTGGAGCCTGGGGTGAGGCTCAGCTTGTGCAAGCAGAGCTGTGGGGAGGGTTGGTGGCTGCTGTGGGCTGGAACCCTTCGCCCTGCAGCGCTCCCTGCCCCTCTGTGCCGCGCTCCTGCCGGGACAAAGCCGAACTGTCTGTACTTGTTTGTGGGGTCTGATGATGCTGGGGGAGGTTTTCAACGAGCTGATGAAGAAATCCTTCCTTGTTCATGCTCTCCAGAAGTCAGGAGCAGCTGCAGCAGGCAGGATAGGCCAGGATCTGAGCATTCACAGGAATAAAGTGTTCCATCCCCATGCTCTGGTGTGCTGGCAGCCTGGTTTGCATGAGAAGCAGGGGGCAAGGGAGTGAAGGGTCACCTACAGTATGGAGAGGCTGACTCTGAGCATGAAAATCCTGCCCAGGCGTGCCCAGTGTCTGCCTTGATGGCAGCCTAAGGGTCAGGGCAGTGCTTTGCCTCTGCACTACTGGGACTGGTGTGGGCTTAAATCAGAACTGGAGGGCGATGGGGACGATATGGTCCTGCTGTAGCAGTACTGGAGCAAGGAAACCCACCCAAGGCCATGCAACGACACTAAGCAAGTGAAGCTGCCTGGGAAGGCAGACTGAGGCTGCTGGGCATGGAGCAAGCAGCTGGAGCTGGAGGCCAGCACCATGCCATCATCTGGGCCATCCCTTCTGGCCTGGCGCTGAGTTGAGCAGCTCTCAGCATCTGGCCTGTGCTCATCCTCAGAGCAGAGGTGCTGCTCACTGACCCTTCTGAGCCTGCTCTGAGCCTGCTCAGCAGGGCAGGTGGGAGGAAAGCAGCAGGAGCCTCATCCTTCCTGCTGCCGGGGCAAGTAATACCACTGCTGCCGCTGGCCCCTTGCCCGTAGCTCAGCTCCGGCCTCACGTGTCAGCTGCTGAGTCAGCCCTCCCTCTGTGCCAGCCCTCCCTCTTTGGCCCTCTTGCTGGATGGCTGAGACCAAAACCCCCGTGCTTGGGGGAGCTGCGGTCCTGGGCACCCAGTTATGGACAGACTTGGCTGCTGTGGACCTGTGAGCCTGAAGTGGGACAGAAACAAAACAAGAGGGAGTGCTGTCGCCTTTTCATCTCCAAATGCTTCCAAGCCAGCTGCTGCTTTGGGTTTGGTTGCAAGAATAGTCCCTGTCCAGGGAGGCTGGGGGAGGTTTTCAGCTCCGGACTTCTGGTTGACAGCAGGCAGCCCTGGGCTAGATCTTGGAGGGAACTCCTCCACGAGCTGGGCTGCTGTCCTGCTCAGGAGGGTGGTGCAGGAGCAGCCCTGGCCCCTCTCTCCTCCCCATGTGATGGGGAGGTAGCCACATCCTGCCCTGCTTCCAGGGTCCCTCCCAGCAGGGACTCCAAGGCAACCCGAGCTTGTTTTGCAGCAAAGCCTCCTGGGGTGGGGGGGTCATGTGGGGCTGTAAGATCAGAATAGGCAGCAGGAAAAATTTTCTCTCTGCTGGGGCTGAGGAGAAAGAGAGGAAGAGGTATTGGGGAATCTTCTCTGCCCTGTGTCCTCTCCTGACTGGTCCTGGAGCCGCGCATGCTGGATGAAGGTGGGGATGGGTCCCCACAGTGTGGGTTCCCCCTGGGAGTGCTGACTGCATTCTAGCTGCTGCTGGGGGCTGCCTGCCTTGTAGGGCCTCCAGTGTGGCTGCATTTTAGGTCTGAGCAGCATCTTGGCATGAAGGTAGGTTAGAAATGGAAGATAATTCTGTGTGTCGCATCACGAGCAAGAGCTGAATGGAAACACCACAAAAGCAGCTCTGGAGATCCTGAAGGCCAGAGTGCACCATCCCCAGCTCTGCTCTTGAAAGGCTTAAAGAACTCCAGGCTGTGTCCAGAGAGAGGCAGGCAGCAGCATCAGGCTCTGGGTAGCTCTGAGGGATGGTTCTGGGCTTGCAGACATGGTGTACAGTGGGGTCTGGCCAGCACAGGCTCCCCTGGCACACTGGGAAAACCAGTGACTCCCAGGTTATAGCATTCTGCCTGCCAGCTCCAGCTCTCCAGCCTCTCTCCTCTGGGGTTTTTCTTTCCCTTCAGCTGAGCAAACTTGGAACATTTTGAAATCTTGGAAGCAACTCGACCTGCTGGATGAGTGCAGTTTGAAAGCAGCGGCCCAGAGCCTCTGCTCCCCTCTCTGCCGGGCTCCTGGCAGCACGGTGTGCCCAGCTTGGCTCAAGGATGCCAGGGTGTGGAGCCAGCTCCTGGCCCAGCAAGCTGGGACAGGCTCAGTGGGATGGCTGGAGGCAGTCTCCAGCCTGAGGACAATTCCTGGCTTCCTCCAAGCACGCTCCCAAGTGGCCCACGTTTTTGCTTGGTTGGATCATGTATTCCTTGCCTCATTCCTGAAGACAAGGAGTGATTTACAGGTCTCCAGAAAACACAGCTTAGGAAGGAAAGAAATGAAGCCCAAACTCTACTTTCCTTGCTATTTCTATTGCCCAGTCACTGTCCCAAGAAGCAGGGTGGCTCCAGTACCTGCCCGCCCTCGGCATCCCCCCCCAGCTCTGAGCTTTCATAGATTCACAGGCTGCATCGGGCTGGAAGGGACCCTTAGAGGTCATCTAGTCCAAGCCCCTGCAGGCAGCAGGGACACCTCCCAACTCCATCAGATTGCTCAGGGCCACATCAAGTCTGATCTTGAATGTCTTCAGGGATGGGGCCTCAACCACAGGAGCAAAGCTCTCAGGAGATGCAAGTCCCTCCTTTGAGACCTCGCCACCTTGAGCTGCCTTCCCTGGGAAGCTCTCATGTCCTCCATGGGTTGGGACTCACCCAGGGCATCTGCTTGGGATCGTTTTGGCCCTGCAAGGAGTCCCTCGCGGCCCGAGCATCACCTCACCCCAAGGAGCTCCCCCTTCCCTGGCTGCCTGAAGGGGCCCCTTGTGTGGCTGGGACCCGAACAAGGCAGCGATTGTGTCCCAGTGCCCTGACCGTTGTCGGGGCTCCAGCGGCGGCGGCAGCACTCCCCAGCTGTGGTAAAAGCAGCTGCGGCCACCACATGCCCAGGGGCTCGCCCTCCCCGAGCTCCTTGGTGGGGTTTGGAGAAGCTGTGTGTGGGAGGATGCGTGCGGGGCTGCCGGAATCGTGGGCGGGGAGGTAGCACTCTCCGTTTAAAGCTGCTTTGGTGACAGCGATGAGGGAGTTAATGTCCTGCTCTTGGTGTGGGAGGGGGTTGAGAGATGGCTTCTTGAGGAGCACATCCTATGGGAACCCACCAGGCCATCCTAAGGGCCATGATGGGATTCAGGGCTGGCTAAGGCACCAAGGGGCAAGGTTGAAGACATCCCTCCTGACTGCAGGGGGGGGTTGGACTAGGTGACCTTTAAAGGTCCCTTCTGCCCCAAAGCATTCTGTGATTCTAGGATTCTAAAGCAGGGTGGTGCAGCATGCTGGAGCTGGCAGGCAGAGGGAGGGAGCAGAGCATGGGGCTGGGCCCCAGGAAGGGCTGGTGGCCAGTGGGTGATGCTGGTTTCAGCCTCTTTTCCTCCCAACAATGTCCCACACGGCAGCACAGTGAAGCTACTGGCTGCAGTGGGTTCAGGACCAGTGGGAAGTGATGGGGCAGCTCATGGGTCTCTGACCCTCATCCAAGCAAGGGTCACCCCCCCCCGGGGTCACCTCCTGATGCTGTTTGAAGTCCATCCAGCAGTGGTAGCAGAGCCAGCGAGCCCTGGATGGGGGCGAAGATCAGTGCCAGCCCTCGCTGGGGGATGAATGGGGAGAGGAACAGAGCCTCTACTGTTGGGGCAGCCTGAGGCCCACGCTCTTCCTCAGCTTTTCTGGAGACAAGGGGTGCCCCCCACCATCCTGCTCTCTAGAAAGCTGAGCAGTCTCGCCCACCACCATCTCCTCTCTGCAGCTGCAAACCAGCCCAGCATCACAGCAAGGCGTGGGGCTAAATCCTTGTTGTGATCCTGTTGGGTCCCGTGATATTACAAGGCAAGAGAAACGTCCTCATTATTTCCAGAATATTGAACTCTAATAAATCCCCTCCTGCCTTACAGGATTTATTTCTCCCTCCATTGCTAGGAGACTCGGTGCCGTGTAATCCTATTGCTGCTCCAGGCAGCTTTCCTGAGCACAGCTCTGCTGGGCTGCAGACTGGTGCTGCAAGCCAGGAGCTGGCAGCCCTGGCTTGGAGCTCCTGGTCCCCACTAGGAATGGCCCCAGTCACCCAGAAAGTCCCAGTGACACCGCATTTGTCAGAATGTCCTGCTGTCCTGGAGCTGTGCCCTGGCATGGGGACCAGGCTTCCTTCAGTGGCTCCCAGTGACAGGACAAGGGGTGACAGGCACAAACTGGAACATCAGAAGTTCCATCTGAATGTGAGGAGGAACTTAGTTTAATTGAAAGGTGATGGAGCCCTGGAGCAGGCCGCCCAGAGAGGTGGTAGAGCCTCCATCTCTGGTGATATTCAAAGCCTGCCTGGCTGTGTTTCTCTGTGACCTTCTCTAGGTGAAGCTGCCTTGGCAGGGGAATGATCTCCAGAGGTCTCTTCCTACCCCTTCCATTCTGGGATTCTGGGGTGTGGGTTTACCAAAACACATCCCGGTTGGGCCGTGGCTGAGCCGACGAGGCCTTAATCAGCAATTAACCAATGAATATGGCACGGCACAGCACAGCCTGCTCCCCCATCCCATGCATGCCCAATGTGCTCATCAAACGTCCACTCTGGGCTCCTCCAACACCTTCCCGTGCCAAGAGCCAGTGGGAAAAGCCAGCAAAAGGCCAGCAGGGTGCAGAGAGCCCCCACAGCCACTGCGGCAGCCTGCCCAGTCCAGAGCCAGCCATGCCTGGCTCGCCAGACACCAGGGACCTTCCCAAAGACAGTGATGGACACAGGAATATGGCTGGAAATTTTGCTGCCAAAGTGTTTTCCATAGCAACTGTTGCTGTGGCAACCTGCATCCCACGCAGCATCTATCCCAAGCCACCTATCGCCCAGCCCTGCATCCATCGGAGCCAGTGAAGGACTGCAGGGTGGGAGCTGCAGGACCAGCAGTGGCACAGGGTTGCTCTGGCTGCACCAACCCGGTTCTAAACATCCCCAGTGCCTCAGGGTGTCTATAACGCTCCCCTTTTGATCTGCTGCTTGGCATTTCATTCTCTTAGAGGTGGGGGAAGCTGAAGGGAGACCTGTTGGTGCCTGTCAACCCCCCGAGGGCTTAGCGGTGGGAGCAGGGGGGATGTTGTGTCAGGGCTGGGGGTTTGGGGGTTTGTGCAGGAGCTGCTGCCAACCAGATGCAAGCAGCAGGTTTGGCTCCAGTGCACTGAAAAATGGCTGGGATTGAGTAGGGAGGCTTTGATCTGAGGGAAAAATCCAAATCCCTGCTGCTTTTAAGTACTGAAGCAGACAGCCTGTGGTCTGAAGTCACACAACAGCATGTTCACCCCGGGGACAACCCGGGGATGCCAGGACAGGCCCTTGCTGCCAGGCAGCCACGCCCTCGCCAGGTTCAAAGGCTCTGAACCAAACCTTGTGGGATCGGCTGCGGTGGCAGGAGAGGGCCCGGAGAGCTCGGAGTGGCAGGGATGGCCCTGGGGCTCAGCCCCTGCACCGCCACCACTGTCACCACTGCCGGCAGCAAAAGGGAACTGCGGTCGTCGGGCTGCCCCTGCCGGGGCGGCTGTGGTTTGTGAGTGCAACCACAGCCCTGCCGCTGCTTATCTCCTGCCCTCGCTGCACCTCAGTTTCCACATTTGCCTGGTGATGCACTGGGGGGAACCTGCCTCGGAGCAGGGGCTGTGCACAGAGGTCAGCACGGCTGGGGGGTAGTGGTGGTCCTTGGGGAGAGGAATGAGCCCTGCTTTGGGGGAAGGGCACATGTTTGCAATCCATCTACTTGCACGTGTGCCCACCTGGCTGCTAGAACTCTCAGCTCCCTGCATGCTTGGTGGTCACCCCCATGGCACCTCCCTCTGCTCTGTGTTCAGGGGCAGCTGCACTTAAAGCCCCAAACCATAGGTCCAGAGGTGTGGGACCACCTCTCTGGGCAACCTGGGTCAAGCTCTCCCCACCCTCAGTGTCAAACATTTCTTCCTTTTCTCAAGTCTGAATCTCCCTCTTGAAGCTCATCACCTTTTGCCCTGTCACAGCAGGCCCTGATCAAAAGTCTGTCCCCAGCTTTCTTAGAGCCCCCTTTAAGCACTGCAAGGCCACCAGAAGGTCTCCCTGGAGCCTTCTCCTCACCAGGCTGAACCCCAACTCTCACAGCAGAGGGCTTCCAGCCCTCCCAGCATCGCTGTGGCCTCCTCTGACCCTGCTCCCTCCTCCTGTCTGTGCCATGCTGAGCACTCCAGTGCTGCCCCAGCACTGCAGGGGGTTTCAGCAGAGTGCACCAGAAGGGCAGAATCCCCTCCCTGCCCCTGCTGCCCACACTGCTGGGGATCAGTCCAGGGCACAGCTAGAGCTGGGATGCTGCTTCATCTCCAGCTTTTCACCCTCCAGCACCCCTAAGCCCTTCATCCCCAGCCTGGACCAGTACTGGAGGCTGCCCTGATCCAGGTGCAGGACCTTGCACTGCAGGACCTGGGCCCAGTTCCGGAGCTTCTCCAGGTCCCTCTGGATGGATCCTATCCCTCAGGTGTGTGAACTTCACCCCTCAGCTCATGCATGTTCCACAGGTGCTGTGCCTCCACTGCAGGTATGGTAGATCGTGCATGGCCACGCAGCTCACACACGTGCCAGCCACCAGCTCCCAGGGGGCCTCCCAACCACCCTCGAGCTTGCTGCCAGCTCCATGCAGAAGCAGGCAGCCCCGGATCTGCAGATGGGACTGCAGCTCAGCGTGCAGCAGGGGCAAGCCTGGGCTCGCCAGCCAGCGGGGCAGCCATGGGCTGTGTCGAAACAGGCTGAGCGGGCAGCGTGCCAGCTGCCCTGGTGTGCCATGGAGTGCTTGGGTGTACCAAGGTGTGCCATGCCATGCTGCAGCATGTCATTATGTGTGCCTGGTCCCTTTTGCATCCCTGTTACTCTTTGTACACCTCTTACACACCCTTCATATCTTGTGCACCCTTTGTATGCCCTTTACACACCTGTTAGCCTTTGTATGCCCTCTGCACATACACTATACACTCTTTGCACACTCATTACACACCAGCTGCACACCTGTTCCCTTGTGCACACCCATTAACTTTTGCACACCCACAGCATATCTTTTACACACCCCTTATTCTTTGCATGCCCTTTGTGTGCTCATTACGTGTTGCACACCCACTGCAGCCATTACTCTCTGTATACCCTTTGCATGCCCATTACACACCAGTCACCCATTTCACTCTCATTACACACCCATTGCACCCTCATTACCCTTCAGTACACTCACAGGACACTACCTACCTTTTGCACACTCACTGCACACCCTTTTTACGCCTGTTACCTTTTAGTACTGCCTTTGTTCTCCTCTAGCACACCCATTGCAGACTTGTTGCACACCTGTTACTCTTTGGTACAGCCTTTGTACAGCGACAGCACACCAAATACCGTTTGCACACTCATTACGTGCATGTTACACAACATTTATTCTATGCACATCCTTCCCATGCCGTGTGCACACCTGTTACACCCCTCTGCACCTATTACTCTTTACACTCCCTTTGCACACCCATAATCCACTGTTTACTCTTTGCACATCCTTTGCATGTCTTTTCCACTCCCCACTACCCTTTGCGCACCCCTTGCACGCCCACTACACAGTTTACTATTTGCACATCCTTTGCATAACCTTTGCAACCCCGTTAGATCCCCTCTGCACCTCCGTTACCCTTTACACATCATTAGCACATCCGTTGCACGCCCCTTACACACCGTTTACTCTTTGCACCCCAGTTACACCTTTGCGCCCCAGCTGCACAGCGTGGTACCCCTCTCGGTCTCCGCCGGTGCCAGCGTCCCCGACGGTGCCAGCCCCCGGCCCCCTCATTGCCGGTGGCGATTCCCCCAGTACCCATCCCCACCGCTGCTTCTCCCTGTCCCCGCACCCCGGCGTCGCTCCACCCCGATCCCGGTGCCCGCCTGCCCCTGCCCCCGCCCCCTGCCCCACCCCCTATGCGGCCACGCCCCCCAGCGGGCGGTGTCAGCCAATGGGGGCGGGCGGAGCCGCCGGGTCCGGGCGGTCGCGGCGCTATAATGATCCCTACGGCGCCGCTGCCGCCGCTACCGCGCTGCCCGCCCGCCCCGCCGCCCCCGGCCCGGCCCCGGCCCCCGGTCCATCGCCGATAGGGCCGGAGCAGCCCCGCGGGAAGATGAACTACCTGGTGAGAGCCGCCGGCGGGAACGGGGCGGGTGGAAAGCCGGGGACGGATGGGCGGGGGTCCCCCCACCCCGGGTAACGGCTTACGGGAGGCTCTCTCCGGTGTGGAGGAGGAGGAGGAAGGCCGCAGCTCGGCCCCCTGCGATCAGGCAGAGCCCTGCTGGGGCGACCGATCTCTCTCGTGTGACCTTGGCCCAGTATCGCCGCGCCGGGGCGGTGAGGCCTTGCCCCAGAGCCTCCCTGCCCGGTGGGAGACGATGCACCGGGACCCCTGGGGGATACCCCACCGGGGCCACTGGCCTCTGCAGGGCCTCCCCGCCTGGCGAGTTGGACGCTGGCAGCGGGCAGGGTGCTGGGGTGTAGGCAGCAGCAGGCAGCCCAGGCCTCCCTGCCTGGCCGCTGCGGTCCGGTCCCGCCATCCCAGGCGGTGGCGGGAGCCCGGGGCAGGCTGCGGCCTGTCCCACCGCCGCCATGGCACCGGTAAGTCCCGTTGGAGGCCAGGGAGCTCTGGCAGGTGCCTCCGTAGCACGGAGGAGAAGACGTCGTGGCACAGTCGGTGTCCGCCATGGGGACACGGAAGGGGCCGGGGCCCGTTGGTGGCTAGCGCGGGGATGGCTGCGGCTGACTCACCGCCCTGGCACTTCCTCCCCGGTATCGGCGGCGGGAAGGGGAGGGAAAGGCAGAGGAGGTCCCCCCGAAACCGGGGAGGCGGAAGGGCCCAGCCCCTTCCTAGCACCACCTCCGGGAAGGATGGGTTGAACTCCAGCGGGGAAGGAAAAGGTGGCTGGAAACGGGAGATCGAGCCGGTGGGCCTGGCTGGAGCGGGGGGTCCGGCCGGTGAGCCCAGCTGACATGGAGCCGTTGAGCTGCTAGGCCCGGCTGGAAACGGGAGCTCCGGCTGGAGGGCCTGGCCGGAGTGGGGCCCCACCGGAGCACGGGGATCCGGCCGGTGGGGCTCAGCCGAGCAGGGGGATCAGGCCGGTGGGACCCCGTTGAGCAAAGCCCCCGTATCCTCCATCCCGCGAGGCTCTGTGGCGGCCCCGGGATGACTCCGCAGCGGCCGGCGCGGCCCGGCTCACCGGCCCGGCGTGGGGCTCTCTCGCAGAACGTGTTGGCCAAGGCGCTATACGACAACGTGGCCGAGTCGCCGGACGAGCTCTCCTTCCGCAAAGGCGACATCATGACGGTGCTGGAGCGCAATACGCAAGGGCTGGATGGCTGGTGGCTCTGCTCGCTCCATGGCCGGCAGGGCATCGTTCCCGGGAACCGCCTCAAGATCCTAGTGGGGATGTACGACAAGAAGCAGCAGCAGCAGCAAGCGGCTGGCCCAGCGCAGGGGCAGACACCGCCGCAGGCACCGGTGCCCCAACCGGCTTTGCCCTACCATCACCCAGGGGGCTACACGCCGCTGTCGCCTGCCTCGCAGTACACACCCATGCACCCTGCTTATGCCCCCCAAGGAGACAACGTCTATCTGATGCCAGTCCCCAACAAGGGACAGCAGGGTCTCTACCCGGGCTCAGCACCGGCTGGACAGTTTCCTCCTGCCCCGACTAAGCAGCCGCCCACCTACCCGAAGCAGACCCCTCCCCATGCCTTCCCCAGCCCCGGCCAGGACATCTACCAGGTGCCCCCTCCTTGGGCCAAGCTGCCGAGGCATACCGCGGGGGCTCTGCCAGCCCCCCCCAGGATGTCTACCAGGTTCCTCCTTCAGCTGGGCAGGCTCAAGATATCTACCAGGTGCCCCCATCGTTGGATATGAGGAGCTGGGAAGGGCACAAGCCCCAGGGAAAGGTAGGATGGGGGTCTTTCTGGGGGTGGCAGTGTGGTTGTGGGGTGCTTTGCAGTTCTCTTGGAGTGGGAAGTCCTGGTGCCCATCCCAGGGGGCTGTGTGGGCATCCTTCCCCATGCTGCTGGCATGAGTGGGTGCTGTGGGGGGTCCTGTGGTGGCTCAGGTGCCCCACAGTGTGAGCTACCCAGCTTAGGCCTGGCACAGCATTTGACACTCCAGCCCTCTTGATGTCTCACATGGTCTGTGCTGGCGTCACCAAGGGTGCCTGAGGTGGGTGCAGGGTAACGGAAGCGCTGCTTAGAGATGCCCACTGGCTGGATCCTGCAGCTGTAGCAGAGCCTATGGTGCCCAGCATGGTGCTGTGATGTTTCCTTCCACCTGGGAACATGGGCAGGGGCAGGCTACTGGTGCCAGCATGTCCCAGTCATGCCAGGGAACCTGCCAGTGCTTCACGGTTGGCTTTACTGGGGGCGGGGGAGGTGGGGGGAAGAGGGCAGGCTGGGGGCTCACCAGCATAGGGACCCTGTCCAGGAAAGCCTAATGGCTGCATCCTGGACTGTAGGCTGCTCCCCGCTTGCCCCCCTGCCTCCACATCCTGGGCACCGTGTTTTCCAGGAAGGCTACCCTGACTCACACCCCTGGGAAGCACCCAGGGAGGTGACAGGAGGGGGAGGGCGGGGGTGTCTTCCAAATCACGGCCGGGACACAGACAATATCCTAAAAGGAAGCATCTCTGGGCAGGGTGCCATGACCCGCTGGTTTGGTTTGACCCTCAGGGAGGTTAAGGTTGGGCACTCTACGGGTGTCAGCAGATCCCTGCCGGCGTCTGGGTGCCCGGCTCGGTCGGTGCCTTCTGCACGCCGTGGCTGTGCGGGCCGGGCTTTGTCTGCCGCCGAGGCTCGCCGCTATAAATAACCGGTGAGATCATCCCCCGGCACCGGGAGCAGCCCGCACGCCGGCCGGGGAGCGCCCCCGGTGGGCACCAGTGTGCCCGGTACCGGACAGCTTGCTCGTGGGTTCCAGCCTCTAACCTCTGGGTTTTGGGTGGGGGCTTCTCAGTGGTGCCCACCTCATCTCCCTTTCCCTCTTGCCAGGTGCTGGTGCCCACCCGTGTGGGGCAAGCGTATGTCTACGACTCGCCCAAGGGTGAGCAGGATGAGTACGACTTCCCTCGCCACCTCCTCTCTGCTGGCTCCCAGGAGATCTATGATGTGCCACCTGTCCGAGGAGGGGTCACAAGCCAGTTCAGCCAGGAGGTGAGGTTGGGGAGGGGGCAGAAGGAGGGTCCTGAAGGTGCTCTGGCATAGCGTGGGATCCAAACGTGGTCAAGTGATAATTGGGAAGGCATTGTAGGCAGTGAGGGTGGGGAGACACTGGAACAGTTTGCCCAGGAAGGTTGTGGCTGCCCTCTCCCTGGAGGTGTTCAAGGCCAGGTTAGATGAGGCCTTTGAGCAACCTGGGCTGGTGGGAAGTGTCCCTGCCCATGTGGGCTGATTTGAACTAGATGGTCTTTAAGGTCCCTTCCAACCCAGACCATTTTATGATTCTAAGTTACACCTAAAGTTGCACACATTGAGCTTCAGGGCTGCTTCTGGTACTTTCATCTTTCCCAGCCAGTCCCTGGGAGGGAGTTGTTGCCCATGCCATCCCTGACACACCATCCTCTGTGTTCTCCTCTAGGTCTATGACACCCCTCCCATGGCAGTGAAGGGTCCCAATGGGCAGGATCCAGGGCAGGAGATCTATGATGTGCCCCCCAGTGTGGAAAAGAACCTGCACCAAACTGTAAGTGCTGCTGGGAAGCTGCCAGCTTCTGCAGGCAAGACAGACACTCATTATGGTGCCAACAACCTTTCCAGGCATGTGGTGGTGTCCCTGGCACTGGAGGCTTTCAAGAAGCAAAGGGATGGGGTGCTAGATAATCCCATCTAATGACTGAGGTTGGATGATCCTTCAAAGCCCCTTCCAACCTGGGCTGTAGTGGGATTTTGTGATTCCTGTCCCAAAAGGCACCTGGGAGGCTAGAGGTGCTGCAGCAGGGCTATGCCAGCCTCCTGGGGTACAGGGTGTTTTGCTCTATCCTGGGGCTCACGCAGTGCCATTTTGCAGGCAGCACAGGGCTGGTTGTGCTGAGGGTGCCTTCTGCTGCCCCTGCAGGTGTATGATGTGCCCCCTCAGTCAGCAAGGACATGCCAGACGGCCCAGCACGGGAGGAGACCTACGACGTGCCCCCTGCTTTTGCCAAGCAGAAAGCCTTCGACTCCTCTCGCCACCCTCTCATCCTGGCCCAGCAGGAGCCCTACTTGCCTGAGGATGTCTACGATGTGCCGCCAGCAGCCGGGAAAGGTGCCCCCGAGCCGCCAGCCTCCCATGAGATCTATGACGTGCCCCCCAGCCTCAAGAAGCTGGGTGGGTCCTCCTTCCCCTCCCAGGAGGTGTACGATGTGCCTCGGGACCTGCACGTCCCGGGCAAGGGCTCCCTGGACACGGAGGGGGAGTATATCTACGATGTCCCACCGCAAGTGGATCGTGAGGCCAAGGGCACAGACACCAAACGCCTCTCTGCCTCCAGCACGGGCAGCACCCGTAGCAATATCTCCACCTCCTCGCTGGACGTGGTGCCTGTGAAAGAGTCGGCCAAGGGGACCGGCAAGGAGTTCTCCCTGGACTTGGACGCTGCCATGGAGACTCTGGGCAAGCTCCAGCATGGCGTCGGCGGCGCCGTCTCCTACCTCATGTCCTTCATCGGTGCCAACTGGCGCAGCCCCGAGCACATGGAGGCCAATGCTGCCAGCATCCGAGGGGCAGCCGAGGGTGTCCGGATGGCCCTCCGGGACCTGCTGGAGTTCGCCCGGGGGCGGTGGGCAGCGCCGCCCAGGCCTCCGACCGTTCCCTCTACACCAAGCTCAGCAAGCAGCTGCAGAAGATGGAGGAGGTCTACCAGGCCCTGGTGCGGCACAGCCAAGCGCTGGACGCTTGCCACTGGGCCCCGAGTGCCCTGGCCGGGGGCAAGGCAGGCACGGACGACCTGGAGCACTTCGTCATGCACTCGCGGGGCGTTCCCGATGACACCAAGCAGTTGGCCTCCTTCCTGCACGGCAATGCCTCCCTGCTCTTCAAACGGACAAAGGCGGCGGGGGAGGGTAGCGGCCACGGGCCCACTCACCCCTCTGACAAGGCCAGCAGCATCCAGTCGCGGCCCCTGCCCTCCCCACCCAAGCTGCTGGCCCAGGAGTCGCCTGATGGGCCCTATGAGAACAGCGAGAGTGGCTGGATGGAGGATTATGACTACGTCCATCTCCAGGTGGGCATGGGCCGGGGGGTGGGGGGATTGTGTCTCTGGGTCTCCCCAGCACGGGGCGATTGGGCAGCTCTGACTGCAGTGGTGCTTCTGCCACCCACCTCTTGCTTTAACCCTCCAGCTTGAGGTCTCTCTGGGCACCAAATGTGTCCCAGAGTGGGTTTGGGCTTGCTCCCGGCGGGGCTGGTGTTGCTGACCTCCTTGTCACGCCCCTTCCTTCACTGCAGGGCAAGGAGGAGTTTGAGAAGACTCAGAAGGAGCTGCTAGAGAAAGGCAACATCATTCGGCAGAGCAAGGACCAGCTGGAGCACCAACAGGTAGAGCAGCTGGCAGGGGTGGGTGCTGCTGGGCACAACTCCTGGGGTGGGCGGCAGAGTTTTGGTTTCTGCTCCCCTTGTACCCCCTGCCATTGGTCTGGACCATATTCTCTTTTTCTGTGGCTGTCCCCATGGTAGGTTCACAGAATCCCAGCAGAGTGGGGGGTGGAAGGGACCTCTGGAGATCATCCAGCCCAACCCCCCTGCTAAAGCAGGGCACACACAGCTGCTTGCCCAGGAGCACAATGGCTGGGGAGGTTGGAATCTCTCCAGAGAAGGAGACTCCACAACCTCTCTGGGCAACCTGCTCCAGGGCTTTAGCACCCTCACACCGATGAAGTTTCCCCTCCTGTTCAGATGGAACCTCCTGGGTTACAGTTTGTGCCCATTGTCCCTTGTCCTGTCCCTGGGCACCACTGAGCAGCGTCTGCCCTCTTGCCTCCCCAGCCTCTTGCTCTTGCTGAGCATTGCTCAGCTCCCCTCTGGGGCTGCTCTTCTCCAGGCTCTATGGCCCCAGGGCTCTCAGCCTTTGCTCCTCACAGGGGTGCTCCAGGCCCCTCAGCTGCTTTGTAGCCTCCACTGAACTCTTTCCGGTAGTTCCCTGTCTCTCTTGCTCTGGACACAATACTCCAGATGTGACCTCACTAGGGTAGCGTAGAGGCAGAGGAGAACCTTCTCCCTCCACCTGCTGACCCTTGGCATTCTTGGCCACAAGGGCACATTTCTGGCTCATGGGCAATTTCTTGTCCCCCGGCACTCCCAGGTCCTTCTCTCTAAAGCTGCTTCCCCCTTCCTCAGCTGCAGGACCCCACACTTTTCCTTGTTGAACTTCCTGAGGTTCCTCACCTCCCATTCCAGCTGCTTCTTGCCCACCTCCCATGCCATATTGTGCCAGTGGAGTGGGGCATCGATGCCTTGCTCCTAGTGAGTCTGGGCCGTCTGGCCTGGGGCTGTCCCTGTCCCTTGCTGTGTTTCCCAGGGCTGGGGGCTGTGGCTGTTGGTGGCAGGGAGGGGAGCAGGTGCCAGCTCCAGGGCTGCCCCTGCCTGACACCTTGTCCCTCCCGCAGCTGAAGCAGCTGGAGCGGCTGGAGCAGGAGGTGTCTCGCCCCATTGACAATGACCTGGCTAACTGGAGCCCCCCTCAGCACTACAGCCCGGCACGGGGTGGGGGCAGCCTGTGCACCGCCGACCGCCAGCTGCTCCTCTTCTACCTGGAGCAGTGCGAGGCCAACCTCACCACCCTCACCAACGCTGTCGACGCCTTCCTCACCGCCGTCAGCGCCAACCAGCCCCCAAGATCTTCGTGGCCCACAGCAAGTTTGTCATCCTCAGCGCCCACAAGCTGGTCTTCATTGGGGACACGCTGTCCCGCCAGGCCAAGGCCCAGGAGGTGCAGCACAAGGTGATGCACTACAGCAACCTCCTCTGTGAGATGCTGAAGGAGATCGTGGTGACTACCAAGGCCGCTGCCCTCCACTACCCTTCCCCCACCGCCTCCAAGGACATGGTGGAGCGTGTGAAGGACCTCGCCAACAGCACGCAGCAGTTCAGGATGGTGCTGGGCCAGCTGGCAGCCATGTGATGGCCCTGGGCTGACGTCCCCTCCCCATGGCCTCCTGCCCTGTACCCCGAGACTCGTCCTCCTCTGCCAGAGGCCTCTCTGCCCGGTGTAAGCAGACCTGTACATAGAGACTCCCATGCACGCTGGGCACCTGGGCCTTTGTGGGGAGAGAGGGGTTGTGGCTATCATCCTCCTTCCTCCCTCTGGCCAGAGGCCAGGATTGGTTTTGGAGCCATACCCATCACGAAGTAAAGCTGGGAGGTGGATTCGTGCCTGCTCCACCCCTGCTCTCCTCTCTCAGCATGAAACTGGCAGCCATGCCTGGCCCGGAGGCCCTGGGACTGTAGAACCTGTGGAGCGTCACCCTAGGGCAGGGATGTGCTGGCGGCTTGGGGCCATGCTGCAGATGCTCTGTTCCTGCAGGGTCTAAGGGTGTGAAAAGCCACAGTGGGGCAGGGAGGGGTTGCGCTGTCCCACTGTGCACCAGGGGCCGCACAGAAGTGTCCCTGGCGGGAGGGGTGAGGAGGGGGGGGGGGGGAGGCAGGAGGGGTGGGAGCTGCATGTTCCCATGTCGTGGGTTGTGCTGCTCTGTCCCCCTAGAGCTGCAATGTGAACCCAAACTGGTGCCTTCTGAACACAGGGGAAGCTTCTGCTGCTTCCCAGAGCTATGGAGTCGCAGCCCCCTCCCCCCAGCAGCATAAAGATTTGCCTAGAACCGGCCCCAGCTCCTGGCTGTGTCTGCCTGCTGTGGGGAGGGACCACCCTGGGGGGGGCCTGTGGCACATGGAGATTGTGCAAAAGGGTTGGGTGGGGGTTCCTGACCCATGGGTGTAGGGAATGAGAGGGTTTAGGGAGAAAGGACAGGTAGCAATGGGGTCAGTCTGGCCTAGATGCCCCCCTCCCCACCATCTTGGAGCTGATGTCCCCTTGGACCACCTTGCCAGGGCTCATGAATTTGTGAAGGTTCAGCACAGCCTTGATGCTGTGCAGGGTCTCCAACCCTCCTGGTGAAGGGGTGGATGCACAGGCCCTAGGATGGGTCTTGGGTGTTGAAGAGGAGGAGATGGTGGAAGTTGCCACCACCAGCATATCCTGCTGTGGCAGTGCACAACATTGGTGCCCATGGCCACCATGGAGAAGTCTTTGGGCCTTTGCTTCCCCATGGTGTCCATGGGGGCTCAGGTGAGAGCAGGTGCCACCCTGGCATGGGGGCATCAGTGCAACAAGGCATGCCCAGGCACTGAGACCACCCCCCCCCCCCCAGGGCAAGGGGTGCCAAGGTGCTGACGCTATGCTTGAGGCTGTACGGGTGCCAGCTGCTGCACCTGCACCACGTGTGGAGGGGCCACACCATCCTGCTGAGGTGGGGCACAGCTGGGCACAGGACAGCACAGGACTATGGCCCGTCACAGAGCCTTCCTCTCTTCCCAGGGCCTGACCTGTCACTAGACCCTTCCTCACCAATGTCCTATCCCCATGGCACTTCACCTCCCCCTGACCCTTTCCCTCCCCATTGCCCTCCTCACTTGTGCTCCTTCCCCAAATCAGAACCTTCCTTTCTACAAACCCTTCTCATCTCAAGTCCTTTCCACCCCTGGTCCTGCTCCTCCCCATGGCCCTTCCCCTCCCTGAACCCTTTCCTGTGTGTGTCATAAAGGTGAGGGACCCCTCAGGGGAGGACAGGAGCCTCGGCCCCGGCGGCCACGCAGCTGGGACCCTCACAAACGGCAACCCACGGACTCCTGTCCCTCACTGCCATCCCCTCCCTCCTGACCCCACAGTACCCCCAGTGTAGCCCCACCTTGGAGCAGCAGCTCCGGTGCCCCAGGATCCCCCTCCTTCCCCCCAGACCCAGCACCCTCCGCAGAGCCAGGGTGGGGAGAGCCTGCCAGGACCAGCGCCAGGAACTGCTGCCAGCACCACCCCACAGCCTGGCCCCTCTTGCCACCACTGCCTTCGGCACCATAAGGTGGCCCCGGCTGGCACATGGAGCCTCTCCCCGATGCGGGTCTTGTGCCTCCAGCACCAGCCATGGGGGCTCCATGCACGGACATGGTCCCCACAGCCCACCCTGCCCCTACGTGTCCACCCTGCTGGCCCCACACCTGACTGTGGCCTCCAAGCCTGCCCAAGCATCCCACTCCCTGCCCAGGTGTCCCCAGGGCAATCCACCTGTCCCACACCTGCCTCCTTTCCACACACCTGCTGTACAGCCCTGTCTCACTCAGCCTGCTCAGCTGTCCCTGCATCTGCCCCTGCCTCCATCCAAGGTCCCAGCAGAGCCCACATGTCCCCAGGCTTCCTACCCTCTTTGGCCAGGAGTCTCAAAGGCACCAGGCAGGTGTCCCCTGCCTGCTCTGCTTCCTTGCACCTTGACACATGTCCTCACACTTGGCCACAGCTCCCTGACCCCAGCAGACACCACATATCCCTGTCCCTCCAGCCTTCTGCCCAGGTGTCCCCATTCCCCCAGCCTCATGGCCCCACCTGGACACCTTTCCTTGTGCCTCCAACCCTCCCAGCTGCCTCTTCCCACACCTTCCTCTCTGTCCTCCGGCTCACCCACGTTTAACCTCCTGTCCCCATCTCCAGCCTGCCAGCCGCTTGTTCCTATGCCCAGAGAGCCATCCCTGCACCCTCCTCGGGCCCCTCTCCCCAGCCTTGTGTCGTCAGCTGTCTGCCAGCCCCATGCCCCTTCCCGCCCATCTCGCAGCCACAGTCGGGACACAGCAGGGCGGGTGGCAGCGTTTATTGCCGGCCTCAGTTGGCCTCCAGGATGGCATCGATGCAGCTGCGCAGCTCGGTGACACGGGTGTAGACGCCGGGTAGCTGGGGGTCGCAGGTACCGCTGCCCCGGGAGACGATGCCCACCAGAGGCCAGGCGCCGTCCTTCTGGCACACCAGCGGGCCGCCGGAGTCACCCTGCGCGCAGAGAGTGAGGGCGGCGCGGGGACACCTACGGCGCAGGAGGCGGCACCGTCAGCGCCGGCGCACGTCATGGAGCTGAGGATGCGGAAGCCCCAGAACTGTTTGCTCCGATCGTTGGTGAGCAGGGGCAGGGCCACCTGCTGCAGCACTGCAGGGGCTTGGAGGCTGCGGGACAGGCCGGGGGCCAGCAGGCGCCACGGTCAGCGGGGCACAGGGACAGGGCTTGGGGACTGGGCTGTGGATGGGGAGAAGGCTGGGGAAGGGAAGGAGCACGGGGATGGGGTGGGGGTGAGGATGCAAGGAGAGAGTGGGGATGGGGACGGGGAGCAGGACACTGATAGAGATGGGGATGAAGACAGGAAAAGGGCAAGGGATCGGGACAGGGATGGGACCTGGGACAGGCACGGGAATGGGGAGAGAGACTGGGATGAGGTTGTGGGCAAGTAGGAATAAGAGGACAAGGAGGGATGGGGATGGGGATGGAGATGAGGAGGGAGAAGAGAGTCAGATACAGGGACTGGGGGTGAGGATTAGGATGGGGTTTGGGCATGACGATGAGCATGAGGACTGGAGATGGGGCTGAGGATAAGGCCAGGGATGAGACTGGGAGCTGAAGAGGAGAGTGGAAATGGTGAAGGGGCCGAGGCTGGGCACAGACAACTGGAAGCAGTAGGAACCCAACTGGGAGCACTGGGAGGGAACTGGGAGCCAACTGGGAGAGAACTGGGAGCACTGGGAGTATCTCCCAGTAGCCCCCAGTGCCCCCCTGAGCCCCTCCAGACCACCCGAGAGTCTTTCCATAGCCTCCAAGTCCTTCCCGGTGCCACTCAGAGCCCTTCCCAGTACCTCTCAGTAACAGTTAGAGTCCCCCAGTGTCCCCTGAACCCCCCAGAGTCCTTCCACAGTCTCCCAGTAACTCCAACTCTCCTCCTGAGACCGCCCCCGCCATTTCCCTCCCAGACTCCTTCCACAGCCTCCCAGTCCTTCCCACTACTGTCCAGAGCCCTTCCCAGTCCCTCCCAGTCCGGGAGGAGACTGGTAGGGACTGGGAGACACTGGGACCATACCGGCAGTACCTGGCGTCAGTCCTGGAGCCCTGGGCAACAGCTGGAAGCAGTGGGAACCCAACTGGGAGACACCTGGGAGGAACTAGGAGAGACCTGGGAGCACTGGGGGTGACCTTATTGCTCTCTACAACTACCTGAAGGGAGGTTGTAGACAGGAGGAGGTTGGTCTCTTCTCCCAGGCAGCCAGCATCAGAACAAGAGGACACAGTCCCAAGCTGTGCCAGGGGAGGTTTAGGCTGGATGTTAGGAAGAAGTTCTTCCCAGAGAGAGAGATTGGCCATTGGGATGTGCTGCCCAGGGAGGTGGTGGAGTCACCATCACTGGAGGTGTTCAGGAGGAGACTTGATGGGGTGCTTGGTGCCATGGTTTAGTTGTTTAGGTGGGTTGGATTGGTTGCTGGGTTGGACGCGATGATCTTGAAGGTCTCTTCCAACCTGGTTTATCTATTCTATTCTATTCTATTCTATTCTATTCTATTCTATTCTATTCTATTCTATTCTATTCTATTCTATTCTATTCTATTCTATTCTATTCTATTCTATTCTATTCTATCTCCCAGTAACCCCCAGTCCCCCTGAGCCCCTCCAGACCACCCCAGAGTCCTTCCACAGCCTCCCAGTACCTCCCTGTTCCCCCCAGCTCCCCCCAGAGTCCTTCCACTGCCTTCCAGTACCTCCCAGATACTCTCTTCAGGTCTCCCTTCAGCCTCCTTTTCTCCAGACTAAACAGCCCAGCTCCCTCAGCTGCTCCTCAGCCCTGTTCTCCAGACCCTTCCCCATTATGAACAACATGATTTACGAGGAGAGTGTGGGAAAGCAGTTTGTTGGCTAAAGAAGATGGAAGTGTATTGTAGGACTAGGGATATAATCCCATGCTCCTTCCTGAAGCGTTTGAATTGTCCTTTAGTAATGAGTACTCCTAAAATAAATTTTAGGCAGCCAATAGCTATCTAAAAGAGAGCAGAAAGAGAGCTTTTGGTTGAAGCAGAAGGAGCCTGGGTAGTGAAAATGTTTTACAGCTTTCAGGATAAAAGAAATCTTGACCTCATCATGGAGCTCTTCCCTGGAGATAAGCTGTTTGCTGACAGAGGATGTTGGGTTTGTGGGTCCTGACAGTGACAGGAGCTCTTAGGCCAGCTACACGGTTAGGTTTGGATTCTCCTGGGGTCTCACCCAGAATGAGTCTCACGATTCCAGTGGTCTGATTTCACAGCTGTGTTTTCTTCTCTCTGCTTAGGTGACAGGATGACCTCACTAATGAAGAGAGAGACCTTATCAGAAGAGGAGAGTCATCCACAGGAGTAATACACCAGAGAGCCTTCTGCTGGGTGTGAGGCGAAGGGGTCTGCATGTGAAGTGCCTGTGCTTGAAACCCCCAGTCTGCAGCCCAGGCCCTGCAGAGTGGTGCTCGCAGGAGCTGTGTGCAAGTCTGCCATGGCCTCAGAAGGCTGTGCAGCTGTTAAACCTTTTCTTTTGTTGAGACACAGTCTTTCTGAATTCTTTTCTTTGTTTTTTTCCCCCCAGGGTCATGTGAAACTGTCTGATTTTGGGCTAAGCACAGGTGTAAAGAAGGCTGAGAGAGCTGAGCTCTACAGGACCCTCGCACACAACCCACCAAGTGACTTCTGTGAGTACAAGCTGTCCTTGTTCAACACGGAAATAGCTGAGAGCTGAAGCCGGACCACCCCATAATTCATTTCTGCTGTGGTAAACAAGGTTGGTCAGGCTGATTGCATTTAATGGGAACTGGGATGCACCTTCCCTGCTGATGGAAGCTTTGAATGGGAAAGAAATTCTTACTTCTTGGTCCTGGTGGTGTGGTTTTGCTCACATGTACCTGGACACAAATAGAGTTTGGTGCCAATGTCAGCCAGGCTCCAGGAGTGCTCCTTCAGCAGGGGCATGGTTTTCATGTGCTGACTTAGTGAGGGTGGTGACCGTCTCCGGAAGCTTTTCCTCAGAGGGAAGTTGCTCATCAGCTTGTCTGCACGTGAGTGTTTTATAGAATAATAGAATCGTTTGGGTTGGAAAAGGCCTTTTAGATTCTGGAGTCCAACAGCTCACAAACTCTACCAAGTCTGGTGCCAAACCCTGTCCTGCAGCACTACTCTTTGTCTTTTAAGCATCTACAGGGATGAGAAGTCAACCACGTCCCTGGGAAAGCTCTTCCAGTGTGTGAGAACCTTTCAGTGAAGAAGCTTCTTTGATTACCAACCTAAATACCCTCTGATACAACTTGAGGCCATTCCCTCACATGGGGGGGGGATGGACACAGTGAACACCAGAGTGAGACCCCAACATCTAAGACCCCACAATTCCACTGAAGACACCAGATGAAGGGTGGGACCACACTGAGACCTTCACAGGGTTTAACTGATGAGAGCAACAGACAGAAGAGATTGGTGATTGCCAGCGATAAATGCACTGACTGCAAAGTGATCTCGGGGTCGTCAGTCCTGGGGGACGTGCTCAGCGATGCAGAGCTGTGCAACAGCTCTCAGAAGAGAAAGGCAGCAAAGCTCAGCCGTGTGCAGAAGGTGCAAACCTTACCCAGAAGGCTGTCCCCGCCTCGGGGTGATAAAAAGAAAAGGAGAGCAGCCCCTCAGCTGTTTCCGTCTTTGCTGCCGTGATGCCACGTGGGGGTGGGCTCGGATGCAGCAGAGGAGTGAGGGGTGGGGGCAGCCTCCCACAAAGGCTGCTCGCAGCCCTGAAGGTTTGAAATGCCTGAATGTTCTTGGAGGGGAGGGAAAGGCCTGGAAAAGTGTGAGGTGTTCCAGCAGAGGAAAGGCTGTGCTGTTTATCAAGAGATTGCAGAAGGACAGTGATGTGTGTGCAGCAAGGCTTTGACATGACTCCCCCTGGATCTCCTCTCTTATCTGGAAAGGCTTCCAGAAGAGAAAAGCACATCCTGAGCAGAGCCACAGGGTGTTTGAACCAGAACTAGAAATATCACCTGTGTCGCTCTCTATTAAAACAGTGGATTGTCTTTTATATGTGCTTGTGGTGTGTTGGTTTTCCTTTGAATGGAAAAAGCTCTGCAGGCAGCCCATCTGAGCTGCTCCCCACGCACAGGAGCAGCCCCACATCTGCTGAGTGTTGGGGGGGTCTGTTATGGGAGTCTTCTGTCATCTAAAGTGGGCCTGGGGCTAGGAAAGGGGAATTTGGGGGTATGTGAAGGATACTGAGAGCCTCTGGAGGGTCTCCTGGGGGCTCCCACAGGGTCTCTGGAGGGTCCCAAAGGAGTTGGGGGAGGTGGGGGAGCTGTGAGGGTCAGGGGTCTCTGTGGGGTTCCAAGTTTTGGGGTCCTGCATGATCGGGGGAGGTCTCACTCTGGGTTTCGGTGTCCCTGCAGCCCCAGGACCCCCAGCCATATCTCCTCCTGCATCCAAAGGTGAGCTGGGGGCACCTCAAGGACTTCAGAGGATGACAAAGGGTGTCTGGGGACATGTAAACAGGTCTGGGGGAGCCAAGGCGGTTCTGACCTCACCAAGATGGGCAGTTTGCTTTATTTTGTGCCTTTTGGGGGGCGAATCAAAGGGAGTGGGGGGATTCTGGTTGGACTGAGTCAGCCACGTGGGGCAGGGGGATGGTGCGGCAGAGGAGCAGGTGAGCGAGGGCTGGGGGCACACCCCTAAAGTGCTGAAAATTCTCGGGACCACAAAACATTTGAAACTGTAAGTACTGGCGTGAGGCGATGCGGAGCCAAACCTCTCGTTTTCAGCTGGAGAAGGAGGAATTGGATTGAGGGCTGCGTAAGAAAGCTTTGGGAACGACTCCCTGTCTCCCCCTCTCTTTTTTAAAGGCTTAGAGAATTGAAAACCAGAAGCCACAGAGGGGCTTGAGCTATAAGCAGAGCCTGTGTCTGTGCGAATTAAAAACAGGGGCTTGTGCGCCTCGTGGTTTGTAACGTAAATAGAAAACATTCTGAGCCATTCTGAGCCGAGCCGAGCCGAGCCGCGCCGCGCCGCTGCCCACGCCCAGGGGAGTGCTCAGTGCTGCCCCCGCGTGTGTAATGGTCGGCACTGCATCCGTGCAGCGGCGTGTGCCGCCCCGTGGGAGCTCCGTGCTGCAGCGAGCTGCGCCGAGTGCTTGAAATATTCGAAATTCTTAGGGGAAGAAGGAGGCGAGAGATTGACTCGAGCGTCGCTATGGATACAGCGCATGCGCTCTAGCCATCGAGAGCCCTCGATTCGGCGCCTGACGCCGGTCTGTTCCCCACGGTGCCTGCGAGCCGCCGTCCTTTGGCGGGGGAAGGGGTCCCGGCGCATTCAGGGCGCTTGCTGTGCGGTTTCTGGTGTCGCTGCCGGCCCGGGACTGCCAGGTGTGTTCCTTCCGGGGTCTGTAGGTGATCTGGGGGCATCCGCAGGGCTTTTGGGGGTGAGAGCGGAGGTGTGGGGGCACCTCAAAGGCTCTGGGGATAGCTAAAGTTCTCGTGGGGTCATCTGAAAGGGTCAAGGGTCGTGTAGAGGCAGCTGGGCAGCTCCCAACGACCCTTTGGGAGCTCTCTGAAGGCTGCCGTGGGAGCCGGGGGTGTCTGGGTGTGGGTTTGCATTTGGATTCGTGCTGCAACCAGTGTTGATGAGGCAGGGCCATTTTAATGACCGCTGAGCACATTGCATACTCAGCAAGGATTTTCTAACTCAGCAAGGATATTGCGCGCGCTCAGCAAGAAAACTGGAGGGCAGGTTGGCCGGTGGACTACTCTCCAGGACTGGATTAACATCACTCAGCTGCTGGTGAGCGATAGCGTTCATCGCTATTCCTTCTCCTCCTTCGGATTGCTATTATTGCTCTTAGCCCAACCCATGAGTTTTCTCACTTTTACCCCTGCGGTTCTCTTGCCCCCACATCCTCTGGGTGCAGGGAGCAGCTGGGTGATGCTTGTTTGCTAGCTGGCGAGTGCCCTCAGGGCTGTGACGGACAGGGAGCCTGCTTGTGTGATCTGCCTAGGCACACTTAGGTGAATCCAGCTTTCAGACAGGTGCTGTCTGTTTGAAATAGAAAGTGAAGTTGGGCCGATTCAGTCCTAGAGATGTGATGCCTGCCGTTAGCCGGCAGCTTGGCATGTTTTCCTGAGCTCAGAGCCAGAGAGCAGTAAGGCTCATCTAGGCTCAGAAACTCAGGCGCTAAGACTGACCTGTGGTAAAAGCTGTGAGCAATTGAATTGACATGTGATTAGGGTTTGGACACAAGGTCGTGGAAGTGTCAGTGGGACGGAAGCTCCAGTTTCAGAAGCCTGTATTTCATGTTGCAAGGATGTCATTCTACAACTGAACGCAAGACCCATGAAGTGCAAACAAAAGGATTTCCCGAGCTCATCCGAATCCCAGAGCTCATGAAATTCAGGCCTGCCTTACTCTAGTTTAGGATCTCTCAAGAGGAAAAGTGAAGAGGAGGAGAATTCTTCAGCTTTCGCTCTATTTTTTTTTGCCATCTTGATACACTTTGTCTTGCTTGGCTTTGAGTCACAACTGTGACATTCAGTTAGGTGGTGAATGTGTAGTTGGGCTGACACCAAAAGAAGGCAAAAAGAAAAGGAATACTTTGTCATAAAAAGCCCACAATTCCTGTAGTATTCCCAGTTCCTACTTAATAATATCAAGCAGTTTGTGGTTTGGTTGTTTTGGTTTCTTTTTCTCTTGCTGTGCTGCAAAGATTTGGATAGGAATTTCTAGGTATTAACTAGAGCCAGAGCAAGCCTGTAATTGCCCTGGGAATGCAGTGAAAACCTTTTGGGAATTGGTTCTGCTGTGTTACTCCTAAAGCTATGAACACACTCACACACACTCACACACACACACCCACAGAGATAGTTGTTAACAGAGTTTCTTTGTGCTTTCCAGGTCTGGTGCGTTCAGACTCGCAGGATCTTCCTGGGCCATCCAATTACAGTTTCTGTTGATACTTCTCAGCTCTTGCCTCCAGTTTGCTGACAGAGGATGTTGGGTTTGTGGGTCCTGGCAGCAACAGTTTTCCAAAGAGGAGCTCTAAGGCCAGCTGCAAGGTTAGTTTTGGATTCTCCTGGGGTGCCTGTGCTTGAAACCCCCAGTCTGCAGCCCAGGCCCTGCAGAGTGGTGCTCGCAGGAGCTGTGTGCAAGTCTGCCATGGCCTCAGAAGGCTGTGCAGCTGTTAAACCTTTTCTTTTGTTGAGGCACAGTCTTTCTGAATTCTTTTCTTTGATGTTTTTATGTTTTTTCCCCCCAGGGTCATGTGAAACTGTCTGATTTTGGGCTAAGCACAGGTGTAAAGAAGGCTGAGAGAGCTGGGCTGTTCCGGACCCTCGCACACAACCCACCAAGTGACTTCTGTGAGTACAAGCTGTCCTTGTTCAACACGGAAATGGCTGAGAGCTGAAGCCAGAGCACACCATAATTCCCTCAGCTTCCTCTTCAGCCACTCCTCATGATCCAGGCCCTTCTCATGAGGCTTATCCAGACCCTTCCCCAGCTTTGTTGCCCCTCTCTGGGCACGCTCTATCGCCTCCATGTCCTGGGGAACACCACTTGTTCCCGGCCGGCCACCGGCCTGTGTTTAACTCTGTTCCCCCCTGCTCTCGGGGCCCAGTCATCCATCCCATTCTGTTATCCAGCAATCCTTTTGAAAGCAATAGATCTGAAAAAAGAAGGAGCAGAGAAGGGAAGTTGAAGCTGCCAACGTTGCAGTACCCTCAGTTCTTGTGGTACCCTCTGTGAGATCCTAAGCCATTTGAACTGAGATGGTCAGGCAGCCGTGCTAGTGCAGCAGTGTTTTCTGGAGAGTTTATAGAAGCCAATTCTATGGAGACTTCCTAAAGTAGAGCTTGTGTCTCCATGTTTTACAGCCCTTTATGGTTTCCATTTATCTTCTTAACTTGTTCTTGAACTCGCTTCTGCTGTCAGCATCCAAAGTAAGCTGTAACAATGAATCCCAAGCATTAGTCATAAGTTGAAAGAAAAACCAAAAACTAAACCCACTACACTATGATTTCACCTAATGCTGCTGTAATTTCATCCAATTACAGTTTCTGTTGACAATTTTCATCTTTTACATCCAGTTTGCTGACAGAGGATGTTGGGTTTGTGGGGCCTGGCAGCAACAGTTTTCCAAAGAGGAGCTCTAAGGCCAGCTGCAAGGTTAGTTTTGGATTCTCCTCGGGTTGCACACAGAATGAGTCTCAGGATTCAAGCAGTCTGATTTCACAGCTGCATTTTCTTCTCTATGTGTGGGTGACAGGATGACCTCACTAATGAAGAGAGAGACCTTGTCAGAAGAGGAGAGTCATCCACAGAAGTATTAAACCAGAGAGCCTTCTGCTGGGTGTGTGGGTAAGATGTGTGCATGTGTAGTGCCTATGCTTGAAACCCCACAGTGTGCAGCTGAGGCCATGCAGAGTGGTGCTCACACTATCTGTGTCATGTGAAACTGTCTGATTTTGGGCTAAGCACAGCTGTAAAGAAGGCTCAGAGACCTGAGCTCTACAGGAACCTCGCACACAACCTGCCAAGTGACTTCTGTGAGTATAAGCTGCACTAGTTCAACACTGAAATAGTTCAGAGCTGAAGCCAGACCACACCATAATTCATTTCTGCCGTTGTAAACAAGGTTGGTCAGGCTGATTGCATTTAATGGGGAACTGGGATGCACCTTCCCTGCTGATGGAAGCTTTGAATGGGAAAGAAATTCTTATTTCTTGGTCATGGTGGTGTGGTTTTGCTCACGTGTACCTGGACACAAATAGAGTTTGGTGCCAATGTCAGCGAGGCTCCAGGAGCACTCCTTCAGCAGGGACCTGGTTTTCATGTGCTGCCTTAGTGAGGGTGGTGACTGTCTCCAGAAGCTTTTCCTCAGAGGAAAGTTGCTCATCAGCTTGTCTGCAGGTGAGTGTTTTATGGAATAATAGAATCGTTTGGGTTGGAAAAGGCCTTTCAGATTCTGGAGTCCAACAGCTCACAAACTCTACCAAGTCTCATGCCAAACCCTGTCCTGCACCACTACAGTTCATCTGAGCATCTGCAGGGGGATTCAACCACTTCCCTGGGGAAACTATTCCAGTGTTTGAGAACCTTTCAGTGAAGAAGCTTCTTTAATAGCCAGCCTAAATATCCTCTGATACAACTTGAGGCCATTTCCCCCGGGAGGTGGTGGTGGGGGGGGAGTGAACACCACAGTGAGACACCCCCCCCCCCCCGCTGCTACGAGACCCCAAAATCCAAGATCCCGCAATTCCACTGAAGACACCAGATGAAGGGGGGAACACACTGAGACCATCAAAGGGTTTAGTTGATGAGAGCAACAGACAGAAGAGATTGGTGATTGCCAGTGATAAATGCACTGACTGCAAAGTAATCTCCGGGTTGTCAGTCCTGGGAGACATGCTCGGAGAGGCAGAGCTGTGCAGCAGCTCTTAGAGAGAAGAGGAAGGCAGCAAAACTCAGCTATTTGCTGAAGGTGCAAACCTTACCCAGAAGGCTGTCCCTGGCTCGGGGTGATAAGAAGAACAGGAGGGTAGCCCCTCAGCTGTCTCTGTCTTTCCTTCTGTGATGCCAGGTGGGGGTGGGCAAGGATGCAGCAGAGGAGCAGTGAGGGAGGGGTGGGGGCAGCCTCCCACAAAGGCTGCTTGCAGCCCTGAAGGTTTGAAATGCCTGAACGTTCTTGGAGGAGAGGGAAAGCCCTGGGGAAGTGTAAGTGTGAGGTGTTCCAGCAGAGGACAAGCTGTGCTGTTTATCGAGAGATTGCAGAAGGACAGTCATGTATATGCAGCAAGGCTTTGACATGACCCCCCCCTGGATCTCCTCTGTTATCTGGAAAGGCTTCCAGAAAAGCACATCCCGAGCAGAGCCACAGGGCGTTTTGAAATGGAAATATAAGTTGTGCTTATGCAAATAAAAACTAGTGCCTTTTCCTTTGTGTGTCTTAGTCTAAACTTCAGATGGAAAAACTCTGCACAGAGCCAAGGGGAGCGGTGCCCCGCGCACAGTACCAGATGCCGCATCGGGGCTGAGTGCTGCCACCCTGTGTCTGAGTGTCGACACTGCAGGTGTGCAGCGGCCTGTGTCCCCCGGCGGTCCTCGGTGCTGCTGCCTCCTCTCCACGTGCCCTGAATGCTTGAAATAGCTGAAAAGTATTTGGGGGCTGTGGGAGAGGAGAGGAGAGAGGGGAAGATTACAAATGACTTAAACTTGTAGGTGTCAGTGTGAGGAGCTGAACAAGAGAAAGCTCTTGCTCTGGTATGGAGACGAAACATTTCTACTAGTTAAAAAGGATTTAAAAGCAGAAAGCCTTTATCTGCCCTCTTCTAAAGAGGATGAAACCGGCGGTGCCACGGGGCCGGCGCGTCCGGAGCGAGCTGGCGCCTGCGGCATGGAGCCTTCCGCGGCTGCGGGACCGGAGCGGCGAATTGCTCTGCCCCGCGTGAGCGCGCTGTGCAGCAGCCGCGCGCTGCTATGGACGCCGCGCGCTGCTATGGACGCCTCGCGCGCGCCTTCGAGCGGCGCCTTGCTGCTGTGCGCCGCGGAGCCGCAGTCGTCCCAGCTGAGCCGAGGGCAGCCACAGGCGCCGAGCCCCCGGCTCTGTCGCTGTCCTCACTTCGTGTCTCGTTCGCGGCGGCGTTTGGATTAATTAATAATTTGTATTTTTATTACCTCCCCGCCTCCTCATTTCGCAGCAGGGGGCCAGGGTCCTGCTGGGACAAGAGACCTCCAAGGCAGGACGGCCCCAGGCGCTGCAGGGAGCCGGGGACAGGGCAGGGCCGGGGACAGGGCCGGGGACAGGGCCGGGCAGGGCAGGCTGCCGCGGAGAGGTGGTGGCAGGTGCGGGGCAGAGGCGGGCGGGGGAGGCCGGGGCGGCCTGCGGTGTGCCGAGCGGCTGCGACAGTCCTGCGGGACAGGGAAGAAGGCTGGGGGGAGGCGGCTTGGCGCCGGGGCTGCTGTGAGCGCCGCAGCGGGGCCGGGGCAGGGTCTGTGCCCCCGGGGCTCCCCGCGCGCCGCCCCAGAGCTCTGCCGCACCGCAGCCGTCAGCGCCGGCCGCTGCCCCTCCGGCCCGGGCTCGGGGCGAGATCTGGAACGGGCAGAGGCGCTCGGCTCTGCCGCGAGAGCTGAACCCCAGCCTGCGGCCCCGGAGAGCGTGGAGGCCGCCCTGGAACAGAGCTGCGGCGGTGAGCTCTGGCAGGCACCGCGGAGCGCCCTGCGGCTGCGTGAGGCTGAGCCTGGCCAGGTGCCGGAGAGGGAGCGGGGGGGGGCCTGGGGCGGCTGAGAGGGACGTTTTAAATTCACTTATTTAATTGTGAGGTCTCTCCTGTGCAGCTCAGAACAGCTACAGATGTAGATACATTTAACAGAGGGGGCAGCAGCGGTGGCCGAAGGCTCTCTGAGGGTCTCACCAGGGGCGGGGGAGGTGTCTGGGCGCTCGGAGGCACGGGGCGGGGTCTGGCCGCCCCACCTCCTGCGCGCCTCGCGGGGCCGGCACGCGCCCCGGGCTCCTCCCAGGGGATCGGCGCGTGAATTCGAGCAGCCAGAGGCGCCCGGCCCGGGCGGGACCAACCCCGGTCTGAGGCGCCGCTGAGCTCGGCGGGCTTCGAAAGTCGCTCTTGGAGGGCAGTTGTGGCAGCGCTCCGGCTGACGGAGACCTGGCAGGCGCCTCAGAGAGGCTTTGGCGGATCCGCGAGGGAAAAGAGCCCAGGTGCGTGAGATTGGGACAGGGAGGGCAGGACCGGGGAGACCTGGAAGAGCTTAGAGGGATTTATTGATTTATTGATCTTTGAATACCTGAGGCACTCTCGTGTGCAGCTTAAACCACACATCGGTGCAGATGTCCTTAGCGGAGTGAACATTCGGGGTGGCTGCGGGCCCGAGCGGTACCCGCGGCGCAGTCCGTGAGCGCCTGAGGGGGCGGCGCGCGCCGCGAATCTCCGCCCCGGGCTGCCCCCAGGGCGTCCCTGAGGGGATTCCGAGGGCTGAGGGAATCCCGGCCCTGCCGGGAAGGCTGAGCCCGAGGCCGAGGCGCCGGTAGATGGGGTGGGTGCGAGGGTGGCTCTTGAGGTCTGCTTGGGGCAGCGCTGGGGCTGCCGGAGAGCTGGGCCGGCAGCGCAGGGGGTGGCGGAGCCCTGAGGACAGCGCCCAGGTGCGCGAGAGGGAACAGAGCTGGGGCAGAGCTGCAGCAGCTGAAGAGAGAAATCTGTGTAGTCAGTATCTGAGGTGCTGTCATCCACAGCCCGGAACATACACGTATTTATATTGGTTTTAATAAAAGGACGTTAAGGGTGTCCGGGCCGGGGGGGCTGTGTCTGTGAGCGCCACAGAAGGCGCCGCGGGGGGGTGGTGGGGTGGTGGTGTGTGGGGTGTTGGGGGCTGTGAGCGCCCTGAGGGTTCCCGCGCGGCTGCCTTCCCGCCCTGCCGCGCCACAGGGACCGGCGCGCGCTGCTCCCGCGCGGACGCCGCCTGAGGCAAGAGGAGGCGCCTGGCTGTGGGGAGGGGGCTGCAGCCCTGCTGGACTGGGTGGGTGCGAGGACGGCTCCTGAAGCGCTGGGGCTGCCAGAGAGCTGTGCAGGCAGCGCAGGGGGTGTGGCGGATTCGTGAGGCAGAGCCTGGCCAGGTGCGTGAGAGGGGACAGGGAGAGCTGGACCGGGGAGACCTGAAGGAGCTTAGAGGGATTTATTGATTGATTTATTGATACCTGAGGCACTCTCGTGTGCAGCTTAAACCACACATCGGTGCAGATGTCCTTAGTGGAGTGAACATTAGGGGTGGCTGCGGGCCCGAGCGGTACCCGCGGCGCAGTCCGTGAGCGCCTGAGAGGGTGTCCGGGCCGGGGGCTGTGTCTGTGAGCGCCATAGAAGGCGCCGCGGGGGTGGTGGTGTGTGGGGTGTTGGGGGCTGCGAGCGCCCTGAGGGTTCCCGCGCGGCTGCCTTCCCGCCCTGCCGCCCCGGGGACCGGCACGCGCTGCTCCCCTGCGCGGACGCCGCCTGAGGCAAGAGGAGGCGCCTGGCTGTGGGGTGGGGGCTGCAGCCCTGCTGGACTGGGTGGGTGCGAGAGTGGCTCCTGAAATGTGGGACAGCGCTGGGGCTGCCGGAGAGCTGGGCCGGCAGCGCAGGGGGTGGCGGAGCCCTGAGGACAGCGCCCAGGTGCGCGAGAGGGAACAGAGCTGGGGCAGCGCTGCAGCAGCGGAAGAGAGGAATTTTAAGTACATGTCCGAGCTGCTTTCACGAACAGCTCAGCGCCTGGGCATGTTTATGCTGTTTCTAATAACACCGGGACGGGGGGAGGAGGGGGCGGAGGGGTCTGAGCGGGGGCCGGGAGGAGAGCGCTGTGAGCGCCCGCAGGGTCCCGGCGTCGCCTCTGCGCCCTTCCCGCCACAGGGGCCGGCACGCGCCGCGCGCCTCAGGAGCTGTCGGGGCGGGAATGGGAAGCGGCCGGCACGGCCCGGGGCAGGGCTGTGCGGCCGGGGGACGGCTGTACCGCAGCCTGCAGCTCCGCTGGGTTGGGTGTCTGCGAGGATCGGCTCCTGGAGCAGGAGGCTGCCGGAGGGCAGCGCAGGCAGCGCAGGGCTTTGGGCAGGTTTGTGAGGGCACAGGGTGAGACTGGCCAGGGGGAGGGGAATCAACTCAGGGGCAATTTCTTTTTATTAAAACCTGAGGTATTTTCCTATGTGCCTTAAAACTTCCTCTGTGTGATTTTGCTATTTTGCTCTTTTATACAGAACGAAAGCTTTTCAGGGAAAACTGAGATTCAGGGTCAGAGAAGTGACATTTTGGAGGCAAAGACTGAGAGGATCTCAGGGGAAGAAAATGAAAACCAGAGAAAACCCTGAGGTAAACAAGAACAGAGGTGACATTTTGGAGGGACAAAAAATTGAGGTAGTTTATACAGGATAAAAATAAAAGATTTAGGAGGGAAAAGCTGAGGTAATGTGCTGGAGGCAGACCTGGCATGGAGGGGAAACCTGAGGTAATCCATAGAGAAGAAGGTGAAATTTTTTCTGAGAAAACCTGATGTAAACAAGAGGGGACACAGGAGGCAGTTTGGAGGGAAGACTTAAGGCAAATATCTATGAGACATGATACAGAAATGAATAGCAAAGGTAACCTATAGGAGACAGAAATGAAGATTTTAGAGGGAAAATCACAGCATATTTAATACAATACAATACACCAGGTTGGAAGAGACCTTAAAGATCATCACGTCCAACCCATCAACCAATCCAACCCACCTAAACAACTAAACCATGGCACCAAGCACCCCATCAAGTCTCCTCCTGAACACCTCCAATGAAGGTGACTCCACCACCTCCACAGGCAGCCCATTCCAATGGGCAACCACTCTCTGTATAGAACTTCTTCCTAACATCCAGCCTAAACCTGCCCTGGCGCAGTCTGAGACTATGTCCTCTTGTTCTGGTACTGGCTGCCTGGGAGAAGAGACCAACCTCTGCCTGTCTACAACCTCCCTTCAGGTAGTTGGAGAGAGCAATAATGTCACCCCTGAGTCTCCTCCAGGAAAAACAACCCCAGCTCCCTCAGCCTTTCCTCATAGGGCTTGTGTTCCAAACCCCTCACCAACTTTAAGGAGGGAGAATGAGGGAGAGTAAAGACATGGGAGGGAAGAGCTGAGGAAAGATGGAGGGAGAAAAGGTGATGTTTTGGAGGGAAACACACGGGTGAATTTACATGGGAGGAAGGGAAATTATGCCTGGAATTGCGAAGAAAATCCATAGGGCAGAAGATGAAAATTTTGAAACTAGAAGCTAGGATAATTCAAGGAGAGTAATTATATTTTGACCAGAAAAAGCCTGTAATGACTTAGGGCCAATGATAGCTTTTTCCCACAGCTGGGGAGGAATTGGCACTACTGAGGCCTAACTCTGTCCTCCTTCCTTGGCAGCAGCAGGCACAGGGGCGCGCTATGGAACAGTGAGGCAAAGTGCGGTGCGGCAAGAGGAGCAGCGTCGGGCTGAAGAGCAGGATGGGAGACAGGCGCCCTGGGCAATGAGACCCCCCCTCTCCATTTGGCTGTGGTAACACAAGATCTTTGCCAGCACCGTTAGGGTGCCCTGATTGGCTTTGTGCTGGGCGACCTCCCTGTAAGCAGGGCTCGGTCTTTGCTTTTGCTGTGTTTGGCCTTTTGCCTCCTAGCTCCTTGGCTGCACGGAGACTGGCAACCCTGTAAGGAGGGTAAGAGCCGGCGTCTCCACCCGTATGGGGGAAGGGTAGCTCCCTGGACCCCGGCCCCCCCTGTAAGCAGGGGAGGGCCCTTTAAACAGCCCCAGCAGTTTCTTGGCTGCTGGCGGCCTGGCCGGCGTGACCCCCTGTACTCGGGGCGTGTCACAACGTTTGGCATCCTGAGGCCCCTCTGCCTCCACGCATCCCCGGGGGGACCAGGTCTGACCCTCTGCTCTCCTGCTCAGGGGTAAGGATGCCTGCCCCACCAGTGGCTGCCCAGAGCTTGCTCCCTCTCCTGGGAAGGCCTGTGTGTGTGTGGCCCCTCTAGTCTCTGTGTGCCTGAGCCTGCTTGTCCTTTAGGTCCCTTAGCAAAGGCTGTAGCTTAGCTTAGGCTTCCCAGGAGGGAAAGAGGGGCTCTGGGCGGTTACGCGGCAGTCTCCTTGGAGGCCTCGAGCGGGGTGGGAGCTCGGCTTGCCCCTCCTTTTATTCGACGGACACAGCGAAGCCGCTTAGTCGTCTTGCGGCAAGGTGACCCACCTGTAGCTCGGGGCCTGGGTCTCTGCCTTCATGGCAGCCTGTTCTCTTGGCACCCTGTCAGATTAACAGCCCTGTAGTCGGGGCCTGTGTGAAGAGTTGTGGAGCCTTCTGTCCCCTTCTGTCCCCCGCAGCAGCCCAAGGTCCCTGTAAGCAGGGCTGGGGAGGCTGCTTTAGGCAGCTAACAGGAACAAACCCTTAGAGGGTCGAGGTCAGTCCCTGGGCTCCTGAAGAGGTGGTGTTGTGCGCAGCCAGGCGGGCCGGCCCGTAAGTGGGCGCAGGCCAGAGCCTGTGGCTCTCCGTGGGGCTTTCTGGGAGTGCCGGGCCGAGAGCGACTGCCCTGTAGGCAGGGAAGTGTGTTGCCAGAGCCCGGCGGGAGGTTCAAGGAGGGACCCCCTCCCTGTAATCAGGGGGGGTAGATCTGGCCCCGGCCTTTCAGAGGCGTGGGGCCAGGGAGTGTGTGGGGCTTAGCTTAGCGTGTTTTCCCCCCATCCCACCCCGTCTTCGGGGCTGGGACCACAGCCCCCGGCCTTTGGCCGCGATGCCCCGCTGCCTGGCTGCTGTCTTCCTGTAGCTGCGGGGCCAGGCCAAGCTCTCAACTCCCTGGGTTTGGACCCGCCCGTAAGAGGGGTCGGGGTCCGAGTGCCTTTGCGCTCAGCTGGCAGCCTGTGTGGGGAGCCCACCCCGGCTAGCGGGGTGTGGGTCACGATACCCCTGAAGCGGAGAGAAGGAGCCTCCGTGGGCCTTTTGGGACCAGGGCCGCCCTGTAAGTCAGGGCCCCGTCAGTGCCCTGGCATC